>OX459219.1:661272-1287544 GCA_949775195.1 Diarsia dahlii | reverse complement strand
AAATACAGGTAAAACATGATAAATGCGACCTCCATTCGATTCAAATTTTATTTTATAAAGTTTTTACTGACACAAATCTAAAAGTAGGACAGTTAGTGCAACATTTTGTATTAACAATTACGTACTTAAACCATTATAAATAGATCAAATTGAAACTGAAACTTTAAAAAGTCATTTAATCAAATTGACACTAACTGTATATTTTTTTCCAATATCATTGTACACAAAATAATTAAGTGGAACTCTGGAATGTGTGGAGGGCGCAAAGGTCACTACACGTGGCACAACCAACCCTTGTGTCTGCGCCTGCGCACCTCAGCGCTTGTTCGTACTATTGGTTATGTCTACCGGGTACACTACATACCATCTAGATGACGACGATGAAGGTTGGATCAGTAAGTGATCACGGATCTACTTTACAAACTGGAGACAGAGCTTCAAATGAGACGTCAAAGATAAAGTGATAATACTCTATAGCAGATAAACATGTAAACATAATATTTCACTAACTACGGTTACAAACTAGGCGTCAACACAGTATAAATATCGTACAGTACTGTGACCCGGCCGTGTCCTTGAAATAAATGCCTACAGCCGCGCGGTACGTAAACATATATGCGAAAGGGCTGCCCGCCTCCAGTATTTTAATTACATTTGCCTACTTTGTGTTTCCATTTAGTTTTGTGATCGTAAATACACTTTTTAAAACAAATAAAATACTTTGTGAATTTAATAGAAAGTGTTCAATAAACATGCGTTGTTTTTTGATTGATAGATTTAATTAAAAAAACATGTTTTTTTTCGGGACATATAAAGAAATACTTATCCATTAAAAATACACACATTATATGCCTACCTACTAGTAAGTGAAATTATTTTATATAGTCTTATCTTTCAAAGTTTCCAGGTAATTAAAAAAAAGTTATCTCTGGATACGTTATTAACGAATTCATAAAACCAAAAACAACACAATATATCCTACTCGTCATATTAAATATGTACTTGTCTTATTTTTAGAGAAAACATCGCGCATTTATTGTTAAAAAACAACACACCGTCCGTTCGTCACTGCGGCACAGTCGCGACTGTCTGCATACCAGGCGCATACCGCAATCGAGGCGCGTAGGCATAGCTCGCGCTTCGTCCGTTTGTATGAAGTCAAACTACTGTATGATAATATTACCGTGGCGTCAACACGCACATATTCTCTCGTTTGATCTATTAACAGTATATTATTAGTTCTACATTCATTCGTTGAAAGTTTTGACTCGACACGATCTCAATAAATGAATAAACAAAGACAGCAACAGTAAATATATGACAACAAGTGGTTCTGGTCCCATCAATAAACATGTGATAGTTAACATTATATGCTTCGTTGTGATATCACGGCCGGCGCGAATGGCCACAAATCATACCGTTTTTATATATGTATAAGGTCCCATTAAAATAGGTGGACATATTTTAACACAGCGTTCAGTAGGTCTAACCAAAGATATCTAAACAAAAAAAAAATCAAAAAAAAGTGAGTTTTTACTTAAAATAATAATTGCCGGCACTCTAGAACAAACTAATCCTTTAGGAGTAGGTACTTAAATGCGTTTTTCTTATTATTATTTTTTACCATCGTCCTTATTTTGGTGGTCTGAATGATTTCTGAAATTTTGTCCACCTATTTTAATGGGACCATATAATTATAATATACACATTAATACACAAAAAATTATATTTTGTTTCAAATTAATCACGCAATTGTGTATTATATCATTTAACAACTTTTTTAAATATATTAAAACATGAAACTTTGATGGTGTCGCCAAATGACAATATAGTAATAATAGTAAATAGTAATCGAGTGTTGTAAAGCTTGAGAAAGCACAAGAAGTAGTTCAGGAGGGAAGGAGCAGTACTCTGTAGAGTGCGGTGCGGAGTGAGCTCCCTGCGCTCGCCACCACACATATGTATACGCTTAAACAAGTTTAAGGTATTATATTTATCATCTTTTCGTAGTAAGCGGAGGAATAATGTCTAAACTGTAGGGCTATTGCTTATCTTTTTAATGTCAGTGGCTATCATATAATGTCCATAAATTAACTGTCAATTGGTTATGGTTTGGTAAATTTTTTTTAAACGTGATTTTCTAAAGAAGTTTTTGTTGCTAAGCTCAGATACATCACATTTATTCGGTTTTCCACGAGTGTGTCTTCGAATATGTTGTTTTAAAGCATAGGGTTGAATAAAAGAACTCTGACATAGATGACACTCGAAAGGCTTTTCACCCGTGTGTTTTACAAATGTTTCACCAGTGTGCAGTGTGAGTTCGAACATGATTTCTTAAAGACCTCTTTTCGTGAAAATCACGCTGACATTTTTCACTTGTAATATTTTTCACCAGTGTGAGTTCGAATATGCCTGTTTAAACTACCCTTTCGGCTGTAAGATCTCAGACATACGTCACACTGGTAATGTTTTTCACCAGTGTGAGTTCGAATATGCCTGTTTAAACCAACCTTTAGGCTATAAGATCTCAGACATACGTCACACTGGTAACGTTTTTCACCAGTGTGAGTTCTAATATGACTGTTTAAATTACCCTTTTGGCTAAAAGTTCTCAGACATACATCACACTGGAAAGGTTTTTCACCAGTGTGAGTTCGAACATGATTTATTAAAGTACTCTTTAGATTAAAATGACGCTGACATATATCACACTGGAAAGGTTTTTCACCAGTGTGAGTTCGAACATGATCTATTAAAGAACTCTTTAGATTGAAATGACGCTGACATATATCGCACTGGTAAGGTTTTTCACCAGTGTGAGTTCGAACATGATCTATTAAAGAACTCTTTACACCGAAACCACGCTGACAAACACTACACTTAAAGGGTTTTTCACCAGTGTGAGTTCGAATATGACTGTCTAAATAACTCTTTAGGCTATAAGATCTCAGACATACGTCACACTGGTAACGTTTTTCACCAGTGTGAGTTCTAATATGACTGTTTAAATTACCCTTTTGGCTAAAAGTTCTCAGACATACATCACACTGGAAAGGTTTTTCACCAGTGTGAGTTCGAACATGATCTATTAAAGAACTCTTTACACCGAAACCACGCTGACAAACACTACACTTAAAGGGTTTTTCACCAGTATGAGTTCGAACATGATTCCTTAAAGAACTCTTTATACGAAAATCACGCTGACATATATCACACTGGAAAGGTTTTTCACCAGAGTGTTTTATTACTTGATGGTTTTTCAAACTTTTCCTGTGGTTAAAACGAAGCTGACATACATCACACTGGAAAGGTTTTTCACCAGTGTGAGTTCGAATATGACTGTCTAAATGAACCTTTTGGCTAAAAGATCTCAGACATACATCACACTGGAAAGGTTTTTCACCAGTGTGAGTTCGAATATGCCTGTCTAAATCACGCTTATCGCTAAAAGATTTCAGACAAACGTCACACTTGTAAGCCTTTTTAAAAACTTGCCTCTGAGTATGTTTTAATTTTTTTATTCGATTTAGACTACGCTGATCATAGTTGTCAGTCTCATTGTATGAAGTGCCAGGTTTGGACGTGCAATTTCGAGTTGTCCGGAAATCTTTCAAGTTTGAGGGTTCATTTTTCGTGATCTCCTTTGTATTTGTATCTTCTAGTTTTCTTCTTACTGAGGCGGGAGCACCTGCGACAATAAATCTGTTAAGTACGGTGTTGAAGAAGATTATGTACATCAGGATCGCGGGTGTATTTTCAGATCTGCGTAAATTTATTGCAGTTATTTGGTACTTTCTGTGGGTACCTTTACGTACCTCTTCTGAAAATGACTACACCCGTACAATGATATTTTAAAAATTAGGTACACCCGCCATCTTGATGTCAGAACCGCGAGGAACTATTTATTATTACAGTAATCATTATATGTATTTTGGATTCGCCGCCACCGGCTGTCGATACTCCGATCGCATTCGGTAACCTTCGTATATTTTCGTGTTGTATCGTATCCCACCCGTAGGTAAGCCGTAAGTACCCGGAGGTAAGTTACTAGTCGCATTTTTAAGTCAGCTAGTCTGTTGCCATAGACCGACAGTGCCGATGCCTTCAAAAAACGTAAAAAATTAAAGAAAATGATAGTAGGATGAAACCCAATGGAAAAAGTAGAGAATACAACAAAAATTATGGAAAAATAAATTACGGTCGATCTGAGGTCCGTTTATCTTGATTTCCAGCAAAAATGCGAGTCCTATGGAAACCCACTTCTCTGTGAAATACCTTTTGATGGGCTAAAAGTTTCCGTAGGTCACCACGGTATATAAATGATCTTAAAATAGGCATTTAAAACAGCAATTATAAGCGTATTTCGCTTATAAATTCTTGTCTGGGCCTTACTATTTATTATTTGCATGACCGACCCATAGTCACACTAAACTACCACGGTGCTCTATTGTGTCACCTAACTTTTTTATTCATAATTTAAAATGCCATAACTTTTTTGTCCTAATCCTCATTTGTCCGAATGATAACTTACCCGAACTAAATATCACATGCCATAAAATTGAAATCCATAATATGTCCTAAATCTATTTGTCATAAATATTACAATCAATAATATATGTCGACGCGTCAAATTAATTATAGTTTGTAATTACTTAATAATTAAATAATTCAGGTCAATCAAACCAATTTTAAAATCCTATAATCGCTTAGTAGCTTTTCAAACTATTATTATCAATTCATTTGATTTTGTAATTTTAATTAGGATGTTTTAGATGGTCATTATACCTTGGTATATTGACCAAACAAACTTGTTTAAAAACTGCAAGTTATGATTTGTGTTACATAAAACTAATTTATTACCTAAACGATATTCTTAATTCATATTATGATTAAATCATGTTGTCAACACACCGATTGATGTTTACAAATTTTGTAAACATCAATCGGTGTGTTTTTATCAAACGCAGCAATGGACGTTATTAATGTTTTTAATCAAATGTTCCTGTGCTTTGCACCGCAACCTGACAGTATTTTGATAGCTGAACACTGTAAACGAAATACAATACAATTTACAAACAAATATTGGTTTACTAGCCTTAGGAATAATTTGCACTGATTAACGTGTAGAAATTAAATGTAACAAACGAATTTGGCAAAGACATTTAGGCAGTGTTGGGTCAATCTACAAAAAAAAAAAAACAATTGATTAGTCTGAACTAATTTAATCATGATTGATTTAGCCATGATTGATTTAATTATGACTAAAAAATTCAATCGTAATCATAACTAAATAAATCAATCATTAGTCGTAATCATTAGTTATGATTGATGATTAAATTGAAAATCTTTTACCTTATTTATCTAATCGAACCCAAGTCAGTTATTATTTTATTTATACTTATTTATATGTTTTGGGGTTATGGATGGCAAAGGTAAGGTACCCTTACCTATGTGCCTGTGTGTGATGCACACAGGCACATAGGTAAGGGTACCTTACCTTAACGGACCCACACAGCAGGTATATGTAATGTTAATAGACACATACGAACACACACTAAAAGCATAAACCGTCTCCGTGACAGTCATGGTATAAAGTTGTGACAAAAATCATTTTAAAAAAAACAAAAAATCATTAAAAAAATAAGTTTAAAAACTATAACCCGACTATGAATAAATTGCCATCTGAAACTCATGAGACAAGGTGTTCTTGATGTCCAGAGGATAGCCGAAGCCGTACCTATGCAACGTTGCCTTACTTATTAATTACTTCCGTTAACATCAATATCATCACATCTTTTATAAAATGGCATACGACCACGCCTATTGTTTTTGCCGTTGTTGGGTAAAAGAGTCAATTTCAACATTTATAATAACGTCCGCGTCGATTTAAACTGACGGTAAGCAATCATAAAATTAGTCCTGACAAATTTAGTCATAACTAATGATTGAAACTAAATCAATGATCAATCATGACTTATGATTGATTTTTTTTAGTTATTAGTCATTAGTCATGATTGAACAATTTAATCGTTAGTCTTCAATCATCAATCTAACTAAATTTTGCCCAACACTGTATTTTGGGTAGATTGGTGCCGGCCGACGCACAGTATGATAAATGCCTCGAAAATTGGACATCGCTTTTTAATTCTTCTATTTGATAGGATACACTGTTTTGAATGCTAGAGTAGAACTCCCGTAATCGAATTCAACTTAGAACCAGAGCTATAATTTATTTAATATTTAATAGGGGATCGGACTGGGTCAAAATAATATGATTCTGTTTAGTCCGTAAGTTAGATTATCGAAAAATATTGAATACGTGTTTTTTGTTTTATCAAATCAATAAAAAATGACGAAGATAAAACGCGTCAAAGATCTTGGAGTGGGGCTTGAAACGTCAATTGTGTCGTCAAAATGTACTATCATATGACGTCACACGAGTTTTCGAAGCACTGTATCGTCTTCATTAGAAGTTTACGTGAAAAAAGAAAAAATACGTGTGCAATAATTTTTGGAAATCTATCTGACGGACTAATTAGTTTTTTTTTGTCCGATCCCCTATTCTGGTTTTCCATAGAAATCAAAAGAATTGTTATACTTATAACTTATTGTGTAATTTTGAAATTATTTTTTGCGTAGGTCCCTAGAGGGTAGTAGCATTTTATTTTTACACACATTATATTATTGTTTAGTGTTAGGTCAACCTGCCTGTAAAATATCAGATGTATAACACGAAGGAATTCGGATTTTTCGATTTCAGTATTTTTTTTTTGTTAAGGTCATCACACTAATCAAAAATCTATAGGTATAGTCAAATTTTTAAGTCTTATTTTTAAGATGTAATTTCAAGCAAGTTACGTATTTTTTTTTCTGTAATTTTGAAATATTTTTTTTTTCTGATAATTATCAGAGAAAATTTTGAAAACTATAGAATCTTCATAAATTATTATCCTCGATTTCCTAATAGATTTGTATTTGTTTTTTTAACGGACTTCAAAAAAAGGAGGAGGTTATCAATTCGACTGTATTTTTTTTTTATGTTTGTTACCTCATAACTTGCGACTGGGTGAACCGATTTTCATGATTCTTTTTTATTTGAAAGCTGGTGCGTCCCGTGTGGTCCCGTTGTCACCATTTCAATATCTGATGATGGGATCTTGTAGAAATTTGGGGGAACTCTTCAATAAATAACAGCAGATTAACCGCGATTGTTGCTATAGCATATCTAAGCATTATTACGCCATCACACAACACAATATCACGCCTGTACTGACCACAAAGGTTATAAAATTATTGTTGCGACTGCCACGCTTCTGTAGTGCCTCGGAAATGTTTTCCAACGCACGCACTGATGGTTTTGATGCGTTGTGGCGTAAAAAATCTGCCTCTTTACTCCGCAGGCTGCGTGGCAGTCATAACACTATACTGCAATCTATAGCCAACCGGGCAGATAGCCCGCTAGTGTGGGCGCTAACCAATCGCACCCGTTCTGTTTTAGTTATTAGGTACTAACATAGGCTAAGTTATTATGTTACTAACCAATCGCATTCGATCTGTCCAAGTTATTAGTACTAACATAAGCTAAGTTAAATTGTTACTAACACAGTGGACCTCTTTTGTAGTCTGATGAATAAATTATTATTATTATTATAATAAAAACTATTTGGTGAAGATCTGATGAAGAACTTCGGAGATAGACAACGGAACTCCTCAATAAATCATAGCAAATGGACTGGGATTGCTGAAATCTCGTCTGTCTATTGTTTACACCAGTTCATGTTAACTGGCAACATAAGATATTAAAAAGTTAAAATATCATAGATAATATATGGCCCCTTCGCCTCCATCTGTCACACAGTAAAGATCTCAACAATTTTCCTTGTGCATATCTATACTTCTATACACATCAAAAGTGTCTAGGGATCAACATATATTTTTGCAATAACTTTTCTCCTGATTGATATTAATTAAAATTTTCTTCAGGGATTCATCAAATAAAGTGTTTTCGTTTGTCACAGTAACGATAAACCAAGTCACCTTTGCATTAATAAAGAAATTTGCCATTTTCCTAATAAAGGGATTTTTGACATTTGAACCACTAACATTAAAGTTCGAAAAAAAGACTGAAATAACAGTTTTCTTTAAAATTTTATTGGGTAACTTAAACAATTAATAATCCGTGTTTCTACCGCGAACACTAACAACACAAGAACATCGGTTTGGCATACTCAAAATGAGTTCATCCAAATCACGCTGTGGAATGGCCGCCCATGTTCGTTGCAACAACAAAAAAAGGTCTTCTTGCGACTGGATACCCTCCATATTCGGCAGAGCTCTTCTCTGTAGCATATCCCATGCATGCTCAATCGGGTTCAAGTCTGGCGACTGAGCAGGCCAGGGCAGGACATTGATGTTAGCTGCGGCGAGAGTCTGTCTTACAACTCTTGCGGTGTGCGGTCGTGCATTATCATGCATTAACTGAAATAAGGGACCGATTTGCACTTGTAGAGGAACGATGACGTCTGTCTCAGCATAAATTTGAGCGTTGAGGTTGTCTCTGATCCAAATCAACTCAGTTCTTCCGCCGATCCAAATACCCGCCCATACCATGATGGTTCCACCACTATATGGATGGACTTCATTGCAGGATTTTAATCGCTGTTGGCGTCCAGGGGTTCTCCAGTGTCGTATACGTCTTGTATCCGGTCTCATACCAAAACGAGACTCATCAGAAAAGCACACGAAACGCCATTGTTCTTCTGCCCAATTTCTGTGTTCAAGAGCCCATTGATATCGAATCCTACGATTGTGCATTGCTATAGGTGGTACCCGTAGCGGTCTTCGGGAATGAAGGTTCACTTCATGCAAGCGGTTTCTGACTGTTTGGTCACTAATTATGTTCCCTGAAGAGTGATGAAGCCTCACGGCTAACATCATGGCGGTTATTGTTGGAGCTCTTCGAGTTAAGATTTGAATGTATCGGTCTTAAATGCTTGATCCCTAGACACTTTTGATGTGTGTATTATGAAGTAAAGTTTGTGTGTTTGTTAAATTGTAAGGGGTAATCTCGGGATCTACTGAGCCGATTTTAAAAATTCTTTCACCAATAGAAAGCCACATTATTGCTGAGTGTCATAGGCTACTTTTATCCCTGTATTCCCACGGGAACGGGATCTACGCGGGTGAAACCGCGGGACGTCCTCTAGTATATTATAAAATCTGTGTAACAATAATAGTTTGGTAATACACACATCAACACGGTCTAGGGATATTTTTAAAAAAGCAGCTCTTCTTTGCAGCATATCCCACGCATGCTCAATGGGATTTAGATCTGGCGATTGAGCAGGCCAGTCTAAGGCCCCAACATTATGTGTATGTAACCAAGCTGCTACCGTTCTCGCCGTGTGTGCCCGGGCATTGTCGTGCATGAGCAGGAAATCTTGCCCCATTTGTGTTCTGTGGGGCAAGATTACGGGCCCCAGCACCTGTTGGACGTATCGTTCTGCCGTCATATTGCCCCGCACCCAAAAGAGATCCGTCCGTCCTCCAAGACGAATTCCTGCCCAAACCATAATTGTTCCTCCTTGGTATGGGTGAACTTCCTGAGGGTTCTGGATACGGCTCCATCGTCCAGGAACTCGCCAAACACGCGTCCTTCGTGAATCTGGATGGAAGCCGAACCTGGATTCATCCGTGAACAGCACATTGGACCATTGCTCACGGCCCCAGTCCACGTGGTTCCGAACCCATTCTAATCGTCGTCCACGATTGCCTCTCCGTAAAGGTGGGACCCGGAGTGGTCTACGAGAGCGTAGATTGCTTTCATGCAGTCGCCTTCTTACAGTTTAGTCACTCACAAGCACTTGGTGTTCCACTCGCAGCCTTTGGACCAATTGAGTCGCCGTTGCATTTGGTTGAGCTCGCGCAGTAATTTGCAAAAATCGGTCTTGTCTGGGGGTAGTGATGCGACTTGGCCCCCGGTACCTCTCCGCTACTTCACCTGTGGCACGATAGCGTGTCCACAATCTTGAAATTACATTTTGATGGGTCCCTATGGCCTCAGCAACATTACGCTGAACAGATCCAGCTTCCAGCATTCCCACAGCTCGTAACATCTCCGCCCTCGTCAAATGTCGGCGTTGCATGGCTACAATACCTCAATTTTAACTTTATCTTTCGTTTAAAAATGAAAAAAAAACTGTAACTAAACGTAATTCGTATTGTTTTTTAAATTTCGCACAAATGAAAATTCCCTCTCCTATACATCAAGACATTTTTATGCCACCGAAACAAAAGAATTTTCAAAAATTTGAATTTGGAATTAGTCTGAGATAAATTACAAACAAATCGGTGTATTAAAGATTCCAATGCGGCCAGTACTTTTCGAGTTATTTAATTGAGTATGAAATATCCCTAGACCGTGTTGATGTGTGTAAATAAATACGTTAAAACCATCTCCACGTCTCCTTATTTTAAAAACAATAGGTTATGGGCCCAGAATCGCCTATTATTGGAGATTAACGTGGATGCAGATGGGCTAGACCCTTTCTAGAATAAAACTCGGAACGACTAGAAACCAAAATGGATTCTTCTTCTGGGGTAAACGCCGCCGCTACTGGATTCACTGTAGTGAGACTTACGGGCAGCGAGAATTGGTCTTTGTGGAAATTCCAAACGAAGATTTTACTAAACGGACAAGGACTGTTCGGTGTCGTCGATGGTACGATAAAGGAAAATGAGGCAAGTTTAAAACCAAATGAATGGGAGATTTCAGATGCCAAAGCCCAAACACACATCGTGTCGAGAGTTACAGAAAACGTCATGCAACATCTGCTGACTTGCAGTACTTCGGCAGAAATGTGGAATAAATTGTCAAGTATTTACGAACTTAGAAGCTCAACGAGCGTTCATCTACTGCATGAAAGATTCATGAAATATAAATATGAAGAAAAAGGTATGGCAAACATATTTAGTAAAATAGAACACAAATGGCAAATCAATTGAAGCAGTTAGGCGAAACAGTTTCTGACAAAATGATCATCGCCAAGGTGCTCATGACATTACCACATCAATATAGACACTTCGTGTCAGCATGGGAAAGTGTTCCTCAAACAGGACAAACATTAAACGACTTGCAGGCAAGGTTGCTTATAGAAGAAGAGCGCATGCAAGGAAATGAGAAGCCTGTTGCTTTAACCGTGCAAAACATTCAATGTTTCAAATGTGGGAAGATTGGCCATAAGAAAAATGTTTGCAGATCAAACATGACTTGTTCATATTGTAAGAAGATGGGACATACAGTAGAGCAGTGCTATTTTAAGAAAAATAAAGAAAATTGTAACAGTTCGAAGGAGATTAAGACAAGGTTCAATAGAAAATAAAGGACATGTTTCAAAGGATAATAAAGGGGACAGCTCAAAAGCGAATGCTTTTGTTTCAAGTGCATTTATTAGCAATAACAAGGGCGCAGAAGAATGGATAGTGGACAGTGGTGCATGTGACCACATGATGACATGACCCCTAACCACTGAGCTGTCCAAAGTTTGACAGCTGACGTACCCCCATCTGACCGGGGGACACAATGGCGACCCGTAGCGGGACACAATTGTGTCCCGGACGTTTAAGATGATTTTGTACAAAACATCTATCAAACGTCCGGGTATCAAAAAAAAACTGTTTATAGCGAGAAATGCAGGGTACGATACACATAATTTAATATATACCGACTCATAACGAAAACGCACACAAAAAATGTTTAAGTTGACACTAAGAGTAAAATTTGGGTAAAATTGTTGTATTTAACAGATTTTTACGTAGCTTTTTGTAACATATCGCAATGTTACTTAGATATTATTAAAATAGATTATATAAGCTATTTTTTGATACCAATACATCATTACTTGGAACGTACAGTATTAGCACAATAAATCAAAACAAATACAGCTTGTCTATAAAGTCATGAAATTAATGTTTGAGGAACTAACATTATTCAAAAGTAAGGCAACACTAAATCATGGTACATCAAATGTCATCGGCTGTCATCAACTTGTTATTTAACTTGATATCTTTTGCATTTTTTAATGTTTTTCAAATCTACGTCGACAAAACTTCGAAAAAACGTGTTAAATATGAGGAAAACAAATAGGAGTGGAGCTCGGGAAATTATTTCAAAGTATATCAGCGATGTTTGTTAGAACACCAAGCTGACCAAATTTTATCAAATTTGGATGATATTTATACTCGAACAGCAGCTATAACAGGTATGTAATCGTGTTATTGTTTGTTTTTTATCTACCAGAAGTCACAAATTTACTAAATATACGATTTTAAGACTAAAATAAGCATTGTTTACATTGCGCATTTATAGGTTAGATTGCAAATGTAAGTAGCTCATATTGAAGTGCGACGTTAACTTTTGATACTTTTGGGTAATCAAATTTACCGGTGATTTTAAATATGAATAAGTTTTAACATGTTTGAAATAAAAACAGTGCTATGTATTTTCTGTTAGATATTACATCTTTTTTTAAATCTTTCTTTCAGGAAAATCTGAGAGTACAGTGAGGCGTATTGCAGATGAAGGCAAACACAGATCAGGCCGTCCTAAGAAAGAAATGGATGACTTCAACATAAAATTTCGCTAAAACAGATCTGTATTTTAAATGTAGCCGAGAAGACCTGCGTAAAATTTTGAAATCGATTGGATTTTCTTACAAGATCAAAATAACAGAAAGGCTCTAATCGAACAACATATTGCAGCAAAACGGGCAAGAGAAAATGGGCATACAGTGGTACAAAAGTTAAAATATAACATTAATAAAAAATATGTACGAACATTTTTCTTTTATTTACTCATTTTTATTTCAATGAAGGTCGGAAGGAAAACATCGTGAGGAAATCTGGACTTATAATTATTTTATGTCTGAAATCGCCAACCCGTCTTGAGCATGCGTGGTGATCAGTGCTCGTGCCGTCTCTGTTGAGAAGAGGCCTTTGCCCAGCAGTGGGACAGTAATAGGCTGGTATTATCATTTATAATGAAGGTCGCATCTTTGTTTATGGTTTCTGTATTTTTTTTTAAATAAGATAACAGATTTTAATTTAAACCAGGTTTGCTTCTAGTACAAAATAATGTGCTAGTATCAAAACCATTTTAGTCACACTATACAGGGTTGCTATGTGCACGAGTCTTCACGACCGCAGCGCCCTCATTTATTTTCATGACTTTATAGACAGGCTGTACCCATTCCCGTGTCCCGCCGTACTTAAAAATTTGGAACGCAAATTTTAAACACGTGAAATAATAGCTATTTTCATCGTATTTGTTTGGTTTAAGTCTACTTTTACATTAATAATGAGCTGTTTTTTCCTATTATAACAAGTATTTTACTGATAAAATACTATAACATACAGAAACTTATCGAAATAACCGGCACGAACCACGCCAATACGGGTTAAATTTGAGTAAAGTTTTTTGTATAAAAAAGTTTTTACGAAATATTTTGTAACATATCTCAACGGAACTTATGTATTATCAAAATAGATTATATAAGCTATTTTTTTATACCAATACATCATTCCTTGGAACGTACAGTATTAGCACAATAAATCAAAACAAATACCCCTTCCCGTATTACGCCATAATTAAAAATTTGGAACACTTATTTTAAACACGTGAAATAATAACTATTTTCATCATATTTCTTTGGTTTAAGTCTACTTTTATATTGATAATGAACTGTTTTTCCTATTTTAAGAAGCATTTCACAACTTTAGCACTGAAATATACATTAAATCATGCAATACTTACCAAAACAATCGTTAGAAATTACGCACTTTGTTTACTGTTTTTCATCACTGGTTTAGATAACCTTCAAAACTCCGATTTCAATTGTGTTGGCACATAAACGATAAGAATTAACACTTCAAACTATTTAAATAAACCTAACACTCAACACAATGGGGTATTATATCACAATCCTTATCAGTCCGACCGTCGACACTTCAAACGTAAACAAAAAATACTGGCGACCCGACACTTGTATAAACAATCCTACTAATGATGGCGGCCGCTCGGGCATAGAGTATTTGGTATGAAAAGAATCGTCGTTTCATAGAGTAAAATTATAACAGAACAGTTAGTCGATTTTTGAACTTTTTCATAGATGATTAGTAAGTTTTAATGGTACAGTGTTGCGCGGATCTCTTGGGTCGCTCTAGTTACCTGGACAGACAACCGGAAAAAGTTTTAGGTCGCTCTAGTTACCCGGACATGTCAGTGGCTAATAAAAATATTTTTTTCAGCTTTTCAGGGATTTCAGGTGACAGGTTATAGTTGGAGACGGAAGAAAACTAAAAGTACAAGGAATAGGACAAATAATTCTCAAGGCCTATATCGGTAATGAGTATGTGGAAACGTCACTAAATGGTGTATTATATGTTCCTGAACTGAAGGTAAATTTATTTTCTGTTACAAAAGCTGTAAATAATGGTTATATGTTTCAAATTAAAGGTAAAAAATGTGAGTTAATTAAAAACAACATAGTATGTTCTGTTGGTATAAGTGTGGATAAGTTCTATGTAATGCAGTTTATTTTTGGTTCTTCACATAAGGTAAATTTCTACTCAGGTTAATAATAATACTCTTAAGGATTGGCATGAAAAATTGGCACACCAAAACTTTGATTATTGTCGATCAGTGTTAAAAAATAATAACATTAAATTCATTGATTCTGATGATTTGTTATCATGTATTGAAGGAAAATGTCATCGCTTACCTTTTCCTCAGAGTTTAAACCGAACAAGTATGTGTTGTGAAATATTACATGCTATCAGAATCTGTTGGTGGTACATGGTACATTTTAGTAATCAAAGATGATTTTTCAAAATACAGAAAAGTTTACTTTTCAGCACATAAGTCTGAAGTGCCAAGTAAAATAAAACAGTTTGTTAATTATGCTGAAGTTGAAACAAATAATAAAGTAAAGATCTTAAGGTCAGATAATGCGACAGAATTTTTAAATAAAACATTAGTCTTTTTTAAATATAACAAAGGAATACAGCATCAAACTACGGTTGTCTATACACCGGAACAAAATGGTAAAGTAGAAAGAGAAATGAGAACAATTATAGAAGCTGCTAGGACTATGTTAATTCAATCTAAATTAGATAAAACGCTGTGGGCTGAAGCGGTTAATACGGCTGTGTATACATTAAACAGAACTTACATTAAAAATAAAAATACTGAAAACCCCCTATGAATGTTGGTCGGGTAAGAATTTTGATATACATACTTTACATAAATTTGGAAATCCAGTTTTTAGTCATGTACCTAAAGAGAAAAGAAGAAAATTAGATTCAAAGGGAAAGAAAGGATATTTTGTTGGTTATAGGGAATTAACTAAGGGATATAGAATCTATTATTTATTATTAGCCATTTGTGTCCCACTGCAGGGCAAAGGGCTCCCTTCCCTCTTTCCACTTATCCCTATCTAATGATGTTAACTGCCAATCCTTGCAAAATAAAGAATCTATTATAAAGAAGAAAATATAGTAGAGATTAAAAGGGATGTAGTTTTTATAAAAGATAGTGATTTTGAAGATAAAAATGAAATACCTAAAAGGGAAATTACAGAAAATTCTGAAATTACACTCGAAGAAAAAAATGTAAATATTGAAAACTCATTGGAGGAAAAGAACGATGCTGACCAAATTATACAGGATCAAGATAGTAGGAATAGTACAATAAGTAGTCAAATAAAGGTAATAACGAAACATCAGGTCATCATTTTAATGATAGTTCAAGTATTGATGAGTCGAGTAGTGAATCTAAAGGAGAGTTCTATGATACAAATATTGAAGTTCAAAGTCAGGTTAGTCAGGTAGAAGAAACAGGAAGCTTGAGACCAAGAAACCAGATTAGAAAGCCAGTTTGGCATAAGGATTATAGTACAGGTTATACATGTCTGTTAAGTTTTATAGAAGATAATCCTAAAACATATGAAGAAGCCATGAAAAGTACTGAAAAGGCAAATTGGCAAAAGGCGATGGAAGAAAAAATAAACAGTTTAAATGAAAATAATACTTGGGAATTAGTACCAAAACCAGTAAATAGTAAAGTTATTGAAAGCAAATGGGTATATAAAAGAAAACTTGATGATCAAGGTAATATTACTAGTCACAAGGCTAGGCTCGTAGCTAGAGGCTTTAAACAAACAGATTTTATTGATAATGATTTATTTGCACCAGTTGCTAAGCCTCCAACAGTTCGCACTCTATTGGCAATTTTTAATCAAAAGGGTATGTCAGTACATCAAATGGATGTTAAAAGTGCCTTTCTTCATGGTGAAATTAAAGATGATATATATTTGTCATTACCAGAAGGTTATTCTGATAACGGTATGATATGTAAACTTAAAAAGTTATTAATTATGGTCTATAAAGCTCACCCAAAAACTGGAATGATAAATTTAACTCAGTTATGTTGTCTGAAGGATTCAAACAATGTAAAACTGATTATGGTCTCTATGTAAAACAGTTTATTGGACATATTGTTTATTTATTATTGTATGTTGATGATTTATTACTTGCAGAGACGGATATTGAATGTGTAAACAAAACTAAAGATTTGTTAAAGATAATTTTTTGTATTAAAGACGAAAGAAAGAGTTTAGCAAAATATTTTTTGGGTATATCTATTGAACAGGATGTTATTAATGGTATCTTAAAAATTAATCAAAAAGGATTTCTTAAACAGATTTTACTAAAATATAACATGTCAGATTGTAAAAGCGTTGCTACACCCATGGATTCAAAATTCAAAACCGATAGCCTGAAAAGGTAAAATTCTGAATCTCAAGAGTTAGAAACAAGATGTAGACAATTAATTGGTTGTTTGTTGTATGCAGTATTAGGCAGTAGACCTGATTTGTGTGCAAGTGTTTCAATATTAAGTAGCTTTCAAAAATGTGTTAGTGAAGAGTTGTGGAATACGTTAAAAAGGGTTCTTAGATATATTAAAGGTACAATTAACTTAAGTTTAGTATATGAAAGGAACAAGACTGATGCTATCATTGTTGGTTATGTTGATTCTGACTGGGGAGGTGATTTGGTTGACAGAAGGTCAACAGCTGGGTTTGTTTTTAAAATATTTGGTTCTCCTGTTTCATGGTGTACTAGAAAGCAACCATCTGTAGCTTTGTCCTCGACAGAAGCCGAGTACAGGGCACTTAGTTTGGCTGCAGCAGAAGCTTGTTGGCTTAAACAATTAATAAGTGATTTTTCTATTAATCTATACTAATATTATAAAGCTGAAGAGTTTGTTTGTTTGTTTGAACGCGATAAACTCTGGAACTCCTGGTTGGATTTGAAAAATTCTTATTGTGTTGGATAGTTCATTTATCGAGGAAGGTTATAGGCTATATAACATCACGCTACTACCAATAGGAGCGGAGCAAAAACGGGAAAAGAACATTCCTTTCTGAGAGCTTCCGTTGCGTGCGCTGCGAAAACGGTTTAAGTTACGAGAATATCATGTATGAAGTAATTATTCGTCTTTAAAAGTTCTAAAAAAAAAGTCCGCGACAGCATCTGTCTATCTTATAAGATTGACTCACTGTAACCATTTTTTACTATTAAAATGTTAGGTTAAAAAGAATTATTTTTTGCGAAGCTTATTTAACCCATAAGGTATTAATCTATATCTAAATAAATGTGTTCGTTAGAACGGAAATTTAATATAGAATATTTGTGCGCTTTACTCTATACAGTTTAAACAAATATCTTAGAAGATATCACAATGTAAAAATACCCGCGCGGAAAAATAATTACGCGGGTTGCGTCGCAATGTAGGTACGGGGGATTCTGGCTGGCCTCCGGGAAATTCAAATTCAAGTATTTTTTTTCTATCGAGGTTTTTTCATCCAATCGTGTTTTCGCTTGTACAGATTTAATGATTATAAGTCCAAGTTTAATGGTGTCCAAATACCGAATTCTTAGGTCATATAGATACCGAGATCTAGATCGCCCAATATCACCAAAACAGCATCATACGAACTCTTAACTTAGTACATGGTACAACTACGGCACAAACTACCAGGAGAATAGAAGTAGGCTGCAGGAGGTATTGGAATTGGAATCTTTAAATTAAATCTAAATTATTCCTAGATTAGATCATTTCACAACGCTTCTAGTATTGTCTAAGCAAAAATATAAACAGGCTATACCTAAAACTACTACTTCACTTAACTATGAACAGGCCCTAACACATTTGCAAGAAAAGAACATAGAAATTTGCTTTTTTGTAATGATCCGGATGATTTATGTAAACTCCTGTTGCAATCTCTTACCGATACTATTAACTCTAACACTACTACAATCAATATTCCCAGCAGCAAACGCATTATCAAACCATGGATCACTAAAGGAATCTTGCGCTGCATACAAAATCGTAATAAACTTCAAAGAAAGATTCGGCTTGACCCAGATAATTTAATACTAAAAATAACTTACACACGATATAGGAATTATTGTAACAATTTACTAAAAAGGTTGAAAAGAAAATACGAAAAAGAGCTTCTTTCAAATTCGATAAAAAATTCAAAACAACTATGGAAAAATATGAAATCTATAACATACACTAATAAAACAGATAATCAAAATACAGAATTGCTAAACTTAAAGTCATCCCCTACCGAATCTACAAATTTCATCAATAATTATTTTGCTAATATAGGCTGTGAGCTAGCTCATCAATTTCAACCTGGATCTACGAATTACCCTACTCCACTCAGTGATGCACTTCCACAAGCAAATTCTTTTGTGCTTCTCGAAACCGACTGTGATGAGGTATATAGAACTCTAATGAATCTTAGGTCTAACAGCGCCTCGGGCTGGGATAATATATCCACAAAGTTTTTAAAACACACCAGCATGATAGTGGTCCCCATCATCACACACCTTGCAAATCTGTGCTTTACGAAAGGAATTTTTCCGGCCCCGTTAAAAGAAGCCATAATCACGCCAGTGCACAAGGGTGGAGATAGAGACGATATCAGTAATTATAGACCAATTTCAGTTCTAACTGCTTTATCAAAAATTATTGAAAAACTGATAAATACTAGACTACTAAATTATTTAAGCAAATTTAATATATTATCCGACTCGCAATACGGCTTCAGAAGAAATATGTCTACGGAAGATGCTGTTGGTGCTCTATCCTCTCTAATAACCAAACATCTGGACAATGGACAAAAGTGCCTCACTGTCTTCTTAGACCTCAAAAAGGCATTTGATACCGTCTCTACCTCTATCCTTGCAAACAAACTGGAAAAGATTGGCGTTCGGGGCATAGCTCTTGACCTTCTAAAGGACTACCTTTCAAACAGGACGCAAAGAGTTAAGATTGGCCAGCATATCAGTGGCGACGCGGCTGTATTGTACGGAGTTCCCCAAGGAAGTGTATTGGGCCCAACCCTTTTTTTAATATATATTAATGACCTCTGTAGTATGATAATACCTAATGCTAAAGTTTTCTCCTACGCCGATGATACAGCCGTTGTCTTCTACGGGAGCTCTTGGCACGATGTCAAGCATCATGCTGAGGCAGGTATTTCTCGTGTCGCTGATTGGCTAAAATTCAACCTCCTAACGCTAAATACCTCCAAGACAAATTTCATATGTTTTAGCATTTCTAAGCGTAATGAACCAACTGATGAGTTTGGTATCGTAATACACACATGTAAGGGTGGATACGGCAAAAATTGTAACTGCCCAAGTATTTGCAAAGTTACCGAAGTTAAATATTTGGGTATTGTAGTGGATAATAGGCTATCCTGGTACCCTCATTTAGAGCAAGTTACCGCCAGAATTAGAAAGTTAAGTTGGTTGTTCAAAACCCTAAGACATGTTGCACCAATGGTAAAAGCGAACAACAAAAGCCCGTCTAAGAATTTACTCACACGAATTTACCTTGCACTTGTACAATCTGTGCTCGGATACTGTATTCCGGTTTGGGGAGGTACAGCTAAGACCAAATTGATCCATCTAGAACGAGCACAACGCGCACTTCTAAAGATTATGCATTTTAAAAAGCTTAGATTTCCTACTGTAGACCTTTATCGGATCAGTGATGTACTCTCTGTCAGAAAGCTGTACATAGTCCAAACAATATTAAAAAAGCACAAGTCTTTGCCCCTTAATGTGGGTATTACCGCGAAAAGAAGAAGGTTTAGCATAGCGGATATACCTTCAACTAAGACCAAATTTGCATGTAACCAATATAGTAAACGATCAGCTCAATTGTATAATAGAATAAATAAAATGACAAATATACACTCGAAAAAAAAATATGATTGTAAACAAACACTAGTTAAATGGATAAAACCACTTACGTATGAGGACACAGAAGCATTGTTATAACACGGATTTATTTACATACACTCAGACACACAGACACTTATACTGACAGACACGCTCATACACACACACAGACACACACACACAGACACACACACACCCACTTATACTGACAGACACGCTCATACACACACACACAATCTCTAAGTATACTCTCTTTTAATTTCTTATTTTAAACTTTTTAACTTTAATATTTTAAAAATATTGTGTTAATTATCACGCTGTACAAAATAGGGAGGGGCGGAGTCTTCTACTACAGGCATTATTTGTCTAAAAGAAGATTCCGAACACAACAATTGTAAACCAATTATTTGACCCAGTACATATTTTACAGTAGTATAAACAAATCAATTTTTAAATACAAATAAAAAATAATTAAGCTAAAAATTTAAACTAAAAGTTAATACTTACATATATACAAAGACCAAATAAGACACTTAGGCGTCCTAGTACTCCTCCGCATCGCCGACAACCGGGAACGTGCCCAGAAGACTGGCAGCATTGCCACGTTGAATGGCAATGCTAATCCTTTGACCTAAGAATGAGCCAGCCCTCTGGTCGCGCGAAGTGTCGACTAGACGGCGCGAGATTTCCTTGAAAAGGACACGTGCACTCGGTCCCCATGGCCCGAGCGTCTCGACCCCAAACGGCTCAAAACTATAATTACCAATGAGGTTACAGTATTTGCGCCGCTTGAGGGACTCAGCAGTTGCAGCAGCAGCGCCCGCACAGCCCGCCGTGCTTGCAACGTGAGATGGCGCAAGGGTGTCGACACAAGTTGCATCCCACACCAAAGGCCTACCCACCTTCCAAGGCACCAACGTCATGCCATCTGGTCTCTTCCCATCGTCACGTACCAAGCCGTTAGGTTCTAAAACCGCTGGTACGCCGGCGCTGGAAAGAGCTCGACGAATAATGTCGTTAATACTGGCGTGTCGTGCAATGCGACCAGCGCTCCTGCAGCAGGACAGGCCATGGTGTCCGAGGCTGTCGACAGCATCACCGCAGTGACAACGATGCGGAGCAACACAAGGTGTGCCTAAGCGTAGACTTGTAGCGACCCGGAAGGATGAGTCATCCATCATAGTGCCAATGGTGGATGACGGGAGTGCCTGAAGCCACAAGCCCGACTCCCACTCTCCCACAGCCAGCAGACGAGCACGCTCCACAGCATTGATTGACGTGTTTAAAAGGGTATTACGTACAATACTGCAGAGCGGCTCGTCCCACCGTCTCTGGGAGGACAGGTTGTCGGGTAAATCCGTATTGGGACAAGCCATTTTCCAAGCGTTCAACGCATCGGTCAAAAACGGTACCTCAAAATCAACCAGTGAGGAAGAAAGAATATTCCTGGTTAATTTTTCTGTACCGTAGATCGAGGAAAGGAAGGCTGGTAAACTAATACTAGAAATTTTGCGGACACCGAGACCACCCAAGCGAATGGGAAGTGAGGCTTGCTGCCAAGCTCGGTCGTCCAGGGCCACATTAAGTAACGAAGTTAGAGTGTTCCTGATAATTTGGTCTACTTTTTCTAAAAGCTGTGGATGCCTCCAAAGGTGAGAGGAGCGGAGGCTATACGTAAATTTTGGGCCAAAACAACAGCATCGAATAATAGTGAAAGCCGAATGGATGGTAATTTTGAAAAGCCTATCCGAAACCTCATTAAAATTTTGATTTTTTTCTTCAATGAATGACGGAAAAGATTCTTCAAAAATTGGAGATCCTAGGAGGTGAAAAGATTTTTTTTTCCGTAATTTTGAAATTTGGAGCTATATAGTTAAATTTAGAGATGGTAGACTGTCTGTTAGTGGTTTCAGGAATGTAAATCTCGCATTTTGAAAGGTTCAGTTCTAAGCCGATAGAACTGAGATTATCTTTTAAAAAAATTAAATCTTTCAAGACTGTATCAACATCACCTCCCAAGGTTCCGTCATCCAAATACCATACGTTGAATTTAGAATTTAGCTGTCGAATAATTGGATCAATTGCTAAACTAAAAATGACTGGCCCAAGAGGGTCACCCTGTTGGCAACCAACAGCTGATTCCAAAAGGTTGTCCTTATAAAGTAATTTTGAGGGGTTCCTGTAGCATTGATAAAGAAAACTGTAAATTTTGGGTATTTCTTTTTGAACTTCTGCCAACAGGGTATCCCTGTTTACGGAATTAAAGGCGTTTTTAATGTCAACTTTAAGAATGACCTCACCTTTATCACTATGGAGGAAAGTGGACAAGAAAAAAAATAAATTTTATTTTATTTATTATTTTTATTTTTTATTCCTTATTATAATATTATTAGCTTTTATAGTTTTATCCTTTTATTTTATCTCCAAAAAAAAATGTTTTCAATACCTCCTGCCTACTTCTATTCTCCTGGTAGTTTGTGCCGTAGTTGTACAGTCGCCATCAGATATATTGTAGCAGACAAGGTGACCAATTACTTTTGAACAATTTAAAATGTCAATAAGATCCATACACTACAAGTTACCATTAATATCTGAACATTCATTACTTCAATAAAATCTGAGCAGATGCTTGTCAATAATTTCTATACACTTATTACACACAACTAACCAAAAATATCTGAACACTTACTTACTTACTCTTTATGCCTAGAACAGTCATTTGGTGTTCAATAAAACCGAGTTCAACAAAAAATAAAACAAAAAAAAAAGTGAAAAAAACGTTTTTTACAAAAAATAAAACCGACTTCGACAAAAATAAAACACAAAAAAGTGAAAAATAAAAAATCAGCTTCTGATTTTTTGTAAAAAAGTTTTTATTTTTCACTTTTTAGTGGTTCACATGTGCTTACCCCTTCACAACGTACCGGCGTGATGTAATGTTATGAACTGGTGTAAACAATAGACAGTCATGAGATTTCAGCAATCCCAGTCCATTTGCTATCATTAATTGAGGAGTTCCGTTGCCTATCTCCGAAGTTCTTCATCAGATCTTCACCAAATAGTTTTTATAATCTTTGTAGGTTGTGTGATGGCGTAAACAATGCTTAGATGTGCTATAGCAACAATCGCGGTTAATCTGCTGTTATTTATTGAAGAGTTCCCCCGATTTCTACAAGATCCCATCATCAGATATTGAAATGGTGACAATGGGACCACACGGGAAGCACCAGCTTTCAAATAAAAAAAGAATCATGAAAATCAGTTCACCCAGTCGCAAGTTATGAGCTAACAAACATAAAAAAAAAAAATTAAAAAAATACAGTCGAATTGATAACCTCCTCCTTTTTACCCGACTGCGGCGAAGCCCAAAAGGAGGGTTATGTGTTTGACGTGTATGTATGTATGTATGTCCGTTTCTTTGTTCCCTCATAATCTTAAACGGATGAAGGGATTTGAATGAAATATACGTCGTTAGATTCGTCTTGATGGCGCGAGTGTTTATAGGCTACATTAAAATTAAAAAACAACGAAAAATTGCGGATTTTGGGGGCCGAATCGTGGAGTTAAAAAAAAAAAAAAAATTCTAATACCATCGAGTAGGGTATCAAAATCAAGGGTTTTAAAAGGAGATTACAAAAATATATAACACTTATATATATGTTTAAAAAAAAATCAAAGTGACAAATCCTATAAACAAGCACAACAGTTAAATCATCTGCGAAGAATTTTACGCGACCAACGAAAGAACAAACACAAAAGAAGTAAAAAGTTGGAAATAAAAAAAGTAGTTAAAAAACCAAAAAACCCGACTGCAAAAAACTGAAAAGCAAAAAAACTTGAATTTGAATATTAAATTATGAAATGAAAAAAATGGAACTAAATAAAATAGAACCCCGCCTGCTTCCAAGTTTTGTTTAATTTAAAATGTCCTTGTTTTTTTGCTTTTCAGTTTTTTGCAGTCGGGTTTTTTGGTTTTTTAACTACTTTTTTTGAAGTCGGTTAAAAATAAACTTTACAAGAAAAATCAGTTTCTGAAGTTGGTGAACAGTAAGTAAGTAACTAATAAGTGTTCAGGTATTTTTGGTTAGTAAAGTTGTGTGTATAGAAATTATTGACAAGCATCTGCTCAGATATTAATGAAGTAATGAATGTTCAGATATTAATGGTAACTTGTAGTGTATGGATCTTATTGACATTTTAAATTGTTCAGAAGTATTTGGTCACCTTGTCTGCTACAATATATCTGATGGCGACTGTACCATGTACTAAGTTAGGTTAAGTTCCTGGTGGGTCTCAGGGGATATAAAACTAAATAATCACATAGGTCCTACCAGTCAGTAGGTCTTGGGAGACACATCAGTATTCGGAGACCCACCAGTGGGTCTGATTGGTGGGTCCTTGAAGACGAAGCGAAAAATTGCTTATCAGAGCTTGTTAATAGGGACAGGCGGTTTGTGCTTAATTCTACATACATACATAAACTCCCCTTTTCCCATGGGGGTAGGTTGGTTCTAGTATTAAGTATATTCGTATTCAACCTGATGTGTCTGTACCTGGCGACAGACACATTTCAGCCTGTTCGATTATCCATTGATTAACTGACTAATACTTACTATTGGTCTCCACGGCTCTTCGTTTCTTATTAGGTTCTTCTACTGCTTCTTCCACATCAATTTTAAACTCTAAAATAGGTACATCATTTTCCGAATCTGATTCAGAATGTTCACATAGTATAGGTTTTACATCTAGATAGGTACTGCCTACATTTTCTGGTTCTACATATTCTGTAAGTAAGGAAAATTTGTTATTATTACAAACTAACTGAAGCACGCGGGTTCGCCCGCGTGCATTATATATTAAAACTTTCCTCGACAACCACTCTATCCATTGGTGAAAACAGCATGAAAATCGGTGAAGCAGTTTTCCAGTTTATCGCAAACAGCCAGACAAACACGGCGGAGGACTTTGTTTTATAATATGTAGTGATGATTTACTTTACTATTCAAAACAATGTTTGCTTGCAACGCATTTTCTTATTCAATTCTCCCCTATCAGTCAGCACTCCACAATACCTTTCTCTTTCAAATCCCTACCTCTCTCTCTACAGCCACTTACATTTATGCCTTTATTAATCACACGAGTTTCATTCCTCTTCAATATTAGAAAGAAAGAAAACATATTTTTTTGCCTCAGAACAAAAATATGAGATACAATAAAAAGCATTAAACATACAACTCATTTATACTCTATACTCTTCAAAATGTATATGTCCATACCAATGTAATAAATCTTCTTCTATAATATGAAAGGCAAAGTTGACTGACTGAGGATCAACGCACAGACCAAACACTTTTTTTTTTTGTTGGAGGGTGGGATATCATCACATGACTCCTCCCACTCTGGGCAGTGCGAAAGGGAGTGTCAGACTTCTATTGATTAGGAACCATCCATGTTCCTTCTTCTTAGCCCTTTGTGTCCAGGCCGTGGTAAGTCTTTCGGACAGCCCGCAGCCCTGACGGGACGGGCCAAACACTTAGGGCTAGATACTTAAAATATCGCACACGTATTCCTCTTATGACATAGGCATCCATTAAGAAAGGATTTTTCAAAATACAACCCCCAAAGGGGTGAAATAGGAATAGGTGAATAGGATGGATGTTTGTTTTGAAAATCATCATTTTTGATAATTCCCCCATCCCTGCAGGCTAAGCCGGGGGCAAGAGCTAGTATAATATACTTACTAAAATATGCAATAATGGCTTAAAATCACCATTTTGATCAATATGCAACATAACATATTACCAAAATTTGGAATAATCTTGAGATGTAAGGAATTTAAAAATAAAACATTTTTTAAAGTTTATATTAATGTTAGTTAATATTATGTATTCATCATTCTCCTGCCCACATCCCAATTTATTTGGGGTCGGTGGAACATGTCTTTTGGTCCATTACTTCTCTATTTCTCGTCATCTCAGCAGTCACATCCTTTCTAGCCATATCATCCTTCACACAGTCCATCCATCGTTTCTTTGATCTTCCTCTACTCTTATCTATATTCATACTCAACATTTTCCTCACAACACTTTCTTCATTCCTTTGCATCACATGTCCATACCACGACAATCAATTACCACACAACTTTTCATTCACCGGCGCCACTTTCAGACTTCCTAGTAGTCAGTTAATTATATGAATTATTGATCAAAAACATATTTATTTCTGTTCTTAAAAACTTACCATCACTTTGATCTTCATTAATATCTCCTAGACCCTCACAATCAGCTGATAATTCTTGTTTGATAGCAGTGCTTTCTGTTTGACAGCTATCAACTATATCTATTTGTTCTACGGGAGTTATAATAAACCCACTGCAAAACTCAAAGGGTTCTGGGTTTATTAAAGGTTTAGGCTGTAAAAGTAATATTAACATTATTAGGTGAAGTCGCTCAAAAAGCCTCCACAAGTAAGGATACTTAAGTAGGCCCAATGCTACCAGGACAGTCAACCGTGCTATCAACCACACACTCTATTGTTGCATAGCTTGTGCCAACATGACAGAGGACTGTTATCAAACTGCCGCACACATGTACAAGTTTCATACTGAAGTTGAAGAATACCTCACCTCACAATCCTCTTCCATCATCAGAGCCAATACCTCTTCGGCTTCCAAACATTGTCTCATCAACCAGAAGGATTTCTTTAGTTTAGTGCAGCAGAAAGAACAAGCAAGAATCGGTTTTCTGTCTTTCGCAACAAACTGCAACAAAAGTCTTATTTATGTCTATGAATCACCAGCTAACAACAACAATTATCTGCGGGTGATTCATAGAAATAAATACACATCTGACAGAGAAAGTATAGGTAAGCATTATTAATGATCACTCTTATTCTAGGCACATTGGCGTGTACCAGACTTCATGTAGTATCAACTTACTGGTATATTAGTTAGCTTCTCATATAGTTCATGCAAGTTCCTGTTGACCACCACATACATGGGACCATTGTCCGCTAAACATATCCTACACATTGGTAGTTTTTCCATCTTTACTTCAAAAAGTAATCAAAATATTTATGATAATAAAATGCTGTCTTTATTGCTGCTAGGATGATAAAGTGCTCGCAAAGAGTAGAATACTTATAACAAGCGTTAACAACGGATGAGAAGGGAGTCGGCCCTTTTACCAAAACAATTAGATAGCTTATTTAATAAAACTATTCCCCGGCAAAAAGAAAAAACGGTCCAAATTAGCCCAAAACAACTACCACGGATGCTCAGCTGACGATCGAGATGACATTGACATTTAATATAGTGTTGCTAATGCAGATTAAGTCAACGATGATAGAGGAATAAGCTATGGAAAAAAGAAGAAGTGAATCGCGGAACAAATTCTTTCCGCGGAAGGCAATGTTAACACGTACTGCTTGCCAAAAAAGACTGTGGCATAAAATAAATAAGGTCGCCAGTATCGCCTGTGTCAACCCGGAATACTACGACTCAACAGTTTTTGATACTTGTTATTATTGAGGGTACTATTCCCAATCCCAAGTGGGTGGTTCAGTTCCTCGCACGCTACGCAAACATAATGAAAGGCTTCAATGTTCAGTATTAACAATATTAATAGGGGGCGTCGGAGCCTTGCACGAAAGAAAGCGGTGCAGTAGATATCCATAGACATGACACACATATATTAAGGCATTAAGTCCGCCTTTGTATGTACGATTTTGTTGTGCATAAAGTTTTAATAAATAAAATAAGTAAATAAATATATTCATGCTCCCGCGGGCTTTTAGGAATAGGGGATCGGACATAAAAAAACTAATAGTCCTTCAGATAGATTTCCAAAAATTATTGGACACGTATTTTTTCTTTTTTCACGTAAACTTAAAATGAAGACGATACAGTGCTTCGAAAACTCGTGTGACGTCATATGATAGTACATTTTGACGACACAAGTGACGTTTCAAGCCCCACTCCAAGATCTTTGACGCGTTTTATCTTCGTAATTTTTTATTGATTTGTTAAAACAAAGAAACGTATTCAATATTTTTCGATAATCTAACTTAAGGACTAAACAGAATCATATTATTTTGACCCAGTCCGATCCCCTATTCTCTCTCTTTTTTCCATAGGTTATTCCTCTATCATCGTTTTTTTATCTGTATTAACAACACTATATTAGACGTCAATGTCATGTCATGTCATCTCGTGGTCAATCAGTCAATGTCATGTCATCTCGATCGTTGATCGGAGCATCTTTAGTTCTTTAAAACTTAAATTTTTGCCACACACTTTTATTAAATATATTATTATTTTAGCTATCTAATTATTGTGCTAAAAGGGCCGACTCCCTTCTCATCCGTTGTTAAAAGTATTCTACTGTTTGCGAGCACTTTATCATACTTGCAGCACTTTAAACGGCATTTTTTATTATCATAAATATTTTGATTACTTTTTGAAGTAAAGATGGAAAAACTACCAATGTGTAGGATATGTTTAGCGGACAATGGTCCCATGTATGTGGTGGTCAACAGGAATTTGCATGAACTATATGAGAAGCTAACTAATATACCAGTAAGTTGATACTACATAAAGTCTGGTACACGCCAATGTGCCTAGAATAAGAGTGATCATTACTACTTTCTCTGTCAGATGTGTATTTCTATGAATCACCCGCATATAATTGTTGTTGTTAGCTGGTGATTCATAGACATAAATAAGACTTTTGTTGCAGTTTGTTGCGAAAGACAGAAAACCGATTCTTGCTTGTTCTTTCTGCTGCAATAAACTAAAGAAATCCTTCTGGTTGATGAGACAATGCTTGGAAGCCGAAGAGGTATTGGCTCTGATGATGGAAGAGGATTGTGAGGTGAGGTATTCTTCAACTTCAGTATGAAACTTGTACATGTGTGCGGCAGTTTGATAACAGTCCTCTCTCATGTTGGCACAAGCTATGCAACAATAGCGTGTGTGTGGTTGATAGCACGGTTGACTGTCCGGGTAGCATTGGGCCTACTTAAGTATCCTTACTTGTGGAGGATTTTTGAGCGACTTCACCTAATAATGTAATATTACTTTTACAGCCTAAACCTTTAATAAACCCAGAACCCTTTGAGTTTAGCAGTGGGTTTATTATAACTCCCGTAGAACAAATAGATATAGTTGATAGCTGTCAAACAGAAAGCACTGCTATCAAACAAGAATTATCAGCTGATTGTGAGGGTCTAGCAGATATTAATGAAGATCAAAGTGATGGTAAGTTTTTAAGAACAGAAATAAATATGTTTTTGATCAATAATTCATATAATTAACTGACTACTAGGAAGTCTGAAAGTGGTGCCGGTGAATGAAAAGTTGTGTGGTAATTGATTGCCGTGGTATGGACATGTGATGCAAAGGAATGAAGAAAGTGTTGTGAGGAAAATGTTGAGTATGAATATAGATAAGAGTAGAGGAAGATCAAAGAAACGATGGATGGACTGTGTGAAGGATGATATGGCTAGAAAGGATGTGACTGCTGAGATGACCAGAAATAATAATAATAATATAATAATAATAATATTCCACAACTATCACACAACGCCATCTAGTCCCAAGCTAAGCAGAGCTTGTGTTATGGGTACTAGACAACTGATAAACATACTTATATATTTCTAAATACATACATATTATAGATAAATTACACCCAGACACAGAACAAATGATCGTGCTCATCACACAAACATTTGTCCTGGGTGGGAATCGAACCCACGACCTCCGGCATAGCAGTTAGGGTCACTAACCACTAGACCAACAGGCCAGAAATAGAGAAGTAATGGACCAAAAGACATGTTCCACCAACCCCAAATAAATTGGGATGTGGGCAGGAGAATGATGAATACATAATATTAACTAACATTAATATAAACTTTAAAAAATGTTTTATTTTTAAATTCCTTACATCTCAAGATTATTCCAAATTTTGGTAATATGTTATGTTGCATATTGATCAAAATGGTGATTTTGAGCCATTATTGCATATTTTAGTAAGTATATTATACTAGCTCTTGCCCCCGGCTTAGCCTGCAGGGATGGAGGAATTATCAAAAATGATGATTTTCAAAACAGACATCCATCCTATTCACCTATTCCTATTTCACCCCTTTGGGGGTTGTATTTTGAAAAATCCTTTCTTAATGGATGCCTATGTCATAAGAGGAATACGTGTGCGATATTTTAAGTATCTAGCCCTAAGTGTTTGGCCCGTCCCGTCAGGGCTGCGGGCTGTCCGAAAGACTTACCACGGCCTGGACACAAAGGGCTAAGAAGAAGGAACATGGATGGTTCCTAATCAATAGAAGTCTGACACTCCCTTTCGCACTGCCCAGAGTGGGAGGAGTCATGTGATGATATCCCACCCTCCAACAAAAAAAAAAGTGTTTGGTCTGTGCGTTGATCCTCAGTCAGTCAACTTTGCCTTTCATATTATAGAAGAAGATTTATTACATTGGTATGGACATATAAATTTTGAAGAGTATAGATTATAAATGAGTTGTATGTTTACTGCTTTTTATTGTATCTCATATTTTTGTTCTGAGGCAAAAAAGTTTGTTTTCTTTCTTTCTAATATTGAAGAGGAATGAAACTCGTGTGATTAATAAAGGCATAAATGTAAGTGGCTGTAGAGAGAGAGGTAGGGATTTGAAAGAGAAAGGTATTGTGGAGTGCTGACTGATAGGGGAGAATTGAATAAGAAAATGCGTTGCAAGCAAACATTGTTTTGAATAGTAAAGTAAATCATCACTACATATTATAAAACAAAGTCCTCTGCCGTGTTTGTCTGGCTGTTTGCGATAAACTGGAAAACTGCTGCACCGATTTTCATGCTGTTTTCACCAATGGATAGAGTGGTTGTCGAGAAAGGTTTTAATATATAATGCACGCGGGCGAACCCGCGTGCTTCAGTTAGTTTGTAATAATAACAAATTTTCCTTACTTACAGAATATGTAGAACCAGAAAATGTAGGCAGTACCTATCTAGATGTAAAACCTATACTATCTGAACATTCTGAATCAGATTCGGAAAATGATGTACCTATTTTAGAGTTTAAAATTGATGTGGAAGAAGCAGTAGAAGAACCTAATAAGAAACGAAGAGCCGTGGAGACCAATAGTAAGTATTAGTCAGTTAATCAATGGATAATCGAACAGGCTGAAATGTGTCTGTCGCCAGGTACAGACACATCAGGTTGAATACGAATATACTTAATACTAGAACCAACCTACCCCCATGGGAAAAGGGGAGTTTATGTATGTATGTAGAATTAAGCACAAACCGCCTGTCCCTATTAACAAGCTCTGATAAGCAATTTTTCGCTTCGTCTTCAAGGACCCACCAATCAGACCCACTGGTGGGTCTCCGAATACTGATGTGTCTCCCAAGACCTACTGACTGGTAGGACCTATGTGATTATTTAGTTTTATATCCCCTGAGACCCACCAGGAACTTAACCTAACTTAGTACATGGTACAGTCGCCATCAGATATATTGTAGCAGACAAGGTGACCAAATACTTCTGAACAATTTAAAATGTCAATAAGATCCATACACTACAAGTTACCATTAATATCTGAACATTCATTACTTCATTAATATCTGAGCAGATGCTTGTCAATAATTTCTATACACACAACTTTACTAACCAAAAATACCTGAACACTTATTAGTTACTTACTTACTGTTCACCAACTTCAGAAACTGATTTTTCTTGTAAAGTTTATTTTTAACCGACTTCAAAAAAAAGGAGGTTATCAATTCGACTGTATTTTTTTAAATTTTTTTTTATGTTTGTTAGCTCATAACTTGCGACTGGGTGAACTGATTTTCATGATTCTTTTTTCATTTGAAAGCTGGTGCTTCCCGTGTGGTCCCATTGTCACCATTTCAATATCTGATGATGGGATCTTGTAGAAATCGGGGGAACTCTTCAATAAATAACAGCAGATTAACCGCGATTGTTGCTATAGCATATCTAAGCATTGTTTACGCCATCACACAACCTACAAAGATTATAAAATCTATTTGGTGAAGATCTGATGAAGAACTTCGGAGATAGGCAACGGAACTCCTCAATTAATGATAGCAAATGGACTGGGATTGCTGAAATCTCATGACTGTCTATTGTTTACACCAGTTCATAACATTACATCACGCCGGTACGTTGTGAAGGGGTAAGCACATGTGAACCACTAAAAAGTGAAAAATAAAAACTTTTTTACAAAAAATAAAACCGACTTCACTTTTTTGTGTTTTATTTTTGTCGAAGTCGGTTTTATTTTTTGTTAAAAACGTTTTTTTCACTTTTTTTTTTGTTTTATTTTTTGTTGAACTCGGTTTTATTGAACACCAAATGACTGTTCTAGGCATAAAGAGTAAGTAAGTAAGTGTTCAGATATTTTTGGTTAGTTGTGTGTAATAAGTGTATAGAAATTATTGACAAGCATCTGCTCAGATTTTATTGAAGTAATGAATGTTCAGATATTAATGGTAACTTGTAGTGTATGGATCTTATTGACATTTTAAATTGTTTAAAAGTAATTGGTCACCTTGTCTGCTACAATATATCTGATGGCGACTGTACAACTACGGCACAAACTACCAGGAGAAAAGAAGTAGGCAGGAGGTATTGAAAACATTTTTTTTTTAGAGATAAAATAAAAGGATAAAACTATAAAAGCTAATCTATACTAATATTATAAAGCTGAAGAGTTTGTTTGTTTGTTTGTTTGTTTGAACGCGGTAAACTCAGAAACTGCTGGTTGAAATTGAAAAATTCTTTTTGTGTTGGATAGTCCATTTATCGAGGAAGGCTATAGGCTATATAACATCACGCTACGGCTAATAGGAGCGGAGCATAAATGAAATATGTTACAAAAACGGGAAAAGGTATTTCCTTTTTGAGAGCATCCGCTGCGTGCGCTGCGAAAACGGTTTAAGTTACGCTAATATCATGTATAAAGGAATTGTTCCTCTCTAAAAGTTCTAAAAAAAAGTCCGCGACAGCATATATCTATCTTTTAAGATTGACTCACCGTAACCTTTTTTTACAGTTAAACTGTTAGGTTAAAAAGAATTATATTTTGCGAAGCTTATTTAACCCATACGGTATTAATCTATATCTAAATAAATGTGTTTGTTAGAACGGAAATTTAATATAGAATATTTGTGCCCTTAACTCTATACAGTTTAAACAAATATCTTAGAAGATATCGCAATGTAAAAATATCCGCGCGGCAAAATATTTCGCGCGTCGCAATGTAGGTACGGGGGATTCTGGCTGGCCTCCGGGAAATTCAAATTCAAAATATTTACTGCATCATAATGTTTACAAGTATAGAGTGTTATAGTATATTTAACAGTAAGAGATACCTATAGTAATTCACACTTTAATATAATCTAAGCTAATCTAAACCATCTGAACTATTATAATAAAGAGGAAAGATAAGATTTTTTGTTTGTTACGATTTAGCTTAATTTATGTCGGATAGTCGATATCGAGAAAGGTTATAAGCTATATTTATGTGACGCAGACGAAGTTGCGTGGGTCAGCTAGTAATATTATATTAAGGAATAATTTAGATTTAATTTAAAGATTCCAATTCCAATACCTCCTGCAGCCTACTTCTATTCTCCTGGTAGTTTGTGCCGTAGTTGTACCATGTACTAAGTTAAGAGTTCGTATGATGCTGTTTTGGTGATATTGGGCGATCTAGATCTCGGTATCTATATGACCTAAGAATTCGGTATTTGGACACCATTAAACTTGGACTTATAATCTTTAAATCTGTACAAGCGAAAACACGATTGGATGAAAGAACCTCGATAGAAAAAAAATACTTGAATTTGAATTTCCCGGAGGCCAGCCAGAATCCCCCGTACCTACATTGCGACGCAACCCGCGTAATTATTTTTCCGCGCGGGTATTTTTACATTGTGATATCATCTAAGATATTTGTTTAAACTGTATAGAGTAAAGGGCACAAATATTCTATATTAAATTTCCGTTCTAACGAACACATTTATTTAGATATAGATTAATACTATATGGGTTAAATAAGCTTCGCAAAAAATAATTCTTTTTAACCTAACATTTTAATAGTAAAAAATGGTTACAGTGAGTCATTCTTATAAGATAGACAGATGCTGTCGCGGACTTTTTTTTAGAACTTTTAAAGACGAATAATTACTTCATACATGATATTCTCGTAACTTAAACCGTTTTCGCAGCGCACGCAACGGAAGCTCTCAGAAAGGAATGTTCTTTTCCCGTTTTTGCTCCGCTCCTATTGGTAGTAGCGTGATGTTATATAGCCTTCCTCGATAAATGAACTATCCAACACAAAAAGAATTTTTCAAATCCAACCAGTAGTTCCAGAGTTTATCGCGTTCAAACAAACAATCAAACAAACAAACTCTTCAGCTTTATAATATTAGTATAGATTAATAGAAAAATCACTTATTAATTGTTTAAGCCAACAAGCTTCTGCTGCAGCCATACTAAGTGCCCTGTACTCGGCTTCTGTCGAGGACAAAGCTACAGATGGTTGCTTTCTAGTACACCATGAAACAGGAGAACCAAATATTTTAAAAACAAACCCAGCTGTTGACCTTCTGTCAACCAAATCACCTCCCCAGTCAGAATCAACATAACCAACAATGATAGCATCAGTCTTGTTCCTTTCATATACTAAACTTAAGCACAGAATACATAATAGTACTACGTACAGAAGGGACACTCACCTCCCCGCGCTCATATTAAATACCGCACCTCACCCCGCACTTCGAGGTATACGTCGTCGCCACTTGAGCAATGGCTCGCGCTCGCATCAGTCGCCGCTCGGCTTTCGCGACGCAGACCGTTGCACTTTCCGCGCCATTTTTTAGGCTACGATAACCCTACTAGAGTTTACGCACACATTTGCACGTGCACGTCGTGCACAAACGTTATTTGTTTATGTAGTAGTAATAGGTAATTATTTTGCGGTCGTTGTATGGAGTGTCCGAGGTGTGACTTAAGTTAATTGTACCTTTAATATATATTTAAGAACCCTTTTTAACGTATTCCACAACTCTTCACTAACACATTTTTGAAAGCTACTTAATATTGAAACACTTGCACACAAATCAGGTCTACTGCCTAATACTGCATACAACAAACAACCAATTAATTGTCTACATCTTGTTTCTAACTCTTGAGATTCAGAATTTTCCTTTTTCAGGCTATCGGTTTTGAATTTTGAATCCATGGGTGTAGCAACGCTTTTACAATCTGACATGTTATATTTTAGTAAAATCTGTTTAAGAAATCCTTTTTGATTAATTTTTAAGATACCATTAATAACATCCTGTTCAATAGATATACCCAAAAAATATTTTGCTAAACTCTTTCTTTCGTCTTTAATACAAAAAATTATCTTTAACAAATCTTTAGTTTTGTTTACACATTCAATATCCGTCCCTGCAAGTAATAAATCATCAACATACAATAATAAATAAACAAATTGAAAATCGTTTATTCATGGTTACATTTCGTGTTACATAGTATATTACTTCTGCCAAACTGTAAAACAGTTTGTTGGCAGATGTAGCTCCCTTAACTAATTTTATATTTAGGTACATGTAACAACTTGTTGGTACTTTTCCATCAATCACACGATACTTTTACCTACTTATAACTAAACACACTTAACACAAATTTGCTACGAGTATGACTATAACTTATACTAATAAAATAACATGTTAGTTGCGTAACAGCACTTCACTTAACAGCGGTGAAGCCGCAAACATGAGCCAGTATGACATTACTTTAATTACACATATTTATACTTACAACAAGAATAAATGGCATCTACACATCTTTTGTTATGAGGTCTTTACAAAAGGTATTAAAAAGAAACTTTCCTAGTTTATTTCTAAAAGACATTTTCGTGGTACAGCTATTTTCTAATTCGGAAGGTATGTCGTTAAAAATTGTTGGTACTAAGCATTTCCTACACCTTTGTCCATAATAATTAGTACAAGTGGGTACTACAAATCTACTGATGCATTTATTCCTTTGAGGTCTTATGCGCACCGTCTCGACTTTAAACTCAATAAAATCTGTTTAAGCTACGAGCCTAGCCTTGTAACTAGTAATATTACCTTGATCATCAAGTTTTCTTTTATATACCCATTTGCTTTCAATAACTTTACTATTTACTGGTTTTGGTACTAATTCCCAAGTATTATTTTCATTTAAACTGTTTATTTTTTCTTCCATCGCCTTTTGCCAATTTGCCTTTTCAGTACTTTTCATGGCTTCTTCATATGTTTTAGGATTATCTTCTATAAAACTTAACAGACATGTATAACCTGTACTATAATCCTTATGCCAAACTGGCTTTCTAATCTGGTTTTTTGGTCTCAAGCTTCCTGTTTCTTCTACCTGACTAACCTGACTTTGAACTTCAATATTTGTATCATAGAACTCTCCTTTAGATTCACTACTCGACTCATCAATACTTGAACTATCATTAAAATGATGACCTGATGTTTCGTTATTACCTTTATTTGACTACTTATTGTACTATTCCTACTATCTTGATCCTGTATAATTTGGTCAGCATCGTTCTTTTCCTCCAATGAGTTTTCAATATTTACATTTTTTTCTTCGAGTGTAATTTCAGAATTTTCTGTAATTTCCCTTTTAGGTATTTTTTTTTTATCTTCAAAATCACTATCTTTTATAAAAACTACATCCCTTTTAATCTCTACTATATTTTCTTCTTTAAAATAGATTCTTTATTTTGCAAGGATTGGCAGTTAACATCATTAGATAGGGATAAGTGGAAAGAGGGAAGGGAGCCCTTTGCCCTGCAGTGGGACACAAATGGCTAATAATAAATAATAGATTCTATATCCCTTAGTTAATTCCCTATAACCAACAAAATATCCTTTCTTTCCCTTTGAATCTAATTTTCTTCTTTTCTCTTTAGGTACATGACTAAAAACTGGATTTCCAAATTTATGTAAAGTATGTATATAAAAATTCTTACCCGACCAACATTCATAGGGGGTTTTATCAGTATTTTTATTTTTAATGTAAGTTCTGTTTAATGTATACACAGCCGTATTAACCGCTTCAGCCCACAGCGTTTTATCTAATTTAGATTGAATTAACATAGTCCTAGCAGCTTCTATAATTGTTCTCATTTCTCTTTCTACTTTACCATTTTGTTCCGGTGTATAGACAACCGTAGTTTGATGCTGTATTCCTTTGTTATTTAAAAAAGACTAATGTTTTATTTAAAAATTCTGTCCCATTATCTGACCTTAAGATCTTTACTTTATTATTTGTTTCAACTTCAGCATAATTAACAAACTGTTTTATTTTACTTGGCACTTCAGACTTATGTGCTGAAAAGTAAACTTTTCTGTATTTTGAAAAATCATCTTTGATTACTAAAATGTACCATGTACCACCAACAGATTCTGATAGCATGTAATATTTCACAACACATACTTGTTCGGTTTAAACTCTGAGGAAAAGGTAAGCGATGACATTTTCCTTCAATACATGATAACAAATCATCAGAATCAATGAATTTAATGTTATTATTTTTTAACACTGATCGACAATAATCAAAGTTTTGGTGTGCCAATTTTTCATGCCAATCCTTAAGAGTATTATTATTAACCTGAGTAGAAATTTACCTTATGTGAAGAACCAAAAATAAACTGCATTACATAGAACTTATCCACACTTTTACCAACAGAACATACTATGTTGTTTTTAATTAACTCACATTTTTTACCTTTAATTTGAAACATATAACCATTATTTACAGCTTTTGTAACAGAAAATAAATTTACCTTCAGTTCAGGAACATATAATACACCATTTAGTGACGTTTCCACATACTCATTACCGATATAGGCCTTGAGAATTATTTGTCCTATTCCTTGTACTTTTAGTTTTCTTCCGTCTCCAACTATAACCTGTCACCTGAAATCCCTGAAAAGCTGAAAAAAATATTTTTATTAGGGGTCATGTCATCATGTGGTCACATGCACCACTGTCCACTATCCATTCTTCTGCGCCCTTGTTATTGCTAATAAATGCACTTGAAACAAAAGCATTCGCTTTTGAGCTGTCCCCTTTATTATCCTTTGAAAAATGTCGTTTATTTTCTATTGAACCTTGTCTTAATCTCCTTCGAACTGTTACAATTTTCTTTATTTTCTTAAAATAGCACTGCTCTACTGTATGTCCCATCTTCTTACAATATGAACAAGTCATGTTTGATCTGCAACCATTTTTCTTATGGCCAATCTTCCCACATTTGAAACATTGAATGTTTTGCACGGTTAAAGCAACAGGCTTCTCATTTCCTTGCATGCGCTCTTCTTCTATAAGCAACCTTGCCTGCAAGTCGTTTAATGTTTGTCCTGTTTGAGGAACACTTTCCCACGTTGACACGAAGTGTCTATATTGATGTGGTAATGTCATGAGCACCTTGGCGATAATCATTTTGTCAGAAACTGTTTCGCCTAACTGCTTCAATTGATTTGCCTTTTGTGTTCTATTTTACTAAATATGTTTGCCATACCTTTTTCTTCATATTTATATTTCATGAATCTTTCATGCAGTAGATGAACGCTCGTTGAGCTTCTAAGTTCGTAAATACTTGACAATTTATTCCACATTTCTGCCGAAGTACTGCAAGTCAGCAGATGTTGCATGACGTTTTCTGTAACTCTCGACACGATGTGTGTTTGGGCTTTGGCATCTGAAATCTCCCATTCATTTGGTTTTAAACTTGCCTCATTTTCCTTTATCGTACCATCGACGACACCGAACAGTCCTTGTCCGTTTAGTAAAATCTTCGTTTGGAATTTCCACAAAGACCAATTCTCGCTGCCCGTAAGTCTCACTACAGTGAATCCAGTAGCGGCGGCGTTTACCCCAGAAGAAGAATCCATTTTGGTTTCTAGTCGTTCCGAGTTTTATTCTAGAAAATCTAGACCCATCTGCATCCACGTTAACCTATTGTTTTTAAAATAAGGAGACGTGGACATGGTTTTAACGTATTTATTTACACACATCAACACTTTCTAGGGATATTTCATACTCAATTAAATAACTCGAAAAGTACTGGCCGCATTGGAATCTTTAATACACCGATTTGTTTGTAATTTATCTCAGACTAATTCCAAATTCAAATTTTTGAAAATTCTTTTGTTTCGGTGGCATAAAAATGTCTTGATGTATAGGAGAGGGAATTTTCATTTGTGCGAAATTTAAAAAACAATACGAATTACGTTTAGTTACAGTTTTTTTTTTCATTTTTAAACGAAAGATGAAGTTAAAATTGAGGTATTGTAGCCATGCAACGCCGACATTTGACGAGGGCGGAGATGTTACGAGCTGTGGGAATGCTGGAAGCTGGATCTGTTCAGCGTAATGTTGCTGAGGCCATAGGGACCCATCAAAATGTAATTTCAAGATTGTGGACACGCTATCGTGCCACAGGTGAAGTAGCGGAGAGGTACCGGGGGCCAAGTCGCATCACTACCCCCAGACAAGACCGATTTTTGCAAATTACTGCGCGAGCTCAACCAAATGCAACGGCGACTCAATTGGTCCAAAGGCTGCGAGTGGAACACCAAGTGCTTGTGAGTGACTAAACTGTAAGAAGGCGACTGCATGAAAGCAATCTACGCTCTCGTAGACCACTCCGGGTCCCACCTTTACGGAGAGGCAATCGTGGACGACGATTAGAATGGGTTCGGAACCACGTGGACTGGGGCCGTGAGCAATGGTCCAATGTGCTGTTCACGGATGAATCCAGGTTCGGCTTCCATCCAGATTCACGAAGGACGCGTGTTTGGCGAGTTCCTGGACGATGGAGCCGTCTCCAGAACCCTCAGGAAGTTCACCCATACCAAGGAGGAACAATTATGGTTTGGGCAGGAATTCGTCTTGGAGGACGGACGGATCTCGTTTGGGTGCGGGGCAATATGACGGCAGAACGATACGTCCAACAGGTGCTGGGGCCCGTAATCTTGCCCCACAGAACACAAATGGGGCAAGATTTCCTGCTCATGCACGACAATGCCCGGGCACACACGGCGAGAACGGTAGCAGCTTGGTTACATACACATAATGTTGGGGCCTTAGACTGGCCTGCTCAATCGCCAGATCTAAATCCCATTGAGCATGCGTGGGATATGCTGCAAAGAAGAGCTGCTTTTTTAAAAATATCCCTAGACCGTGTTGATGTGTGTATTACCAAACTATTATTGTTACACAGATTTTATAATATACTAGAGGACGTCCCGCGGTTTCACCCGCGTAGATCCCGTTCCTGTGGGAATACAGGGATAAAAGTATGACACTCAGCAATAATGTGGCTTTCTATTGGTGAAAGAATTTTTAAAATCGGCTCAGTAGATCCCGAGATGGTAATCTTACAATTTAACAAACACACAAACTTTACTTCTTTATAATACACACATCAAAAGTGTCTAGGGATCAAGCATTTAATACCGATACATTCAAATCTTAACTCGAAGAGCTCCAACAATAACCGCCATGATGTTAGCTGTGAGGCTTCATCACTCTTCAGGGAACTTAATTAGCGACCAAACAGTCAGAAACCGCTTGCATAAAGTGAACCTTCATTCCCGAAGACCGCTACGGGTACCACCTATAGCAATGCACAATCGTAGGATTCGATATCAATGGGCTCTTGAACACAGAAATTGGGCAGAAGAACAATGGCGTTTCGTGTGCTTTTCTGATGAGTCTCGTTTTGGTATGAGACCGGATACAAGACGTATACGACACTGGAGAACCCCTGGACGCCAACAGCGATTAAAATCCTGCCAGGAAGTCCATCCTTATAGTGGTGGAACCATCATGGTATGGGCGGGTATTTGGATCGGCGGAAGAACTGAGTTGATTTGGATCAGAGGCAACCTCAACGCTCAAATTTATGCTGAGACGATTGTATCAGACGTCATCGTTCCTCTACAAGTGCAAATCGGTCCCTTATTTCAGTTAATGCATGATAATGCACGACCGCACACCGCAAGAGTTGTAAGACAGACTCTCGCCGCAGCTAACATCAATGTCCTGCCCTGGCCTGCTCAGTCGCCAGACTTGAACCCGATTGAGCATGCATGGGATATGCTACAGAGAAGAGCTCTGCCGAATATGGAGGGTATCCAGTCGCAAGAAGACCTTTTTTTGTTGTTGCAACGAACATGGGCGGCCATTCCACAGCGTGATTTGGATGAACTCATTTTGAGTATGCCAAACCGATGTTCTTGTGTTGTTAGTGTTCGCGGTAGAAACACGGATTATTAATTGTTTAAGTTACTCAATAAAATTTTAAAGAAAACTGTTATTTCAGTCTTTTTTTCGAACTTTAATGTTAGTGGTTCAAATGTCAAAAATCCCTTTATTAGGAAAATGGCAAATTTCTTTATTAATGCAAAGGTGACTTGGTTTATCGTTACTGTGACAAACGAAAACACTTTATTTGATGAATCCTTGAAGAAAATTTTAATTAATATCAATCAGGAGAAAAGTTATTGCAAAAATATATGTTGATCCCTAGACACTTTTGATGTGTATAGAAGTATAGATATGCACAAGGAAAATTGTTGAGATCTTTACTGTGTGACAGATGGAGGCGAAGGGGCCATAGATTATCTATGATATTTTAACTTTTTAATATCTTATGTTGCCAGTTAACATGAACTGGTGTAAACAATAGACAGACGAGATTTCAGCAATCCCAGTCCATTTGCTATGGGTTATTGAGGAGTTCCGTTGTCTATCTCCGAAGTTCTTCATCAGATCTTCACCAAATAGTTTTTATAACCTTTGTAGTCAGTACAGGCGTGATATTGTGTTGTTTGATGGCGTAAACAATGCTTAGATATGCTATAGCAACAATCGCGGTTAATCTGCTGTTATTTATTGAAGAGTTCCCCCAAATTTCTACAAGATCCCATCATCAGATATTGAAATAGTGACAATGGGACCACACGGGACGCACCAGCTTTCAAATAAAAAAGAATCATGAAAATCGGTTCACCCAGTCGCAAGTTATGAGGTAACTGTTATGTATATATGTAAGAAGGTAGTCTATGTAGGTTACAACCTCATGTCATGTTACTTCTTTTTATTAATAAACTGTCAGTGCTAAGCAACTCGCTGTTTGATTCGGACGTACATAACAGTGGCGACGAGGCAAAAATAATTCAAAGCGTGCAAAATGGCGGCCAATTATTTTGGTATTTTAAATACGTTCGACCATTTGTCACAAGATTGGGAACCATTTAAACATCGTCTCCAGCAATGGTATATCGCAAACGATCTTGTGATATCTGACAAATCGGGTCTAAAACGCAAAGCGATTTTGCTTACAACACTCAGTGAGACCACGTACAAACTCACAAGTGACCTCGTGCTGCCAAGGAAATTGGAGGATGAACAGTTCCAGAACATTTTGGACGTGTTAGATAACCACTTTACTCCAAAGCGGCATGGATTCGCCGAACGTTCAAAATTTTACGCGGCGATTCAGAAGGCAGAAGAAGGTCACGCACAATGGGCAGCCCGATTAAGAGGGCTAGCGGCACACTGTGGCTTCGGGAACTTAGAGGAGTCGTTGCTAGACCGCTTCGTCATGGGTATGATGAGCGGACCCGAGCGCGACAAGCTGTTCTCAAAGGATGTGAAGGAGCTGACGTTGGCGAAGGCGGTGGAGTTGGCGGAAAGCGTGCGCTGTGCGCGCGCAGCCGCTGCTTCTGTTCCCGCGGTTCCAGCGGCAGCGTCGGCGTCTAGTGCGGTGTTCAAAATTGTGGATAGGAACGTGAACGATGTGGTTAAATGTAAAGTGTGTGGTTTTAAAAATCACAAATCGACAGATTGTCGTTTCAAAAATTTTACGTGTCGGAGGTGTGGCCTAAAGGGTCATTTACGGCGTATGTGTTCTGAAAAAACGTCTACATCAGTGAAATACGTTGAGGAGAATTCCGGAGGGAAAGTCAAGACAGGTAAAGTCAAATGCATTAGTAATATTCGGTGTGAGTCAGAGTCGAAGCCAATGTCTGAGCGCATTCTTATTAACGGATTGTTTTTACAATTTGAAATCGATAGTGGAGCGGCCGTTTCAGCTATTTCTGATAATACTTATAACATATATTTTTCCAACATTCCGTTATCGCCCACAGCTAAAACATTAAAAGGTTATGGTGGAAGTAGGATTATTACCTTAGGCGTTATGCCAGTGCCGGTGACTTACCAAGGAGTCACACACACGCTTAATGTTTATGTGGTGCGTGATGGTGGACCACCGTTGTTGGGGAGAGATTTTATTAGGCTATTTAGATTAGAAATATCCCCTATAAAATATTGTGCCATGGAAAAAGATAATTCTCTGTTAGACAATCTCATTACTGACTACCCAACGGTGTTTTCAGAGAAAATAGGTTGTTTCACTAAATATAAAATAAGATTATCGTTAACACCTGACGCCAAACCGGTTTTTCGAAAGGCTAGACCGGTAGCTTACGCACTCCGTAGTAAAATAGATGACGAGTTAAATCGTTTATTGTCTTTAGGCATAATATCAGAAGTGCAGTATTCCGATCACGCATCGCCGATAGTTCCAGTTCTTAAAAAGAATGGGGAAATCAGAATCTGTGCAGATTACTCGGCAACTATAAATAAACAACTCATAATCGAAAAATATCCGTTGCCTACGGTCGATGACCTCTTCGCAAAGTTACACGGGGGTGAGCAGTTCACCAAATTAGACTTGTCGAGTGCTTACAATCAATTATTACTAGCAGATGATGATGATACACAATTAATAACATGCATTAACACGCATAGAGGGCTTTTTAAGTATACGCGGTTAGTTTTTGGTTTAGCTAGTGCTCCCGCCATTTTCCAAAAGGCAATGCAAGGTATTGTTTCGGGTTTAGATGGAGTTCTCTGTCTGATGGATGACATTTTAGTGACGGGTAGGAACAGATTGGAGCACCTAGAGAGGCTGAAAAAAGTGTTAGCGAGGTTAGCAGAAGCTGGGTTAACTTTAAGGAGGGATAAGTGTGTTTTCTTTCAAAACGAAGTTAATTATTTAGGACATATAATTGACAAGTTTGGTGTACGTAAATCTCCAGATAAAATAAAAGCTATTCGTGACGCCCCTATACCAACAAATGTAACCGAGTTGCAATCTTTCTTAGGTTTAATTAATTATTATAGGAATTTTGTACCAAGGGCGTCGACAATTCTTAGTCCTTTGTGTCAATTATTGAACAAAAATAGTAAATGGTTATGGACAGACATACACCAACAAGCATTTAGTGAAATTAAACGACATTTAATCTCAGATAATGTATTAGCACATTTTAATCAGAACGCAACTATTATTTTGACAGTAGATGCGTCACCGTATGGACTCGGGGCGGTGTTGTCACAGGTGGACAGGGACGGACTCGAAAGGCCAGTGTCGTATGCGTCTCGCTCGTTGATTCCAGCTGAGAAGAGATATTCTCAAATTCAGAAAGAAGCGACCGCAATTATTTTATTTTATTTTATTTTATTTTATTTGGGGGGCTTACAGCTAACAATACAAAAATAAATAGTGAATTGTTCAACGACAAGCCATTTACAAGCCTCCACAGTTGGCAGTAAAGTAATGTTGCAAGAACTATTACACACATACATTTAGAATTAAAAAAAAACAAAATATAAATTAACTAAGCTTAATTTAAACGGCTAACCTTAGTATACTTATAATTATAATAAAAACTAAGAATATAAAATTAGGCACCTGCTTAGGCAGGAAAGCAGGCGCACACGCTACTGAAATTCATCGGCAGTGATGCATCTTTTAGTTAAGGCAGTACTTATTGACGCCAAGCTGCTTGTAAACAAATCGATTGAGGGATGTTCGTTCAATACAATGTGGTTAAAAGCTTTGATTGAGCGAAGCATGTAAGCGTTGCTACGGTAAACTGTGCGAGCATAAGGGGCACGAAGAAGATTTCTCAAGCGAGAATGTCGAGGTGGAACATTCAAGGACAGCTTAGAAAGAAGTTCAGGACATTCAATCCTAGATTGAGCTATTTTTACTAGGAACCGTATATCAGATATTTTTCTCCGAGTTACAAGTGGAAGTAAGTGAAACCGGTCACATCGGTCATTGTAACTCAAATGAGGGATTTTAAATTTGTAACCTAAGTATCTCGTGAATTTCCTTTGAATTCGTTCCAATCTGTCTGAATGCACCGCATAATTCGGATTCCAAATTTGACTACCATATTCGAGGTGACTGCGGACGTAAGCACAATACAGAATTTTCACGGTTTTCATTCTCTTAAACGAACTGGCATTACGGATAATGAATCCCAAGGCTTTGGACGCTTTTTTGGCAATATGGTCAATATGACCCTCAAAGGTGAGCTTACTGTCTAATAAAATACCAAGATCTCTAGTACTATGAGTTCGAGATAAAGGCTGATTTGCGATTGAGTAATTGAATATGACCGATAGGTTCTTCCGTGTGAAAGTCATTACCAAACATTTGGATATATTAAGATCTAATTTATTTATTTTACAATAATTAACTAAACGGGATATGTCAGCCTGCAAAAGCTTGGCATCATTTAAACTCCTAACTGCTGTGAAGATTTTCATGTCATCCGCAAACATTAAGTGTTTAGAATATTTGAAGCAATCGCCGATGTCATTAATAAAAAGAACAAATAATAACGGCCCCAATAGGGAACCCTGGGGCACACCAGAGGGGATGGTTGTCCAGGAGGATATAAAGCCACTGAGGACCACTGCTTGTGTCCTATTTTGTACATAAGACGAAAACCATCTGAATAAGTCTCCTCTAATGCCCAAGTCGAAAAGCTTTCTCAGCAAAATATCATGGTCGATCCTATCGAACGCCTTACTATAGTCGGTGTAGATTGCATCTACCTGTGACCCATTATCCATATGTTCAGTTATAAAATCTGTGAACAGGACCAAGTTGGATACTGTGGACCTCCCTTTCAAAAACCCGTGTTGTTGGGGACTCAGACTAGAAACCACACTGCAGTACAGCTGATTATAGACTATGCGCTCTAATATTTTAGCTAGTAGACAAAGTTTCGAGATCGGCCTATAGTTTTCGATTTTATCTTTAGCACCCTTTTTATGGATCGGTGATATAAAGGCCGATTTCCAAACAGAAGGTACAATGCCTTCAGATATTGACCTTTTAAATAAAAGTGACACAGGTAAGGCTAGTTCATCGGCGCACTTAACTATGAACATAGCAGGCAAGGCATCGGGGCCAGCGGATTTGGTTAAATCGAGAGATTTTAAATATTTATGAACGATCACCGTATCAATCTCAATTGAACTCAAATGACAGTTGGAAGCACAACCTGTCGAGCCACAGTCACGATTCGCGGAGGAAGAGTCTAAGAAGGTGGTACGAAAGTAGTTGGCAAAAAGTTCACAAATTCCTTCACCCGAGTCACTTCTACTCGCACCGTAAGACATACTTGACGGAAAGTTGCTGTTCATGCGTTTATTTTATATTCGGTGTAAAACGATTTCACCAATATTTATATGGTAGGGAGCATCCGTTTATATTACGCACTGATCATAAACCACTTCTATCGATTTTCGGGTCGCACAAAGGGATTCCAGAAGTGACAGCTAATAGATTACAGCGTTACGCGATATTTTTAGCGGCTTATAATTTTAAAATAACCTACGTTCGCAGCGCTGACAATATAGCAGATTTCCTGTCACGTTCTATTGCAAGCACAGATGAACTGAGTACGGGCGTGGGCTTGCGTGAAGAGGTGAACGAATGTGAGGATCGGTCGGCATACGTCTATTTCATTGTTGAGGGTGATTTACCGGTTACTCTGGATCAACTTCGTGTGCTTACCGACCGTGATTTAGTATTGCAAAAGGTAGTGAGGTACACACAGCACGGCTGGCCGCGAAAAGTTACGGACTCGGATTTAAAACCTTATTATCTTTGCAAGACGCAGCTATCAGTAGAGGATGGGTGTCTAATGAAAGGGCATAAAATTGTAATTCCAGCAGAATTACAAGGCAAGGTGATTAAGGAGTTACATAGTTCGCACTTAGGTGTTGTTAAAATGAAGTCGGAAGCGCGCGCGCGGCTGTGGTTTCCAGGAATCGATGCAGCGATCGAGAGCGCGGCGCGTGCCTGCGCTGTGTGCGCTCAGTTGCGACCGGCTCCGCCGCGCGCCCCGCTCGCTCCTTGGCCGTTCCCACCACATGCTTTTTATAGGATACACATTGACTTCTTAGGTCCGTTAAATGATCGCATGTATCTTATAGTTGTTGATGCTTATTCAAAATGGGTTAAATGTTTTTCAATGAGGTCCACCATCACGTCGGATGCGGTAATTGAGCGTTTATATGAGTTGATGTCTAGGACGGGAGTACCGGCAATTATAGTGAGTGATAACGGTACATCGTTCACGTCGCAAAGGTTCAGTGAGTTTTGTAAGTTGAATGGTATACGTCAACTTTTTTCGGCCGTATATCATCCAAGCAGTAACGGCCAAGTCGAAAGTTCCGTCAAAATTGTGAAAAAAGGTATCAAAAGTATACTATTGACATGCCAAGACAGGAAAAACTTAGACATTAGAATAAACAAGTTTTTATTTGATTATCGGAACTCAACACATAGCTCGACAAATAAATCACCAGCTCAGTTGTTATATGGCCGCTCACTCAGGTGTAGATTAGACTTATTAAAACCGACTCCTTTGCCTTCCTCGCCGGAGCTCTCCATAAGAGAAGAAGTTTTGATTAAAAAATATGTGAATAAGAAAAAACATTTTTGGATACGAGCAACAATAGTAGAAAAGATTGGCAGGGTGGTATATAGAGTTTTTATTCCTGAATTAAACTCCCATGTAACAAGACACAAGAATCAGATAAGAAAATATAATATTAGTGACCAATGTGAGCACCCGACATCAACATGGGATACCGACAGTGTTTCTGACACGACTGAAATTGAAACTGTTCCGGAAATCACATCACAGTCGGAACCTGACTGTCCAACTACCACCGCTCAGCTTACTAGGGCTGGGGAGGAGGAGACGGAGACTCACAGCGAAGAATCGTCAGCAGTGGTTTCTGAGGGCGGAGCTACGACTGCCACAGACGATGGGACTTTGTCAACAGAAACTCGAGTACTGGGACTTGATATACCACCTACTGCCGCACAGGGCAGGGCGAAACGTAATCGTCCTCATGTAGATTATAAACAGTTTTTTTAGAATTACGTTATTATTTGTAAGGGAGGGGTGTTATGTATATATGTAAGAAGGTAGTCTATGTAGGTTACAACCTCATGTCATGTTACTTCTTTTTATTAATAAACTGTCAGTGCTAAGCAACTCGCTGTTTGATTCGGACGTACATAACAGTAACAAACATAAAAAAAAATACAGTCGAATTGATAACCTCCTCCTTTTTTTGAAGTCCGTTAAAAAAACAAATACAAATCTATTAGGAAATCGAGGATAATAATTTATGAAGATTCTATAGTTTTCAAAATTTTGTCTGATAATTATCAGAAAAAAAAATATTTCAAAATTACAGAAAAAAAAATACGTAACTTGCTTTAAATTACATCTTAAAAATAAGACTTAAAAATTTGACTACCTATAGATTTTTGATTAGTGTGATGACCTTAACAAAAAAAAAAATACTGAACTCGAAAAATCCGAATTCCTTCGTGTTATACATCTGATATTTTACAGGCAGGTTGACCTAACACTAAACAATAATATAATGTGTGTAAAAATAAAATGCTACTACCCTCTAGGGACCTACGCAAAAAATAATTTCAAAATTACACAATAAGTTATAAGTATAACAATTCTTTTGATTTCTATGGAAAACCAGAATAGGGGATCGGACAAAAAAAAACTAATTAGTCCGTCAGATAGATTTCCAAAAATTATTGGACACGTATTTTTTCTTTTTTCACGTAAACTTCTAATGAAGACGATACAGTGTTTCGAAAACTCGTGTGACGTCATATGATAGTACATTTTGACGACACAATTGACGTTTCAAGCCCCACTCCAAGATCTTTGACGCGTTTTATCTTCGTCATTTTTTATTGATTTGATAAAACAAAAAACACGTATTCAATATTTTTCGATAATCTAACTTACGGACTAAACAGAATCATAATATTTTGACCCAGTCCGATCCCCTATTAAATATGTGGCGACAAGCGACATCTATCGCAACACCTGCGTACTAACAACGATCGACAGAAAATCCTGCATCGCGCTATGAACATTATCCGCGACATAAGCCTATATAGGAGTTCCCGACTTACAACTGTCGGGCAGTTATTTTTTTTTAATTTGGGACAAGCCCGCCACACTATTCCCAAACCACTGTAACTCCTGTTAGCCAGAATCAACAGTGGCGACCACAAGAAAAGCGCCGAGACAATGAAGCTCGACGAAGTCCCAGAGAAATGATTTAACTGTCTTGGATCCCGCAACGAAATTAATCAGAAAAGAATAGCGGAGGAGTAGGAAAAAAAACATAGTTTCCACTTCCCTCCATATCAGCAGGAGACAGAACAGAACAAGGCCAATAGGCACACAGGGACGTATACAACTGAGATAAGCCCAGTTGCCTAGCACCACGGATATTATTGTCATTAATATTACTGGGTCCTAAGTTGTGAGCTGTTATATTTGATTCCAATAATAGGTATGACAAAATTGCTTGAACGCACGGAAATTTGTTCTAGTTTCTACAAGGTCCGTATAGTAAATAACTCCGGATGTAACCTGTACACTATTTAACATAATATTACGTTCATTTTGCCAAAGACTACACTCCCATAAAATGTGATGTGCAGTTTGTTCAAATTCGCAGTCAGATGTAGAACATTGACAAAAAGGCGAGGCAACAAGCTTGAAGGAAAATAATTTACTCTTAAAGTTACCATGACCTGTGAGAAATTGGGCGACACAGTGATCCACCTCCAGCCATGTCCTGGCCAGCCGCTCACGAACGGATGGAAAGAACTGGTGAAGATGTCGGCCCTTGATGGAATTATCCCACCTACATTGCCATTCAGACAAAAGTTCCTCCCAGACGTCAGTCTGTGGTTTAAGTAATCTAGCTATTTTAGCACGGTCACGTTGCGTTAAAAAGTCTGTGTCCGCGGTCTCTCGTGCGCAGTAGTACATTGAAGCACGGCGCTGTACTTCAAGATCGACTGGAAGTACCCCTGCCAGTACCGGTAAGGCTTCAGTACTAACCGTCCTATACGCTTTACACAAGAAAATCAAAGCCAACCGCTGGCTTTGAAGTAATTTACGTCGTACCGCTCCAATGGTGGCCCTATCGGCCCAAACTGGTGCCCCGTAGCACATACACCCCAAGTAAGTAGCCCCATAGATCGTCTTTAGAGTTAAAAATGATAAACCCCATGTAGATTTGGATATTCTCGTTAAAGCATAAAAGTTCTTTTTAGCTTTTTCACCGACTGTTTTTATGTGTTCAATGAATGAAAAATTCTTCTCTAAGACAAACCCAAGGTAGCATACAGACTCCTTCTTTTTCACGGGAACGTTATTAAATTTAATACTAGGCCATGATTTAAGATTACCTTTTAAAAGAAGTTGATAAGTTTTATGTGGTGCAAAGGTCAGACGGTTACGATCACCCCACTGGGATATTAATTTTAGGCAAGTGTCAGCCAAATTTTCGAGTCCAGCCCGAGTACTTGACTGAATGAGCAGCAGGCCGTCGTCCGCGTAACCGGTTAATGAACAGCCGCATGGAAGTGGAATCGCGAGGAAGTCATCGAAGCCTACGTTCCATACATACGGACCCATAACCGAACCCTGAGGGCATCCCATGGTAAGGGACTTTGACATAGAATGATGTCCGAGTTTGAGTTTCGCGGAACCATTTAAGAAGTACGAGCAAACAAGATTGTATATGTTTTTAGGGCAACCACGAATTTTCAGTTTAAGGAGTAGCATCGGCCACCATGCGTTATCAAAAGCCCCAGAAATATCTAGAAAGATCCCAACTACGTACTTATGTTCGGATGTATTGACAATTTTTCTGACAGAAAGTGCCGCGTCTACGGTAGATTTTCCCACGGTAAAACCGAATTGGTTGTTTTGAAATTTCGGTCCGTCTGGTAGTAAACGCGGAACGATAAGACGCTCCAGGAGTTTCCCCAAAGATGGTAGCAGTGTTATAGGGCGGTAAGACTTAGGATCGTCCGGAGGCTTGTCGCCACTTTTCGGAATTATTCGTATAAAGCCGCGTCGCCATATACGAGGAAAAACGCCTTCTGCGATACAACGGTTGTAAACACTTAAAATCGCGTCGGCCGCTGTTTTACATGCTTCTATTATCATCCGATTAGATATTTTATCTTCACCTGACGATTTGTTGAGTGGGAGTTTCCTGACAACTTTAATGAATTCGTCAATGGATGGAAGGTCTGACGCTGGTGATTCAGGTGGCACAGCCGCCCACGCCCTGATCGGTCGGGCAGTTAGCCCGCCGGACACAACACCCGTCCGGTCGGAGGATCCTCCCTTTTCAACGGGGGATGAGGAACTTTACACCCTGTTCCTCATACCCCCAAACTGGTGACCCCGAGCATGAACGTCAGCGCAGCCTTCGTGCAAGCACTTCATACGTCGTCATCACTTCCCCTTCGCCTTCGAGCAGCGAGTCATACCGTCAGCCATCAGCCACGGCTTCATGGGGTATCCTGACCACTAGCATGCAGCGGAAGCGCATTCCTGGTCATCACCCCCAGCCTCATCAGCGACCTTGGCACAGCACACTGCACTTCGGCCGGTCAGCAAGCAGAGACGCCCTTCTCTCCTGGTCGACGCAGCAGCCAGCCACTACGCAGCACTGCACACTCCGACTCACTGGAGCATACGCAGCATCACCCCGACTCACTGGGGCATCACGGCAAGCACTGCATCACTCCGACTCACTGGAGCTAATATGCAGCATCACCCCGACTCACTGGGGTATCACCGCAGACAGTTCCGACTCACCGTGAACTATGCGACATCCGGTTCCGGTTCCGACTCACTGGAACCTTCCACTGGCTGACAAGCGCCAAGACTTAACCTACTGCTTTCGACCTCCGGTCTCGGAGGGGAGTGATGTGGCGACAAGCGACATCTATCGCAACACCTGCGTACTAACAACGATCGACAGAAAATCCTGCATCGCGCTATGAACATTATCCGCGACATAAGCCTATATAGGAGTTCCCGACTTACAACTGTCGGGCAGTTAGCCCGCCGGACACAACACCCGTCCGGTCGGAGGATCCTCCCTTTTCAATGGGGGATGAGGAGCTTTACACCCTGTTCCTCATTACCCCCAAAAATAAATTATAGCTCTGGTTCTAAGTTGAATTCGATTACGGGAGTTCTACTCTAGCATTCAAAACAGTGTATCCTATCAATTAGAAGAATTAAAAAGCGATGTCCAATTTTCGAGGCATTTATCATACTGTGCGTCGGCCGGCACCAATCTACCCAAATACAGTGTTGGGCAAAATTTAGTTAGATTGATGATTGAAGACTTACGATTAAATTGTTCAATCATGACTAATGACTAATAACTAAAAAAATCAATCATAAGTCATGATTGATCATTGATTTAGTTTCAATCATTAGTTATGACTAAATTTGTCAGGACTAATTTTATGATTGCTTACCGTCAGTTTAAATCGACGCGGACGTTATTATAAATGTTGAAATTGACTCTTTTACCCAACAACGGCAAAAACAATAGGCGTGGTCGTATGCCATTTTATAAAAGATGTGATGATATTGATGTTAACGGAAGTAATTAATAAGTAAGGCAACGTTGCATAGGTACGGCTTCGGCTATCCTCTGGACATCAAGAACACCTTGTCTCATGAGTTTCAGATGGCAATTTATTCATAGTCGGGTTATAGTTTTTAAACTTATTTTATTAATGATTTTTTGTTTTTTTTTTAAATGATTTTTGTCACAACTTTATATCATGACTGTCACGGAGACGGCTTATGCTTTTAGTGTGTGTTCGTATGTGTCTATTAACATTACATATACCTGCTGTGTGAGTCCGTTGTGATGCACACAGGCACATAGGTAAGGGTACCTTACCTTTGCCATCCATAACCCCAAAACATATAAATAAGTATAAATAAAATAATAACTGACTTGGGTTCGATTAGATAAATAAAGTAAAAGATTTTCAATTTAATCATCAATCATAACTAATGATTACGACTAATGATTGATTTATTTAGTTATGATTACGATTGAATTTTTTAGTCATAATTAAATCAATCATGGCTAAATCAATCATGATTAAATTAGTTCAGACTAATCAATTGTTTTTTTTTTTTGTAGATTGACCCAACACTGCCTAAATGTCTTTGCCAAATTCGTTTGTTACATTTAATTTCTACACGTTAATCAGTGCAAATTATTCCTAAGGCTAGTAAACCAATATTTGTTTGTAAATTGTATTGTATTTCGTTTACAGTGTTCAGCTATCAAAATACTGTCAGGTTGCGGTGCAAAGCACAGCAGTAACATTTGATTAAAAACATTAATAACGTCCATTGCTGCGTTTGATAAAAACACACCGATTGATGTTTACAAAATTTGTAAACATCAATCGGTGTGTTGACAACATGATTTAATCATAATATGAATTAAGAATATCGTTTAGGTAATAAATTAGTTTTATGTAACACAAATCATAACTTGCAGTTTTTAAACAAGTTTGTTTGGTCAATATACCAAGGTATAATGACCATCTAAAACATCCTAATTAAAATTACAAAATCAAATGAATTGATAATAATAGTTTGAAAAGCTACTAAGCGATTATAAGATTTTAAAATTGGTTTGATTGACCTGAATTATTTAATTATTAAGTAATTACAAACTATAATTAATTTGACGCGTCGACATATATTATTGATTGTAATATTTATGACAAATGGATTTAGGACATATTATATTTAGGGATTTCAATTTTATGGCATGTGATATTTAGTTCGGGTAAGTTATCATTCGGCCAAATGAGGACTAGGAGAAAAAAGTTATGGCATTTTAAATTATGAATAAAAAAGTTAGGTGACACAATAGAGAACCGTGGTAGTTTAGTGTGACTATGGGTCGGTCATGCAAATAATAAATAGTAAGGCCCAGACAAGAATTTATAAGCGAAATACGCTTATAATTGCTGTTTTATGCCTATTTTAAGATCATTTATATACCGTGGTGACCTACGGAAACTTTTAGCCCATCAGAAGGTATTTCACAGAGAAGTGGGTTTCCATAGAACTCGCATTTTTGCTGGAAATCAAGATAAACGGACCTCAGATCGACCGTAATTTATTTTTCCATAAATTTTTGTTGTATTCTCTACTTTTTCCATTGGGTTTCATCCTACTATCATTTTCTTTAATTTTTTACGTTTTTTGAAGGCATCGGCACTGTCGGTCTATGGCAACAGACTAGCTGACTTAAAAATGCGACTAGTAACTTACCTACGGGTACTTACGGCTTACCTACGGGTGGGATACGATACAACACGAAAATATACGAAGGTTACCGAATGCGATCGGAGTATCGACAGCCGGTGGCGGCGAATCCAAAATACATATAATGATTACTGTAATAATGAATAGTTCCCCGCGGTTCTGACATCAAGATGGCGGGTGTACCTAATTTTTAAAATATCATTGTACGGGTGTAGGCATTTTCAGAAGAGGTACGTAAAGGTACCCACAGAAGGTACCAAATAACTGCAATAAATTTACGCAGATCTGAAAATACACCCGCGATCCTGATGTACATAATCTTGTTCAACACCGTACTTAACAGATTTATTGTCGCAGGTGCTCCCGCCTCAGTAAGAAGAAAACTAGAAGATACAAATACAAAGGAGATCACGAAAAATGAACCCTCAAACTTGAAAGATTTCCGGACAACTCGAAATTGCACGTCCAAACCTGGCACTTCTTACAATGAGACTGACAACTATGATCAGCGTAGTCCAAATCGAATAAAAAAATTAAAACATACTCAGAGGCAAGTTTGTAAAAAGGCTTACAAGTGTGACGTTTGTCTGAAATCTTTTAGCAATAAGCGTGATTTTGACAGGCATATTCGAACTCACACTGGTGAAAAACCTTTCCAGTGTGATGTATGTCTGAGATCTTTTAGCCAAAAGGGTCATTTAGACAGTCATATTCGAACTCACACTGGTGAAAAACCTTTCCAGTGTGATGTATGTCAGCTTCGTTTTAACCACAGGAAAAGTTTGAAAGACCATCAAGTAATAAAACACTCTGGTGAAAAACCTTTCCAGTGTGATATATGTCAGCGTGATTTTCGTATAAAGAGTTCTTTAAGAAATCATGTTCGAACTCATACTGGTGAAAAACGTTACCAGTGTGATGTATGTCGGAGATCTTTTAGCCAAAAGAGTCATTTAAACAGTCATATTCGAACTCACACTGGTGAAAAACCTTTCCAGTGTGATGTATGTCAGCTTCGTTTTAACCACAGGAAAAGTTTGAAAGACCATCAAGTAATAAAACACACTGGTGAAAAACCTTACCAGTGCGATATATGTCAGCGTCATTTCAATCTAAAGAGTTATTTAATAGATCATGTTCGAACTCACACTGGTGAAAAACCTTTCCAATGTGATGTATGTCTGAGAACTTTTAGCCAAAAGGGTAATTTAAACAGTCATATTAGAACTCACACTGGTGAAAAACGTTACCAGTGTGACGTATGTCTGAGATCTTATAGCCTAAAGGGTGGTTTAAACAGGCATATTCGAACTCACACTGATGAAAAATATTACCAGTGTGACGTATGTCTGAGATCTTATAGCCGAAAGGGTAGTTTAAACTGGCATATTCGAACTCACACTGGTGAAAAACATTACCAGTGAAATATGTCAGCGTGATTTTCGCGAAAAGAGTTCTTTAAGAAATCATGTTCGAACTCACACTGCACACTGGTGAAAAACCATACCATGTGTAAAACACACTGGTGAAAAGCCTTTCGAGTGTCATCTATGTCAGAGTTCTTTTATTCAACCCTATGCTTTAAAACAACACATTCGAAGACACACTCGTGGAAAACCGAATAAATGTGATGTATCTGAGCTTAGCAACAAAAACTTCTTTAGAAAATCACGTTTAAAAAAAATTTACCAAACCATAACCAATTGACAGTTAATTTATGGACATTATATGATAGCCATTACATTAAAAAGATAAGCAATAGCCCTACAGTTTAGACATAATTCCTCTGCTTACTACGAAAAGATGATAAATACAATACCTTAAACTTGTTTAAGCGTATACATATGTGTGGTGGCGAGCACAGGGAGCTCACTCCGCACCGCACTCTACAGAGTACTGCTCCTTCCCTCCTGAACTACTTTTTGTGCTTTCTCAAGCTTTACAACACTCGATTACTATTTACTATTATTACTATATTGTCATTTGGCGACACCATCAAAGTTTCATGTTTTAATATATTTAAAAAAGTTGTTAAATGATATAAAACAATTGCGTGATTAATTTGAAACAGAATATAAATTTTTGTGTATTTATGTGTATATTATAATTATATGGTCCCATTAAAATAGGGGGACGAAATTTCAGAAATCATTCAGACCACCAAAATAAGGACGATGGTAAAAAATAATAATAAGAAAAACGCATTTAAGTACCTACTCATAAAGGATTAGTTTGTTCTAGAGTGCCGGCAATTATTATTTTAAGTAAAAAAAATCACTTTTTTTTGATATTTTTTTTGTTTAGATATCTTTGGTTAGACCTACTGAACGCTGTGTTAAAATATGTCCACCTATTTTAATGGGACCTTATACATATATAAAAACGGTACGATTTTTGGCCATTCGCGCCGGCCGTGATATCACAACGAAGCATATAATGTTAACTATCACATGTTTATTGATGGGACCAGAACCACTTGTTGTCATATATTTACTGTTGCTGTCTTTGTTTATTCATTTATTGAGATCGTGTCGAGTCAAAACTTTCAACGAATGAATGTAGAACTAATAATATACTGTTAATAGATCAAACGAGAGAATATGTGCGTGTTGACGCCACGGTAATATTATCATACAGTAGTTTGACTTCATACAAACGGACGAAGCGCGAGCTATGCCTACGCGCCTCGATTGCGGTATGCGCCTGGTATGCAGACAGTCGCGACTGTGCCGCAGTGACGAACGGACGGTGTGTTGTTTTTTAACAATAAATGCGCGATGTTTTCTCTAAAAATAAGACAAGTACATATTTAATATGACGAGTAGGATATATTGTGTTGTTTTTGGTTTTATGAATTCGTTAATAACGTATCCAGAGATAACTTTTTTTTTTAATTACCTGGAAACTTTGAAAGATAAGACTATAAAATAATTTCACTTACTAGTAGGTAGGCATATAATGTGTGTATTTGTGTATTTAATGGATAAGTATTTCTTTATATTTCCCGAAAAAAAACATGTTTTTTTAATTAAATCTATCAATCAAAAAACAACGCATGTTTATTGAACACTTTCTATTAAATTCACAAAGTATTTTATTTGTTTTAAAAAGTGTATTTACGATCACAAAACTAAATGGAAACACAAAGTAGGCAAATGTAATTAAAATACTGGAGGCGGGCAGCCCTTTCGCATGTTTAGGTCATTCAGTGCCTGATCGCCGCAGCGTGAAGACATCCCGGAACTGTACTCGATTCGTTGTACCCAGTATAAGTGTTGTGATTGTGAGGTGTTGAAACTAATTTGTGATTTAAAATAAAAACCAGTGAACCGCACCCAGTGTATTTTCATTGCACGAGACCCAAACTCTGCCCACATGATGTCTGGAATCTGATGGAATAATACCGGTGGATCCTACACATATAATTGTAATAATAAGTTCTTAGTTGTACCGCTCGCTTCTCATTATTTTAATATGATTAATTTTAATATCGTAACTTTTCGGGGGGGGGGGGAGACCCCCCAAACCCTTCCCCTGGATACGCCCGTGACGTAGCTGCACACATTAGTTAGCAGTACCTACACCTGCGGTTCTGACATCAAGATGGTGGGTGTACCTAATTAGGGTTCCGTAGTCAACTAGGAACCCTTATAGTTTCGCCATGTCTGTCTGTCCGTCCTCGCTTAATCTCTGTGACCGTTAGCACTAGAAAGCTCAATCACGCCGACAAAATGGTAAAATAAAAATTGGAAGCAATGTTTTATTAGGGTGGGAATTTCAACCCTAACGTGTGATAAATTGTTGGAAAGGTATTTAAAAATGAATAGGGGTTTACTAAAATCATTTTTTGATAATGTCAATAATTTCGGAAATAACTCCCTATAACTTTTGAACCATAAGTTTAGAAAATATAAAAAAAAAACTGAAAAGTAGAACTTTATAAGGACTTTCTAGGAAAATCATTTTGAACTTGGATGGAAACATTAACAGTTTTTGTACAAAAAAGACAAAATGTTGTACCAAATAATTTCTGGACTAAGTTTGTAGTATAATCGTATATGCATTATAAGCATTTTTTTTTAATTTCGTTTACATATTTTATTATCCTGAACGTATCGTTTTTCAAACAAAAAAAGAATTATTAAAATCGGTGTTCGCGCACGTACCCACTACAGGGAGCAGTTGCAGGAGCGCGGAGCGCTGCTGGAGCGCGAACTTAATGGATATCCACCTTTAAACTCATAAGTGGGAACACTTATTGTGACGGACGGGAAACTACGGAACCCTACACTGAGCGTGGCCCGACACGCTCTTGGCCGGTTTTTTTTTTAAATATAATTGTACGGGTGTAGGCACACAGATTTTCAGAAGAGGTACGTAAAGGTACACACAGAAGGTACCAAATAAATGCAATAAATTTAGGCAGATCTGAAAAATACACCCGCGACCCTGATGTACATAATCTTCTTCAACCCCGTACTTACCAGATTTATTGTCGCAGGTGCTCCCGCCTCAGTAAGAAGAAAACTAGAAGATACAAATACAAAGAAGATCACGAAAAATGAACCCTCAAACTTGAAAGATTTCCGGACAAGTCGAAATTGCACGTCCAAACCTGGCACTTCTTACAATGAGACTGACAACTATGATCAGCGTAGTCCAAATCGAATAAAGGTTTACAATTGTGATGTATGTCTGAGATCTTATAGCCAAAAGTGTAATTTAATCAGGCATATTCGAACTCACATTGGTGAAAAACCTTTCCAGTGTGATGTATGTCTGAGATCTTATAGCCAAAAGTGTAATTTAATCAGGCATATTCGAACTCACATTGGTGAAAAACCTTTCCAGTGTGATGTATGTCTGAGATCTTTTAGCCAAAAGGATCATTTAAACAGTCATATTAGAACTCACACTGGTGAAAAACGTTACCAGTGTGACGTATGTCTGAGATTTTATAGCCAAAAGGGTAGTTTAAACAGGCATATTCGACGAACTCACACTGGTGAAAAACATTACCAGTGTGACGTATGTCTGAGATTTTATAGCCAAAAGGGTAGTTTAAACAGGCATATTCGAACTCACACTGGTGAAAAACCCTTTAAGTGTAGTGTTTGTCAGCGTGGTTTCGGTGTAAAGAGTACTTTAATAGATCATGTTCGAACTCACACTGGTGAAAAACCTTACCAGTGCGATATATGTCAGCGTCATTTCAATCTAAAGAGTTATTTAATAGATCATGTTCGAACTCACACTGGTGAAAAACCTTTCCAGTGTGATGTATGTCTGAGATCTTTTAGCACAAAGGGTAATTTAAACAGTCATAATAGAATTCATACTGGTGAAAAACGTTACCAGTGTGACGTATGTCTGAGATCTTATAGCCAAAAGGGTAGTTTAAACAAGCATATTCGAACTCACACTGGTGAAAATCATTACCAGTGTGACGTATGTCTGAGATCTTACAGCCGAAAGGGTAGTTTAAACAGGCATATTCGAACTCACACTGGTGAAAAATATTACCAGTGAAAAATGTCGAAAAGAGTTGTTTAAGAAATCATGTTCGAACTCACACTGCACACTGGTGAAAAATTTGTAAAACACACGGGTGAAAAGCCTTTCGAGTGTCATCTATGTCAGAGTTCTTTTATTCAACCCTATGCTTTAAAACAACACATTCGAAGACACACTCGTGGAAAACCGAATAAATGTGATGTATCTGAGCTTAGCAACAAAAACTTCTTTAGAAAATCACGTTTAAAAAAAAATTACCAAACCATAACCAATTGACAGTTAATTTATGGACATTATATGATAGCCACTGACATTAAAAAGATAAGCAATAGCCCTACAGTTTAGACATAATTCCTCTGCTTACTACGAAAAGATGATAAATACAATACCTTAAACTTGTTTAAGCGTATACATATGTGTGGTGGCGAGCGCAGGGAGCTCACTCCGCACCGCACTCTACAGAGTACTGCTCCTTCCCTCCTGAACTACTTCTTGTGCTTTCTCAAGCTTTACAACACTCGATTACTATTTACTATTATTACTATATTGTCATTTGGCGACACCATCAAAGTTTCATGTTTTAATATATTTAAAAAGTTGTTAAATGATATAAAACACAATTGCGTGATTAATTTGAAACAAAATATAAATTTTTGTGTATTAATGTGTATATTATAATTATATGGTCCCATTAAAATAGGTGGACAAAATTTCAGAAATCATTCAGACCACCAAAATAAGGACGATGGTAAAAAATAATAATAAGAAAAACGCATTTAAGTACCTACTCATAAAGGATTAGTTTGTTCTAGAGTGCCGGCAATTATTATTTTAAGTAAAAAAAAACACTTTTTTGATAATTTTTTGTTTAGATATCTTTGGTTATACCTACTGAACGCTGTGTTAAATTTTGTCCACCTATTTTAATGGGACCTTATATATAAAAACGGTATGATTTGTGGCCATTCGCGCCGGCCTATCACAACGAAGCATATAATGTTAACTATCACATGTTTATTGATGGGACCGGAACCACTTGTTGTCATACACGGTTGGCGCAGTGGCTAAGCGATTAGACTGCCGCGCTACGTGTCGCGGGTTCGATCCCCGCACGGAACAAGTATTTGTATGGCCTACAGATAGTTGTTTCGGGTCTGGGCGTGTTTGTGTATGTGAGTTTCAATGTTTGTAAACGCACCCACGATACAGGAGAAATTCCTAGTGTGGGGCAACGTTTTTAAAAAAAAAAAAAAAAAAAAAAAAAAAAATATATATATATATATATATTTACTGTTGCTGTCTTTGTTTATTCATTTATTGAGATCGTGTCGAGTCAAAACGAATGAATGTAGAACTAATAATATACTGTTAATAGATCAAACGAGAGAATATGTGCGTGTTGACGCCACGGTAATATTATCATACAGTAGTTTGACTTCATACAAACGGACGAAGCGCGAGCTATGCCTACGCGCCTCGATTGCGGTATGCGCCTGGTATGCAGACAGTCGCGACTGTGCCGCAGTGACGAACGGACGGTGTGTTGTTTTTTAACAATAAATGCGCGATGTTTTCTCTAAAAATAAGACAAGTACATATTTAATATGACGAGTAGGATATATTGTGTTGTTTTTGGTTTTATGAATTCGTTAATAACGTATCCAGAGATAACTTTTTTTTAATTACCTGGAAACTTTGAAAGATAAGACTATAAAATAATTTCACTTACTAGTAGGTAGGCATATAATGTGTGTATTTTTAATGGATAAGTATTTCTTTATATGTCCCGAAAAAAAACATGTTTTTTTAATTAAATCTATCAATCAAAAAACAACACGCATGTTTATTGAACACTTTCTATTAAATTCACAAAGTATTTTATTTGTTTTAAAAAGTGTATTTACGATCACAAAACTAAATGGAAACACAAAGTAGGCAAATGTAATTAAAATACTGGAGGCGGGCAGCCCTTTCGCATGTTTACGTACCGCGCGGCTGTAAGCATTTATTTCAAGGACACGGCCGAGTCACAGTACTGTACGATATTTATACTGTGTTGACGCCTAGTTTGTAACCGTAGTTAGTGAAATATTATGTTTACATGTTTATCTGCTATAGAGTAATATCACTTTATCTTTGACGCCTCATTTGAAACTCTATCTCCAGTTTGTAAAGTAGATCCGTGATCACTTACTGATCCAACCTTCATCGTCGTCATCTAGATGGTATGTAGTGTACCCGGTAGACATAACCAATAGTACGAACAAGCGCTGAGGTGCGCAGGCGCAGACACAAGGGTTGGTTGTGCCACGTGTGGGAATGTGTGGAGGGCGCAAAGGTCACACCTTTGCGCCCTCCACACATTCCAGAGTTCCACATAATTATTTTGTGTACAATGATATTGGAAAAAAATATACAGTTAGTGTCAATTTGATTAAATGACTTTTTAAAGTTTCAGTTTCAATTTGATCTATTTATAATGGTTTAAGGACGTAATTGTTAATACAAAATGTTGCACTAACTGTCCTACTTTTAGATTTGTGTCAGTAAAAACTTTATAAAATAAAATTTGAATCGAATGGAGGTCGCATTTATCATGTTTTACCTGTATTTAACAAACATGTTATATCTTCTGAATTCATTGATTTCAGTAGCTCATTTCAGTTTTGTATAATGGTTTACTGAACTTTACACCAATTACTTGATGGAAAGGCTTTCTTTCACAAACTACCCTGAAATATTGATATTTTTTATACATTTAACCGGTTTTACCTGTAGACATTTAGTTGTAAGTATGTCACTTAATATGTCCTGAAGTTTCACGAAGTGATCATTAAATAAGAAATAGAAATAGATGTTTTATTTTTATAGGTAATCTATGAAACTGTAATAATTGAAACGGTTTTTTAATAATAAATCAATTTAATTACTTATCACATAGTTATGGCAATCAAACTTCGATCACAATCAATTATTACAAACAAAAAATATTGACTTTTAATTAATTTAACCTTCGATAACTACCATTGCAAGAGTCGATTCACCCACCTTCGTTAAAGACATTCAAACTCGCCAGTCCAATTTTAAAAATGATAAAGGTAAGAAAATATCACAGCCTAAAGAGGATTGGATAATAAATAAGAGAAAGGCTTAGTTTTATAAATTACTAGCTGATGCCCGCGGCTTCACCCGCGTGGATGTCGTTCAAATTATATACTAAAACCTTCCTCTTGAATCACTATCTATTAAAAAAAACCGCATCAAAATCCGTTGCGTAGTTTTAAAGATTTAAGCATACAGACAAAAATAGCGACTTTGTTTTATACTATGTAAGGATAGAGGCCACCAAGTACAAGAAAAAAAATTAAAAGACGTATGCAACGAGAAATGTCGTTTGAAATGTAACACCAAATTTTCGAAAAGTTCTTTAACCTCGGTGATCGTCAACGGCAATGGGAATTCGTCATTCAATATACATCCAAAATACCCAAACGCCGCCAAACAACGGAGGTAAGCAAACATGATCGCCAGAACATGTTCCGATATTTTCTTTACAATGAGCTGGAACAAAAAACAAAGGTTTGCAGGGCTATGTTCCTTAACACAATTTTGTGCTGGGGAGCGCATTGTTTCGACGGCATAGAAAAAGTATGATAGCGAAATAAATTACGTAGCTGAAGACAAACGTCGAAATCAAATCATTTATTTTTGCTGAATACACTGTTACAATGGTGTTATAAGAATTACATGTTTCAAGTGATTCTACCGTAAGGCATGCAAAATTTATACAGTCATAAGTAGTTATTCATCAATTAATTAAAAATAGACATTGGAATAAATAAAATTAGATGAAATAAACACGATATAGTTATAATAAGTTAAAGCCATAGTGGAGAATAAATTAATTAATAAATAATAAAAAATGAAAAAAATAGATTAAGTATTTCAATGTCAATGTCAAAATTAGTTATTAAGAGATACATTGAATCATTCATTGAATAATTGATTTTACTTGATGTCACTGTGAGGTCTTTAGTTTGTCAAAATTATCATTGAGGAAGTCATTCAAGTTATAGTAGCATTTATTCACCAGATTTTTTTTTAGACTTTTCTTAAATAGGGCCGTATTCATTCCCCTTATTTCTTTAGGTAATTTATTGAAGATTACGGGAGCCATATGGAACACACTCTTGTACATTAAAGAGGTACATGTTCGGGGTACATAGAGGCGTAGAAAAATCATCATCATCTGTCTAGCCTTTTCTCAACTATGTTTGGTCGTTTTCCAGCCTAACCGAATGCAGCTGAATACCAGTATTTTATATGGAGCGACTGTCTATATCTGTCCTCGTTTTAATTGGGAAAACGGTATGCTTCGATTTCCGGCAAAACTGATTTTGCATTTTCTGAGAAAACTTACCATAATAAAAGATATAAGTTTTTAATGAAATATCGGGAACTCGGAAATAAAACTAAACATGGTAAATATCCCGTTTTCAATATTAATTGTCACGTAGACCTCTCTAAATGTTGCCCTGGAGGGCCACGTGGCAAAGAAAATAAATAAAACAAATAATCTCTTTTTATATGTGTAATGAAAACACAAAGTTACACGTACAAGAGAATACAATTTAAAACTAACTCAGCGACAGGGGTCGCTTAAAACTAAAATGGGTTCTTTGGTGTGTGGTGGTGGATTTCTTAATTATAGGTGCACAAGTTTCACAAGGTTCCTACAGCATAATACCACTTAAAATTAATATAAAGAAAAGATGCACCGACCTCGCCGCTTCCGTTGCGTTTAGTGGAAAAAATACTCGCAGACCTGACAGAGGGCTCCGCCCAGGCAACGAGCTAGCAATCCGGACAGCGCCGCCGATGCAGCCGGTGGCAAATTGACGAGCCAGTCCTCGCCTCAGAATAACCTCCCAAAAGGGATTCAGTCTCAAAATCCTTACTTTCTTCAATTTATAAATTACTTAATTTTCGTGTTAAGCTGTTTGTTGTTATTTGTTTATATATGTGCTGCTCTTTTGTGTTGCTGCTGTCCATTAGCGAATAAATACATATTCTATTCTATTCTATTAACATCAATTTCGTGATTATCAATTTCTCGTTCTGAGAATGACACGAGTCTAATAAGTATCAATGAAATAACGAAAGCCAAAACAGCTCATGGCCGCAGGCACATGGCGTGGGAAAAACAAAACTAGCAGCTTACCAGATCATCGATTGTTCCAGCATCTGGATTACTTTCAGATGTCTGACCCCGCCAACCCGTTACTTCCTTGTAACATGTAAAATCAGGCCTAGGATCCACCAGGATTCCTTCGGAAATTTCTGCCATCGTTCGCGTTAAAGTTCTAGCGGAGGAAGCAGTTGCCCAGGGTGAAGTCGTTTTGGCGGTATCTCTGGATATCGCCAACGCCTTTAACACCTTGCCCTGGAGCTGCATCAGAGAGGCACTTGTCTACCATCGTGTGCCAGCCTACCTCCGCCGTATTATCGGGGACTATCTGAGGGAGAGAGCCGTTATATACCCGGGGCGGGAGGAATGGAGTCAGCGAGAGACTTCGTGCGGTGTTCCACAGGGATCGGTGCTGGGGCCGTTGTTGTGGAACATCGGTTACGATTGGGTGCTGCGCGGTGCACTCCCCGAAGGCGTCAACGTCACTTGTTACGCCGATGACACGCTGGTGACAGCCCGGGGGCGAACGCACAGGGAGGCGGCCATATTGGCCACGGCAGGGGTTGCGCAGGTCGTTGCAAGGATCCGGCGTTTGGGTCTAGAAGTGGCTTTGCACAAGACAGAGGCCCTCTGTTTCCATGGACCTCGGAACAAACCACCACGGGATTTCAACATAGTAGTAGGAGGTGTCCAAATCGTTGTCAAGTCGACGATGAGGTATCTGGGGCTCATCCTGGACAGCCGATGGGATTTCGGGCCGCACATTCAGCAGTTAGTCCCCAGATTGATGAGAACTGCAGCTGCTCTTACGCGGTTGCTTCCTAATCTGGGAGGACCCAACAACTCGTGCCGTAAACTGTACGTGGGGATCGTGCGGTCCATGGCTCTCTACGGGGCTCCCGTGTGGGCAGACACCCTGACGGCGCGGAACGTCGCAATACTTCGAAGACCGCAGAGAGCAATGGCTGTTAGAGTGATAAGGGGATACCGTACGATCTCCTACGAGGCAGCAACTCTCCTGGCTGGATCGACACCCTGGGATATGGACGCTAAAATCCATGCGTCCCTATATCGCTGGCTTAAGGCGGAACTAATGTGTGGTCAGCGGCCAGTTCCCCGGGAAATCGAGTTACGAAGGACCGAGCTCCGTCAGCTCTTAGTAGTTGAATGGAAGGAACGACTTGCGCAACCCAGATGGGGGCTCGCTACAATAGAGGCGGTAAGGCCAGTTATGGAGGAGTGGCTGGAGAGGCGGCATGGCGCCCTCAGTTTTCGGTTGACGCAGGTGCTTACGGGACATGGATGCTTCGGAAAGTACTTGCGTCGCATAGGTCGGGAGCGGACGCCCGCTTGTCATCACTGTGTGGACTGTCCCGAGGACACAGCGCAGCATACCCTGGTGGACTGCTCGGCCTGGGCTCAGCAGCGCTGTGCCCTCGTTGCAGCACTTGGTTCGGGTGATCTTTCGCTTCCGACTGTGGTACAAAAAATGCTTTCAAGCGAAAACGCGTGGAATGTCGTCTCCTCTTTTTGCGAGGAGGTGATGCATGCAAAGGAGGCAGCGGAGAGGGAAAGAGAGCATGCCTTTCACTCAACCCGCACCAGAAGGGTAGCCGGGCGTCGAAGGGCGCTTAACGATCTCCGGCCACCGTAAGGTGGGGCCTGCGGGTGGCAAAGTTAGGGCTGAGATGTCGCCCGACCAGCCAGGCCCAAAGAAGGGGCGCGCAGTGGACTCTGTGCGCTTTCATAGAGAACGTGCGGTTGCTGGCCACACTTGGTGATGAGGCCCGCCCGAAAGGTGGGCTGATACCAGTCGGGGGTGTGCGCGAATGTACTTGTATCTCCCGGGCCCCCGACACATGGTATTAGTAGGAACAGTGGGTTTTTAGTCGGTTAGAGTCCGACATAACCCCCGCTCGCCCCAGGCGGAGGGTATCCATGAGGATTTTCCCACTCAAAAAAAAAAAGGCTCGAGAATATTCTATCGTGACCTGGAACAGAATCAACACTGAACTAACGAAATGAAAACTCCCTAATCCGGGATTTCCACGAATATCTTAGAAAGAAACTCACCTTACGATAAAACCAAAAACTCATGGAATTACGACTAGCGTCGTTAAATGAAAAATAAAATAACCTTCTCAAAACGAAGTTTTTGCAAATTCTCTGTCCACTTGTCAAGAGCTCAGGGTTACCAGCCTCAATTTCCGATTCCGACCTAACTCCCGGAATATAGGAATTCTTCCTATTATATATTATACTAGCTGAACCCGCGCATGCGTTGCAATGCTTTTTTTCCTACCTACTACCCTACCTACCTACTACCCTACCTACTTACTACCCTACCTACCTACTACCCTACCTACCTACTACCCTACCTACCTACTACCCTACCTACCTACTACCCTACCTACCTACTACCCTACCTACCTACTACCCTACCTACCTACTACCCTACCTACCTACTACCCTACCTACCTACTACCCTACCTACCTACTACCCTACCTACCTACTACCCTACCTACCTACTACCCTACCTACCTACTACCCTACATACCTACTTTCCTACTTACTACCCTACCTACCTACTACCCCACCTACTTACTACCCTACCTACTTACTACCCTACCTACTTACTACCCTACCTACTTACTACCCTACCTACTTACTACCCTACCTACTTACTACCCTACCTACTTACTACCCTACCTACCTACTACCCTCCCTACCTACCAACTACTTTCTCACCGTATAAACCTTCTCTGGACTTCCACAAATAATTTAAGACCAAAATTAGCCAAATCGATCCAGGCGTTGTTGAGTTATGCGCTTACCAACACATTTTGCGATTCATTTTTATATTATAGATTATATTATAATTATATATATTTTTTGAGAAACTAAAACTAAATGCCATCTTTAGTTTATCTTTATATGTTGATACATAACAATTGTTATTTCTTATGTGCAAATAAATATCCTCGAGATACATTTTTCTAGACGACATTCCGCATCGAATGAGCCACCGCTCCTATTTTTAGGAGCTTGATCAAGAATTAACACGTTTTTGAACTTGTTTACTAGATGTATTAGGTCTTTACCTATGAAATTGGAGATTTGTAGGACAATTTTAAAGTAGGTATAAAAAATTTGGTAATTATTTTATTTCAACTAATCAAAGTACTGGCCTAAATGATCTATACAATTTTGCTATTTTGATGGCAATTTTTTTATCCCTTTACTGTAGAAGTCTGCCGGACGGGAGGCGATGAAGTCAGCGAAAGCGTTTGTACGAAATCTGTTGGGGCAAGGTCCGGTGAGTACGGTGGGTGACGGAGAGCTTCCAGCTGTAACTCTTGTAGCTTTGCGATGGTCTGTCGTGAAGTGTGAGATCGCGCGTTGTCGTGTAGAAGCAATGGGGAAGAGCGATTGACTAGTTTTGGTTGTTGAATTGCGAGCTTCTCCATCATTGTTTGCAATTCTTGGCAATAGACATCTGCCGTCACTGTTGTGCCATTCGGTAAGAAGCTATGATGTACAAGTCCGGCACTGGTCCACCAGACAGTCACCATCATCTTCCTATGAGTAATCTTTTTTTAGCGCACTGATTAGGTGCTGTACCCGGGTCCACCCACTGACGAACGCTTACGGTTATCGTACTGGATCCACTTTTCATCGCAAGTAACAATTCGATTAAGAATTCCCTCGTTTATATGCCTATTCAGTAGTGCTATCCATGCTTGGACGCGTAAATCTCGCTGTTGGTCGCTTAGTTCGTGTGGCACCCACTTATCTAGCTTATATTTTATCTTTCCGATTTGACGCGTGCTTCAATGTTGTTTTGACACTAACTCCAAAGCCCGCAGCAAGCTCAGCCGTAGATTGAGTTGGATCCGCTTCCACTATCGCCTTCAATTTGTCGTTGTCGACAATGGTTACCGGCCGACCGCGGGGCTCGTTTTTCAACTCAAAATTTCCAGATTTAAAACGATTAAACCAATAATGGACCGTGATTATGCAAGCAGTGTTATGCCCGTACACGTCGTTAATGTTTCGTGTGGTTTGCGCAGCGGTATTTCCACGTGGGAACTCATATTCGTAAATCGTACGAATTTTCAGTTTATCCATGGCGCCAAAAACGACCACAATGTCACAAAAACAAAAAACTATCTAAAAACAAATGACTGAATTTGAAATTAAAATAACACGTCTTTCGAATAAAATTTATTTGAATTTCGAATTACGCGCCAATCCACAGATAGTTAAATCTGTAAATTCAAATTTTCAAATTCAAATTTAATTTATTTTCTCTTCACAAACATAATATCATCTTATTATGTATACATAGAGCTTAAAATTATATAACACAGAAAAGTTTGTGAGAGACTGGTGTCCGCACTAGGAAAACCTGTATAGCAGATCACCAGGATCCCACCACACGGTAATTAGCACAGTCTGGTTATAATTATATGAAAAACTCATTTAAATCACGTAATTAAGAAGTGAAGCGAATGCATTAAGACAAAAAATTAAAAATTAATAAAAACAATGGTAAAACAAGGAATAACAAATAAAATAGTTCGAAGTAGAGGAGGAAACCAGTGGGAATCATTAACAATTCTTGAAGAGTAGGAGGGTTGCAGAGGGAATTATTTAGGATGGGAAAGTAATTCCTCAGTAGATGCATAATCCAAGCTAAGGAGCCATTCCATTGTAGCGTTTTTACAAGCCTTTCTTGTCAGGTGATAAATTGTGGTGTTCTCATTGATCCGATTATACAGATGTGAACCTAAGTAAGTATAAAATCTTTGTGAGAAACTCGTTTTTAAACCTTTAGCCGTAGAGCAAACAGCATGTTTTCTACGTTTACCTGACATAGAAAGGGGATCAAAAACTATAGAAACATGCTGCTTAAGCACAATATATAGGATAAAGAGCTGTCTCACTGTCAGAACTTTAAATTGTTTGTACAATTCCACAGTAGGATGTAAGTATGGCAGACAGCAGGCCACCTTAATTACCACCCTCTGGGGTCTTTCCAATTTTAGAATGTTTGATTTCGGAGCACCACCCCATGATGCAATGCAATATGTTAGAAGAGATTGACACATCGCATAATACACCCACCTGATGAACTCTGTGTCAGCCACATGGCGAAGATTCTTAAAGAGAAAAATCAATTTACGAATCCTCGACGTTAGACTGTCAATATGTGGTTGGAAACTTAGGTTGCTATCTATAATGATTCCTAAATACTTTAAAGAAGTAGTCCTTTGTAGGACAGGGCAACAACAATCCTGAGCGTTTGGGTCAATGCAAGAGTGCGCTTTGATGAGGAGATGGGAGAACAAATCGTTGCGTTTGTTGGTCAGAGAGAACGCTATATACTTGGTTTTGTCAACGTTTAGGGTAAGAACATTACTTTTTAACCAAGATAACACCACATCAAAGCCACTCTGTGCGTGATGATAGACAGCATCCCATGAGTCCGCTGTAAACAGAAGGGCTGTGTCATCGGCAAAAAATGCTGGATAAAGAATCTCCAATTACATAGGTAAAATCTTTTATATATTTATTTATTTATTTAGGATCTCCAACAAAGAATATACACAGATCATGTTATATTTAGTGGACGACAAAGTATCGCGTAAGTGTACTCCTTCACTTACAGGAGACCACAGCATGTACAACAAAATTTTATACAAAGCTAACAGACCAGCTACGAAATAATAAAAAAAATCAGAAATTAAATACACAGGATTAAAATTAAAATCGGTACAAAGCATTCAAAAATTAAAATTATAATGTCAGAAGTTAAACTCAAAAATGTAAGAATTAAGAGAATTTACAATTAAAATTAATAGAATTTAAAATAAAATTAATAGAATTTAAAATTAATATTAAACATTACAATCAAAATAATAAATAAATTAAATTTAGTAAATCACAATAATAAACACAATTAATTGGTAACATTATTTAGAATAAGAAAATAAACTTTAAATTAAAATTGAAAATAAAAAACTATAAATTACAATAAATTAACAATTGAATACATCATTAAGACATTTTTTATAATTAGCGAGAGATTCACAGATGTCAAAGTGGGTTGTTTTGGATAACATGTTATACTGTCTACAAAGTCTTGGCACAGCGGCGGAATATAGATAGATAGTTGACTATAAGCAATTGACTTACTTGACTTAATGTCCTATGTCCCCTAGATGGGGCAGAGGGCGTCCACAGATATCCTCCATCTCGATCGGTCTTGAGCTTCACGCTTCACCTCGCTCCACGTCAATCCGATGCTCGCCGCTTCTGCCACCACGGTGCGGCGCCAGGTTTGACGGGGACGGCCACGCTTTCTTTTCCCTTGGGGATTCCAGTCCAAAGCTTGTTTGGGTATGTGGTCGGGGTCCCTTCGGAGCGTGTGGCCAATTCATCTCCACTTGCGTCGCTTAATCTGATGGTCGACCGGGCTCTCGTGGCATTTCTGCAACAGCTCTACGTTGGAGATGGTCTCGGGCCAGTAAATTCCGAGAATGCGACGAAGACACCGGTTGACGAAAACTTGGATTTGGCGTGAGATGATATTAGTGACCTTCCACGTTTCGCACCCGTAAAGTAGCACGGATTTCACGTTGGACCCGAAAATCTTAAGTTTAATCCTACGGGTCAGTTTCCGCGACTATAAGCAATACGGATGATATTTTTTTTATATTTTTTTATATTATTTGTCAGCTCCGTTAGTGAGTTAGTTAGAGGAACGCACCAGGTTTTCCTGTCAGCAAAAAAGCGTACAAAGTACCAGGGCAGATATAGAACCTTGGTAGAATCAAAGTTTATGTGAATCTGTGGCAATCCGTGTAGCATCTGTGGATTTCTAGCTTCTAAGGAAAACTACCTGCCGTCTGAAGTGCGTCATTCCAAGTGCTTACATTTGTTGCATGTCAATCATTAATCACAGAACGGGAGACGTTGCTTTGGAAGGCCCTCCACTAGGTAGACCGACGACCTGGTCAACTTTGTGGGGATTCGCTGGATGCGAGTCGCACAGGATCGGACAATGTGGCGACACTTGGGGGAGGCCTATGTCCAGCAGTTGAGGTATTTCGGCTGAAATGATGTTGATGATGTCAATCTTCTTCAACACCGTACTTACCAGATTTATTGTCGCAGGTGCTCCCGCCTCAATACGAAGAAAAGTACAAGATACAAATACAAAGGAGCTCAAGGAAAATGAACTCTCAAACTTGAACGATTTCCGGACAACTCGAAATTGCACGTCCAAACCTGGCGCTTCTTACAATAAGACTGACAACTATGATCAGCGTAGTCCAAATCGAATAAAAAAATTAAAACATACTCAGACGCGAGTTTGTAAAAAGGCTTACAAGTGTGACGTATGTCTGAGATCTTTTAGGCATAATGGTCATTTAAACAGGCATATTCGAACTCACACTGGTGAAAAACCTTACCAGTGTGATATATGTCAGCGTCATTTTAGTCTAAAGAATTCTTTAATAGATCATGTTCGAACTCACACTGGTGAAAAACCTTTCCAGTGTGATGTATGTCTGAGATCTTTTAGCACAAAGGGTAATTTAAACAGTCATAATAGAATTCATACTGGTGGAAAACGTTACCAGTGTGACGTATGTCTGAAATCTTTTAGCCGAAAGGGTCATTTAAGCAGGCATGTTCGAACTCACACTGGTGAAAAACCTTTCCAGTGTGACGTATGTCTGAAATCTTTTAGCCGAAAGGGTCATTTAGACGGTCATATTCGAACTCACACTGGTGAAAAACCCTTTAAGTGTAGTGTGTGTCACCGTGGTTTCGGTGTAAAGAGTTCTTTAATAGGGCATGTTCGAACTCACACTGGTGAAAAACCTTTCCAGTGTGATGTATGTCAGCTTCGTTTTAACCACAGGAAAAGTTTGAAAGACCATCAAGTAATAAAACACTCTGGTGAAAAACCTTTCCAGTGTGATATATGTCAGCGTGATTTTCGTATAAAGAGTTCTTTAAGAAATCATGTTCGAACTCATACTGGTGAAAAACGTTACCAGTGTGATGTATGTCTGAGATATTTTGGCCGAAAGGATCATTTAGGCAGGCATATTCGAATTCACACTGGTGAAAAACCTTTCTAGTGTGATGTATGTCTGAGATCTTTTAGCCAAAAGGGTCATTTAGACAGTCATATTCGAACTCCCACTGGTGAAAAACCTTACCAGTGCGATATAATTATGTCAGCGTCATTTTAGTCTAAAGAGTTCTTTAATAGATCATGTTCGAACTCACACTGGTGAAAAACCTTTCCAGTGTGATATATGTCAGCGTGATTTTCCGGCAAAGAGTTCTTTGAAATCATGTTTAAACTCACACTGGTCAAAAACCTTATCAGTGTGACGTATGTCTGAGATCTTATAACCAAAAGGGTAGTTTAAACAGGCATATTCGAACTCACACTGGTGAAAAACATTACCAGTGAAATATGTCAGCGTGATTTTCGTGAAAAGAGTTCTTTAAGAAATCATGTTCGAACTCACACTGGTGAAAAACCTTACCATTTGGAAAACACACTGGTGAAAAGCCTTTCGAGTGTCATCTATGTCAGAGTTCTTTTATTCAACCCTGTGCTTTAAAACAACACATTCGAAGACACACTCGTGGAAAATGTGATGTATCTGAGCTTAGTTATATGCAACAAAAACTTCTTTAGAAAATCACGTTCATCACAAGTCATGTCCGCTTGTTTTTACGCAGAAGAAATTTTTTGATAATCATTAGTTTTGCACACACAGTAAAAACTTTCAACACAAGTGTGACATATGACGTCATAGATTCATTAACCAGGGTTTTTTTTATCAAATCACATTATCAAACGTGTTATTGACTCCTAAGATACAACACTACCTCGTTAAAGATGACCTGTTTAGACATAATTTCGTCTGCTTACTATGAAAAATTGGTAAATGCAGTTAGTGTCAATTCGAGTTATTTAATCTATTTAAAACTCTATAATTACACAATAGTTAGTACAAAATGTTGCTCTAACTACCCTACTTTTAAGATTTGTGTTAGTAAAAGCTTTATAAAATTAAATTTGAATCGAAAGGAGGTCGCATTTATCATTTTTTTTTACCTGTTCTAAACAAACATGTTATATCTTCTGAATCCATTGATTTGAGTAGCTCATTTCAGTTTTGTATAATGGCTTACTGTACTTTACACCAATTACTTGATTGGAAAGGCTTTCTTTCACTACCCTAAAATATTGACATTTTTGATACATTTAACCGGTTTTACTTGTAGATATTTAGTTTAAGTATGTCACTTATTATGTCCTAACGCTTCACAAAGTGATAATTAAATAAAAAGATAAAAAATAGATGTTTTTTTTTCATAGGTTGTAACGCTACATTTTCCTGGTAGGAGCCAGAAAACTGTAAGGTCACACCTCGCAAGGTTCAAAGCAATGACTAAGGGAAAAAGTTATAAGAATTTATTATTAAGAACGGGCCTCCTTATATGGAGCTAGAGAGAGCCAGGGAAGCTGGTGAATGGAAAATGAGGGATGAAATGGAGAAGAGGCGGCCCTCAGCTGTAGTAGTGGCCGAGGGACGTCAGGCTTCAGTCTTCAGCAGGGGAGGCGGTGGCCGTCAAAGGTGGCCCTCTCGGCTGTAGTAGCAGCCGAGGGACGTCAGTCTTCAGGGCCGGAGGACGTCAGTTTAGAGGGCTGGAGGACAGATGGCCATACTTATTTGACTCGCGCCGTATAATATAAAAGTAATATTTGAATGTCTTTTTTATTGTCAGCCAGTAAGAAATTGCTGTTGTACGTAGTACTAATTACTTTCATGTTTTGCATGGAAGAAGTAAAGACAAAAGGAAAATAAAACAAAATATTTCGCTCGAGATTACTAATTAAGTTTTAAATATTAATGTCTATTGCATCTGTAAGACGATTTTGATGAAATAAACGCTAATTATTACTCAGAACCACAGAATAGATAAAAGAGGTTAGAAAGGAAATAGTTCCTGATTTGTATTGGAACGCGTGTCGCCGCTTGTCTCCCACTCTCTATATCCACTACATGCAAGACGCTAATAAGTACGCGAATTATGCACACAAATAAACTGCACTCACATAGATCGCGAGCTTGCTACTGGTTGTCACACTAGCGCAAACATTGCGTTTGACGTACACTCACACTTGCGTTTATTTCTCATACATGTTACGGTGGACAAAAGGTCGATAATGTATATCGATAAAATTATTTTAGTTTTGTTACTTTAAGTTTTGCAGTTTTTGCTTCAATTTCGGGACGGGACAGAAAGAAAGAAAATAAGAAAGCAAAAATATTTATTGGTCTCTCACACATAAAAAATTAAATATAAAAAGTAAACATAAAAGATTTTTTTCAAATATTGAAATTCTATACTTTACTTTTTGATAGTATGGGATAAACAAAAGTTATTTAAAACATAAGTAACAATAATCATTAAGTAAGTAAGTAATAATCATTTGAATACATTCACACAATATACTAAATATCGACATTATTTACAACTTGGTACAACACTATCGAAACGCAAAGTCTAGGCAGAATTTAAGCTTTGGCTCAACGCATACGACGTTCGCAGTGAACGAAATGCATTGCGTCGTGTGTCGTGGCGGCGGGTGTGCGGGGCTCCGCACACCCGCCGCCACGACACACGCCGCCGCGCGCCCCCGCACCCACAGCACTCGCCGACAATTTACTAATCTGTCATTTTGCGTTTCTGACGTTCTGCGCCCAAACCAATGTAAGGTCAATCACTATATATATCAATGTATCACTACATAGTATAATAATAATAATAATAATAATATTCCACAACTATCACACAACGCCATCTAGTCCCAAGCTAAGCAGAGCTTGTGTTATGGGTACTAGACAACTGATAAACATACTTATATATTTCTAAATACATACATATTATAGATAAATTACACAATGTAAAACAATGTCGCTTTTCGCTGTCTGTCCCTATGTATGCTTAAATCTTTAAAACTACGCAACTGATTTTGATGCGGGTTTAATTTAATAGAGTTATTCAAGAGGAAGGTTTTTGTATCTTTTTTGCACCCGTGCGAAGCCGGGGCGGGAAGCTAGTTATGAAATAAAACAGTCAGTTCAATAAATTATCTATTTAATAGCCATAGTTTCACAACATGTCATCTATCCTTGGGAGAAAGGCGAGTTCGCGTTTGTTCTCAACCAGTAAAAGCCAGATTGTCTGAAAAATGAAAACTTAAATTAGGTAATGTTGGCGAAAACTATAAAACAGGGTATTAGGGACAGCCCTCCGAAAACTGACTGACCTCTGGTTTTTTTTATCATTTTTCAGTTACTTTTCCTGTCATCATCACCAGCCTATATTGTTCCAACTGCTGGGACACAGACCTCCTCTCTTTGAGAGGGAATGGGCTATAATCTATTGGTAGATGTTACCATGTCTTCGAATTTTTTGGTTCTAAGACATGCCGGTTTCCTCACGATGTTTTCCTTCACCGTTTTGAGAGCAGCGGTCATGAAATAAATTACACAACGTAATGTGCCTGCCTGGGTTCAAACCCACGACCAGATCTTAAGTCGGGGCCGCCGCCACTGGGCCACCGCTGCACTTTCCCTGTATTTAATGGATGGTGAACGAACGACGCGTGGAGTCAGCTGTTCACTTCTTGCCTAGCTACAGAGTTCATCGAACTCGTCGTTGCGCTTGCCGTTAACTACGTGCGTTAGCTCTGGTAGAGGAAATATAAAAACTTAGTATAATATACTGAACTCATCCCATTCGTTTGCGGTGGGCTGTTCCTTATTTGCATTTTTAGGGTTATTAATATAGAGTGAACAACTAGAACGAAAAAGTTTTGTTTTCACTCCGACTACTTTCAGCCACGTCGGTCTATCACAGCGGAGATTAGCCTGATTATAAATGATAAGAGCCTCATCATCATCATCAGCCTATATTGTTCCCACTGCAGGGACTCAGGCCTCTCTAGGAAAGGGATGGGCTAAAATCCACCACGCGGGCCCGGCGCGGCTTGGTAGCATGGAGAGTCTACGGTCACCTAACTAAAAGCTACCTACTATTAATATCATAAACGGGATATTTACCATGTTTGATTATTGTTTCGAGTTCCCGATATTTCGGCGCTGTTACAAGCACCATGATCACGGATAAACTGAAGTCATTGCGGGTGGATGTTTATGAGCAGACAAATCGGTCTACCCTCTTTCTGGTTCGTTATTTAAAAGCTACCTACCCAGTCTTAGCCGCAGTGCCACCCATCCTGAGAGTAGCCCCGCTGCAGTTGCCACTGAGAGCGGCGTTCAGGTTGTCACAGCGACGACCGGTGAATCCGCCGCGTTGCAGTGACTCGGCCATGTAGAATATACATCTGGAAGGAGGGGAACTGTTTAGAATATGGCAGTTGGTACAAGAAAGTTGCAGGTCGTATGCAGAGTTCTCACTTCTAAGTGATCTAGCACTCTTTAAGCCCGTTGAACTTTATGTATAAGCATAAATTATTAACCTATAGTTTTTCTGTCTTATGACGAAATATAGACCGCGATGACGGCGCGTTCTTGCTCCACGCGCGCCTCAAAAATATGTGCAAGGGTCGACGCCTGCCGGCCTGCGAGGCGGAATACAAAGGTCTAAGAAGGAACACAACCATTCTTTTACACAAGCTTGAAGCAATTGGAGTTCGTGGAACGCCACTGGAACTTTTTAAGGATTATCTTTCTGGTAGAACGCAAAAAGTGAAACTTGGACAAATTGTTGGTGAGGACGCAGATGTATCATACGGCGTACCACAAGGAAGTGTACTAGGACCTACGCTATTTTTAGTTTATATAAATGACCTCTGCAACATGAGGATTAATAATGCGAAAGTATTCTCGTACGCCGATGATACAGCTGTCGTCTTCTCGGGAAAATCATGGGATGAAGTTAAGAATAGTGCTGAAGAAGGGCTTGCTCTTGTGGCAACTTGGCTAAAAAATAATCTGCTCACCCTGAACACCAGTAAAACCAACTACATTTGTTTTAATATTTATAATCAGGTTCAACTAGATAAGGAATTTAATTTGAAAATTCACTCGTGCGACATCACTACAGATGGAACTCACTGCAATTGTCCTATTATCCAACAAGTTACACAAACTAAGTATCTGGGAGTGATAATTGACCAGCGTCTTTCTTGGTATCCTCAACTAGAACTAGTCATGGGTAGAGTACGAAAGCTTATTTGGATTTTTAAAGAGCTGAGATATGTTGTACCAAGGAGTATAAACTTAAATAAAAATAAGGATAAGCAAAGAAATCTTTTGAATGAAATTTATGTGTCGTTGGTCCAGTCAGTTTTGATTTATTGCATAATTGCGTGGGGTGGAGCAACGAAATCTAGTTTTCTGGAGTTAGAGCGCGCTCAAAGAGCGATACTTAAGGTGATGTACTTTAAAAAAAGAATATTCTCCACTGAAAAGCTTTACAAATTATGTAATTTGTTGTCAGTGAGAAAATTGTACATCCTTCTTATCATCATCAAAACGCACAAAGAGTTAGTCTATGATCCTAAAATACTAAATAAGCGTAAGAAATACTGTATTGTCAACGTTCCCGCAACTAAAACTGAATTTGCCAGCAGACAATATAAAAAACGCTCAGCCTATTTATATAATAAAATTAATAAACTAATATATATTTACGACAAAACAAAATTTGAATGTAAAAAGAAGTTAATAATATGGCTACAGAATTTAAATTATGATGACACAGAGTTACTTCTGAAACGTGTGACCTAATAATAAATTAATTTAGAGTTATGTTTATTAACCACCCATGTATTCGAACACTCAAAATCTGCCTTCGTCACACATACACACACACATGCACACACCCACTCACATGCGCACACACCCACTCACATGCACACACACCCACTCACATGCACACACACCCACTCACATGCACACACACCCACTCACATGCACACACGTCACTCACATACATACACACACACAAAATTGTATTTTGGTAGATTAGTTTATTTTATTTTTTTTCTCTCTTTCTGTTATTTGCTTATTTGTATCAACATTTTGTAAGGGAAGAGCGGAGCCTTCAACTACAGGCATTTTTATGCCTAAATGAAGACTCCTCGATAAGCAATTTGAGCTAAAATGATACGTAATAAACATAAAAAAAAAAAAAAAAAAAAAAATATGGAACATGTGTGGGTTTTAGTCAGTACAAATCTGACACTCCCTTCCGCTCCGCCCAGAGCTGGAGGAGTCATTAAATTTGCTGACTGCCTATAAAAAAAGCCGTGGCAAAGTCGTCCTGCGGCCGACTTCTTAACAAATCAAGTGCAAATTACCAGCATTTGGTTTAATGGAAAAGCTACTCACTGATGATGACTACAGTCCCTGTTCCCACATCCAGGCATAGATGCTCCACCATTCGGATAGAAGTCCACATCACCAGCTGCGTTGGTGATGCCGTAGAACCCTGCGTCAGTGTGCATCACCTCCACGTAGACGGCACGGTTAGCGCAGTGGCTCAAGCAATGGACTGCCGCGCTGCGTGTCGCGGGTTCGATCCCCGCACGGAACAAATATTTGTAAGACCTACAGATAGTTGTTCCGGGTCTGGGTATTTGTGTATGTGAGTTTAAATGTTTGTGAACGCACCCACGATACAGGAGAAATTCCGAGTGTGGGGCAATGTTTTTTAAAAAAAAAAAAAAAAAAAAAAGAAAAGAAAAGAAAGATGCCGTCAGTACGTCGCAGGGATTGGGCGTGGGTTATCCAGCCGGGGAGAGCGGGATCCAGAGCTGGGGGTAAGAGGGTTATTGTCAGGCAATCGTACTAATATTATAAACGCGAAAGTTTGTAAGAATGTATGTATGGATGTTTGTTACGCTTTCACGCTAAAACTACTGAACGGATTTTGATAAAATCTGGTATACAGATAGTTTATAACCTGGATTAACACATAGGATAGTTTTTATACCGATTTTATTTTCCCGAGGGATAATTTTCGAGTTGTAGTAGGCGAAGCCGCTGGCAACACCTAGTACATACATACATAGATAAACTCACGCCCTTTTCCCATGGGGGTAGGCAGAAACCACAGAACGCCACCTGCTATGATCCTTACGTACTTCCTAGTCCACATTCACCTTCCGACCGACCTTCCTTCTTACCGATTTCGGTAACGGCGACCTTTACAAGCTATTTCCTAGCGTGTGCCCTCATATGGCTGGCCAGACCGAACTTCTAAATACCCGGTCACAGCTAGAGCAGTAGAGTTGACCGGCTGAGTTGTAGGTATAGGTGTAGGAGGGCTTAGGTCTCTCTTTACGTATTTGGCGCTTTTCTTTCAGTGTTTCGATTCGCTGTTTTTCGAAAGATTTTGTGTTTTTGTGGATAGTAGAGCGCCAAGAAGACCTATGCAGAGCGAGCCTCTCCCAACCACTTGGATCGATAGCGCAAGCGTTAAGATGCCTCTTGAGCACATCCTTATAGCGGAGATGTTGACCGCCATGCTTTCGTTTACCCTCTGTCATCTCCGAGTAGAAGACTACTTTGGGCAAACGGTAATGTTTCATGCGAAGGACGTGCCTACACCATCTGAGTTGGCGTTGCATTAGTAGAGCTTCTATGCCAAACATATCGGAACGTTGCAGAACCTCAGTATTAGGAACACGGTCCTGCCACTTAATGCCTAGGATGGATCTCAGACACCTTAGGTGGAATGTGTCTAGTTTTCTAATGTCTGGTTTATATAAACACCATGTCTCTGCGCCATTCATATATCAAGTCGATTAACGAAAGGTTTGTTTTTTTTATGGTTAGATTTACAAGGCAGTTGTGAGTGGTAACGCCGGGTGGGGACGCCCTAGAAAGACATACACTGATCGTGAGAGTCAAAATGGCGGGTGTACCATAGCGAATCAAATTATACTACTTACCATAAAAATCTACCTAAAATGTACTATTCTGTACCTAGCTCTGAAAAATCTGTACCTCCTTCAGAACGAAGTTATTTCAAAATTAAGATACACCCGCCATATTGACATCAAGATGGCGGGTGTTCTGTAATATTTTATTATTTAACAATTACTCATAAAATATAGTTACACCAAAAAAATGTACCTATAAAGTACCTCAAGTAAAAACAAAAATCCACTTGATCACTTGGATAGATCCTGAGAAATATTACAACCGTGTCTTGTGTTTATGTAAACGCGATAGTAACATCATCATCAGCCTATAATGTTCACACTGCAGGGACACAGGCCTCCTCTCTAGAAGAGGGATGGGCTATGATCTACCACGCGGGCCCAGTGCGGATTGGTAGATGTCACATGTCTTCGAATTTTTTGGTTCTAAGACATGCCGGTTTCCTCACGATGTTTTCCTTAACCGTTTTAAGAGTAGTGGTGATGAAATAAATTACACAAAGTAATGCGCCTGCCTGGGTTCGAACCCACTACTCACTGTTCGTAAGTCGGGGCCGCTACCACAGAGCCACCACTGCTCTGCGATAATAACATAATATTTCAGTATTTCATGATAATTATAGTGTTACATAACTGCTGAAATGTGGCTGTACTATTAGGTAAACCTTTGCCTAACCCTTCGGGAATTACAGGTGTGATATTATGTTATTATCGTGTTTACATAAACACAAGACACGGTTGTAATATGGACGATTGATATGTGACGGCACGGTTGGTGCAGTGGCTTAACGATTAGTCTGCTGCGCTGCGTGTCGCGGGTTCGATCCCCGCTCGGAACCAATATTTGTATGGCCTACAGATAGTTGTTTCGGGTCTGGGTATTTGTCTATGTGAGTTTAAATGTTTGTGAACGCACCCACGATACAGGAGAAATTCCTAGTGTTGGGCAACGTTTAAAAAAAAATATTTCTCAGGATCTATCCAGCTGATCAAGTGGATTTTTGTTTTTACTTGAGGTACTTTATAGGTACATTTTTTCAGTGTAATTATATTTTATGAGTAATTGTTAAATAATAAAATATTACAGAACTCCCGCCATCTTGATGTCAATATGGCGGGTGCATTTTAATTTTGAAATAACTTCGTTCTGAAGGAGGTACAGATTTTTCAGAGCTAGGTACAGAATAGTACATTTTAGGTAGATTTTTATGGTAAGTAGTATAATTTGATTCGCTATGGTACACCCGCCATTTTGACTCTCACAAATTCAGACACAATGTAAAAGTTGTAATTGAATAAATTAATTGAAAAATTGAATTGTTACATTGCAAAGATTGCCCTATACATTGTTGAAATGAGTAAATTCGTTAAAAGGCAAAATCTCTGATAGTTCCTCGTAATAGATTGAGGCTATGTGACAATAACTGCTACAGTAAGATAAGAAAAATGAACAATTTATAATTAAAGAGAACTTTAAACATTTGGCTTTGTGACGGGTGTTTTTATTCAGAAGACGATTATTTTAAATTTAAACAAACACGATGTGTTTTGTTTTAAATCACTTTTACTTAATAACATTTTTGGAACTTATTTAAGTATATGGTATAACATAAAACTTTGACATACAAACTAAGCAGGTAAGTAATATTTTCTTTCAAAACAGATCATTGATTCACATTGACATAACACATAGGTCGACTTGACTTACACAAAATTATATTCTGCTAAAACATTCAAGAAACAAATCTTTTATTTTATTTTATTTATTTAGGTAACCAACAGCGATACATTAAAATATATTACAAAATATGCTTGTTACAGTTTCTATGGCCAATTATAGGTTACCCTGTATTACTGGATATAATGCGAACATGCGAACGAACTAACAAAAAAACAAAATAAAAATGCAATACAATCCAAAATTACACAAAATGAATAGGTGCTTAATTTAGCACAAAAAAGATAAAAGAAGAAGACGAAGAATGGTTGTCTGTCATTTACCTCCGTTTATAGCCTTCATGATTCGTTTTTTGAAGGTAAGTTTATTACAACTAAACAAATCAATTTCAGAAAATTCCATGTTATAAATTCGAGCAATGCGAGTCAGTACACAGTTCTGGGCATAGTTAGTGGAGTGCCGAGGAACACGCAACATCGGCGTGTGACGAGTGCGCCCTAAGGGAGTGTTAAACGTTATCTGTGCGACCAACTCCGGACAATCAAGGCTAGGCAAATCTTGCTATTTTTTTTCCATCCACCCGCAAAAGGTACCATTTACTGTGGTCACAAATACTTTTTCGGAGATGGAATGCGAACACCGTGCCACAACAAAGTAACGCTGCAGAAGGGCAACTTTGTTTAAAAAGTAATGTATGATCATTTAAATGTGTTTTTTTTGTTTGTTTTTTTTTAAGACATTAAATGAGGTCAAATTCGGGAATCATATTAAAAAAAACAGGAAAACGTTCATTGTTTCCATCTGTTCTCAAGGACTGAACAACTTCCTTTCACATTTGTGCCAATAAAATTGTATTACTGACCTGTTCGGTAACGTTATTGTTACCCTGAGGGCCTTTTGTTGATGTGGATGCTCCTCGTGCCGCTGCAGCTGCGCCTCGTGCCATTGCGGCTGCGTACGCACCACTGCGGCTGCGCCTTGCACAGCAGCGGCCGCCCCCTTGTACAGCACCGGCTGCGCCTCGCACAGCAGTGGCCGCCCGTTGTACGGCAACGGCTGCACCTCACACGACGGCACCGGCTGCGCCTCGCACAGCAGTGGCCGCCCCTGGTACGGCAACGGCTGCACCTCACACGACGGCACCGGCTGCGCCTCGCACAGCAGTGGCCGCCCCTGGTACGGCAACGGCTGCACCTCACACGACGGCACCGGCTGCGCCTCGCACAGCAGTGGCCGCCCCTGGTACGGCAACGGCTGCACCTCACACGACGGCACCGGCTGCGCCTCGCACAGCAGTGGCCGCCCCTGGTACGGCAACGGCTGCACCTCACACGATGGCACCGGCTGCGCCTCGCACAGCAGTGGCCGCCCCTGGTACGGCAACGGCTGCACCTCACACGACGGCACCGGCTGCGCCTCGCACAGCAGTGGCCGCCCGTTGTACGGCAACGGCTGCACCTCACACGACGGCACCGGCTGCGCCTCGCACAGCACCGGTTACACCTCTCTGATCTTGGTCGTGGTGTCCTCACAGTATGCTTGCTGAAGGTAACACCCGGCCTCGCGATCGCCGCTCAATCCCGTCACACGCTACGCCGCCGCGCCGTGAGACCACCCACGTGGTGAAAACTGGTGCAAGTTTTCCATGATTATATATATATTATACAATATTCCATGAAATAAGAAATCAACGGACAAAAAGGGGCACCCACAACACGGTAAAACTATGACTAGGTATGTCTTGGAGAACAAACTACAAATAAGTTAAATCAAACACAATATCAAATAACCCTTTACTTAGATGACTTTAAAATGTTATGTAGGTTAATCAAAGATTACAAACAATGGAATAAAAAAATAAGAAAGAAAAGAAAGAAAAAAAAATAAAGTTCAGAACCAAATGACAGAAGTAGTTAGGGCATTAATTTATCTATCCCACTTCTGAAATGTAAGATTAGCCAGAGCAGAAGGGAAATAAATAATAAGCTTCTATTTGAACAGACAATCATGTTTTAATTCAAAGGGGTCAGACTGAGCACACATCAAAATAAGTACAGAATAAATAGCTACAGCACATCAAACACATCAAACTAAGTAGGTACAGAATAAATAGCTACAGCATAACATTACAAGTATATTATAAAATTCACAGTACTTACACAGGTATTTTAGAGCTCCTCTCACTTTCCAAGTTCAGAAAAGAATGTCCCGCTAAAATGGCGCCTTAGACCTTTAATAACCGTCTGTACTACAGACTGCAATAGTTAACTGTCATTCCAATAACCGTTGGCGCCATTTTAGCATTTCAACTCAATAAACTAACTTATTTATACAAAACAATTCTCTAATTTATAAAAAATACTGTAAATATCTTAAAAATATTTATAAATGTATTTAAATAGCTAACACATGCAATTAATATCATTATTTATTTATTATAAAATCAATTATTCATTCGTAATTCATCAATAACATTATTTTTTAAATTCCATAAATTCCTTAATACTATAGAAACAATTATTTTGTAGCCACTCAGTCAATTTTTTTTTAAATAAAGTACCCTGCAAAAATTTTAATTCATTCGGAATGTTAATATAAATCAGAATACACAAGTTAAACACATTTTTTTTATAAATATCTTTATGACTAGGGGGCTGATACAATAGGTTGCGAAACTTAATCCTTTTTTGTCTTGGAAGAACTTCACTACGTTGCTTAAAGTAATGCATGTGATTCTTGGTAAAAATGCAAATCTCTCTTATATACAAACAGGGTAGTGGAAGAATCTTACATTTTTGGAAGAGAGGTTTACAACTATCCAAGAACCATGGCTTATTTATTACCCGGATGCAACGTTTTTGGAGCTCACCAGTGCGAGTTCAAACATGATCTATTAAAGAACTCTTTACACCAAAACCACACTGACACACACTACAGTTGGGGTTTTTCTCCAGTATGAGTTCGAATATGCCTGTTTAAATCACTGTTTTCGCTAAAAGATTTCAGACATACGTCACGCTGGAAAGGTTTTTCAACAGTGTGAGTTCGAACATGACGCATTAAAGAACTCAAATGACGATGACATATATCACACTGGAAAGGTTTTTCACCAGTGTGAGTTCGAATATGCCTGCTTAAATAACCCTTTTGGCTATAAGATATCAGTCAAACGTCACACTGGAAAGGTTTTTTACCAGTGTGATTTCGAACATGACGCATTAAAGAACTCTTTACACTAAAATGACGCTGACATATATCACACGGGTAAGGTTTTTCACCAGTGTGAGTTCGAATATGATTGTTTAAATTACCCTTACTGCTAAAAGATTTCAGACATACGTCACACTGGAAAGGTTTTTCACCAGTGTGAGTTCGAATATGCTTGTATAAATTACCCTTACGGCTAAAAGATTTCAGACATACGTCACACTGGAAAGGATTTTCACCAGTGTGAGTTCGAATATGATCTATTAAAGTCCTCTTTAGATTAAAATGACGCTGACATATATCACACTGGAAAGGTTTTTCACCAGTGTGAGTTCGAACATGATTTATTAAAGTCCTCTTGTGAGTAAAATGACGCCGACATATATCACACGGGTAAGGTTTTTCACCAGTGTGAGTTCGAATATGATTGTTTAAATCACCCTTACTGCTAAAAGATTTCAGACATACGTCACACTGGAAAGGTTTTTCACCAGTGTGAGTTCGAATATGCTTGTATAAATTACCCTTACGGCTAAAAGATTTCAGACATACGTCACACTGGAAAGGATTTTCACCAGTGTGAGTTCGAATATGATCTATTAAAGTACTCTTTAGATTGAAATGACGCTGACATATATCACACTGGAAAGGTTTTTCACCAGCGTGAGTTCGAATATGATTGTTTAAATTACCCTTAGTGCCAAAAGATTTCAGACATACGTCACACTGGAAAGGTTTTTCACCAGTGTGAGTTCGAATATGCTTGTATAAATTACCCTTACGGCTAAAAGATTTCAGACATACGTCACACTGGAAAGGATTTTCACCAGTGTGAGTTCGAATATGATCTATTAAAGTACTCTTTAGATTAAAATGACGCTGACATATATCACACTGGAAAGGTTTTTCACCAGTGTGAGTTCGAACATGATCTATTAAAGTCCTCTTTTGAGTAAAATGACGCCGACATATATCACACGGGTAAGGTTTTTCACCAGTGTGAGTTCGAATATGATTGTCTAAATCACGCTTATTGCTAAAAGATTTCAGACAAACGTCACACTTGTAAGCCTTTTTACAAACTTGCCTCTGAGTATGTTTTAATTTTTTTATTCGATTTGGACTACGCTGATCATAGTTGTCAGTCTTATTGTAAGAAGTGCCAGGTTTGGACGTGCAATTTCGAGTTGTCCGGAAATCTTTCAAGTTTGAGGGTTCATTTTTCGTGATCTCCTTTGTATTTGTATCTTCTAGTTTTCTTCTTACTGAGGCGGGAGCACCTGCGGCAATAAATCTGGTAAGCGGTGTTGAAGAAGATTATGTACATCAGGATCGCGGGTGTATTTTCAGATCTGCGTAAATTTATTGCAGTTATTTGGTACCTTCTGTGGGTACCTTTACGTACCTCTTCTGAAAATGCCTACACCCGTACAATGATATTTTAAAAATTAGGTACACCCGCCATCTTGATGTCAGAACCGCGGGTGTACTATTCATTATTACAGTAATCATTATATGTATTTTGGATTCGCCGCCACCGGCTGTCGATACTCCGATCGCATTCGGTAACCTTCGTATATTTTCGTGTTGTATCGTATCCCACCCGTAGGTAAGCCGTAAGTACCCGGAGGTAAGTTACTAGTCGCATTTTTAAGTCAGCTAGTCTGTTGCCATAGACCGACAGTGCCGATGCCTTCAAAAAACGTAAAAAATTAAAGAAAATGATAGTAGGATGAAACCCAATGGAAAAAGTAGAGAATACAACAAAAATTTATGGAAAAATAAATTACGGTCGATCTGAGGTCGGTTTATCTTGATTTCCGGCAAAAATGCGAGTTCTATGGAAACCCACTTCTCTGTGAAATACCTTTTGATGGGCTAAAACTTTCCGTAGGTCACCACGGTATATAAATTATCTAAAAATAGGCATAAAACAGCAATTATAAGCGTATTTCGCTTATAAATTAATGTCTGGCCCTTACTACTTCTTATTTCGTAGCAGCTGATTTTGCATTTTCAAAATTAAAATTAATTACAATAAAATAAACCTTATTACCTTATTTCATGCACTTATAGTTGTTTTAATTTCCTGAACCCCCCCCCCCCCCGACACTAACACCTGGCTACGCCCGTGAGCTTCGTGCACGCTATAAATAGATTTGGAACCTCTTGTGTACCTGTAGAAACACGTATTTAATAAATCAATAAAATACAGTCAGGTTGCAGCGCAAAGTAAAAAAAAAACAATTTTGAAGTTCTTACTGTTAACAAGGAAATATAATGACTGCATCCTTGCACCAGAGTGATCCAAATGAAATAAAAAGAATGAAGTTTTGACTGCGTCGGTGGTTCAGTGGTCGTAGTATGCGACTGCTGAACACGATGTTGTGGGTTTGATCCCCACAGAGAGCAACACTTTGCGGATCACACAAAGTGTTGTCCTGAGTCTGTGTATAGTTTGTGTCTGTTAATTTCATGTTACGATTCCTGGTATGGGCATTGGGCACACAATCACACTATATTATAAAGGCGAAAGGTTGTGAACCGCGGGGCGCAGCTAGTATTAAGTAAATGTTATAATGCGGGAGTTCTGGATTTGGGATTCCTGGTATGGCCACAATACCACAATATTTTCATGTTTAATGTAGATGAGGTTCTGGGTTCGATTACCGAAGATTGTTAACGTCGTTACTATTTTACAAAACAGTAAAAACGTCAAAGAATTAAATGAACGTCAAAGTTTAAATCCAAAGTAAAATCTAATCTTTGTTTAAAAGCTTACTATTCTATTAACGACCAACTATTCTTATCATCTAAGTAGATGATAAGAATAGTTGGTCGCTGAGTTGAACACAAGACAATGTTTATTATTTATGTTCTTTCTCCAAAATTAGTTTACTGTTATGTTATGTATTTATTAATTTATTTTTACATTGTTTATTGTTATAGTATACTTTTGTTTATTACTGATTGTGTCTATAGTAAATCTTAAAGATCATTGGGCGACAAAGTATGGAACCTATACCCAGGGCCTACAGAAAAAAAAAAATAGGTAGGATGTATAGATAAACGTCTCTAGTTTACGAATATATATGTCGCATTTACGCAGATACCGGGAAAAAACCATTAATCTAAAAAATAAAAAAACAGTGAATATGTTAATTATAACAAGACTTAGTACATTTTATTGGTTTCTTGATAGTAAACATGATTTGAAAAAAAAATACAAACAAGAAAACAAGTATAGAAGAGTTTTTAAGTTTTTAACCGACTTCAAAAAAGGAGGAGGTTTTTTTTATATATGTTACCTGATTTCTCCCCCATTTGTGGACCGATTCTCAAAATTCTTTTTTTATTTGAAAGAGTATACTCCTGAGGTTTTAATTTGGTGAAGATCTGATGCAGATCTTCGGAGATATACAATGGAACTCTTCAAAAATAGACGGCAAATCTGTCGTAATTGCTGGAATTGCTTGGATAATAATAAAATATATAATAATATTCCACAACTATCACACAACGCCATCTAGTCCCAAGCTAAGCAGAGCTTGTGTTATGGGTACTAGACAACTGATAAACATACTTATATATTTCTTAATACATACATATTATAGATAAATTACACCCAGACACAGAACAATACTCAATACTCAATACATTTATTGCTTCCACAAGTTTACTTAGATGGTAGGTTTTACAAAGTTATGATCATTGTGGACCCTGTCGGGCACTGCAATAGTAGGAGAGAGGAAGAGGGCTTTTATTTGACTATAACTACATATATTAGAATTATCCTAAATGTATTATTTATAATGCAATCTAATTATCTATTAAAATATTTATTTATCTAATTTAAAATTTATCATTAAAGTATTCATTGAGATTATAATAGCATTTAATTAATAGAAATTGTTTTAATTTATTTATGAATATATTATTCTTTTCTATGTCTCTAATTTTATCAAGTAATTTATTATATATTTTGATTGACATCACAAAGGCACTCGTTGAGTGCATTTTTAGTTTAGAGCTTGGTATGTTTAACCTATTTTTATGGCGCAGTGTAAATTTCGACTGTATGTCCTCCCTTGTCGTGTACAGGTGTGGGTAGTTTCGCACGAATTTACATATCTCCAAAATGTATAGGCAGGGGAGGGTCAGTATTTTTTGATCTTGAAAATGGGGTCTGCAGCTGTCAGTGTCTTCTATATTTACTAATATTCTTACGAGTCTTTTTTGGAGGGAACAAATGATCATGCTCATCACACAAACATTTGTCCTGGGTGGGAATCGAACCCACGACCTCCGGCATAGCAGTTAGGGTCACTATAACCACTAGACCAACAGGTCAGTCGAATGGATGTTTATTGAATATATGTACATTATCATGACGTAACATCACGCCTGTATGCTCTGAGGGGGTATGCAGATATGTGCAACACGTATTTTTTTATATGTATGTTCACCGATTTCTCCCCCATTTTTGGAAGAGTACTTTCTGAAAGTGGTTCCATTTCAATTTGGTGAATATCTGATGAAGATCTTCGGAGATAGGCAACGGAACTCTTCAATAAATGATAGCAAATGGACTGGGATTGCTGAAATCTCATGTCTGTCTATTGTTTACACCATCTCATAACATAACATCACGCCGGTACGTTGTGAAGGGGTAAGCACAATGTGAACCATTAAAAAGTGAAAAATAAAAACTTTTTTACAAAAAATAAAATCGACTTCAACAAAAAATAAAACACAAAAAAGTGAAAAATAAACTTAAGAAGATAAATCAGCTTCTGAAGTCGGTGGCAAAAACATGAAGTCAAATAAACAAAAGCCACCGACGTTTTATTTTTTGTAAAAAAGTTTTATTCGACATGATCAATGTCCACAGAAATAATTGTATCGTTTAAAAACGCCGCAGGCGTATCTATTTGATCTTGATGTCGGGCCCAAGACCATCAAAGACCACCAGGGCCGGACGCGAGAGGTCGCCGCCGCCGATCGCCGCTACGAGAACACGGTGGGGCTTCGCCCAAGCGGGGCACGCCTCCACAGTGTGCTCCACCGTGTCCTCCGGTCGATCCTCGCAGTGGAAGCATCCGGGCGTTTCCCCCCCTCCTGATTCGGTGCAGGTACCTCCCAGAACATCCGTGTCCGGTGAGGACCTGCGTCAGACGGAAGGTGAGGGCGCCGTGGCGCCTCTCTAGCCACTCCTCAAAGAGGGGACTTACCGCCACTATCATGGCGTGCCCTGCACGGGGTTGCGACAGTCGCTGTCTCCATGCCGCCATGAGATCACACCGGAGGTCCGTCCGCAGAGCGACAATTTGCCGCGGCAACGGAGTGACCCCCCGGTGTAGCGCCTCCGCGCGCCATTCATGCAGGCGCGCGAGGACTATCGCCTCCAGATCCCACGGCGGCAATCCGGCAAGGAGGTTCGCCACCTCGCGGGAGATCGTGCGGTACCCACGGACTAGCCAAACGGCCTTTTGGGGCGCGTTCAAGTAGTGGGCGGCCCGCTTCGACAAAGCACGCGCCCACACCGGGGCCCCGTAGAGGGCCATGGACCGCACGATCCCCGCATACAGCCTCCGGCAGGAGGCGTTTGGCCCCCCCAGATTGGGTAAGAGCCACCTGAAGGCAGCCCCGGCCCGCTCCAGTCTGGGAACCAAACGTCGGAAGTGCTACACGAAGTTCCACCGGCTGTCGAGGACGAGCCCTAGTACCTACTTCAAAGTACACTCGACGCCGATGGGAACCCTTCCCACCGTTAGCTGGGATCCCTAAGGCAGCACTTACCCACGTCCATGGAAGCCCATGGCCTCTCCGACTTGTGAAGTGCCACCTCGAGACCCAGCTGCCGGATCCTCTCGACGACTATCGCAACCCCGCGCGTCATCGATTCGGCCGCCGCCTCGTACGACCCCCCCTGTGCCAGCACCAGCGTATCGTCCGCGTAGCAGACGATGCTGACGCGAGCGCTTCTTTTGTTTATTTAACAGAATGCATCACTGAAATTGATTTATCTATACATTTATTATCTATTTTTTATTCATCTTTAACATTTTATTCCCATGGTTTAAAAAAAAAAAACATCTTAAATTTAGTGTAGGTTAATACTTAACAATATAAAACTAATTTGGTTTTTGTAGGAAGACTATCGTTAACTGGGTCAGATTCTGCCCCATGACCTTTAACTGACACCTTGCTATTGTATCGAGTCTGGTTCTTTTAACCAACCTAACAGACAGATGTATGCTGGGAAGTTTGTTCCGCCACTTCTTCTTTCCAGCTAAACACTAGGAAGTGTCGATGGGTGGGTGTTTTGGGGGACTGTTTTTTTAAAAATGTAAATAGTAAAGTAAATTTTGACGTTCGAAAAGTGCTGATATTAGCCTAGTTTGAAAAAATTACTTAAGATTTTGATTTTTAAAATTGTTTTTTTTTTACTTTGCACCGCAACCTGACAGTATTTTGTTTATTATATACGTGTTTCTGCCCGAAATAAAACCTTTTAAAAAATACTAAAATATTAAATAGCTGAACACTGTAAACGAAATACAATACAATTTACAAACAAAATATTGGTTTACTAGCCTTAGGAATAATTTGCACTGATTAACGTGTAGAAATTAAATGTAACAAACGAATTTGGCAAAGACATTTAGGCAGTGTTGGGTCAATCTACGAAAAATTGTAATCAATTGATTAGTCTGGACTAATTTAATCATGATTGATTTAGGCATGATTGATTTAATCATGACTAAAAGATTCAATCGTAATCATAACTAAATAAATCAATCATTAGTCGTAATCATTAGTTATGATTGACGATTAATTGAAAAAATTAAGAAGGTCTTTTACTTTATTTTTAATTAATTTATATTCTATATATTTATTATTATTTTATTTATACTTATTTATATAAGTTTTGGGGTAAATGGATGGCAAAGGTAAGGTACCCTTACCTATGTGCCTGTGTGCATCACAACGGTCCCACACAGCAGGTATATGTAATATTAATAGACACATACGAACACACACTAAAAGCATAAACCGTCTTTGTGACAGTCATGGTTTAAAGTTGTCACAAAAATCATTAAAAAAAACAACAAATCATTAAAAAAATAAGTTTAAAAACTATAACCCGAATATTAATAAATTGCGATCTGAAAATCATGAAACAAGGTGTTCTTGATTTCCAGACGATAGCCGAGGCCGTACCTATGCAACGTTGCCTTACTTATCAATTGCTTCCGTTAACATCAATACCATCACATCTTTTATAAAATGGCACACGACCACGCCTATTGTTTTTGCCGTTGTTGGGTAAAAGAGTCAATTTCAACATTTATAATAACATCCGCGTCGATTTAAGCTGACGGTAAGCAATCATAAAATTAGTCCCGACAAATTTAGTCATAACTAATTACTAATGATTGAAACTAAATCAATCATCAATCATGACTAATGATTGATTTTTTTAGTTATTAGTCGTTAGTCATGATTGAACAATTTAATCGTTAGTCTTCAATCATCAATCTAACTAAATTTTGCCCAACACTATATTTAGGTAGATTGGTGCCGACGCACAGACCCATGATAAACGCCTCGAAAATCGGACATCGCTTTTTAATTCTTCTAATCGATAGTATACACTGTTTTGAATGCTAGAGTAGAACTCAAGTAATCAAATTCAACTTAGAACCAGAGCTATAATTTATTTTTCACTTCTCTCGCTCTAAAATTCGTCTTTATGTCGTGCGTAGGCGACATAAAGTCGCGTTTTATGCTCTAGAGCATAAAGTAAAATCTTCGTCGAAGACCAAGGCAATCGGCACAGGTAATCGGCCCAACAGCCACACGAACAACTTCAACTTCATAGAATAACCTCTTTAGTTCGTTTCGTTAGTATTCTAAGAACAAGGGATTACTGCTTTTCATTACGAATACAAGGAAAGTTGATGGGAATAGGCTTCCCCCAATTACCTAAATCGCTTAATGGCAATAGGCTTGCTCTTAATTAGGTTGATTGATGGCAATAGGTTTGCTCCTAATTACATCATTTGATGGGAATAGGCTTACTCTTAATTACATTGATTGATGGCAATAGGCTTGCTCTCAATTACCCAAACCAGTGGATGGCAATAGGCTTGCTCCTAATTACATCGGTTGATAGCAATATGCTTGCTCCTAATAAGATTGGTTGATGGCAATAGGCTTTTCCTAATGACATCGGTTGATGGCAATAGGCTTGTCCCTAATTACATCAGTTGATGGCAATAGGCTTGCTCCTAATTACATTGGTTGATGGCAATAGGCTTGGTCCAAATTACATCAATTGATGGCAATAGGCTTGCTCCTAATTACATTGGTTGATGGCAATAGGCTTGCTCAAAATGTTTTTATAACTGAGCAGTATGAGTAACGACATAAGTCAGGTGTTATGTCAAGTTTCCTACCGAAAAAAAAAAGTTAATTGGCGGGAACCTTAATTATTTTTACAGTATTTACAAGTTGCTGTTTCATTTCCTCGCAATCGAAGTGAAAAGTAGAGTGTAAAACTCGTCCATAAAACCCATTTTGCTCTCTACTTTATATCCATCCTCGCTCGCAAGCTCGCATCGGATGGATAAACGTCTCGCGCAAAATGGTGCGTTTTATGCACTTGGTGTACAATCTACTATTTCAACACACTTGCTCGTAAAGTGAGCCTTTTATTACATCGTTCTTAGGGCCATAAACCGAACTATAACTCACACGTGCATAATAATATTATACACTAGTGCATAATAGAATTATCACTACAAAGTTAAGTTAGTACCTTACTGCAAATTGTATGCGAGTAAACAGAGCATTTTCAATTTAACCGGTTAATACCGTTTTTTTTTTAATTTTTACCCACGACGGAACGGAGACGGTATATGCGTTTGGGGTGAGAGGTTGTTTGTTTGTTTGTGCAAATACATGTTGCCATTTTTCTCCAAAACTACTAGTCCGATTTTAATGCAGTTTTCAGTTATGGGTTCGGGTTTGAAAGTGCATGTTTTTAGATAGGTGTTACGGTGACAACTCACCAGGGGGCGCTGCAGCAAACATTTTTTGTGTAAATCAAAGTTGCCATTTTTCTCCAAAACTACAAGTCCGATTTTGATTCAGTTTTCAGTTATGGGTTAAGGTTTGATTGGTGCATGTTCTTAGATAAAAAAATAAAAATAAAAGTAAAAGTTTTAAAAAAGTTTAAAATAAAAAGCAAAATTAAAAATTTTGAAAAACCCACGACTGTTAAAAATTAATTGAAAAAAGGATAAAATAACATAAAACACCCACCTTAAAAAATCCAAAGAATATCCGTCGGGAGCTGAACATTGCAAAACTAGTTCATTTAATGGCAGCCCCCGACGGACATTCTTTTATTATTTTTAAGGTGGGTGTTTTATGTTATTTTATCCTTTTTTCAATTAATTTTTAACAGTCGTGGGTTTTTTCAAAATTTTTAATTTTATTGGTTGAGTTGCTATGTTCTTAAAAAAGTTTCGATACAAAAAAGATCGTGTTCAATAGTAAAAATAAATTAATGTAAGTACCAAGTGCTTGCTCATTTCATGCAACTTTGAATTTAAATAGATAACTTTAACTTTGTACTTGTATTGTACTCGTGTGATGAAGCTCAACAACAACACAAATCGTCCTAAATCAATTGTTGTACAATTTGCCACTCCCAGGTTGCGAGACTCTTTCCTTGCGGCGTCTATAAATTTCAATAAAGCAAAGTCAGCCAACGACAAGCTAAACACCTCTCATCTCGAGCTTGATGGTGCGAAGTCTGCGATCTTCGTGACGGAACATCTGAGCCCGGCTAATAAGGCACTACACACGGCTACACGTCTCACACTCGTCTCACGGCTACATGTAAAATACTGGTATTCAGCTGCATCCGGTTAGACTGGAAGCTGACCCCAATATAGTTGGGAAAAGGCTAGGCAGATGATGATGACACGGCTACACGTCTCAAGGCTAAAGAAAAAGGGTATCGTTATGTTTGGATCAGGGGAGGACGTATTTATGTTAAAAAGTCAGATGATTCCGATACCAAGATTATGAAGGACATGGATTCGCTAAACCTAATTGTATAATGTTAAATATTCAACCAAAAGCTGTTATTATTAAGGCTATTCTCGGTTAAATTCGCTTCCTTTACTATATATTACCAAAACACTCGTGGATTAAGATCCAAAACCCAAGAATTTTATTGTAATTTAGTATGTTCAAATTTTGATGCATTAGTATTAACAGAAACTTGGCTCAATAATTGTATTTATAGCAGCGAACTTTTTGATAAAAGGTACATTGTTTTTAGACGCGATAGAGAAACTTCGAGTTTTCATGCTAAAAAGGACGGAGGAGGTGTCTTGATCGCTGTATCGAGAAAGTACGCTGCCAACAGACAATGTTCTTGTAAAAGTAGGTGCGAAGACTTATGGGTCACTGTGAATGTTGCGGCTGGCTTCAAAATAGCTATTTGTGCTCTTTACTTGCCACCACCTGTGCATTATTCTATTTTGGAGTACTCCTTAGATAGCTACAATGCTGTAGCAGAAAGAAATGATTGTTGTACTATTCTTATTGGTGACTTCAACATGAGCAATATAGATTGGAATCAAAACTTTAGCAGCGGCACTTCTCGCACCTCCCCCGTTTTCTCAAGAACCAATTCTAAACTCAATCAGGCCCTTCTAGATTTTATCCATGTAAATAACCTCATACAATTTAACAATGTACGTAATATTAAGGATGGAATCCTGGACTTGGTTCTTGTAGACCGTCTTGAATGTATGGTGACTAAAGCCCTAAATAGTCTGACAAAAATCGATCCATATCACCCTCCTCTTGAAATCTCCTTGCGCCTCAAAGTGAATCATTGTTTAAAACCAGCACCTAATACTAAATCAAACTTCAAAAAAGCCAACTACTCTGCTATCAAATCAGAACTAGAAAATACGGATTGGTATTCATTACTCTCGGATTCAAACGACCCTAATATAATGTTGGAACGGTTCTATACGGTACTTTATCAAATCATTGACCAATTTGTCCCATCGATCTTAGTTAAAAGCAACTCGCGACCACCATGGTACACAAAAAAGCTGGAGAGATTGCTGCGAGAAAAAAATAACTTAAGAAGAAGGTATGGTACGTACAAAAACCCTATGGATAAGATTTCCCTTCGTTGGTGTAGTAAGCGCTGTGACAGAATGGCAAGAGAATGTTACAACTCTTATTTAAATAGCATAGAACAAAAAATTATAACGAATCCCAAGTTTTTCTGGTCCTTCATAAAGTTAAAGCGGGGTGTTGCTAATGCCTATTCAGCCTCAATGTCTAATGGCGTCATCAAAACTTGTAACGGCAATGAGATGTGCAACATGTTCGGGACCTACTTTGCTTCAGTGTATAGTCCAGCCACCCATGCTTCCAACTTAGTTGAAACTTCGCCTTTCTTTGAAAACCTTCTCTGCAACTCCGACAACTTTTCCTTGATACAGATTCCAAAGGATAAAATAGCCAAGCATCTCAAAAGCTTAGACATATCTAAAGGTTCTGGTTGTGATAAAATTCCCCCTAACTTTGTCGTTGCTTGCGCTGACGAACTTGCAACCCCATTATGCTTGATTTTTAATAAATCTCTCAGCACTGGTATTTTCCCTAAAAAATGGAAGCTGGCCAAAGTGGTACCGATTCATAAATCAGGAGATGATGATTTGGTAGGAAACTATCGTCCTATATCCATCCTTCCAACATTTGCCAAGGTTTTTGAAGCAATGGTATGCCCTGACATACAAAACTATTTCAGGAAATATCTATCGGACCATCAGCATGGTTTTACTGCTGCAAGATCCACCTGCAGTAATTTAGTAGCTTTTGTTGAGGTTATTGCTGTTTCACTTGACTCGAATCAGCAAGTCGACGCCATCTACACTGATTTTAGCAAGGCTTTTGACAAAGTTTCCCATGAAGTGCTGATTCAAAAACTTGCTGCGTACGGCTTTGCTGGTTCCCTTCTAAACTGGCTACACTCCTACCTTACGGATAGATCCTTTTATTTCGTGGTCAATGGCTATAAATCTGAAACTATGATCATAACCTCTGGTGTTCCGCAGGGTTCCCACCTTGGCCCCGTAATATTTATTGTTTTTGTAAACGACCTTCCTTATTGCTTCCTTAACTCCACGCCATTCCTATTCGCCGATGATTTGAAAATAGTCCGCTCTATAGATTCTCTAGCCAATTCAGCATTACTTCAGGATGACTTGGACAGACTCTTAAACTGGTGTAAGGACAATATTATGCAACTTAATGTTGAAAAATGTTCCCAAATTACGTTTACTCGCAAAGCTAACTTCATTGATTTTAATTATAGCATGAGTGGTACGAACCTCAGTAAAGTTGATGAGATCAGAGATTTGGGAGTCCTTCTTGATCGTAAATTAACATTTATTCCTCACATGGACAATATTATTAAAAAACTGGCCAAGTGCGAGTCGGACTCGCACACGAAGGGTTCCGTACCAAAACGGTACCTATGTTATAATTTATACAATTTCTTCATGGGCCAATGAAACTTGACCTCTGGATTGTATAGGCGCTCATACGATTCAGGGACCAAATTATATTGGTTACCTGCTGTTTCCATCCAAGTTCAAAATGATTTTCCTAGAAAGTCCTTATAAAGTTCTACTTTTCAGATTTTTTTCATATTTTCTAAACTTATGGTTCAAAAGTTAGAGGGGGGGGGACACATTGTTTTTTACTTTTGGAGCGATTATTTCCGAAATTATTGACATTACCAAAAAATGATTTTAGTAAACCCCTATTCATTTTTAAATACCTTTCCAATAATATATCACACGTTAGGGTTGAAATTAAAAAAAAAATCACTTCCCACTTTACATATAGGGGGGCTACCCTAATAAAACATTTTTTTTCCAATTTTTATTTTACCACTTTGTCGGCGTGATTGATACACATATTGGTACCAAATTTCAGCTTTCTAGTGCTAACGGTCACAGAGATTAAGCGAGGACGGACGGACGGACAGACAGACATGGCGAAACTATAAGGGTTCGTAGTTGACTACGGAACCCTAAAAAGCTTCAAAGACACTCGGTTTTGTGTTACGTAACGCTAAATGTTTTCGCAAGCCTAAAACTAAGATTTATCTTTATAACTGTCTCGTTCGTACCATATTGGAATACTGCGCGGTTGCATGGCGTCCCCACTATGCAATAGTCTTAGGTTAGAGAGGATCCAGAAAAGATTTTTAAACCATCTTTTCATTCCGCGGGATTAAGCAAAAGAATTCGGAGCTATGCAAAACGTCTTCAAAAATTCAGCATGACTTCACTCGAAAAACGAAGAAATGATTTAGATTTAATTTTTCTTTTTAAAATAATTCAGAATAAAATAGACTGCCCGCAGTTGTTAAGCAAGTTTAATTTTAATCTACCCCACAACTATCCTCGTCACCCTATAAAACTATTACGCCCCCCATTCCGCAAAACTGTATCAGGATTCAACTCCCCCATTCCCAGAATTTGCAGACTTCTCAATAATTGCGATGAATCAATAGATATTTTTTCCACAACACTTCACAAATTCAAGCGCCAAGTCCATCAAAACTAACGTTATTCTTATTTTTTTTTTTCATTTCTTAACTGTCATTTTGTATTAACTGTGCTTAAGATAAATATAATAGTCCGGGTGCCACGGGACATTTTTTTATTTGATTACTATCAAGCTAGTTTTTCGTGAGTAGCTTCATTTTGATGAGACGCCCAACATTTCTTTAACATAAACTCTCTCTTCCCTCCGGCCGTCATTGCGCGCGGTTTATACTGGCTTTGCTCCTGGTTTTTAATTACGATTGTTGTGTTTTGCGTTTAATTCTCGGCTTGTGATTTGTTTCCAATTGTGTGATTTAGTGTTGAGTGCTCGTGTAGTAAGTTTTTTCTGGCATTTTAACGTCGGTTTTATTGGTAATAAGTTAATTTCGTTGGCATTCGGTGAGTACATTTATTTTATTGGGTGTGTGGGTACCTCGTCATAAATTTGCCGTATTTGTCGCCTGTTATTTCTTTTACTGTTAACGATATAATTACGTTTTAGATTGAAATCCGTAATTTATAATATGTCGACTACAAACGACGAACCTCCGGATCGCGGAAAAGAAACAATGCGCCGGAATGATAAAACACCTACCTCCGGTAATCCGAAACGATTGTTCAGGGAAATGTCTCCTACGTACATTTCGCCCAACGACAGATCAAAACGGCTTCATACATCCAATTCCATTGAAAAGTCTTCGCCGTTATTAAGTGCCAGTCCAAGTGCGAGCCATGACGACTATTACGATTTAGTTTCTCAGGCGTCTGCATATCTAACTAAAATTAATGAACTTGTTAATGACCAAGGTTCCCGAATTAATGTTGCGAATAAATCTGCCATCATGGACATGACTCAGCGCATAACGTCCATAGTTTCTTTGTTAGCCATAAAATCATCCTCCAATGAAACGAAATTGGCAGTTACGGAACGCGAATTGGATAAAATGAAATCAAATACTAATGTCAATACAAGTAACTGTAATAAAGTTTCCTATGCGGATTCATTAAAACTTCGACTGTCTAAAAGTAAACTTGCGCCGGTCTCGGTTGTCGACTCGCGCGCACCCCTTCCATGTGTCGTGGCTTATCCCACCGCTGAGCGATTAGCTGATTACTCATCGTCCTCTGCTACTAAACAAGCACTCATGAAGGCGATCAATCCCAGTGACGACGGGTTTCAAATTGTAGGTGTTAGAAAAACTGCAAAATCTGGTGTCGTATTACGTGTCGCTAATGACAGCCAAATTAAAAAATTGCAATCGGTCGACGCTATTAGGTCGGCCGGCCTGCGACTTGAAAAACCAAAAGGCCGAAAGCCACGTATATTAGTTAAGGACGTGCCATCCTCAATGGAAGACAATGCTTTTTTGCACGCATTGTACCGTCAAAACATTAAAAATGAACTGCCAATACAAGAGGACGATTTTATTAAATCAACTAAAATCTATCGTCGGCGTTCCTTAGATAGCGGTCGCAAGTGGATAGGCATTGAAATCGAGTCCAACGTGCGTAAACATTTAGTGTCCACTAAGGAAAAATTATTTATTGATTGGGCGACTTGCCGGTTCAATGACGACGTTGATGTAGTCCGCTGTCTGCACTGTCAACAGTTCGGTCACGTTAAAAAATACTGCGTTAACAAGTCACCTACCTGTGCTAATTGCTCCGAAGCACATGAAACAAACGACTGCCCGCATAAGGACAATTTAAATTTTATACCTACTTGCGTGGCGTGTAAGCGTTTTAAAAAACCATTTGACCATCGTTGCGGGTCACCAGAGTGTACTACCTACAAACTTAAGCTCGAACAGTTAATCCTCAACACAAACTACTAAAATAATGGATAGTTTAAATATAGGACAATTAAATCTCCACAACGATAGGGTAGCGACTTCTGAACTAGACAAATTAATTATCGATTACAGCTTGGACATAGTACTTGTTCAAGAGCAATATCAAAACGCGCGCTTACGTCATAAAGTAGTTCAGCTGGATTCAAAGTCACGAGCCGGAATTTACGTAGCGCGTTCTTCTAAGTTTACAGTAACGTCTTTGCGTAACCTCATGACGCCGCACTGTGCCGTTGCGGAAGTCTCCTCGGCTTCCTATAAAGTTTACGTTGTGAGCTGTTACTTTCAATATTCAGACCCTGTTGGTCCTCACATACATAACCTCCGTCATGTCTTGCGGTCACTCGCTGGCTGTAAAGTTATCGTTGGCGCGGATGTTAACGCGTCCTCGTCTCTGTGGTATGGCAAGGTTCGGTCTACGGATTCCGACCGACGTTCCGCTGTCGAAGATTTCATTGCTGAAATGAACCTATCGATTCATAATACCCCAGATGCACCACCTACTTTTTGCAGCCAAATGGGCGAATCTTGTATTGACGTCACACTTTCTAGTGCAGACGTTCGCTTGGATAGGTGGCGTGTCCTACCTGATGCGTCATGTAGCGATCATCGGCTTATCGTGTACGAATTTGTTCCGATGTTTACTCAAGGTCCGTCACATTCACATATCATTGGTAACTTTAGGTATAAAAGTAAAGGCGCGAATTGGGAATTCTTTAGCTTGCTTCTTGCGTCTAACACCAAAGACTTCACTCGAGACGGGCTATCAGCTGAAGAAAGTGCTGAAATTATGTCAGACGCCTTCACTTACTGTGCTGACATCGCCATTGGTCGCGGATCTATGACCAATATCCGCAGATGTGATTGGTGGTGTGACTACCTAATTGAACAACGTAAAAGTTATCGCTGAGCGCGTAGACATTTAAATAAGCTTAAAAAGCGAAAGGTCACCGGAGACCCCCTAACCTCTGCTTTAAATGCGTTTAGAGTTGCCAAGTCCCGCTACAGAGCATCAGTAGAAAAATCTAAAAGTAATTTACTGCGGAAAATAGTAGAAAAATTAGATAAAGAAGGTCCGTGGTCTCCTTTGTATCACGAGTTCAAAGCAAATCGATCAGTGGATCTTGCGTTCGTCGAAAACATCAAATTAAACAACAAGCACACCACCGGTATTGAGGAGACAACCGAAGTTTTATTAAATACGTTGATACCTGATGATTTGCCTGATAATGACAATGACTACCACAAGCAGATCAGGGCGTGGGCGGCTGTGCCACCTGAATCACCAGCGTCAGACCTTCCATCCATTGACGAATTCATTAAAGTTGTCAGGAAACTCCCACTCAACAAATCGTCAGGTGAAGATAAAATATCTAATCGGATGATAATAGAAGCATGTAAAACAGCGGCCGACGCGATTTTAAGTGTTTACAACCGTTGTATCGCAGAAGGCGTTTTTCCTCGTATATGGCGACGCGGCTTTATACGAATAATTCCGAAAAGTGGCGACAAGCCTCCGGACGATCCTAAGTCTTACCGCCCTATAACACTGCCACCATCTTTGGGGAAACTCCTGGAGCGTCTTATCGTTCCGCGTTTACTACCAGACGGACCGAAATTTCACAACAACCAATTCGGTTTTACCGTGGGAAAATCTACCGTAGACGCGGCACTTTCTGTCAGAAAAATTGTCAATACCTCCGAACATAAGTACGTAGTTGGGATCTTTCTAGATATTTCTGGGGCTTTTGATAACGCATGGTGGCCGATGCTACTCCTTAAACTGAAAATTCGTGGTTGCCCTAAAAACATATACAATCTTGTTTGCTCGTACTTCTTAAATGGTTCCGCGAAACTCAAACTCGGACATCATTCTATGTCAAAGTCCCTTACCATGGGATGCCCTCAGGGTTCGGTTATGGGTCCGTATGTATGGAACGTAGGCTTCGATGACTTCCTCGCGATTCCACTTCCATGCGGCTGTTCATTAACCGGTTACGCGGACGACGGCCTGCTGCTCATTCAGTCAAGTACTCGGGCTGGACTCGAAAATTTGGCTGACACTTGCCTAAAATTAATATCCCAGTGGGGTGATCGTAACCGTCTGACCTTTGCACCACATAAAACTTATCAACTTCTTTTAAAAGGTTATCTTAAATCATGGCCTAGTATTAAATTTAATAACGTTCCCGTGAAAAAGAAGGAGTCTGTATGCTACCTTGGGTTTGTCTTAGAGAAGAATTTTTCATTCATTGAACACATAAAAACAGTCGGTGAAAAAGCTAAAAAGAACTTTTATGCTTTAACGAGAATATCCAAATCTACATGGGGTTTATCATTTTTAACTCTAAAGACGATCTATGGGGCTACTTACTTGGGGTGTATGTGCTACGGGGCACCAGTTTGGGCCGACAGGGCCACCATTGGAGCGGTACGACGTAAATTACTTCAAAGCCAGCGGTTGGCTTTGATTTTCTTGTGTAAAGCGTATAGGACGGTTAGTACTGAAGCCTTACCGGTACTGGCAGGGGTACTTCCAGTCGATCTTGAAGTACAGCGCCGTGCTTCAATGTACTACTGCGCACGAGAGACCGCGGACACAGACTTTTTAACGCAACGTGACCGTGCTAAAATAGCTAGATTACTTAAACCACAGACTGACGTCTGGGAGGAACTTTTGTCTGAATGGCAATGTAGGTGGGATAATTCCATCAAGGGCCGACATCTTCACCAGTTCTTTCCATCCGTTCGTGAGCGGCTGGCCAGGACATGGCTGGAGGTGGATCACTGTGTCGCCCAATTTCTCACAGGTCATGGTAACTTTAAGAGTAAATTATTTTCCTTCAAGCTTGTTGCCTCGCCTTTTTGTCAATGTTCTACATCTGACTGCGAATTTGAACAAACTGCACATCACATTTTATGGGAGTGTAGTCTTTGGCAAAATGAACGTAATATTATGTTAAATAGTGTACAGGTTACATCCGGAGTTATTTACTATACGGACCTTGTAGAAACTAGAACAAATTTCCGTGCGTTCAAGCAATTTTGTCATACCTATTATTGGAATCAAATATAACAGCTCACAACTTAGGACCCAGTAATATTAATGACAATAATATCCGTGGTGCTAGGCAACTGGGCTTATCTCAGTTGTATACGTCCCTGTGTGCCTATTGGCCTTGTTCTGTTCTGTCTCCTGCTGATATGGAGGGAAGTGGAAACTATGTTTTTTTTCCTACTCCTCCGCTATTCTTTTCTGATTAATTTCGTTGCGGGATCCAAGACAGTTAAATCATTTCTCTGGGACTTCGTCGAGCTTCATTGTCTCGGCGCTTTTCTTGTGGTCGCCACTGTTGATTCTGGCTAACAGGAGTTACAGTGGTTTGGGAATAGTGTGGCGGGCTTGTCCCAATAAAAAAAATAATAACATAAACTCTCGATTGTGGATCCTCCACTTTCAACATAATATCGATAACGAGGTCATCAAAAATTATTACTAACCAGCTGATTTTTTCATGTTATGAGGAGAGACGAATTGATGAAAATAGTTTTTTTTAGTTTCAGTTCCATGAATGTATGGAGAGACCCCCTTAATCTTTTATTTTTATTAGTTTTGTATAAACATCGTAACGCAGTTCAATACATCTACCTATCATGTTTCAACTGTGGAGACTTAATTGTTTCCGAATAAAGTGGCTGTGACATAAGGACAGACAGACGGACGAACCTATTTGGGTCCCATAATCATAAGGGAATCCATAAATATCAACAGAGGAGTAAGACAAGGTGACCCAATATCACCTAAACTATTTATAGCGGTACTGCAAAATATTATGAAGGATCTGCATTGGTTGACACAAGGAATCAACTTGGATGGGAGGTGGTTGAGTCATCTGAGATTTGCAGATGATATCGTCCTGTTATCAGAAAATCCTGAAAAGTTAAACATCATGATCAACGAGTTAGAGGCTGCAAGCTACCGTGTAGGGCTAGAGATGAACTTTAGCAAGACAAAAATCATGACAAACGACAGAACGATACCAGTTTTGGTAGGGAATGAGTCACTGGAATATGTACAGAATTATGTCTACCTGGGAAAACAGATATCATTCACAACCAGAAGAAACTTAGAAGAAATAGACAGACGTATAGCTTCAATGTGGAAGAAGTTTTGGGCACATAAAGAAATACTAAAATCACAGCTCCCAATAAATCTGAAGAAAACCGTTTTAGACTCAGCTGTTGTTGTGTCTGATCCATCGTTTTGCCCAATGAGAGAAGAGTATGGTAGCGTGTATAGTGTTGCAAGTATGCGTTTTGTGATTTCTTTACATAATTAGATAAAATAGATGCCAATAAAAAATGCAGATAAATAATGTGAATGGCGCAGACACAATGTACCTATTATTTATAACCAATTTTCGACTGACATTATTAATTCAATTTACTATAAATTACTAGATATCTAAGGCATGTGAAAACGATTTTATTACTATTATATTTTACAATTGATTGATTGGTTATTATAATTTCTTGAAAATGGATTTTGTAATTAATTTTATATTACAATTTGATTGATTATTTTAATTTCGAGAAAATGTATTTTTATTTTTATAGTTTTACTAGCTGATGCCCGCGGCTTCACCCGCGTGGATGTCGTTCAAATTATATACTAAAACCTTCCTCTTGAATCACTCTATCTATTAAAAAAAAACGCATCAAAATCCGTTGCGTAGTTTTAAAGATTTAAGCATACAAACAAACAAACAGACAAAAATGGCGACTTTGTTTTATACTATGTAAGGATGTAAGGATAATAAAAAACAATCGATTGATTATGTTAATGTTTGTACTATACATATTATTTTGATGATTGTGATTATTTAAAGTTGATTATTTTTAATTAGAATTTGTGTTAACAATTGATTGATTAGTAATTTAATTTTAATTGTTAAATTTGACTTTTGTGATTATTTTAAATTGAGTATTATTAATTGAGATTTATTTGAAAATCTATAATTGATCATCATTCATCATCATTTCAGCCAAAAGACGTCCACTGCTGGACATAGGCCTCCCCCAGGCGTCGCCACATTGACCGGTCCCGTGCGTCTCTCATCCAGCGGGTTCCTGCAACCTTGACCAGGTCATCGGTCCACCTAGTGGGAGGCCTTCCAACGCAACGTCTTCCGGTTCGCGGTCGCCATTCCAGAACTTTTCGGCCCCATCGGCCATCCGTTCTGCGAGCAATGTGATATAATTGATTGATTATTTAATTTTTTATATTTGACTGTTATTTAAAGTTGATTATTTAGAGTAAGGATTTATGTGATTTACAATATTGATTGATTATTTATTAATTTTTAAATTTATATTTTGTGATTACCTACTTAAAATTGAATATTCTTTAATTATTAGAACTTTTTGATTATCATATTTGATGATTGATAATTATTTTTATTTTTATTATTATGATTAAAGGCACAATGTTGATTATTTTTGAGATTATGCATGGAATTAATAAGGCTATTTTGGTTTTTTTTTTATTTTGACATACATAAACTCACGCCCTTTTCCCATGGGGGGTAGGTTGGTTCTAGTATTAAGTATATTCGTATTCAACCTGATGTGTCTGTACCTGGCGACAGACACATTTAAGCCTGTTCGATTATCCATAGATTAACTGACTAATACTTACTATTGGTCTCCATGGCTCTTCGATTCTTATTAGGTTCTTCTACTGCTTCTTCCACATCAATTTTAAACTCTAAAATAGGTACATCATTTTCCGAATCTGATTCAGAATGTTCAGATAGTATAGGTTTTACATCTAGATAGGTACTGCCTACATTTTCTGGTTCTACATATTCTGTAAGTAAGGAAAATTTGTTATTATTACAAACTAACTGAAGCACGCGGGCGAATATATATTAAAACCTTCCTCGAGAACCACTCTATCCATTATTGGTGAAAACAGCATGAAAATCGATGCAGTAGTTTTTCAGTTTATCGAGAACAGACAGACAAACGCGGCGGAGGACTTTGTTTTATAATATGTAGTGATGATTTACTTTACTATTCAAAACAATGTTTGCTTGCAACGCATTTTCTTATTCAATTCTCCCCTATCAGTCAGCACTCCACAATTTATACCTTTCTCTTTCAAATCCCTACCTCTCCCTCTACAGCCACTTACATTTATGCCTTTATTAATCACAAGAGTTTCATTCCTCTTAAATATTTACATGTCCATACCAATGTAATAAATCTTCTTCTATAACATAAAAGGCAAAGTTGACTGACTGAGGAACACACAGACCAAACACTTTTTTTTTTGTTGGAGGGTGGGATATCATCACATGACTCCTCCCACTCTGGGCAGTGCGAAAGGGAGTGTCAGACTTCTATTGATTAAGAACCATCCATGTTCCTTCTTCTTAGCCCTTTGTGTCCAGGCCGTGGTAAGTCTTTCGGACAGCCCGCAGCCCTGACGGGACGGGCCAAACGCTTAAGGCTAGATACTTAAAATATCGCACACGTATTCCTCTTATGACATAGGCATCCATTAAGAAAGGATTTTTCAAAATACAACCCCAAAAGGGGTGAAATAGGAATAGGTGAATAGGATGGATGTTTGTTTTGAAAATCATCATTTTTGATAATTCCCCCATCCCTGCAGGCTAAGCCGGGGGCAAGAGCTAGTATAATATACTTACTAAAATATGCAATAATGGCTTAAAATCACCATTTTGATCAATATGCAACATAACATATTACCAAAATTTGGAATAATCTTGAGATGTAAGGAATTTAAAATAAAACATTTTCTACGCGCTATGCATTATAGGTGCCATCGATCTTACCTGCCCTATACCCAGTTACTCAGCAAGTACAAACTTTTATCCCTAAACTGTCGAAGAAAATACCTTGAAGCTATGACGCTATACAAAATTGTCAGAAATAAATTCAACTGCATAAATCTGAATAATATGATCTGCTACGCAATACCTAGAACCTTCCACAGGCGTCAGGTGCGCGCAGGTACGCTATTCGCAATTCCTTCCTGCCGAACTAACTCCGGCCTGCGCTCACCCGTCCGCCACATGGTTGACTTGTACAACAAGACCTTTGTAAATATTGACATCTTCAACAACTCGCTAGGAAATTTCAAAGGTCTGATCCTCAGAACTCTTATAAATTAATATGTATAATTCCTATTAACCAAATAAATTCTTCACATTATTGTCTCATATTGATATTATCTAGCCTGATTGTGTACTTTTTACTGTTTTTATTTTTTTTTCTGTCGCCCCTGGCGATTATTGTTTGTATTAAACTACTATGACAACCCGTGGACAGCGTTGTGGGTTGCATTATTAGCAAAATGAAAGTATTGTTAAACTAGTTTATAAGTTCTCATAATGTAACTGTTTGTTGTTCCTCTTAATAAAAATAAATAAAATAAAAATAAAGTTTATATTAATGTTAGTTAATATTATGTATTCATCATTCTCCTGCCCACATCCCAATTTATTTGGGGTCGGTGGAACATGTCTTTTGGTCCATTACTTCTCTATTTCTCGTCATCTCAGCAGTCACATCCTTTCTAGCCATATCATCCTTCACACAGTCCATCCATCGTTTCTTTGATCTTCCTCTACTCTTATCTATATTCATACTCAACATTTTCCTCACAACACTTTCTTCATTCCTTTGCATCACATGTCCATACCACGGCAATCAATTACCACACAACTTTTCATTCCCCGGCGCCACTTTCAGACTTCCTAGTAGTCAGTTAATTATATGAATTATTGATCAAAAACATATTTATTTCTGTTCTTAAAAACTTACCATCACTTTGATCTTCATTAATATCTGCTAGACCCTCACAATCAGCTGATAATTCTTGTTTGATAGCAGTGCTTTCTGTTTGACAGCTATCAACTATATCTATTTGTTCTACGGGAGTTATAATAAACCCACTGCAAAACTCAAAGGGTTCTGGGTTTATTAAAGGTTTAGGCTGTAAAAGTAATATTACATTATTAGGTGAAGTCGCTCAAAAAGCCTCCACAAGTGAGAATACTTAAGTAGGCCCAATGCTACCAGGACAGTCAACCGTGCTATCAACCACACACTCTATTGTTGCATAGCTAGTGCCAACATGACAGAGGACTGTTATCAAACTGCCGCACACATGTACAAGTTTCATACTGAAGTTGAAGAATACCTCACCTCACAATCCTCTTCCATCATCAGAGCCAATACCTCTTCGGCTTCCAAACATTGTCTCATCAACCAGAAGGATTTCTTTAGTTTAGTGCAGCAGAAAGAACAAGCAAGAATCGGTTTTCTGTCTTTCGCAACAAACTGCAACAAAAGTCTTATTTATGTCTATGAATCACCAGCTAACAACAACAATTATATGCGGGTGATTCATAGAAAGAAATATACATCTGACAGAGAAGGTATAGGTAAGCATTATTAATGATCACTCTTATTCTAGGCACATTGGCGTGTACCAGACTTTATGTAGTATCAACTTACTGGTATATTAGTTAGCTTCTCATATAGTTCATGCAAGTTCCTGTTGACCACCACATACATGGGACCATTGTCCGCTAAACATATCCTACACATTGGTAGTTTTTCCATCTTTACTTCAAAAAGTAATCAAAATATTTATGATAATAAAATGCTGTCTTTATTGCTGCTAGGATGTTACAGTGCTCGCAAAGAGTAGAATACTTATAACAACCGTTAACAACAGATGAGAAGGAAGTCGGCCCTTTCACCAAAACAATTAGATAGCTTATTTAATAAAACTATTCCCCGGCAAAAGGAAAAAACGGTCCAAATTAGCCCAAAACAACTACCACGGATGCTCAGCTGACGATCGAGATGACATTGACATTTAATATAGTGTTGCTAATGCAGATTAAGTCAACGATGATAGAGGGATAAGCTATGGAAAAAGAAGAAGTGAATCGCGGAACAAATTCTTTCCGCGGAAGGCAATGTTAACACGTACTGCTTGCCAAAAAAGACTGTGGCATAAAATAAATAAGGTCGCCAGTATCACCTGTGTCAACCCGGAATACTACGACTCAACAGTTTTTGATACTTGTTATTATTGAGGGTACTATTCCCAATCCCAAGTGGGTGGTTCAGTTCCTCGCACGCTACGCAAACATAATGAAAGGCTTCAATGTTCAGTATTAACAATATTAATAGGGGGCGTCGGAGCCTTGCACGAAAGAAAGCGGTGCAGTAGATATCCATAGACATGACACACAGATATTATATTCATGCTCCCGCGGGCTTTTAGGAATAGGGGATCGGACATAAAAAAACTAATTAGTCCATCAGATACATTTCCTAAAATTATTGGACACGTATTTTTTCTTTTTTCACGTAAACTTAAAATGAAGACGATACAGTGCTTCGAAAACTTGTGTGACGTCATATGATAGTACATTTTGACGACACAAGTGACGTTTCAAGCCCCACTCCAAGATCTTTGACGAGTTTTATCTTCGTAATTTCATATTGATTCGTTATAACAAAAAAACGTATTCAATATTTTTCGATAATCTAACTTACGGACTAAACAGAATCATATTATTATGACCCAGTCCGATCCCCTATTGACAATAGTTTGGTTACAGGTTAATGAAAAAACACGTTTTGGTCGTTTGTTACGCGATTCACTCCTTATTTCCGTATGTTATAAATACTGCAGGGGCTCAGGCCTCCTTTCTGGGAGAGTGATGGGCTATGATCTGTGGCTTTAACCTACCACGCGGAACTAGTGCAGATTGGTAAATGTCACAATGTCTTCGCATTATTTGGTTCTAAGACATGCCGGTTTCCTCACGATGTTTTCCTTGACCGTTTCGGGAGCAGTAGTGATGAAATAAATTACACAAAGTAATGCGCCTGACTGGGTTCGAACCCACGACTCACTGTTCGTAAGTCGAGCTACCCTTGAGCCACCACTGCTTTCTATTTCCGCCCTACGTATTTACATTTCCTGCCGCAAAAAGTGGCAAAACAAAGTTCCGTGATTCACTCTTTTTTCCATAGGTTATTCCTCTATCATCGTTTTTTATCTGCAATAACAACACTATATTAGACGTCAAATACGTCAATGTACCTTTCTAAAAAAGTAATCTGTGGACTCTGTGGTCAATGTCATGATATGGTCATGCTATATGTTCTGTGATGTCATGTCATCTCGATCGTTGAATCGTTGATCGGAGCATCTATAATTCTGTAAAACTTAAATTTTTGCCACACAGTACTTGTATTTAACGGCACGTGGCCATTATCAGTCGGTTCTGGGTTCATTATTACTGCCGAGCTATCGTGGGTAGGCGGGCGAGGAGAATAAAACCACGTGTTAGAGATAGTTAATTATGCACAGTTATTATTTTAAACGAAATATCAGTAGAATCACAATCAGCACTTTATAATTAGTTAGGATAACACGACACTCCACCGAACACGTCTTGCTTCTATGCGATGCCAACGGATTATGTCCCGTCTGACAGCAGTGTGCAAAAGAGCTCGGGGTTGCGTCAGAGTGAGAAACGTCAGCCCGTGCTTGACAGATGTCCGCTGTCATTCTTGACGTTTCTTGACACTCTAAATGTCGCAGCGCCGTCACGGCCGGACTGACATTCGCACGTCCTCGTGCGACTCCTCACGCCTCGACTTATCTGTAAAGACCAAATGCAAATCTGTAGTACACGTCTGGGCACGCTCGCCCATCCCTGACTAGCTACCCATTTATGACACCTGTTTAAAAAGATCTCGATCTTCAAACCTCGGATCTGAACTAAACACACTGGGCGGACAACTGACTCCAGGCGCCCCTTCGACCACCCACCAACTCGCATGGTGCGGTGGACCGGACAACCCGTCAGCGCCCCTTCCACCAGTCACGAAAACCACACACAGCTGCTGCAATTAACTGGTTCGGAACATCGACCCGCATAGGCCAGTCCCAAACCAATCTCATGCCACCCAGCTCACACCGGAGAAATCGTAGTCTGATCGTGGGCATCGACCCGGTTTAGGCCAGCCCAGTCGATCAACTACACTACATACCACGTAGTCTGATCAGAGGCATCGACCCGGCTTAGGCCAGCCTCCTTGATCCACCACGTCACTCCCAACTGCCTATCCAGTGCCCTACGCTCCCGATCGATTCTTAATGAAATAACAGGATTTACATAATTGCTACAAACTCACCATTTACTACTCATCGTGTTCGGAGGCAGAGAGGGTGCCGGAGCTTGCGGTCAAAGTGTGTGAACCAGATACCGATACTGTATCACTATCATCATCAGATGTTACCGCTCCATTCTCATGACTATGGACTTCCGCCGTCTCGGCCTCCTCTGCCTCAATGTCTAACGAAGAAGCTACTTCGATCAACCCATCGTAGCCCCTGGGTACTGCGCGCAAGTTTTCATGGGCGTACTTATAGGTTCGGTTAGATCCATCAATGTCTTTCAGCTCGTATCTGTCGTGATCTAGTACCTTGACGATCGTAAAAGGACCTTTGAACTTTCGCTGTAATTTGGTTTGGTTACGCTCACTACCCCTGATAAAGACAAAGTCGCCCACGGTGAATGGCCTCACTATTGCTCTACCCCGGTTGAAGCGTTCTACTTCTGACGAAGCAGCCTTTTTTATATTCTCGGAAGCATTATGCCTAATGGTGTCTAAGTCTAAACGGGGTTCAGGTTCAGTATGCATGGATAAGGTTGACATTCCTAACGACTTTGCTCGTATGCCGAACATCAATTCCGTAGGGGAGTAACCCGTTACTCTGGATCTAGTGCTATTCAAGGCAAGCTGAACTTCCGGAAGTTCGTCGCGCCACGTTTTGTTTGGGTCGTTCTCTACTATTGTGAGCAGACATTTTAGAGTGCGCATTATCCGCTCAACTTGACCGTTGGCTCTACTGGAGCCAGTAGCGATGAGGTGAAGCTCTATACTATGCTCACTACAAAACCGTTTAAAATCCGCACTTATATAACACCTACCTTGGTCTGCTATTATACGCTTTGGTGCACCGAATAGGCAAACTGCCTTTTTAAGCGATTGAATTGCGCTAGCAGCATCGAGAGAAGGTGTGTAATCTAAGAGGACATATTTGGTGAACGAATCGATAATAACGGACGCATATTCTTTCCTATCGCTTTTACCACTTAGCTTGCCCGTGATGTCAATGTGTATCGTATGCCAAGGCGTAGATACTTTAGGTATTGGATGTAATCGAACCTGCTGCGCTCCTGAACATCCCTTTGAGGCTTTGCATACTATGCATGAATCTACAAATTTACGCACCTGCTTGCACATTTGTGGGAACCAGTATTGTTCATATATTTTGTCAAGCGTCTTATCAGCACCAAGATGCATGATTTCTGTGTGAACATGATTAATAAGTGTCCACGTCAAGGTTCTTGGCACAACTGGTAACCAAGAGCTGGTCTTATTGCGTTCGATTTTTCTATACAGTATACCTTTCTGCACGTCATACGTGTGTGCGATTGCTTCTGGCAACTCGTTATTTTGATATTTGCTGATAAGGTCGCAGATTTCGCTATCACGTTTTTGCTCTACAGCTAGCCAGCCCTGATGTAACTCTATAAAGTGAACTTTCTTATTCCTATTCGTAGCATCAGTTGGATCATTTGATCCATGCGAACTAGATGTAGGTTCCAGAACTGGATTTCTAGATAGATAGTCAGCGTGGCTCATGCTAATGCCCTGCTTGTGAACGATATCAAAGTCGTACGCTTGTAAGAAAGCCCACCATCTATGTACACGTGGAGTTAAGTCGGTTTTTGATTTGGACGCTTTCAAAGAATTACAGTCGGTGAAGACAGTAAAGTGCTGACCGTATAAGTAATGCCGAAAGTTCTCAACCGCGCGAACGACCGCCAGAGTTTCTAGCTCGTAAGAATGGTATCGCGATTCCGCGTCGGACGTTCGACGGCTGAAGTAAGATACCACGTGTGGAACATTATCTTTCCTCTGAATTAATATAGCCCCGTAGCCTTCTGAACTCGCGTCAGTGTGAAGTTCGATGGGCGAATCTTGATCAAATATGGTCAACACTGGTTCTGACGTAAGAATACTGACGATTTTCTTATGGATGTCATTGTGAGTATCTGTCCATTTGATGGGCCCTTTCAATTTTGTTAACGGATAAAGAGGTCCTACTATACGGGTGAAATTTGGTATGAAGCGTCTGAAATAAGATGCTAGGCCTAAAAATTGCCTAACATGTGTAGCTGTTCTTGGAGTCGGAGCGTCAACTAAAGCCTGTACCTTTCTAGGGTTTGGTGTAACTACTCCTGCTTTTATGACGTAACCGAGGTAATCTATTTCCTTTTTCATGAATTTACACTTTTTAAAGTTCAACGAAAAACCTGCGCCAGTGAGAGCTTTCAAAGTTAGGTCTAGACGTTCTAACCCTGCAGTGATGTCATTCGAATAGCACATGACGTCGTCGACGTAGGCCAGCGCTACCTTGTCTTTAAGGGGACCTAAGGCTGTGTTAATGCACCGCTGATAAACGGAAGCGGCATTACGTAGGCCAAACGGCATCGTCAAATATTCAAATTGACCATCCGGTGTCACGAATGCCGTTTTTGCTACGCTATCGGGGTCAACGACTATCTGGTGATAGCCAGATGTCATATCTAAGGACGAGAAATAGTGCGCGCCATGGAGACGGTCGATCTGTTCGTCAATGCGGGGCAACGGGTAATGCTCGGGACGTGTGTTGGCGTTGAGCTCCCTATAGTCTACGCACATCCTATCAGTGTTGTCTTTCTTTTTTACCAATAAGATGGGGCTAGCAAAGGGAGAACTGCTCTCCCGGATGACGCCCGCTTTCAATAGGGATTCTATTTTCTCGTTGACAATTTCTTTTTCCGCGGGTGCTAACCTATAGGGATGCCTTTGCACGGTCTTATTTGGATCGATAAGGTCTATCCGGAGCGTGCCTGTCGTAACCCGTCGCGTTGGTATACCGTCCGTGAAGAACTCACTATATTTTTCTAAAATTTTAATCAATGCTAATTTGTCATTACCTAGTAAGTCTGTATCGATATTCATAAAAGCAAAGCTACTACATTTGTCAGAAAAATTAACTTCTTTACACTGAGAAAAGGTAACTTGATCATTATCTATATGCACATGCACGTTATCCTCTAGTATATCCCGACCTATTATAACTGGTTCAGAAATAGTGCCGTCAGGCACCATGTGAAACAACACCGACAGCGAGAGGCCTTGAACATTGATGGAGCTAATAACCTGGGAAGTACATTCTACATCTCCCCCACCAATGCCCGTCAGATAAACTAAGTCATTATGCGTAGTACCAGGGAACTTCTCAGCGTAGCTGTAAGTTACTAATGAACAAGCAGATCCACTATCAAAAAGAAAGGAAACTGGCTCACCAGATGATGTAGTCAAGGTGCTCCTCGATGCCCTGCGTTCACACACTTTGACTTCTTTGACTGCCGCTGCTTCGCTGGCACCCGCTCGATTTGGGCACGCCGACGCCAAGTGTCCTGGTCGTCCACACGCGAAGCAGGTGATTGGTCTTGATTTATCAGTGGCTCTGGATGTTTGGTCGCGCGTCTTCTCTGCAGTAGCAGGCTCTTCTCTTCGCTTGCGGCAGTCTACCGCCCTGTGCCCTGAAGTGCCACAGCGGTGACATGTTCCCGTGAAGCGTGATTCGTTGTATCGGGTCCTTTTCACATCTGCATCATGGTTATCACTATCCTCATGCCTTCGTTTCAGTGAAATGCCGTTGAGAACGCGAAGAAGTTGAGATCTAGTTGTCAGGTTATGGGAGTGGAGCTCACGGCGAATCACGGCTTCCTTTTGGCATAAAATCGCAGATACGAATCCCGTTGTGACATCTTCAGACATCTCCGTCCGCGGAATGCGTTCGATGATGTTCCAAAGGCGCATGGCCGCCTCACTCGCAGTTTCTTTAACACCGACTTGAAAACGTAGAATTTCATCAAAGTAATCTTGTGGCAGCATAGGTTTAGCAAACTTCGCAAGCAGTACTTCTTTAATTTGAGGCCATGTCAGCTGCGATGCCTGCAGTCGTGTTAAGCAGGTAGCGGCTCGGCCTTTGAGTGCACGTGTGAGTAACAAAAGTAATTCTGCGCCTTCTAACTTACGGCTGTTGACTACGATTTCTGTCACGTTGCACCAACCGTCGATGTCAGCTTCGTTGCCATCAGGATCAAACTCAATCAACTGGGTAGATGTGCTGCTCGAAAGTTGCGGCTGTGACATAGCCATCAATCGGGATAAAAACAATTCCATCTGTTGAGACAGGCTTGGTTCTGATGCCGGCACTGAAGATCGCGTACGGCTATTCTCCTCTGAAGTAAGCCCTTCACATCCCACTTCTGATAACGGCACGTGGCCATTATCAGTCGGTTCTGGGTTCATTATTACTGCCGAGCTATCGTGGGTAGGCGGGCGAGGAGAATAAAACCACGTGTTAGAGATAGTTAATTATGCACAGTTATTATTTTAAACGAAATATCAGTAGAATCACAATCAGCACTTTATAATTAGTTAGGATAACACGACACTCCACCGAACACGTCTTGCTTCTATGCGATGCCAACGGATTATGTCCCGTCTGACAGCAGTGTGCAAAAGAGCTCGGGGTTGCGTCAGAGTGAGAAACGTCAGCCCGTGCTTGACAGATGTCCGCTGTCATTCTTGACGTTTCTTGACACTCTAAATGTCGCAGCGCCGTCATATTAAATAAATTATTATTATTTTAGCTATCTAATTATTGTGCTAAAAGGGTTGACTCCCTTCTCATCCGTTGTTAAAAGTATTCTACTGTTTGCGAGCACATAAGGATCGTTATCATACTTGCAGCACTACAGACGGCATTTTTTATTAACATAAATATTTTGATTACTTTTTGAAGTAAAGATGGAAAAACTACCAATGTGTAGGATATGTTTAGCGGACAATGTTCCCATGTATGTGGTGGTCAACAGGAACTTGCATAAACTATATGAGAAGCTAACTAATATACCAGTAAGTTGATACAACATAAAGTGTGGTACACGCCAATGTGCCTAGATTAAGAGTGATCTTTACTACTTTCTCTGTCAGATGTGTATTTCTATGAATCACCCGCATATAATTGTTGTTGTTAGCTGGTGATTCATAGACATAAATAAGACTTTTGTTGCAGTTTGTTGCGAAAGACAGAAAACCGATTCTTGCTTGTTCTTTCTGCTGCACTAAACTAAAGAAATCCTTCTGGTTGATGAGACAATGTTTGGAAGCCGAAGAGCTATTGGCTCTGATGATGGAAGAGAATTGTGAGGTGAGGTATTCTTCAACGGCAGTATTTTCAGAACTTCTGGTTTTAATAAATTGTGTAGATTAATTTTTCATCCCTTTGTGTCTGGATTTCATGCCAACCTTGCAATGGATAGTTCAAATATGCTTTTACCAAATGTAGGAGTACAATTATGAAACACTAGCTGATGCCCGCGACTTCGTTCACGTGGAAATTATGATGTCTGTTATCGAGTGGTCCTAAGCGCAACTGAGCATGTGGTCTGGGGTTTGATTACCGAGAAGGGCAAAAGGTTTTCTCAGTAGAGGCCGCAGAGTCTAATTTTGTGCCCGTTTAATAGCAGTAGCCAAAATTTGGAAAAACGTGCATATTTATCTGTTGGCACTGGATGGATTCTTCTGAAAATATATTTTTCCCATTAGAAGCAGCTTATTTACAAAGACACTTGCTTCGTGGTCGTTATACAGTTGGACGCGGATGTTGCACGTAAGATGGAGCTTCTCGACCATGGACCACAGTGATGGCGACGCCTAGACACATGCGTTTATTTCATCCACCGGTGTACCCCCTAAATAACTGGCAATGTCTGTCACCTGCGAACATCACGACAACACTGCCCATCAGCGATTGGTCGCCGTGGATGTCCTGCAGACTGCGGTTCAACGCCTTTAATGCATGCTTGTGCGATATTGCGCTCTCGTCCCATACTTAACTTGCACTGCTACAAAAGGACTCACCGGTGATGCAACATCACCAAAAACTGTAACCGGAGCCGGTTGGGTCAAGATTCGGCGGCAACTTATAAACGGAATGTGCAGTCTGGCCACAGTAAAGCAAAGTTTTGGGAGGTACCTGCACCGAATCAGGTGGGAGAAGACGCCCAGATGCTACCATTGCCCGGAACGGCCGGCGGCCGGACGACACGGTGGAGCAAACCGTGGAGTTCGCTTGGGCGTAGCCCCGCCGGTACCTTGTAGCGGCGATCGGCGGCGGCGACCTCTCGCTCCTCTCTCCCGACCCTGGTGCAAGCCATGGTCCGGGGCGAGAGGGAATGGGACGCCGTCGCCTCCTTCTGCGAAGCAGTGATGCTAGCGAAGGAGGTTGCGGAACATGAGAGGGAGAGAACCTCTCGTCCCAGCCGCCGCGGGAGACGCTTCGGGCGTCGGGGGCTACGTGATGGCTTCCGGCCACCGTAGGTTCGGGCCTGTGGATGGTGAGTAGCGGGCTAGCTCCCCGTCCGTCCATCTTATGACGACGACATCCCTCAAAGAGATGTCAGCATCAGGGGTCGCCAACGCTGCGGGTTTTTCGAAAGAGATACCGTGCCCGACTGCCCGACACAAAGGGCTAAGAAGGAACATGGGTGGTTTTTAGACAGAGAAGTCTGACACTCCCTACCACTCTGCCCAGAGCGAGAGGAGTCATTTGATGATTTCCCACCCCCCAAAAAACAAAAAAAGACCCGAGAAAGCCACAGTAACAGCTATGAAGGCACGGTTGGCGCAATAGCTGCACAGCTGGGCGATTGATTGTGGTGCTGATCCCGTTATCGATTCCCGCACAGAACAAAGAAATGTAATTTTAATTTCATTTTTGCTATGAGATTTTGACTTGAGATTTTTTCTTACTGTGCTGTGTACATTGGTAATTTTTTTGTTATCTATTCACGGAAAATATTCACACCGTGATTCAGGAAATGGTGTCCAATTATGAACAACGCCATCTATCAAAGATGAAGTTAAACTGCAAAAAATTAATGCATGGAAAGTGAACACACACTATAGCCAAGTAGCGTCATTTAGACAAATTAAGAGTACCTATTGGTGCCGTAACTTTTTAAAAAGGTCTATTTAAAAGTTATCTGAACACATTTATTTATTAGTACCGTCTTGATGCAATAGATGTCGTTGCATGTATCTTTCGTAATGATTATATGTTCTTCAAATTCATATATATCTATCGGATATCAGTATCGGATTACAATGAAACAAAAACTAAAAAACTAATCACATTTGGCTTCATAATCCATACAAACTAACATGGACAAATGAAAACAATAGATTAGATTTATAATCACCTAACTCTATTTTGAATAGTTAAAAACATCTTTAAGTATAGTACAAAATCAGCAATAAATTCAGTGTATGTCTTTCTAGGGCGTCTACTATGGACCCCCTATGCAACGTTGATTCAAAAAAAAATATAGAGATTTGAAAATCATAAAGCATCAAAATAAAAATAAATACTTAGTACTCACAAAAAGTGAAAACAGAGTGGGGATCGAACTCGCGAACATGTTGAATATTTTTGGAAATCTCACAACATTATAAAAAAAATACAAAAAGAAGACACTGGCTGAGATTTGAACTTACGTACATTTGTTTACGGGGAGGTCGCCAAACCGTTACGCTACTGACATCGGTGACGAACAGTTCGAAATAGCCGTTCTATCGATATAAATAGTATGACAGATATCAGCTGTCAAACCGTTGGGGCATATGGACATATTGCAATATTGGTCACCCCCCTTAGTAATTATAGCGATATTATGTAGCCCATTTGTAATTCCAGACTATAATCTATCTCTGTGCCAAATTTCATTCAGATCCGTTGAGCCGTTCTGGCGTGAAAATAGGATAGTGTAGCTGGGATCTTGGAGTTCCACATCAGGTGTTCCAAATTTATTGTCTGAGCAGAAAATGCTCATCACGTGGAACAATTTTTGCTATGGTACCATTTTTGTATCTCTTATAGTTAAGCTGGTCTGTTGCAGTTCTGCATCAGGTGTTCAACTTTCCAAGATAAATTATAGCCTTTAAGTTGCCCAGACCTAATACCTATACAACTAAAAAACAATCATTCAAATCCGTCGAGTAGTTCCGAAGATTAGCGTGTACAAACAAACAGACATGATTTTTTTTTTGGATTCGTGCTCTATTACTGTTCTTAGACCCCCCTCAATTATTATTTTTTCAATATATTCAATGTACAGACACAGTTTTTTTACTGTTTTATTATATGTATAGATTTAAGCACTCCATATAGTAATGCTTCAACTTTAGTATGAAACTTGTACATGTGTGCGGCAGTTTGATAACAGTCCTCTCTCATGTGGGCACAAGCTATGCAACAATAGCGTGTGTGTGGTTGATAGCACGGTTGACTGTCCAGGTAGCATTGGGCCTACTTAACACGCTCAGCACTGGTGCATCCTTAATGATACACCATAAGGTGTTTTGTCACAGGCCAGGACAGTGTATCCTTAAATCCTTAATGATACACCACACTGCCCCGTCTTCGGAGGCCGATGTATCCCTCAGTACACACCGTTTCATACAATTTAGTAGGGCGTTCAAAAGCATTGACCCTGGAGAATATGCCTGTGTTATAAAATGTTAAAATTGCCTGTGTTATAAAATGTTAAAATTGGCTTGGCACTTAGCGTGTTAAGTATCCTCACTTGTGGAAGCTTTTTGAGTGACTTCACCTAATAATATAATATTACTTTTACAGCCTGCACTTTTAATAAACCCAGAACCCTTTAAGTTTTGCAGTGGGTTTATTATAACTCCCGTAGAACAAATAAATATAGTTGATAGATGTCAAACAGAAAGCACTGCTATCAAACAAGAATTATCAGCTTATTGTGAGAGTCTAGAGGATATTAACGAAGATCACAGTGATGGTAAGTTTTTAAAAACAGAAATAAATATGTTTTTGATCAATAATTCATATAATTAACTGACTACATAAGAGGAAGTCTGAAAGTTGCACCAGTGAATGAAAAGTTGTGTGGTAATTGATTGTCGTGGTATGGACATATTGTGATGCAAAGGAATGAAGAAAGTGTTGTGAGGAAAATGTTGAGTATGAATATAGATAAGAGTAGAGGAAGATCAAAGAAACGATGGATGGACTGTGTGAAGGATGATATGGCTAGAAAGGATGTGACTGCTGAGATGACGAGAAATAGAGAAGTAATGGACCAAAAGACATGTTCCACCGACCCCAAATAAATTGGGATGTGGGCAGGAGAATGATCATCATCATCTGCCTAGCCTTTTCCCAACTATATTGGGGGTTGGCTTCCAGTCTAACCGGATGCAGCTGAATACCAGTATTTTACATGGAGCGACTGCCTATCTGACCTCCACAACCCAGTTATTATTATTATTACAGATTTATTTTCCATTTAACAAATTACATAAATATTTATTATATATTAAATTACATTTCAAATTATAATAAATCAAATATCAGATTAAATTATACAGTGGATTTCGGGTATAACGACAATGAAGGGACCACTCTATTTTCGTCGTTATATCCGGAAGTCGTTACAGGCAAAGGTAAAGAGATACAGACACCGCCGATTCCGCCTTTTCTTTAACAGTGAATGTGCGTCTAGCAGCCATACTTATTCAAAAGTTTACTAAACCCAGTTGCTACTCAGAATATTACTTTGTAACTGAACCATAAAAGCTCCGAAACGTACACGCTTCCCTACCTACTTAGTTGATATCTATAAACAAAAGGTAAAGGTCTCCACACTTGCTGACCATCTGTGTGCAATGGATGTAAACAAAAGATAAGAAATGTTTGTGAAAGAAAAAAATCTTTGTGTCTTTGGCGGCCGACTCCGGTTGCAATATCTGCATGGGATTTCTAGGAATTTGTTACAAATGATTTATTAAAAACAGTCGCTACACCCGAACTCGGCGTTACATCCAAAGTCGCTATATCCACATGAATTTTGTACTAAAGTATGCTTTAAATTCTTTTTAATTTTTTAATTATATTTTTTTTTTTTTTTTTAATTTTTCTGGCTCTGAAGATACAGGCTTTGCCTAGTTTCGGAGTCAGGGATACTTATACATATTTGTTTAAATTTAAGCCCTAGCACTAGTACGTAATTAAACCAGAAATTGTTGATCCGATGTCCAATCTTCCTGTTAAGTCACTATATGTACACCTTAGAATAAGACCAAAATTGTAATAAGGGTTGTGAATAAAACTTTTATTATTATTATTATTAAATTCAAGGGACTTAGATTTAACGTCGCTATAGGTAAATGGTCGCTACAACCAAGGTCGCAATAAATGAAATCCACTGTAATTATTTTGTTTCCATTTCATTTTTGCTAATGGCCCCTCTATGGGTAAAATCCTCCTCCATTCCTTTCCACCTCTCCCTGTCCTTAGCCATTTGCATCCAATTAATTCCTGCTGTGTTTATTATGTCATCAGACCATCTTTTCTTCTGCCTTCCTACATTCCTTTTGCCTTTTGGGCCCTGCCATTTAGTGGTTTGGTAAGTCCATCGCTTATCTTTATATCTAGACAAGTGCCCTGCCCAATTCCATTTCTGTTTCAAACTAAACTGAAGAGCATCTGATATTTTAGTTTTCATGCGGATGTCTGTGTTTCTTGTTTTTTGTATTTTTCTCAGTCCCAGCACACTTCGTTCCATTTGTAACAAGACTTATCTATGCGAGGGTAGATTGATATTATAGTTAACAGTCCATAGATAAGCTTGCTATAGTCGAGTGACGTTTATGTCATTTTTAAATATTTCAAAGTGTCACTGTCAGTTATAAAATCATTTTGACATTGAAGTGAATTGTCAGTTATCAAGTTCCCGACATGAGTCAGTCTTGAACGAGACACCGGAGTGTTAACTTCTAAGGTTAGTAAAATGATGTGATTGTGATTTATATTATGTACTGATCTAGGCTGAATAATTTATAATAAACATTGTTATTGCGTTGATTTATCCGTTGTTTCAATTCTATGATTCCCTTCTGAGGTCTGGTTATATCTCAGAAGTGGGATGAACGAAACACTTTTTGTGTTGCGGTAAACCACCCCACGAGCTCGACCGCCGATAAATAAAACTATATTCATTTTAAAACGGGAAATCAACGCAAATACAAGAAGAAAATTAAGGAAATGTGTGAATTAACATGACATGATAGTATTGTGAACCCCGATTTAGCCGAATAAAGCAGATGGGTTCAACAGTTTATTTTCGAAAAATATTTTTGTCAACGGTCGTAATGGATCAGGTAGATAGATATTATAGAAATATTGGTTTAAGCTGATATTTGAGTGTGATTAACGTCAAGAAATGATATTATTTTAATAAAATTATTAACAGTTTTCATGATACTACTATTAATATCATAAACGGGATATTTACCATGTTTGATTATTGTTTCGAGTTCCCGATATTTCGGCGCTGTTACAAGCACCATGATCACGGATAAACTGAAGTCATTGCCATGACCATGTCAGTTTAAAAACTTAAAGTTTTCATGATGAATACAGATTAAAAACATAAATTCCGAAAACATGTAAGAGAATTAAATTACAGAATTGAATTAACATACAGTTACAAAATAATGTTCAAATACCCACTATAATTTTAAATTTAGTGTCTTAGTGACTGTGTGTTGTGAAATTTGTACACAATACATTAACAAAATGTTCCGAGTTTCAGAGAAAATGAGCGACAAGGAAAGCAAGGCGGATTATCGACGCACTAGCAACCCTTCCCGCAACTACGAAAGACAGAGGATGCGTAGTGAATCATCACGTAGTCGGAAGCGAGACTCAGGGGAAGTGGAGAGGCGCAGTCGACGCCGCAGTCGTAGTAGCCGTGGCGATGACCAACAACCAACGCAAGAATCTCGGAGGCGCAGTCCAGGTCGTGATCGTCGGCGCAGCAGCGCGACGCGTAATCAACTGAGAAGCCGCAGCGTCAGCAGCACGCGAACGCTACTCGAGCAAGAACGTGAGCTGTCCAGGGAGAGGGAAAAATTAAGAACCCTTGAAAACCAGGTACGCAAAGAACGAGAGAGATTAACGGAACGGAACCGATCACGTAGGCATTTCGAGACGCCCGAACCTAGACCGGACAATCGTGAGCAGACTAATACTGGCAAAAGTAGCTCAACTCGGTACCGTTCCTTAATCACCCCCACGAAACGACACGCACCCAGTGATGACAAACATGAAGCACATGACAACAAGAAAACTAAATTTATAACTACAGACTTGTTTGAAGATTTCTTTTTAAAACTTTTTAAGTCTAAAGCAGGGGATCGTGAATCGTTTTCCAGTTCATCATTTAATAATGTTGTACCAGACTTTGACCCTATCTCGAAGGAACAAATCATTCATATCTGGCTCGATAAAGTCGATGAATGCTCCGAAATTTATAACTGGAACGATAAGCAAACGGTTCACTATGCCCTGCCCAAACTCACCGGATTAGCTAAGACATGGTTTCAGGGTCTGCCCTCTATTAAGCATAGTCGGCTTGAATGGAAGTAGATGCTAAAGGAATCATTTCCTACAACAGAAAATTATGCAGAAGTTTTGACAGATATGCTTAATATACGGGTATGCTTTGGAGAATTTTATGAACTTTATTATTTTGCGAAAATCAATTTACTGAATAGATGTAAATATTTGGAAAGCAAGCAGTGGATTGTTTATTTTATGGGGTAGACGACAGGGGAGTTCGTGTAGGTGTAGGTGAAGCAGCCAAATTGGATAAACCAGAAGATGTACTTGATTTTTTTTAAGACCATTAAGTATCACAGCAGAAATTAGTCGGACTCTAATAAAGGTTTTAGTAAGGACAAGCGTCCTAGCAGTACATCGGTAGGTTATAGTCCGGTAAAGAATATAGCTAACACGACGTCAAGCAAAAATAGTGGCGCGAAAGGGCAAATGAAGTGCTTTAACTGTCAGGGTATCGGTCACCCCAGCTTTAAGTGGATTGGAGTGGATTTAAGTGGTTGGTTTTTTATGGGACATGACAGTTCCCACTGTCCTAGATTAAAGGATCAAAAAAAAATCTCCAAAGAATAAGGAGGTCCTGTAGATTTCCTTCACTGAAAATATGTAACGACTAATACAAGGTTATGACAAATATTATCGGAATCGCTACAGTATTTAGGTTTTCAAGCAACATTAATTCGTGAAAATAGTGTTTTAAGATTAGGATTTAACTGGAAAGGCGTTAATGGCCCATATTGAGAGGACTAAAGAATATACCATACTTACCGCTAGGGTGTACTTTAGTGAGTGATATACAAGGCAATTCGGAAAAGAATGTCGAAGTGCTTAAAGTGGATGACCACTTAGTTAATTATGACGTGTAGCTTGGACATAGTTTTGCTGAAAATCATTTTAGATTATTAAAACTCCAACAGATGTAATATTTGAACTAGATCACTATTCTAAATAACATCAGTCTCTATACAACTTGTGATGTAGACATTGTTGAGATCATATCAGTCCCTGTAAGGACAAACGTTGCTCGTAAGGAGATATATATGTAGGCGGATCGGTTAGGGGCTGCGCGAGTCATGAGTAGGTTCTACCTCTTACCTGGAAAATATGAAGTTCATAAATCTGAATGTCGTTTATTAGTTCTAAATGTTGGGTTGAATCCAATACTAAGTATTATTTTAAAATTTCATTAGATAATATAATTTAGCAATCTAGTATGTATTTATTTGTTGAATAATAACCTATCGGAAAAAAAAAAAAAAAAAAAAAAATTGAATATAATTTGATATCAAAATTGCGAGATAAAATCTAGGAAACATTAAAAGTATCATTTAATATTAGTAATTAATTTATTGACAATTTAGAGTACAATCTTTATTTAGAGTACTTAAGACTGCCATTACACTCAGTTGTTGGATCGGAGAATTTAGACTTACATGTATTCAGAATAACTACTGGGTTAAATAATCACGTTTCTATCACTCATAACGCGGTAAATACTTATATTACTATGATGATTGATGACGTAGATAGGACAGATTAGTATTCGAAGTCAAGACGAAATTAGTTCTTAAAGGGAGTGAACGTATTAAGAGAAATCAGGAGAAAAATAAGAATCGGTATGACAAACACAACAAGAAGGCCACGAATTCTAGGGAGGGCGATGTGGTTAGGAAATAGGGCTAAGTTTTAATACCCTGCTTGCTCGTCCAGTGATGAACATGACGATGAAAGTGATAGCAATTTTAAGAAATAATGTTGTTAATTAGATGTGAATGATGAGTTTATGAGTTACCTACTTGATTTATCGAATTGATATTTAATCTAATTTATAAATTGTGATGATTATAATAATGATTACATGATGCTAGATGGTGTCTGGCATATGAACTAGCCAGTCGCTAATATTGTTGATTAGATGTGAATGATGAACTTATGAGTTACTTGATTTATTGAATTGATATTCAGTCTTATTTATGATTTGCGATGATTATAATTATTATGATTACATGATGCTAGATGGCGTCTGGCATATGAACTTGCCAGTCGCTAATATTGTTGATTAGATGTGAATGATGAACTTATGGGTTACTTGATTTATTGAATTGATATTCAGTTTAATTTATGATTTGCGATGATTATAATTATGATTACATGATGCTAGATGGCGTCTGGCATATGAACTTGCCAGTTGCTAATATTGTTGATTAGATGTGAATGATGAACTTATGAGTTACTTGATTTATTGAATTAATATTCAGTCTAATTTATGATTTGCGATGATTATAATGATGATTACATGATGCTAGATGGCGTCTGGCATATAAACTTGCCAGTCGCTAATATTGTTGATTAGATGTAAATGATGAACTTATGAGTTAAGTACTTGATTTAGTGAATTGATATTTAGTACAATTTATGATTTGTGATGATTATAATAATATGATGACTACATGATGTTAGATGGCTTCTGCCATATGAACTTGCCAATCGCTAATATTGTTAATTAGATGTCAATGATGAGTTTATGAGTTACTTGATTTATTTAATTGATATTTAGTCTAATTGTGATTTGCGATGATTATATGATGATTACATGATGTTTGATGGCGTCTGGCATATGAACTTGTCAATCGCTAATATTGATAATTAGATGTCAATGATGAGTTTATGAGTTACTTGATTTATTTAATTGATATTTAGTCTAATTGTGATTTGCGATGATTATATGATGATTACATGATGTTTGATGGCGTCTGGCATATGAACTTGCCAGTCGCTTAGGGATAAGTGAGGGTGTTTGAGTCGGGCAGGATTAGGCGTTGGGATTCGCCGCCCAGGATTGGCTCAAAGTACCGCTGCCGATGACGGAGTGATGGTGAAGGAAGTAGCCTCACTTCGCTCGGCAATAGATATGATGTGATATGGCGTCTGGCATATGAACTTGCCAGTCGCTTAGGGATAAGTGAGGGTGTTTGAGTCGGGCAGGATTAGGCGTTGGATTCGCCGCCCAGGATTGGCTCAAAGTACCGCTGCCGATGACGGAGTGATGGTGAAGGAAGTAGCCTCACTTCGCTCGGCAATAGATATGATGTGATATGGCGTCTGGCATATGAACTTGCCAGTCGCTTAGGGATAAGTGAGGGTGTTTGAGTCGGGCAGGATTAGGCGTTGGATTCGCCGCCCAGGATTGGCTCAAAGTACCGCTGCCGATGACGGAGTGATGGTGAAGGAAGTAGCCTCACTTCGCTCGGCAATAGACATGACGATAAGTTGAGTGAGAATGTTTGAACTGGGCAGGATTGGCGTATGAAGTCGTCGCCCTTGAATAGTTCAAAACATTGCGGCTGAAGTGTTGTGAGAGTGAAGGAAGTAGCTTTCACAGCACTCAAGCTATAAAATAGATGATAATGATGATCTAGAATTAAGACTGATTATTTTTATTTCTTTATTATTCTTGTTATACATCTAAATATGTACAAGTTATTTTATTTTATAATTGTTAATGATTGAAAATTGTTTGATAGATAGAAGATACTGATCAAATCTATTCTTATACAATATTTAGGAACGAAGGGACTCGTTCTTGAAGGATGGCCGACTGTAACAAGACTTATCTATGCGAGGGTAGATTGATATTATAGTTAACAGTCCATAGATAAGCTTGCTATAGTCGAGTGACGTTTATGTCATTTTTAAATATTTCAAAGTGTCACTGTCAGTTATAAAATCATTTTGACATTGAAGTGAATTGTCAGTTATCAAGTTCCCGACATGAGTCAGTCTTGAACGAGACACCGGAGTGTTAACTTCTAAGGTTAGTAAAATGATGTGATTGTGATTTATATTATGTACTGATCTAGGCTGAATAATTTATAATAAACATTGTTATTGCGTTGATTTATCCGTTGTTTCAATTCTATGATTCCCTTCTGAGGTCTGGTTATACATTGCATGTTGGCACGATGAAATTTTGCTTTTCGTTTTTTCAGTGAAGACCCATGTCTGACTAGCGTAGGTTAAGCTTGGGAGAATGCAAGAATCCATTATAATCCTTTTTATATTAAGGCTATAGGTCCCTTTGAGAATTTCTTTTGTGGGCCCAATATTTCTTCCAAGCTGTACTTATACGTCTGTCTATCTCGTTGGCGTTGCTATTTGAATCAAAGGACACCAATTTGCCAAGGTACACATATTCACTAGTGTACTCTATTGGTTTATCCTCCACTTCTATTGATTTGTTTTTGCTGTTTGACAATATCTTAGTTTTGGATGCGTTCATGTGAAGGCCGACTTTTTTGCTCTCATAGTTTAGTCTTTGTAACATTTCCTCTAAATCTGTCGCGGATTCGCTGAAAAGAGCAATGTCATCAGCATCTTTCCAGTTTTACTCTACTCACACATTTGGAATAGATTTTTTTGATGACGTTAACATATGTTTTGTTTACATCGTTATTTTTTAGGGCAGTCCATATAGAGGTGTGTGCTATGCTGTCAAATGCTTTTGAGTAATCCACGAAGGCTATGTAGAGTGGTTTATTGAATTCTTTGAATTTTTCTATTATTTGTTCTATTGTGTGGATGTGGTCTATAGTTGAGTAGCGCGGCCGGAAGCCCGCTTGTTCAATTGGCTGATTCTTATCAATATCTGGAGCTATTCTTCTCAGTATGATTGATGAAAAGAGTTTATATATCGTTGATAGTAGGCTAATAGGCCTGTAGTTGCTGATGTCGAGCGGGTTCCCTTTTTTGTATAATAATATTATGTTTGATTTACTCCATTGCGTTGGTACTTGCTCTTTCTCCAGTACTAAGTTGAACAGTTCTGCCAAATATGCAGCCAGGGTTGGTGCACCAATTTTCAGGGCTTCATTTGTGATGTTGTCTTCGCCTGGGCTTTTCTCGGATTTTAGTCGTTTGATTTGGGTCATTATTTCACCTTCCGTTATTGGGTCTAATAATGTTTCTACTATATAATTATCTCTATCTTCATCGTCAACTGGAGTCGTTCTATGGTCTCTCTTCTATGGTCCGCATAATCTCTTTTGATTGATCTGTTGGTTTCCTTGAATAATTTCTTTAGTTCTTCTCTCATTTCCTGGGACTTGTTCTTTGTGTACATAAGCACACCTCGGACACTCCATACAACGCCCGCAAAATAATTACCTATTACTACTACATAAACAAATAACGTTTGTGCACGACGTGCACGTGCAAATGTGTGCGTAAACTCTAGTAGGGTTATCGTAGCCTAAAAAATGGCGCGGAAAGTGCAACGGTCTGCGTCGCGAAAGCCGAGCGGCGACTGATGCGAGCGCGAGCCATTGCTCAAGTGGCGACGACGTATACCTCGAAGTGCGGGGTGAGGTGCGGTATTTAATATGAGCGCGGGGAGGTGAGTGTCCCTTCTGTACGTAGTACTATTATGTATTCTGTGACATAAGTTCTGTTCTTCTGCGGATTAAATTTTGTGTGTGTTCGCTAATGATCTTTTCTTTGTTTTTATAGTTGGCTTTGTCATCCACTTTAAGACTTTTTGTGATAGCTTCTTCCAGTCTGTCACTAAAAGATTGCACGGTATTATTTTCCTTAAGAAAATCTTGTAATATCGGTAAGTTCTTTTTTAGGTTTTTTATGTAGTTCTTTCTCTCATTTATAGACTTCAATTTGTTGGGTATGGTTTTGAATAATCTTCTGCTGATTTTAGGTTTTTGAATTTTTAGAGAGCATCTTAGAATCCTGTGGTCAGAGGGGAAGCTTATATTCAGAACTTCTACATTTGTTACGGATTTTGGGTTGGGGCTCAGTATAAAGTCAATTTCATTCTTTGTTTTAGGTCAGGTGATAGCCATGTCCATTTTCTGGAATCCTTCTTTTGGAAAAATGTGTTCATCACTGCCAGCTTATTCTGATATGCGTATTGTATTAGGCGTTCACCTCTGGTGTTCCTTATGCCGTAACCATACTTGCCCGTAACAATATTTTCATGGGGTTTAGGTTGTCCAATTTTAGCATTGAAATCTCCGATGATTAACCTGTTTTTATCCGCCAGTTCTTGCGCTCTTGTTAAATCATCGTAGAATTCTGCAATTTCTTCTTCACTTGAACTCTCAGTGGGAGAATAAACTTGAATTATCGATAGTGGTCCCTCCTTGAAACTCAGTTTTAGCAGAGCCACTCTCTCCGATATTCCCAAAAAGCTCAATATATTGTCCTTTAGTGAATTCTTAATTCACAACATTTCAAAACTGACACCACCTTAAAATAAAAATACCATTTCTCTATTTTCATATGCTGAGTTCAAATATGTATTTTTTATATTTTTTGATTTCTCCATTTCTGAGAAAAAAAAATGAAAACCAAAAAACATGTGATGACGTCACATACATTGTTGAATGATGTAGTTACCTTTGCCTAAGTATTCCAATGTTTTTGATGAAAACATTAATGTCAAACAACACGTCAAATTGTCAATGTTATACGTCACCGAAGTTTATATTTTTCTTAAAATTGAACAATTTATTCTTCCTATCAACGCTTACTGTTAGTATTTTCAACTTTGATCGATATTTCGCCAATAAAATGGATCCCAATGAAACATAATAAACGCCATTAAAGGAAGCTGCCAAAGTGACAACGACAACGACAAGTGAGACACTTATATTTTTTTTTTGTCGGGTCACTGTAAGGCAAAGGTTATATCGCCATTCCGCCACGTGAATGACGTCATTTGGCACTTACGTCTTTTTAGAACACGCCGAGTTTGAAACTTAAAATTATGAATTAAAAGTACATAATTTCGAAAAACAGAAAAATACGGGTGCCCTAGTTTTGAATTTACTTTAATATAACGTAATAATACACACAAGTTAAAAATATGAAATGTTGTCACCATGAAGTCCCCGTGTCTCTCCTATATAGAAAAATATGTAGTTTTTGTGTTCTTCGATGGTATATCCTAGCTTCTTAATTTCAGCAAGTCCCATGATGTCCCAGTTAATGTTACACATTGCATTATCCAGTTCCAAAGCTCTTTCCCTTGTTGACAGCGATCTTACATTGAATGTGCATATTTGCAGGCCTCTTTCTCTTCTTAACTTCAAACTCTGGCTATTATTTGCATAACTAGGGTATATTTTATCTCGTTTATACTGTTTGTTGTTATTGGATGGAGGGTAGTGGTCGTCTTGCCCCACGGTGACCAGCCGGCTTGGGGTGCATTTTTTTGAAGTTGGATTACATAATGTTGTGTGTTTTTCAATTTTGTTCCGGGTGCCGGTGGCCGTTGCTAGTTTTTTGCAGTTTCAGAAATCGAAGCTGTTCTGCTTCTTTCCATGTAGTGAAGAATACTCGGTTTTATAATTTCTTTCAAGACACTCTTGGCTGAGTTTGAGGTTTCCTCTAAGTTAATTTTCTTCTGGGTTGATGAGTTGGGTGAGCCCGAATCTTCTCTCTTTCTTTTATCTCTATTTTTGTCACTTGGTTTCTTCACTATCAGCTTATCGTATTTAAGAAAAGCGATATTTCCTTTCTTCCTTTCCTCTTCTAGTTGGGGTCGTAGCTGCTTCCGCTTTTCAAGTACTTCTTTAGTGTAATCCTCTTTGACAACCCAGTTAATACTAGGTAATACGATACCCTTTGGTAAGACTGGATGTCAGAATTTCAGGTCACTGACTACCTGTAACGACTGCCAAAGATCTATATATATGGCAGCCGGGACCAACAGCTTAACGTGCTTTCCGAGGCACGGAGGAAACTCAGTATGTCGGGCGGTCACCCATCCACAGACCGACCTAGGCAAGCACAGCTTTACCTAAAGATCGACCTGAGTGGCAGTTCTTATTAAGCCACGAGCTCCTCGGGCAGGAGAATGATGAATACATAATAATAACTAACATTAATATAAACTTTAAAAGAAGTTTTTTTTTTAAATTCAATACTTACATCTCAAGATTATTCCAAATTTTGGTAATATGTTATGTTGCATATTGATTATAATGGTGATTTTAAGCCAATATTGCATATTTTAGTATATTATACTAGCTTTTGCTCCCGGCTTAGCCTACAGAGATGGGGGAATTATCAAAAATAATGATTTTCAAAACAAACTTCCATCCCCTATTTCACCCCTTTGGGGGTTTTATTTTTAAAAATCCTTTCTTAGTGGATGCCTATGTCATAAGAGGAATACGTGTGCGATATTTTAAGTTTCTAGCCCTAAGGGTTTGGCCCGTAGAGGAATGGGACGCCGTCGCCTCCTTCTGCGAAGCAGTGATGCTAGCGAAGGAGGTGGCGGAACGAGAGAGGTACAGAACCTCTCAACGTCCCAGCCGCCGCGAAAGGCGCGGAAGGCGCTCCGGGCGTCGGGGGTCACGCGATGACCTCCGGCCACCGTAGACGCGGGCCTGTGGACGGTGAGTAACGGGCTAGCTCGCCGTCCGGCCGTCGTCATGACGGCAACAGACCGTGTCGGCGGCGCGTACGTGTTCCACGCGCGCCGCAAGGGCCGACGCCCGTCGGGGCTGTGGATTGTCGAAAGGTTAACGCGGCTCCGACACAAGGGCGAAGAAGGAACATGGGTTTGGTTTTTAGTCAGTAGAAGTCTGACACTCCCCTTCGCTCTGCCCAAGAGCGGGGGGGGGGGGGTTATTCGATGATTTTCCACCCAACAAAAAAAAAAAAAAAAGGATTTGGCCCGTCCCGTTAGGGCTGCGGGTTATCCGAAAGACTTACCACGGCCTGGACACAAAGGGCTAAGAAGAAGGAACATGGATGGTTCCTAATCAATAGAAGTCTGACACTCCCTTTCGCACTGCCCAGAGTGGGAGGAGTCATGTGATGATATCCCACCCTCCAAAAAATAAAATAAAGTGTTTGGTCTGTGCGTTGATCCTCAGTCAGGCAACTTTGCCTTTTATACAGTGAAACTTGGTTAAGTGGGACCTGGATAAGTGAGAAACCTTTATAACTGGAACTCATGCTGAGGTCCCATGAGACAGATTTGGATATCTAACACTATGTAAGTGGAATACCTCTATAAGTGAAACAAATTTTCAGGTCCCTTGAGGTCTCACATAACCAGGTTTCACAGTATTATAGAAGAAGATTTATTACATTGTTATGGACATATAAATATATAAGAGTATAGAGTATATATGAGTTGTATGTTTACTGCTTTTTATTGTATCTCATGTTTTGTTTGTGTTTGTTCTGCGGCAAAGAAATATGTTTTATTTCTTTCTAATATTGAAGAGGAATGAAACTCGTGTGATTAATAAAGGCATAAATGTAAGTGGCTGTAGAGAGAGAGGTAGGGATTTGAAAGAGAAAGGTATTGTGGAGTGCTGACTGATAGGGGAGAATTGAATAAGAAAATGCGTTGCAAGCAAACATTGTTTTGAGTAGTAAAGTAAATCATCACTACATATTATAAAACAAAGTCCTCCGCCGCGTCTGTCTGTCTGTTCGCGATAAACTGAAAAACTACTGCACCGATTTTCATGCTGTTTTCACCAATGGATAGAGTGGTTCTCGAGAAAGGTTTTAATATATAATACACGCGGGCGAACCCGCGGGCATCAGCTACTTTCTAACAATAACAAATTTTCTTTACTTACAGAATATGTGGAACCAGAAAATGTAGGCAGTACCTATCTAGATGTAAACCCTTTATTATCTGAACATTCTGAATCAGATTCGGAAAATGATGTACCTATTTTAGAGTTTCAAATTGATGTGGAACAAGCAGTAGAAGAACCTAATAAGAAACGAAGAGCCGTGGAGACCAATAGTAAGTATTAGTCAGTTAATCAATGGATAATCGAACAGGCTGAATACAATACATAATACTAAAAGAATTAAGAAATGAACGCGAATTATAATGAAAACAATGAGCCTATTGCATTTACATCGCGTCATGTTGTAACGCCATCAGCTGATTGTGTTGCTTGTGATCACGAAATTTCAGATAAAACGCCTATACCGGCGCCACTGCTGCATGAAACTTTCAATGACGCCTTTTGCGTAAACAAAATCCCGCGAATGTTTACTGACGATGACTTGTATAAAACCTTACACCTACCTACACATTCTATAACTTCTATTAGAAGTGTTGGTTCACTCACCTTCGTTAAAGACATTCAAACTCGCCAGTCTAATTTTAAAAATGATAAATGTAAGAAAAGACCTCAGCCTAAAGAGCATTGATAATAAATAAGAGAAAGACCTCAAGAAAATAGTTTTATAAATAACAAGCTTTTACCAGCGGCTTAGCCCGCGTGAAAATGACGATTTTCCATACAAACTTTCATCCCCTATTTTATCCCCTTGGGGGTAGAATTTATCAAAATCCTTTCCTAGCGGATGCCTACGTCATAACATCTACCTGCATGCCAAATTTCAGCCCGATCCGTCCAGTGGTTTCGTCTGTGCGTTGATAGATCACTATGTCAGTCAGTCACCTTTGGCTTATATATATTTAGATAGAGGGAAACAAGTAGGTACAGGAAAAAAAATTAAAAGAAGTATGCAACGAGAAATGTCGTTTGAAATGAGACACCAAATCATTGATATAAATAAAACCCTCGAACAAAACTAACAGTCGAAGCTGTCGCCAAACAATACACGCACTACTACATAAGTAGTTATCGTTACACTATAAACATATTTTTTTGCAAATTCAACCTTACGCAGATCCATAACGTTGTTTTTACAATGCAGTTATAAAAAACAATAATAATTTTACGACCGAAGTAAGCCGGTAGGACAAGTTAAGGAGTGGAGACGAATAATGATTTTTATATATTTTTTTTTACTTAATTATTATTTTAACAGTTAGTTGAATTGTGTTCTAAACACATAATTTTACTTCTATCTAAGGGGAAATGTTTTTAGGTAGGACTTGACTGTGTTTGTGCACGTGTAGTCGTGTATAATCAATGAAACAAGTATTAATCATTCGAATCATTTATTTACATTTTTGGTTCAAAGGTATTATTAGAACATTATTATCGAAACTAAGTAGTTGGGGAACTGGGTGAAATAATCCACAACGAAAGGACTGATCGCCCGCCTGGTGTCTGCCGGCGTCCCCGAAGATAAATAGAATAGAAATAGAAGTAGTTATAGCTCCAGGGTAGCCCGCGAAATTCGAATTAAAAAAAAACAAAAAATGTAAATTAAAACACATCACTTACTAACGAAATATTGAAAAATCATAATTTTCATTTTCGAATATCTTTATAATATTAATAACAAAATGCACTTATCCTAAGCTACATTAAGGTTGATGCGACAAGGTAGCCCGCGAAATTCGAGTTTTCTTACGTTTTTTGGTTTGCCGGTTAGTGTCAAGTCGTATGTTAAATAAAATGGGATTCGTGGCAGTAACAAAATCTCTATTTACTGAGTAATAATGATTAAAATCACCGTTCACACAATCAATAAATCGTTGTCAATTTTTATTGATTTCATAAAACAAAAAAACATTTCCAATATTTTTCGATTATGTAAGTAACGGACTAAATAGAATTCAATTTTATCAATTTGATTATATCAATTCAATTATACCAATTCAATTATATGAAATCACTAGCTGTTGCCCGCGACTTCGTTCGCGAGGAAATTTTGACGTGTATGTATGTGTGGGACTGCCTCTGGGATGTACTATGCCAAATCGAATGACAAATGCCAATCGAAGCGAATATATTCCCTTAAACTGGCCCTGTCATAAAATATGTTCCCACACATACATAATAATAAATATGTCTTAACTATATTTTACCTCTCTACCAATCTTTGGCTCCAAAAAGCCAAGGATTTCATTGACATACTTGCAAGAGCCCTTACTGCAGGTCGTCACAAAAAAAATTGTTCGCTAATAGTTATATCTTGCTAAATTTCAGGCCGGAAGTACAAAAATCAACTTACATAGAAACTCGCGAGAGCCTTTAGAACTCCCTAATCCGACCCTGGACCAAAATCTGTTCTTAGCAAACTTCTACTCACCATAAACTACGTCCCCGCCAAAATTCATGACTGTTGCGCAAAAAATGAAGGACTTTCAGACAAACTTGTGAGAGCCTTTAGACCTCCCTTAACCGGCCCCGTCGCAAAATCCGTTCATAGAAGACGTCTACTAACTAATACAAACTACGTCCCTGCCCAAAATCAAGACTGTTGCGCAAAAAATGAAGGACGTTCATACAAACTTGCGAGGGCTCATAGACCACCCTAATCCGGCCCTGTCGCAAAACTATTTTATAACGGATGTCTACTGACTATAAACTACGTCTCTGCCAAAAATCAAGATTATAGCACAAAAAATGAAGGACATTCATACAAACTTGCGAGGGCTCATAGACCATCCTAATCCGGCCCTGTCGCAAAATTAATTCATAGCAGACGCCTACTGACTATAAACTACGTAGCTGCCAAACATCAAGATTGTAGCACGAAAAATTAAGGACTTTCATACCAACTTGTGAGGGCCCTAAGACCACCCTAATCCGGCCCTGTCGCAAAATTAATTCATAGCAGACACCCACTGACTATAAACTACGTCTCTGCCAAAAATCTGGGTTATAGGACAAAACATGAAGGAGTTTCATACAAACTTGCGAGGGCCCTTAGACCACCCTAATCCGGCCCTGTCGCAAAATCCGTTCTTAGCGGACGTCTACTAACTATAAACTACCTCTCTGCCGAACATCAAGATTGTAGCACGAAAAATTAAGGAATTTCATACAAACTTGTGAGGGCCCTTAGACCACCCTAATCCGGCCCTGTCGCAAAATTAATTCATAGCCGACGCCCACTGACTATAAACTACGTCTCTGCCAAAAATCTAGATTGTAGCATAAAAAATGAAGGAGTTTCATACAAACTTGCGAGGGCCCTTAGACCACCCTAATCCGGCCCTGTCGCAAAATCCGTTCTTAGCGGACGTCTACTAACCATAAACTACCTCCCTGCCAAAAATCATCTTTGTACGTCCAGCGGTTTTTGAGATTTCGTGATGAGTCAGTGAGTGACCTTTCGCTTTTATAGATATAGATTTCAATCAATTTAATAATATTAAAAAAATTGTATGTCATTATGTTATGATTGAGTATGCTAAGCGACTTGTACCTACTATTACTGTAAGACCTTTGTAACCATATTTATTTGCAAATAAATCTTTGACTTTGACTTTGAATAAACAACCAACATAGGTTTATGAAGGGTAAATCAACTGCTACTAATTTGGTTACTTATGCTGAATATATTACTGAAGCAGTTCAGGTTCAGGTTGATGCAGTCTACACCGACTTCAGCAAGGCATTCGACACAGTCGATCGTAATTTGCTTGTTGAAAAGTTGAAAATGTATTTATTATCGGATCCCTTGCTGAGTTGGTTCAAGTCATACCTGTCGGAGCGGACGCTTAGGGTTGTGGTGAATGGTTGCAATTCAGACCCATACATAGCCACTTCAGGTATTTCCCAGGGATCTCATGTAGGACCACCATTATTCATCCTTTTTATCAATGACATTTACAAGTGTTTTCATAATTCGCACATTTATCTATTTGCTGACGACCTCAAAACCATAAAATAAATTAGAAAGCCTTCTGATTCGGTACAGTTCCAAAGTGACTTAGACAGATTGAGTGAGTTGTGTGAGCTCAATAAAATGTCTCTAAATAATTTAAATTTAAATTCGCGTCCACTCTGCGTTTTAAGTGCGGATTCGTCGGATCCGGGATCCCTTACCATTAACACCATCTCACTTCTTGATCGGAGAACCCATGACGGCTTTGCCTGATGTTTCCTTAATTGATGAGACGCCGAACCGTCTCACTCGTTGGCGCTGGATTCAACAATCAGTCCAACACTTTTGGAAAAGGTGGAGCAAAGAATATCTCCATGAGTTACAGCAGAGTAGCAAGTGGCTTCAAGACAGAGGCACTGCCCTGCACTGTTGCAATGGAAGTTGGCGCGCATCCACGCTTTACATCCCGGCTCTGACAATGTCACTCGCGTAGTGACTCTAAAAATGGGAAACTCCCTTTATAAACGACCAGTCGTTAAAATATGTCCTCTTCCTATAGAGTAATTAGAATAATTACGAATCCTTAGTTTTAAGTTACACTTTACGTTCTTTTCGATATTAGTTTCAACTTTAGTGGCTTTAAAAGCAACTACGTGCTTTTAAGGTGAGCGGCATGTTTCGTCTCGAAACAGTTTTATGTTTATTTTTTTGTTTAATTATTTTTTTTATTCGTGTTAGGATAAGATGACACAATTTGGTTCATAGCGTGGTTCTTTTTCATTTTTTATTGGTATACTGGGTCGGCGATAAACTGCGTCGACTGGAACGCATCCTTTCCATGAGGAATGGTGGTTAGGTGTGAAGTTGGCACCCCCGCGCACCGCCACGAAGTTAGTCAAAAGCAGCATTCAACGCGTACGCACGTTACCGCGCCGCGTCGCCGCCGATTTGCAGTGCCGTGTTTACCGTTTGATTCAACTCCCTCGCGCGAATTGCGAGCTTCTCCATCATTGTTTGTAATTCTTGGCAATAGACATCTGCCGTCACTGTTGTGCCATTCGGTAAGATGCTGTGATGTACAAGTCCACCAGACAGTCACCATCATCTTCCTATGAGTAATCTTTTTTGTAGCGCACTGATTAGGTGATGTACCCGGGTCCACCCACTGAGACGAACGCTTACGGTTGTCGTACAGGATCCACTTTTCATCGCAGGTAACAATTTGATTAAGAATTTCATCGTTTCTATGCCGATTCAGTAGTGCTATGCATGCTTCGACGCGTAAATCTCGCTGTTGGTCGCTTAGTTCGCGTGGCACGCACTTATTGGCACTTATCTACCTTTTTTATCTTTCCAATTTGACGCAAGTGCCTCAATGTTGTTTTGACACTAACTCCAAGGCCTGCAGTAAGCTCAGCCTTAGATTGAGTTGGATCCGCTTCCACTATCGCCTTCAATTCGTCGTTGTCGACAATGTTAACCGGCCAACCGCGAGGCTCGTTCTTCGACTCAAAATTTCCAGATTGAAAACGATTGAACCATTAATGGACCGTGTTTATGCAAGCAGTGTTAAGTCCGTACACGTCGTTAATGTTTCGTGTTGTTTGCGCAGCGGTATTTCCACGTATGAACTGATATTCGAAAATTGTACGAATTTGTAGTTTATCCATGGCGCCAAAAACTACCAAAAAGTCACAAAAACAAAAAACTATCAAAAAACAAATGACTAAATTTGAAATTAAATTAACACGTCTTTCGAATAAAATTTACTTGAATTTCGAATTACGCGCCAATCCACAGATAATTAAATCTGAAAATGCCGGGTGTAGAATCTGCAATTACATAGGTAAAGACCTATTATTTTTTCCGCCGTGTCAAACTATATATTTGGCTAAAAAATTGTTCGATACAAGCCTATTTGGCTCTAGTCAGCGCCTTATTACTAGCTGCGCTTTGCGGTTCACAAACTTTCGCCTTTATAATATAGTGTGATTGTGTGCCCAATGCCCATACCAGGAATCGTAACATGAAATTAACAGACACAAACTATACACAGAATCAGGACAACACTTTGTGTGATCCGCAAATTGTTGCTCTCTGTGGGGATCAAACCCACAACATCGTGTTCAGCAGTCGCATACTACGACCACTGAACCACCGACGCAGTCAAAAACTTCATTCTTTTTTTTGCATTTGGATCACTCTGGTGCAAGGACGCAGTCGTTATATTTCCTTGTTAACAGTAAGAACTTCAAAATTGTATTTTTTACTTTGCGCCGCAACCTGACTGTATTTTATTTATTAAATACCTGTTTCTGCAGGTACACAAGAGGTACCAAATCTACTTATAGCGTGCATGTAGCTACACACATTGGTTAGCAGTACACCCGCGGTTCTGACATCAAGATGGCGGGTGTACCTAATTTTTTAAATATCATTGTACGGGTGTAGGCACACAGATTTTCAGAAGAGGTACGTAAAGGTACACACAGAAGGTACCAAATAACTGCAATTTTAGGCATCTTCAACACCGTACTTACTAGATTTATTGTCGCAGGTGCTCCCGCCTCAGTAAGAAGAAAACTAGAAGATACAAATACAAAGGAAATCACGAAAAATGAACCCTCAAACTTGAAAGATTTCCGGACAACTCGAAATTGCACGTCCAAACCTGGCACTTCTTACAATGAGACTGACAACTATGATCAGCGTAGTCCAAATCGAATAAAGGTTTACAAGTGTGACGTATGTCCGATATCTTATAGCCAAAAGGGTAATTTAAATAGGCATATTCGAACTCACACTGGTGAAAAACCTTTCCAGTGTGATATATGTCAGCGTCATTTTACTAAAAAGAGTACTTTAATAGATCATGTTCGAACTCACACTGGTGAAAAACCTTTCCAGTGTGACGTATGTCTGAAATCTTTTAGCCAAAAGTGTAATTTAGACAGGCATATTCGAACTCACACTGGTGAAAAACCTTACCAGTGTGATATATGTCAGCGTCATTTTATTCAAAAGCATTCTTTAATAAATCATGTTCGAACTCACACTGGTGAAAAACCTTACCAGTGTGATATATGTCAGCGTCATTTTGCTCAAAAGAGTAATTTAAAAGATCATTTTCGAACTCACACTGGTGAAAAACCTTTCCAGTGTGACGTATGTCTGAAATCTTTTAGCCAAAAGTGTCATTTAGACAGGCATATTCGAACTCACACTGGTGAAAAACCTTACCGGTGTGATATATGCCACTGTCATTTTGCTCAAAAGAGTTCTTTAATAGATCATGTTCGAACTCACACTGGTGAAAAACCTTTCCAGTGTGACGTATGTCCGAAATCTTTTAGCCAAAAGTGTTATTTAGACAGGCATATTCGAACTCACACTGGTGAAAAACCTTACCCGTGTGATATATGTCAGCGTCATTTTACTCAAAAGAGTACTTTAATAGATCATGTTCGAACTCACACTGGTGAAAAACTTTTCCAGTGCGATGTATGTCCGAAATCTTTTAGCCGAAACTGTCATTTAGACAGGCATATTCGAACTCACACTGGTGAAAAACCTTACCCGTGTGATATATGTCAGCGTCATTTTACTCAAAAGAGTACTTTAAAAGATCATGTTCGAACTCACACTGGTGAAAAACCATTCCAGTGTGATGTATGTCTGAAATCTTTTAACCGAAAGCGTCATTTAGACAAGCATATTCGAACTCACACTGGTGAAAAACCTTACCAGTGCGATATATGTCAGCGTCATTTTAGGCTAAAGGGTTCTTTAATACATCATGTTCGAACTCACACTGGTGAAAACCTTTCCAGTGTGACGTGTCTGAAATCTTTTAGCCAAAAGTGTCATTTAGACAGGCATATATAGTTCCCTGTATCATGAAAAAATTGCATACTTCAGACACAATATTAATAACTAGCTTTTGCCAGCGGCTTCGCCCGCGTGAAAATGACGATTTTTCGTACAAACTTTCATCCCCTATTTAACTCCCTTAGGGGTTGAATTTCGAAAAATCCTTCCTTTTTCCTTGTCTTCATTATAAAGGGAACCTCTGTGCGAAATTTCAGCGTTCTAGGTCCAAGGGTTTTGGCTGGGCGTTGATGAGTCAGTCAGTCAGGACTTCTCTCTTTATTTATATAGATAGATAGATAAAATTAATAATCCAAAAGAACAATGGCAGCCTTTCATACATTTAAATAGTTAAGAAGAAATGGTAGCGTCTACATGTCAAAAATATCTTAAAATGTTACCACCTTATTAATAAAAATAGGTTAATCTAGTTTAACTTACGCTTGGTTTATCTCGCATGCCGTCACTTTCTTTTGAATATGTTTGAAGTGAGACGGCATGCGAGATAAACCAAGCGTAAGTTAATCCAGGTTTAACTATTTTTATTAATAAGGCGGTTAAGCGTTAGCCCCTGCGTAACTTTGTTTAAGAATTATGTGCTGACAGGGCTCCAAAAAAATAAAATGTAGATTTGAAATTTTTTAGGTTATGTCTTGCTATCATAATGAAAAACGTCGCCAGAGCGGCCGGGACGTTTGAGTGGCTAATGAATTCTTAACATAACAATATTATCTATAGAGCTGAGCATTTAATATTGTTTCTTAAAATCAAATATTTCTATAGGAACATCATCATCATCATTTCAGCCAAAAGACATCCACTGCTAGACATAGGCCTCCCCCAGGCGTCGCCACATTGACCGGTCCCGTGCGTCTCTCATCCAGCGGGTTCCTGCAACCTTGACCAGGTCATCGGTCCACCTAGTGGGAGGCCTTCCAACGCAACGTCTTCCGGTTCGCGGTCGCCATTCCAGAACTTTTCGGCCCCATCGGCCATCCGTTCTGCGAGCAATGTGCCCTGCCCATTGCCACTTAAGTCTGGCGATTCTTCGGGCTACGTCGGTAACCTTGGTTCTCATGCGGATGTCCTCATTTCTGATTTGATCACGCAAGGAAACTCCGAGCAAAGCCCTCTCCATTGCCCTTTGGGTGACTTTGAGCTTTCTGATAAGGCCCATTGTGAGCGACCACGTTTCGGTCCCGTATGTAATAACTGGCAACACACACTGGTCACACTTTCGCCTTGAGACGAAATATAGGATATTAAAACTAAAAATAAAAAACTTTTTTGCAAAAAAACAACCGACTTCAAAAACACCAAAAAGTTAAAAATATACTTCAGAAGAAAAATCTGCTTCTGAAGTCGGTGACATTTGTTTATTACATTTTTTTTTTTTTGACACAGTCACGCAGGGCATGATCAGAATCCTTTAGAAACGCATAAATCACTCAAAGCGAAGGGAAAATCAGTCCGTAAGCAATCCAAGTCAGAGAAAATAAGAAAATAACACGAACACAACAAACACGAAAAGCGCAGGAGCATCAGTGACAGGACTGACACTGACATCTGTGACATTGACATTTAATTTTAGCTGGTGTTGCTATAACATTAAATAGAATTGTAACTCAAACGTCCCGACCGCTCCAGCGCGATTTATCATTATGATTGAAAAAAAAAACGCTTATTAGCACCTATAGTATAGTTATTTCAAAAATATATGTTGTATTTTGTGTTATTTTGGTGGTTTTACAAGTTTACACGAAAATATTTTATTTTACATGAATAAATATAGTAAATGGCAACACTTGGATAGTTTGATAGTCCCAAAAATGTATGTTTTTTACCGTGGCCTTAAATAAAATACATTTTGTTTTGAAAAATCATTGAAAAATAATTTAACTCATTTCATATTTAAGATATTTCTAGACACAATCATTTTTGTCAACTATTTTTCTGCCATTGTTCTTACTGTGGAAGACGTTAAGTCCACGTTTGCACCCTCCAAGCAAACATTAGACATTCCCTCACATTTTAGAAACCCAAATCTATACTAATATTATAAAGCTGAAGAGTTTGTTTGTTTGTTTGAACGCGGTAAACTCAGGAACTGCTGGTTGGAATTGAAAAAATATTTTTGTGTTGGATAGTCCATTTATCGAGGAAGGCTTTAGGCTATATAACATCACGCTACGGCTAATAGGAGCGGAGCATAAATGAAAAATGCGTGCGCTGCGAAAACAGTTCAAGTTACGCAAATATCATGTATGAAGGAATTGTTCCTCTTTAAAAGTTCTAAAAAAAAGTCCGTGACAGCATATATCTATCTTTTAAGATTGACTCACTGTAACCTTTTTTTACTGTTAAACTGTTAGGTTAAAAATAATTATTTTTTGCGAAGCTTTAACCCATAAGGTATTAATCTATATCTAAATAAATGTGTTTGTTAGAACGGAAATTTAATGTAGAATATTTGTGCCCTTTTTTCTATACAGTTTAAACAAATATCTTAGAAGATATCGCAATGTAAAAATATCCGCGCGGCAAAATATTTCGCGCGTCGCAATGTAGGTACGGGGGATTCTGGCTGGCCTCCGGGAAATTCAAATTCAAATATTTACTGCATCATAATGTTTACAAGTATAGAGTGTTATAGTATATTTAACAGTAAGAGATACCTATAGTAATTCACACTTTAATATAATCTAAGCTAATCTAAACCACCTGAACTATTATAATAAAGAGGAAAGATAAGATTTTTTGTTTGTTACGATTTAGCTTAATTTATGTCGGATAGTCGATATCGAGAAAGGTTTTATGCTATATTTATGTGACGCAGACGAAGTTGCGTGGGTCAGCTAGTATAGAATTTTTGTGCCCTTTACTCTATACAGTTTAAACAAATATCTTAGAAGATATCGCTATCTAAAAATATCCGCGCGGCAAAATAATTCGCGCGTCGCAATGTAGGTACGGGGGATTCTGGCTGGCCTCCGGGAAATTCAAATTCAAAATATTTACTGCATCATAATGTTTACAAGTACAGAGTGTTATAGTATTTATGGTCCCATTAAAATAGGTAGACAAAATTTCAGAAATCATTCTGACCACCAAAATAAGGACGATGGTAAAAAAAATAATAAGAAAAACGCATAGGATGAGTTTGTTCTAGAGTGCCGGCAATTTATTACTTTGAGTAAAAAAAAATCACTTTATTTAATGTTTTTTTTTGTTTAGATATCTTTGGTTATACCTACTGAATGCTGTGTTAAAATTTGTCCACCTATTTTAATGGGTCCTTATATTTAACAGTAAGAGATACCTATAGTAATTCACACTTTAATATAATCCAAGCTAATCTAAACCATCTAACTGTTTTATTACAGAGGAAAGATAAGATTTTTTGTTTGTTACGATTTAGCTTAATTAATGTCGGATAGTCGATAGGTATATCGAGAAAGGTTATAGCTATATTTATGTGACGCAGACGAAGTTGCGTGGGTCAGCTAGTTATAAATAAAACTTTCCGGACTGGCCCTGGAAACCCAGTAGCTAGCACTTCGCTTATATCATTTTATGAGACTAACAGATATAGTGAAGCTACTTTCACACTTGGTCCAGCAGACCAAAATGATGTCTCTCGCATTATATCTGACCTAAAGTCTAATGCTGAAGGTAACGACAACATAACCTTGAGCATGCTTACCCTGACTATGCCATACACCTTAGCAACTATCACTGACATGGTAAATTGCTCCTTATGGACAGCTAAGTTTCCCTACCAATGGAAAATTGCTACAGTTAGACCCCTACCCAAGAATCCCAACCCTATAGAGGTTAAAAACTTGTGGCCTATCAGTGTTCTGCCCTGTCTTTCAAAGGTAATGGACAGGGTAGTATGCCGTCAGTTAACCACATTTTTAGAAGAGAATGAGATATTACCTGACCTACAATCTGGATTCAGGAAACAGCGCAGTACTTCTACGGCGTTGCTGGATGTTACCGATAACATTTTGTCCGCCCAAGTTAAGCATGTGTACACTTATGGTGCTACTTGACTTTTCCCGTGCATTTGATTGCATAAATATCCCACTATTATTATCTAAGTTAAAATACTATGGTTTTGACAACAATGCAATCCAATGGTTCCATAGTTACCTCGGTGACAGAAAACAACTCGTAGAATTACGGTTACCGGACGGTACTACCCTGACTTCGGCCCTTTCTTCAATAGAAAGAGGAGTTCCTCAGGGATCTATCTTAGGTCCGATTATTTTTATTTTATACTGCGCAAACATAATAAAGTGTCTGCAGAAATGCAAATATCACATTTATGCTGACCTAAATGACGATCTGGAAAGAATCACCACCTGGTCCTGGGCCTGGGGTGAGAACTGTTTAGCTTTAAACCCACTGAAAACAAAGTATATGCTGTTTTGCTGTTTGGTACGAGGCAGCAGTTAAAGAAGCTGCCTGTAAGCCTTAATTTGACTATAATGGGATTGGACTATAGGCTCGGATCCTAGGGTTGTGTATGGACAACAGCCTTAGGTTTGAGAAACACGTCGCTAACTCTGTGAAAAACTGCTTTTACCGCCTGAAACTTCTATATAAAATGAGGCCTTACCTGTCCGAAAAGCTTCGCGAACAGCTAGTCGAAACCCTTGTACTATCCAAACTAAATTACGCTGATACGGTTTACGGCCCACGTTTGCTGGCTCGTACGGATAGACTTATACAAAGAGTCCAAAATGCGTGTGCTCGATTCTGTTACTCGGGAACCGAGTTAATGACGCGCGGAACCTATTATAGGGTTGTGTATGGCCAATAGCCTTAGGTTTGAGAAACACGTCGCTAACTCCGTGAAAAACTGCTTTTACCGCCTGTTCGAGCCAACCGCTAGCGCCACCTGCCGGCAAGCCGCCGAACTCGATGACTACTGTATCGCACTCCAGCGGCACCTACGATTGCCCCACTTAACCCCTTCCATTTAATTGCGAAACCGCGCTCACAGTAGCTATAAAAGCTTTTGTTTTGTATAGAATCAGTCCTTTTTTACCTTTTTCCTTCACCTTACATCCTACAACATGTAGACATTATTCATTCAATATACGTGTGAAACCATCACGCTATTTCAATTTTTATCACCGACGGAACAACCTGAACCCCAACATTTTGGTCCTACGAGACGGATTATCAAGCATACCAGCCGGAAGAAGACTCCACATACACGGTGCCGACCACGTTGCCGGCACGTTGCGGACTTTGACTCGGACTGGAGCCGGGCGCTGAAGACAATAGCTGGCTGTGAAGACGATCGACCGAGTGCAGCGATCATCACGATCGACCGAGTGCAGCGATCATCACAGCTGGTCCAGTGACCCAGCAATAACTTCATACAAGAGGAAAAGGCAAAGGCGTAAGAAACGTAACGGTCAGGTCTCTGTTCCGTCCCGTCAATCCCACCCGTCACATCCATATAGTTGCGATTTGTGTTAAAGCTGTGATTCGTTTCAGTTCACGCGAGTGTGGCAGCCACGTGGACCAGGTGATATTTGTGGTGTGGTTACTCACATAGTAACCACACCACACCACATCACACCACATAACGCTCATCCATATTCCGTCGGAATGTCGGTTAAGGCAGTGGACGAAGTTCTTTCCGAATTAAAGAAACGTAGGGGTAACATTAAAGGTCGGTTAACCCAGTTTAAAAATTACGTAGAATCGTTCGCGGGAGCTCACTTAACAACCTTACAAACAGCTGAGCTAACTTTACGTGTTCAAGCCGCGAGTGAATTATACGATAAATTCGACAACGTAGAAAATGAACTCGAACTACTCCTTCCGGAATCAGAAACAAACGCGAATCTACAATACATAGAAGCATTAGAGGATATATATTTTACGGCAATAGCCAATGCAAATTGTTTAATTAAAAACGCGGAAATTAAAAATCGACTTCCAATTGCATCGGAACCACGTGTCAATATTAAATTACCAGACATAAAATTACCTGCCTTCGATGGAGCATATGATCACTGGCTAGAATTTAAACATTCATACGTAACCATGATTCACAATCGTTCCGATCTAGACGAGATTCAAAAATTCCATTATTTACGCTCAGCACTTAGTGGAAGCGCGTTACAGGTGATAGCAGCTTTGGAATTCAGCCCTGCCAACTACGTTCACGCATGGGAGTTATTAGAAAGCCGTTATCACAACGAGAGGTTATTAATCAATAATCACGTAAAAGCGTTGCATAATATTCAATCATTAAAACAAGAATCGCCATCGCAAATAAGGAAATTAATTGATACTATTTTACGTAACCTGCGCGCTTTAAACTCACTGAATGAACCCACAGTTAATTGGGATACATTAATAATTTATTTAGTGGTCAGTAAGCTGGATTCGTCTACGGAACGCGAATGGAAAAGTCACATCGGGGCCACGTGTTTGGGTTCACGAGAAAAAATAAAACTTAGCGATTTAATAACGTTCCTCCGAAGTCGAGCGGACACGTTGGAAATGATCAGTATTAGCCACGTAAAAGAAAAAACACCTCATAGCGATTATAAACACCAAAACGTAAACGAGAAACGTAATTCACATCGTGTACATAGCTACGCAGCTACAAAGGCGACACGCCATAGTAATTACCGCGGTGCTACAAATAAACAATGGGATTTACCCAAGTGTGTCCTGTGCGATAGGGAACACTCATTATACTCGTGTACAGCCTTCCTTAACATGTCCGTGAGAGACAGAATTAAATTTGTTAACGATAACAAGATGTGTGCAAATTGCCTGCGAAACGGTCACGCGTTGAATCAATGTAAATACGGGTCGCGTAAACAGTGTTCAAACAAACATAACAGTCTGTTGCACTTGGACGAGAGGGGTAACAGCGCGTGTGTGCGTGCGCAATCGAGCGGAGAGATCGAACAGGCCCACAGTCTAGCTACATCAACGTTACGTTCGGACGACTCGAGCCATACTGTCGTGTGTGAAGCAAACACTACCAGATTTAAGTTAATAAGTACTGTTTTGCTCTCTACGGCGTTAATTGAAGTAGCTGATCATAATAACGTGTATCATACGGCCCGCGCGCTCCTAGACAACGGAAGTCAGAACTGCTTCATAACAGAAAAATTAGCAAAGAAAATAAATGCGTTATATATACAGTCCACTATTCAAATCTCGGGTGTGGGACAATCGGTCTCGCAATCACAACATTCATGTGACGTCACAATACGTGCAAAATATAGCGATTTCAATACCAAGCTTCGCTGTTTGATCTTGCCATGCATAACATCCAGTTTGCCTACGATGAACATCGAAGCCGGTAATATACGTATACCTGAGTTCTTACAATTAGCAGATCCGACGTTTAACGTAAGTTCAGAAATTGACTTGTTGATTGGCGCGGATAGATTTTGGGATCTTCTAGAAACAGACAAAATACGTTTAGCAAGTGGCCCATTCCTACAAAACTCAAAATTAGGATGGTTGTTGTCCGGTCCTGTGCTCGCGAGGAACCCAAAACCTGCTCACGTTCATTGCCACTTCAGTCAGGAAATCAATAAACAACTCCGGCTGTTTTGGGAACTCGAAAACATTCCTTCGTACCCTTAACAGATAATGAACGCACTTGCGAAGAAATATTTAATAATACAACAAAACGCGTTGAAAACGGTAGATTTTCGGTTCGTATACCGCTGAGAGAAGCACCAGATGCGTTGGGTGATTCTTATACGTCAGCGACGAAACGATTTTTGACCTTGGAGCGTAAACTCGATCGTTTACCCGAGTTTAAACATTTATATTCTAACTTCATGCGTGAATACAATGATTTAGGTCATATGTCCAAGTTAGAGACTTGTAGTCAACCAAACTATTACCTTCCACATCATGGTGTTGTTAGGGAATCTAGTTCAACAACGAAACTACGCGTTGTCTTCGATGCAAGTGCCGTCACTAGCTCGAATAAATCGTTAAATGATATTCAGTACCCGGGACCCGCGTTACAAAACGATATTTTCTCGATTTTGTTACGATTCAGACAATATAAATACGTAGCTTGTGCAGACGTGGAGAAAATGTTTCGTCAAGTTCTTCTCCAGCATGACCAAAGGTCACTGCAATTAATATTGTGGCGGGATAACCCTTCAGATCCATTAGATACATATCAACTAAATACAGTCACGTACGGAACTGCGTCAGCTCCATACTTAAGCATGCGCTGTATTAGACAGTTAGCATTAGAATGCGATGATGACGTCATCGCTCGCATCATCACGGAGGACATATTTGTGGACGATCTCATCACCGGTGATGATGATCTAAACAACCTGCTTCAAATATGTCAAAAAACATCAGACGTGCTCCAATCGGGGTGTTTTCCTTTGCGCAAGTGGACCTTTAACTCAGATGCATCTCTAAACAAAGCCACAGAACGCTTTATAGGCGAACATGCGCAAACCAAAACGCTCGGATTGGGTTGGCATAACACTAGCGACGAACTGCATTTTGTCACAAATATTGAAACCTATGACAACAATTCACATTTAACTAAGCGAGTAATGTTATCAATAATATCACAAATATACGATCCATTAGGTCTTCTTTCGCCGGCAGTCATAATTTCAAAAATAATTCTACAAAAATTATGGCTGAGTAAAATTGACTGGGATACTCCGGTCTCTCAGGAAATTGCTAGCATTTGGAAACATTTTATTTTTACGTTAAGATTTCTAAACGATATTCGCATCCCTCGTCACGTGAAAGGCGATCATTGCCAATACACAGAGCTTCATATATTTACCGACGCCTCTCAAGACGCATACGGCGCATGTACTTATATACGTACATTTAGCAATAACGGTGACCCAACCGTTCGGTTGTTGTGTGCGAAGAGCAAGGTCGCACCTTTAAAAACAATCAGTATTCCTCGCTTAGAGTTATGTGCTGCGCTTATTGGTTCTCAATTATAAGAAAATTACTGAATCTCTTAGGTTACAGTTTAGTAAAGTATATTTTTGGACGGATTCCACGATAGTTATGGGTTGGATTAAAATGTCACCACATTTACTAAAGACGTTCGTACAAAACCGAGTAGCTGAAATAAATGAACTCACAGGCGATTCAGTGTGGTTACATGTGAGTGGTAAGGACAATCCAGCTGATCTATTGTCTAGATGTTGTGGCCTCGATTTATTAAAAGATAACGCACTTTGGTGGTACGGTCCATCCTACTTACATAATCGTTCACATTGTTTCGAGCAAATTGAACGCGATAATTCTGAAGAATGTAACCTACCAGATTTAAAACAAAAACAAACCTGCTTAACCAATATTCAGCACGAAGACATACTCAAATTCGATAAATACGTGTCATTCACTAAACTTGTACGAATAGGTGGCTATGTGCTTAGATTCATCAGCAACTTACACATTAGGCGAGCGGACCGCGCTAAGCGACAAACCGGTTTCTTATCAGTAAACGAGTTGGACGCCGCGCTGAGAATGTTAATTATACTCGTACAAAGGAATTCTTTTCCAGATGTTTTGAAAAACTTAGTGGCTCAAATTCCTATCAAGCGAAAATGTAAACAATATAATAGGATTTCGAGTCTAAATGTTTTTATTGATGAACATAAAATAATTCGGGTTGGCGGTAGATTATGTAACTCACCCGATTTTACCTACGATAAAAAACATCCGATTTTATTATGTAGTAAGCATCCATTTACAATTTGTTTATTTAAATACGAGCATGTACGATTATTACATGCCGGGCCTCAACTCTTATTGGCTACCATGCGTGAACGTTGGTGGCCGTTGAACGCTAGAAATCTCGCTAGAAAAATAGTACACGAATGTATAACGTGCACACGTAATCGGGGTAAGACATTAGCACCTCTCATGGGCAACTTACCTTCCGAGCGGTTAGAACCTGGTTACCCGTTTATGCGAACCGGTGTAGACTATGCGGGGCCAGTTTTCATATTATCCAGAAAGGGCAGAGGTTCTAGACTCACTAAAGCATACATTTGTCTTTTCATTTGTTTTACGACTAGAGCTATGCACTTGGAACTCGTCACTAGTTTGTCTACAAACGACTACATATTAGCACTAAAACGTTTCATTAGTAGGCGAGGTACGCCTCGCACTATCTTCTCTGACAACGGTAGAAACTTTGTGGGCGCGGAAAAGGAGTTTCCTTTATGTTTAGAAAAGGAATCAGAAGCCATAATTAATTACGCTTCCAATAATAGCATTGAATTTCGATTTATTCCTCCTTATTCTCCACATTTTGGCGGTCTATGGGAGGGCGGGGTGAAGTCATGCAAGTATCACCTGAGACGCATAGTAGGTAACGCGCGACTAACTTACGAGGAATTTTCCACGGCTTTGACACAAATCGAAGCTGTCTTAAATTCCCGTCCGATGTCACCTCTTTCCTCAGACCCTTCTGACCTTTCCCCCCTCACCCCCTCACACTTCCTCATTGGCCGACCGTTAACGTCGCCACCTTCAAGGAATGTTCCAGACCAGCCAACTTCGAGTCTGACACGCTACGAACGCATCGAGCAGCTGCGGCAGCACTTCTGGCGACGCTGGTCCACGGAATACATCTCGGAGCTGCAACTGCGAACTAAGTGGAAGACCAGGCAGGAGGACATCACCTTGGACAGCCTTGTCCTCATCAAGGACGACCAGTTGCCACCATTAAGGTGGCGGCTCGGTCGCATTCTGCGTATAATTCCAGGAGGAGACGGCATAGCTCGAGTGGCTGACATCAAAACAGCCGCTGGAACGATCAGGCGTGCCTTCTCTAAGATCTGCCCGCTGCCTCCACAACCTGTGAGCGACGACGCCTGACTCCGTGCCGGGAACCATTTCGGAAGCAGCGCTTCCAAGGCCGGGGGCATGTTCGAGCCAACCGCTAGCGCCACCTGCCGGCAAGCCGCCGAACTCGATGACTACTGTATCGCACTCCAGCGGCACCTACGATTGCCCCACTTAACCCCTTCCATTTAATTGCGAAACCGCGCTCACAGTAGCTATAAAAGCTTTTGTTTTGTATAGAATCAGTCCTTTTTTACCTTTTTCCTTCACCTTACATCCTACAACATGTAGACATTATTCATTCAATATACGTGTGAAACCATCACGCTATTTCAATTTTTATCACCGACGGAACAACCTGAACCCCAACACCGCCTGAAACTTCTATATTAAAACCCTTCCCCTTCTATAAAAAAAACGACGCTGAAAAAGTATGAAACAAGATTTTCAGGATAGAACAAAAAGAAAAGCCGTAGTCACACGGTATTAAAGTGTTTAGGTTGGTACCTATAACGTGTGACTACGGCTTTTCGTTTTGTTCTATCCTGAAAATCTTGTTTCATACTTTTTCAGCGTCGTTTTTTTTGTCGTAGTCGGGTTTTAGTTTTGTACTTTTGTTTTTATTTAAACAAATTTGGTGTTTAATTTTTTTTTTTACTGTTGACTTTTTGTCCGCTAGATGGCGTGATTTTAAATTTGAGCAATATTTTGGATATGTACAAGTGAGGCCCTTTCAAATGATACCAAACACGGCGTATTTATCTCCATTTTTATTTTTTAAGCCTTACTTTTTGTCCGCTGGAGGGCGCCATATCGCTTTTTGTGACACATCACGTAGCCTATGTTCAGCGGAAAATTAAGACGGTTCTAACGATACCTCATATGTCGAGTTCCGTTAAGTAGATTAGAAGCTATGAGGGAACAGATGAAGATACACACATACATACATAGCCAGTCAAAATCATAACCCTCCTTTGGCTTTGCCGTAGTCGGGTAAAAATGAGGCCTTACCTGTCCGAAAAGCTTCGCGAACAGCTAGTCGAAACCCTTGTACTATCCAAACTAAATTACGCTTATACGGTTTACGGCCCACGTTTGCTGGCTCGTACGGATAGACTTATACAAAGAGTCCAAAATGCGTGTGCTCGATTCTGTTACTCGGTTCCCCCTAGAAGTCATGTCACCCCTTATTTGAACAAACACTGTATGTTAAATAAAAATGAAGTCGAGGCGAAAGTTACACCTAGCGTGTCTTCTTTTTACCCGACTACGGCAAAGCCAAAGGAGGGTTATGATTTTGACTGGCTATGTATGTATGTATGTATGTATGTATGTTTGTATGTATGTATGTATGTGTGTATCTTCATCTGTTCCCTCACAGCTTCTAATCTACTTAACGGAACTCGACATATGAGGTATCATTAGAACGGGAACCAGCAATGCCCAACACAGGAATGCACGACACGAGAACGCGCGACATAGGAATGTAAGTGTTTTGAATTCCAATGTCGTACATTGTCATGTCGTGCATTCTCGGCCCGAACCTCGATTGTCCGGGCAAGAATGTACAGCACGAGAATTGGAATCAAAACAAACGTGACGTCACATTAAAAAAGTAAAAAGTCATGTGACAATAGGGACGGGTGATACAATAAAATACTGGAAAATTCCGTGGTTCCTTCTTTTTTTCTTCGTGTTCCTATAATACGACCGTCTCGCGACAGTATCCTTTATGGGCGGCATGGGCACCGGGCCGTAGGCCGACGAAGGAGGCCGGCGGAGGCCCGGCACTTCGGGGACAGAAGATATTAGTGTTATAAAATATGCGAGCGTAGCGAGCGCACGTCATGGAGTACAATTTAATTCGGCAGCACTACCTAGCTCAATTACCTAGTATCCAAGTCCCAAAATTTCGAGTTGCCCAACTAGTCGGCCAACCAATCGCGCGATGTCGCCTATTACTGTGTCGTACACTCCTGTGTTGTACATTCTTGGGCCGGACCAGCAAGGTACACCCCAGTAATTGGCGACATCGCGATGTCGCCAATTACTGTGTCGTACACTCCTGTGTTGTACATTCCAGTGTCGTGCATTACTGTGACGGGCATTATAGGGACTCATTAGAACCGTCTTAATTTTCCGTTGAACATAAGCTACATGACGTGTCACAAAAAGCGATTTGGCGCCCTCTAGCGGTCAAAAAGTAAAGCTTAAAAAATAAAATTGGAGATAAATACGCCGTGTTTGGTATCATTTGAAAGGGCCTCACTTGTACATTTCCAAAATATTGCTCAAATTTAAAATCACGCCCTCTAGCGGACAAAAAGTCAAGAGCAAAAAAAAAATAAAAAAAAGTAAAAAACTAAAACCCGACTACGACAAAAAAACGACGCTGAAAAAGTATGAAACAAGATTTTCAGGATAGAACAAAAAGAAAAACCGTAGTCACACGTTATATATAGGTACCAACCTAAACACTTTAATACCGTGTGACTACGGCTTTTCTTTTTGTTCTATCCTGAAAATCTTGCTGGTGTTATTAGGACTACGAAGCCAAAGTATTTGTACGACAAGTTAAGTTGGATGGCTAGTAAACGAGAGTCTGTGTTAGTCCTAGGCTGTGTGCGCAGCAATTATCGACATAATCTCATAGGACAGCAGCTTTCAGAGGTACCTTCCGATACGCTGCATCTAAAGTGTGGAATAATATTCCTCCACCATTACGGGTACTGCAGTGCGATTCTCTGAGTGAGACTTTGTAGCTGCGATCTTCGCTGTGATCATGGCTGTTACAGCCGTGACATCGTTCGCTGCGCTCACGGGCGGTTTGATCGGTATTCTATAAGCTGTATTTGCTCGCCGTCGATCTCTCGGCTGCGGGGACTCACGGCTGTTCGCAAGGCTGTGCTAGAGCGGTGACAAAATGACATCCACACAATCGATAAATTCTCGACTAGTAGATTTTGACTATTTCTTTGTAATAAAAATTATGTACCCGACGCATTTACTATTATTAAAGATGTATTCATTGTTTGAATGTGCGAAATCAATTAAAATTTGTACCACCTGAAATTGACTATTATAGATGCTAAAACTTGCAACCCAAGAATTAATCTGGCAATCTCGTGATTAATTTTTCTGATGATGCGTTTCGTTACTGCATTTGATAAACTTATGAAAACCTAAAAATATATTGTTTAAATTTTTTTAATTTGTATTAATGTTACGTATTTTATCCAACACACTTTTTTTGTTGAACATTATGGGATCAAGAACATAAAAAATCATTTATTTCACCATTCAGATTATTTTTTGCGTTTGGTTATCAAGTAGCTAAAAGACAGTGCTCTAGGACCGACATTTTAATCTTTTTTTTGACATATGTATTTTTATATGTCAAAACCAAAACAACAACAAAAATCATCAAATTATTTATTTCAAAAACAATCATATAGTATAGATAAATACAGAAACTTGGTTAAGCCTTTCATAATGGTAACAACAGACGGTCACGTACTTGATATTTATGGCCCCTATGCCGCAACTGTGTCAGAATCTGTTCTAATGTTACAATTATAATTATCTATAAGTTTGTAAACCTGAATCCCTACAACCAGGAGAGACACAGTTGAGCAAATAAGTCGAGACTTGTAACAATTTGTAGTTGGGCAGTGGAGGTACCTCCACTACTTGGAGAGATTATAAACTAATAAGAAATGATTTCAGCAACAATGTTGCTACCCATCTAATAACTGATTTTCGAATAGCAGGGGCCATGATAAATGCTTTCCATGTACCCATTACAGATATACCAGATGCCTCTTGAGCGTGCCTTGCAAAAATTAAATGAACCTAACACATTAGCTGATTTTATTATTGAAAATAATATTAATGGAAGAAGCATCATCTTTTATAGCATTCATGCTGATATTTTTCTAAATGAGTTTCATTTCCCAGTGATGACAGAATCTGATTTAATTTTATTTGCATTGGGAACTACAGATAAAGCAAGCACACTCTTATTACGGAGAACATAATATAAGGCAAAATGGAATTTTTGAAATTGAAGTTTGCCGTGATGTTGAGCCTCTTCATTCATATACCAGATTTTGAGGGTGAAATGTTTTTATTTAGGGCTAGAATACAGTGAAGACACCTTGTGGAAAAGTATTTTACACATATTATATTTTATTAAATATCCAGGAAAATAGTTGGAGCACAGAATCCACGGTTAATACTGTAACTGTATAATTGCAAAACGTACCATGGCTTGCTGTGCTCACATCATGACTATTGTTTGGTATATGGTACACAAATGTAAGGGGATAGAACCGATGTGGCATATCAACCCGGCCGCCATTTTGATTTTTTTTCGAAATCGCGGCCCACAATGAAAGTGTTATGTATGGATAGAGGACATATAGACGAACAAAAATGTCAAGGAACTTGGTACCTAAAGTGTCACGTTACCGAGATATTGTATTAAAGTTTAGGTAATTCATTTTACAACAATGTATATACTAGAACAAAGAACCTAAAAATAAAAACCATAGTAACTAAAATATATTATTAAAAGGAGTCCCTTTAGGCAAGGTTCCGAAGATACTGGCAGCGTTCCCCCTTTGAATAGCTAGACTAATTCTTTGTCCGAGGTAGCTGCCAGCTCTTCGGTCTCCTGTGACGATAAGGTAAAGATCGACAATAGACTTATTACGTTTATAGGCGTTAAATTGTATCCAAATAATAGTTCCCATGTTGATTATTATTATACGCACGAGAAAATCGCTTCGCATCGCAATAAACGGTATGTTATGTCCAAGAATAGTTTTCTCGTGTTCCTAGTAGTATGTAATGTGTGTACTCTCTTTCAATAAACTGTAATAATAATAATCTACCCCTATAGACACGTAAATGGTCTATTTTTGATGTGGTCATTGTACTCAAATGTCGATCTTTACCTTCAAATATCTCGATTACGTGACACTTTAGGTACCAAGTTTTATGACATTTTTTGTTCGTCTAAATGTCCTCTATTAATACATACCACTTTCACCGTGGGCCGCGATTTCGAAAAAAAATCAAAATGGCGGTTGGTCGATATGCCAGCTCCCATACAAAAAAGTTCAAACCCCTTTGTTGAAGAATAAATAAATGGGGTGGGCTCGACATCAACAAGATATTTCAGCACCTGCCTCCTTCCTAGATCTCTTAGTAAGAGAAAATGATGAAAATGAGGAAATGGAATAAAAGAAAATAAGAATGTTATTGGTTTTATTTCAAATATCCCTAATAGTTAACTAAATTCCCATTGGCATACACAGGATCGAATTATCAATTCTTTATACATTACGTTACTGCCTGTAAGCCTTCACAATTAAAAAGATAATTGAATCGATAATATTATTATTTCAACTACCTATCTTGACGATAATACTACTCTGTGTAAAAAGTATCGGGAATATGTCAATAAAAAGACCCGCGTAAAAGAGGTCGTTCTAATTTTTTTACTGCATGTTGGTAGCACTGTACTGATTAAGCGCGCAAAATTTGAGCGGGATCTGTCATTTAATTTGTTTTAAACTACACTTTTTGTTGGTGATAGTTTTGAGTCCTCGGCGATTTTTACAATAGAAAATATTGTTGAACAAAGAGTGTGCCTTAAATTTTGTGTTTCGAATGATATTTCATGTGGTAAATCCCTAAAAATGTTGCGAAATACCTACGGCGAATCGTGTATATCGAAAACAAGGGCTTTTGAATGGTATAAGGCTTGTAAAAGAAGGCCGAGAAGTAGTAGTAGACTTGCCTCGTTCTGGTAGACCTTCAACCGCTACGACCAAAGAAAACATCGACAGAATCAAGAAGCTAGTGCTCGAAAATCGACGTATGAGTCTGAGAGAGTTGGCTAGTGAGGTGAACATATCTTTTAGGTCCGTCCACAACATTCTCATTGACAATTTAGGCATGAAACGCGTCGCCGCTCGACTAGTTCCAAAAGAGCTTAATTTTGTTCAAAAAGCGCAACGAAAGCATGTCGCTGAAGACATGGTTTCCCGAGCTTCTACGGATCCGACCTTTATGAAACGTATTATAAACTGGCGACGAGACATGGGTTTATGAGTACGACATGCAAACAAGCCAACAGTCTTCAGAATGGCGTCTCGAAAACGAGCCGAAACCAAAAAAACCGCGGCAAAGTCGCTCCAAAATCAAGGTGATGCTGACAGTTTTTTTTGACTACCGTGGTGTGGTTCACTCCGAATTCCTTCCAGAGGGAGAAACAGTGAATAAAGAATATTATTTAGGCGTCATGAAGCGTTTTCGTGAGAGTATCCGTCGAAAACGTCCAGATTTGTGGCAACACAACTCATGGATGCTGCACCATGATAATGCACCATCACACTCAGCCATTATAGTGAAAGAGTTTTTAGCGAAAAATTCAACAAAAGTTCTCGACCAAGCACCGTATTCACCTGATATGGCTCCGTATGACTTTTTTTTATTTCCCAAGTTAAAATTACCACTTCGAAGAAAACGTTTTGAGTCGATAGAAGCCATAAAAGAAAATTCGCTGAATGAGCTAAAGGCCATACCGCAAATAGCCTATGAAAGACTGGGTGAAGCGGTGGAGATGTTGTATTGCAAGCGATGGGGCCTACTTTGAAGGCGATAAAATAAATTTAGATGAATAATTTGTATTTTTTGTTTTATTGACTAATTCCCGATACTTAGTACACAGAATGTATATTACTGCATGATGACAATCAAGTCATACTTAATGGTGCTGTCGTCTGTCGTAAAAGTGTAGTTATTTTCAGGTCCACTTGACAGATGACCGATCTCGAAAGGGTTCATCATCTTCCTGCCCTTATCCCATTACTTGGGGTCGGCGCAACACGTTTCCTTCTTCCACTCTCTCCTATATCGAAAGGGTTCATCATTATAATTATATTACTTTCCTTGGGGTTCATTGAATAACGATTTAGTCACTTGAACGTCCCCGTCTCTTTTGACACTCTTCTTCTTCTTTATGGGGTCTCAGGTTTCCGCACTTAGTCCTTAAAGGTGGACCATTGTGCATGAGCCGTGGCGGCCGATTATTCCAACCAGCCCACCTCCCTCCAGAAGCAGATCAGACTTCCCGGTCTCCTCAGGGCATCCGCAAGGGATCGTGGTGTTCCCAGGGTCTCCTCACGAATCTTGGTAACGCCTGTGCACTCAAGGAGCACATGCGCCACAGTTTCCTCCGCCTCCATGCATGCTCTGCACAGGGGACTAAAAAATATGACTAAAATTTATGTACTTAGGTACATATATTTTTGATATACTTAATCCAATAAACTCCACTAAAATAAATTATAAATCCTTGCCAACAGCCACAAAATAGAAGCTTTTGCATTTGACATTAAAAATCGTAGGCGTACGTCGAGGCTGTTGTCAAAATCGAGGATGTTTTGCTTACAGACTATCGATTTCCACTATGAAATGTCAAATAAGTAATTCCATCTCACGCCGTTTACAGCCGTGCAGCAGTGCGATTCTCTAAGTGAGACTTTGTAGCTGCGATCTTCGCTGTGATCATGGCTGTTACAGCCGTGACATCGTTCGCTGCGCTCACGGGCGGTTTGTTCGGTATTCTTTAAGCTGTATTTGCTCGCCGTTGATCTCTCGGCTGCGGGGACTCACGGCTGTTCGCAAGGCTGTGCTAGAGCGGTGACAAAATGACATCCTCACAATCGATAAATTCTCGACTAGTAGATTTTGACTATTTCTTTGTATTAAAAATTATGTACCCGACGCATTTACTATTATTAAAGATGTATTCATTGTTTGAATGTGCAAAATCAATTAAAATTTGTACCACCTGAAATTGACTATTATAGATGCTAAAACTTGCAACCCAAGAATTAATCTGGCAATCTCGTGATTAATTTTTCTGATGATGCGTTTCGTTACTGCATTTGATAAACTTATGAAAACCTAAAAATATATTGTTTAAATTTTTTTAATTTGTATTAATGTTACGTATTTTATCCAACACACTTTTTTTGTTAAACATTATGGGAATAAGAACATAAAAAATCATTTATTTCACCATTCAGATTATTTTATGCGTTTGGTTATCAAGTAGCTAAAAGACAGTGCTCCAGGACCGATATTTTAATCATTTTTTGACATATGTATTTATAAATGTCAACAGCGCCTTGTGTTGTCGGATGAGCTTCTAAAAGTTTATGGAAAACCTGATAAGGTCCCGCAATGCATTCAGGAGCTACTTATGAATGCCTCAACGTATATATATTTGTACAAATTTATAACAGAGACTGTAAATGATATCTAGGTTACATTTAGTGTTTTTTTCTATCTACCTATTTTAATTTTATTGTATAATATATTTTTACCTCTAGATGTATTGATGTCTTTAACGTTAACGTCACAGACTACTTAGAGATACTACGGTTAACGTAGTATTTTTAGGTGTTTTTAGGTTATGTTTTTTTTTCCAAAATGTACTAGCTAAAATTTGGACATAAACGTCAAATCAATTTGACTTGACAGTAAAATGACGTTTAATTACTGATTTGACAAAAATGGATAAGACTATGAAGAAAAATGGATGGACATAATATTATTTAAAGTTTATGAAAACTGAAAAATGAAATACGAAAGACATTATTGTATAAAACTTATCACGTAAGAAAATACTTGGACGTAAGACTAGGCAATATGGTCGAAAGACTAGCCTTCCCTTCGGGGTAAACGAAAAAAAAAAAAAAAAAATTATAAATGTCAAAACCAAAACAACAACAAAAATCATGAAATTATTTATTTCAAAAACAATCATATAGTATAGATAAATACAGAAACTTGGTTAAGCCTTTCTTAATGGTAACAACAGAAGGTCACGTACTTGATATTTATGGCCCCTATGCCGCAACTGTGTCAGAATCTGTTCTAATGTTACAATTATATCTCTATGTTTGTAAACCTGAATCCCTACAACCTGGAGAGACACAGTTGAGCAAATAAGTCGAGACTTGTAACAATTTGTAGTTGGGTAGTGGAGGTTGTAACCTCCACTACTTGGAGAGATTATAAACTAATAAGAAATGATTTCAGCAACAATGTCGCTACCCATCTAATAACTGATTTTCGAAAAGCAGGGGCCATGATAAATGCTTTCCATGTACCCATTACAGATATACCAGATGCCTCTTGAGCGTGCCTTGCAAAAATTAAATGAACCTAACACATTAGCTGAATTTATTATTGAAAATAATATTAATGGAAGAAGCATCATCTTTTATTAGCATTCATGCTGTTATTCTTCTAAATGAGTTCCCAGTGATGACAGAATCTGATTTAATTTTATTTGCAATGGGAACTACAGATAAAGCAAGCACGCTCTTATTACAGAGAACATAATATAAGGCAAAATGGAATTTTTGAAATTGAAGTTTGCCGTGATGTTGAGCCTCTTCATTCATATACCAGATTTTGAGGGTGAAATGTTTTTATTTAGGGCTAGAATACAGTGAAGACACCTTGTGGAAAAGTATTTTCCACATATTATATTTTATTAAATATCCAGGAAAACAGTTGGAGCACAGAATCCACGGTTATTACTGTAACTGTATAATTGCAAAACGTACCATGGCTTGCTGTGCTCACATCATGACTATTGTTTGGTATATGGGGTGGGCTCGACATCAACAAGATATTTCAGCACCTGCCTCCTTCCTAGATCTCTTAGTAAGAAAAAATGATGAAAATGAGGAAATGGAATAAAAGAAAATAAGAATGTTATTGGTTTTATTTCAAATATCCCTAGTAGTTAACTAAATTCCCATTGGCATACACAGGATCGAATTATCAATTCTTTATACATTACGTTACTGCCTGTAAGCCTTCACAATGAAAAAAATAATTGAATCAATAATAAGGGTTCATCATCTTCCTGCCCTTATCCCATTACTTGGGGTCGGCGCAACACGTTTCCTTCTTCCACTCTCCCCTATATCGAAAGGGTTCATCATTATAATTATATTACTTTCCTTGGGGTTCATTGAATAACGTTTTGGTCACTTGAACGTCCCCTCTCTTTTGACACTCTTCTTCTTCTTTATGGGGTCTCAGGTTTCCGCACTTAGTCCTTAAAGGTGGACCATTGTGCGTGTGCCGTGGCGGCCGATTATTCCAACCAGCCCACCTCCCTCCAGAAGCAGATCAGACTTCCAGGTCTCCTCAGGGCATCCGCAAGGGATCGTGGTGTTCCCAGGGTCTCCTCACGAATCTTGGTAACGCCTGTGCACTCAAGGAGCACATGCGCCACAGTTTCCTCCGCCTCCATGCATGCTCTGCACAGGGGACTAAAAATATGACTAAAATTTATATAAGTACTTAGGTACAGTGCGATCAAATTATCTTGGCAGCTCTGAACATAGGCTTTGCGAAATTTTACGCATGTAAACTTGGGAATAAAACTGTTATTGCCAGATAAACCAATACTTAAACGATCAGAAAATATCTAATTTAAACAGTGAGAAATACAAATAAAATAAATATCATAACACTTCTATACAATCGTTGTAACAAAATGACCTGCACGAAGTTCGGAGCTGCCAAGATAATTTGATCGCACTGTACATATATTTTTGATTTACTTACTCCAATAAACTCCACTAAAATAAATTATAAATCCTTGCCAACAGCCACAAAATAGAAGCTTTTGCATTTGACATTAAAAATCGTAGGCGTACGTCGAGGCTGTTGTCAAAGTCGAGGATGTTTTGCTTACAGAATACCGATTTCCAATAGGAAATGTCAAATAAGTAATTCCATCTCACGCCGTCTACAGCCGTGCAGCGCTAGTGTCGACAGCCTTGAAAAAGTTATGAAGGAGAATACGAATCGTGTGTTCACCGCTGTAACAGCCGCTGCGATCAAGGCTGTTACGATGTTTGCGCTTAGCGAATCGCATAGCAGCGCTAGTGTCGACAGCCTTGAAAAAGTTATGAAGGAGAATACGAATCGTGTGTTCACCGCTGTAACAGCCGCTGCGATCAAGGCTGTTACGATGTTTGCGCTTAGCGAATCGCATAGCTGGGCACTATTCACACATTCAGAACACGACTGCGGCAGTATTTGATAGAAGCACAGCAGAAACTGGATATGGTCACAATGAATGTTTCAATCATATAAACGCTCAGCAACTACAGACTGCACCGTGTAACTACGTACCTACGCTATGCTATGCATAAACGCGAACTATTGCGACACATGTTTACGGTAGGTAACTAATCACAAGCGAGACCCGTGTGAGCACAGAAGACTCGTGCGGCGCGCGGCGCGCGCGCAGGCGAACAGCGACGCGAAGGTGGGGTGGGAGCGAGACAAAAGCGTGCCCAGGGTGCTTACTCTGGAATATAATTCCGATAGATCGACATTGGTCAAACGTCAGGGATTGGCTAGACTCAGTGAGTCCAGCCAATTGCTGACGTTTGACTGCCAATTCCAATGTCGATCTATCGGAATTATCGGTTTTCAAGCGTTTTTAGAGTGAATCTTTGAATAGACAAACTATGGGGCACTCCGCACTTGATATCGAGTCCAGCCTGTCCTATTACTTGCACATCACAGGAACTTGTATATTCGAGAGTAAGCACACTGGTCTTGATAACATTGCACCTAAATTGCACAAATATTCGTACCTATTTCTATTTATATTTATTTTCTTTGTTTTGTAGTGGTGATTGTAATTATTTTAAATGGGTAGGTAGTCGTTTGATATTACATTATAATACCTGTTATATGAATTTTATTTTCTTATATTTATTCTGTCTTGGCTTATCTCTGTACCTATTTATTTATTGTTACCAGTATTATTACTTTCTTTCACAATAATATATTTATTGCTTACATTTTCTTTTTATCTGAACTCGTACCTACATACACATTTTCTTAAACTTACTCGATATCTATTTATTGTAAACATTTATTTACCTAAAATATGTTTGAAACTGTTTTCTGTCTGTCACTTACCCCCTCAAGGTTCATTGGAAGACCAGCGTCAGACAGCATCACCTGTCTGGCATGAATGCTGAAATGAACCTTTTTGGCGCAGCCGTGTGGCACACAGCACATACCAACTATGGGGTCTGGTTCATAACATCGCGAGTCACTGCATCGATGGTCGCTGTATCGACAACGGTCCATCGACGGGTTAATGAATCGACAGTCCTCCAAATCGATGGTACGCTACATCGACAGTACACTACATCGATGGTACGCTACATCGACGGTACCCCAAATCGATGGTACGGTCAGCATCAGAAGTATATTAACATTACTCAAAGTTTCGAAGCAGTTTTTTTAATAAAAACTTGTTAGATATTACTCGTAACTACATGTTATTGGAGTGTAAGGACTATTTTAACGAATAATCTTCTGAAACATTAAAAATAATAGCTAGAGTCCAGTACATAAAAGAATTAAAATTCCGAAATGTTTAGCTTTTTAATGTTCTAGCGTGTCCACAATCTTGAAATTACATTTTGATGGGTCCCTATGGCCTCAGCAACATTACGCTGAACAGATCCAGCTTCCAGCATTCCCACAGCTCGTAAGCGTAACATCTCCGCCCTCGTCAAATGTCGGCGTTGCATGGCTACAATACCTCAATTTTAACTTTATCTTTCGTTTAAAAATGAAAAAAAAAACTTTAACTAAACGTAATTAGTATTGTTTTTTAAATTTCGCACAAATGAAAATTCCCTCTCCTATACATCAAGACATTTTTATGCCACCGAAACAAAAGAATTTTCATAAATTTGAATTTGGAATTAGTCTGAGATAAATTACAAACAAATCGGTGTATTAAAGATTCCAATGCGGCCAGTACTTTTAGAGTTATTTAATTGAGTATGAAATATCCCTAGACCGTGTTGATGTGGTATATGTCAGCGTCATTTCGTCTTCCACAAATATTTCAAGACTAAAATTAGCCAAATCGGTCCAGCCGTTCTCGAGTTTTAGCGAGACTAACGAACAGCAATTAAGTTTTATATACCTACCGGCGAACTTCGTACCGCCTAACAGTCAATGAATGTAGATTTACCTTTTAGCTGCGATAATTTATGCTTTTTTTTTTCTTTTATTTTTTTTTAAGATTTATTCTTCTATTCGGGGCGGAGACAAATCCAACGAATCAAAAACCATGAAAATTGGTCCCTAAGATCTCGAGTTATAAGTGTTGTAACAAACACGACTTTGTTTAATGTTATTACTAGCTGAATCCGCGCATGCGTTGCAATGCGTTTTTCCTACCTACCTATCTACTACCCTACCTACTACCCTACCTAGTACCCTACCTAGTACCCTACCCACCTACTACCCTACCTACTACCCTACCTACTACCCTACCTACTACCCTACCTACTACCCTACCTACTACCCTACCTACTACCCTACCTACTACCCTACCTACTACCCTACCTACTACCCTACCTACTACCCTACCTACTACCCTACCTACTACCCTACCTACTACCCTACCTACTACCCTACCTACTACCCTACCTACTACCCTACCTACTACCCTACCTACTACCCTACCTACTACCCTACCTACTACCCTACCTACTACCCTACCTACTACCCTACCTACTACCCTACCTACTACCCTACCTACTACCCTACCTACTACCCTACCTACTACCCTACCTACTACCCTACCTACTACCCTACCTACTACCCTACCTACTACCCTACCTACTACCCTACCTACTACCCTACCTACTACCCTACCTACTACCCTACCTACTACTCTACCTACTACCCTACCTACTACCCTACCTACTACCCTACCTACTACCCTACCTACTACCCTACCTACTACCCTACCTACTACCCTACCTACTACCCTACCTACTACCCTACCTACTACTCTACCTACCTACTACTCTACCTACCTACTACTCTACCTACCTACTACCCTACCTACCTACTACCCTACCTAAAAAAAAAAAAAGTATCCTATGTCCTTCTCCTGGTTCTTAGCTACCTCCCTACCAATTTTCAGCTAAATCCGTCCAGCCGTTCTTGAGTTATAAATGGAGTAACTAACACGACTTTCTTTTATATATATATATATATTATATATATATATATATAAGATATAGATATATATAGATAGAAGATATAGATGTTTGAACTCGCACTGGTGAAAAACCTTACCGGTGTTATTTTTTTTGTGTGTGTAATTTTTTTATGGAGATGAAAAAAAAAGGGATAGGTAGTAAAGTTCCACAAACTACCAGGAGAACAGAAGTAGGAACAAGGTATTGGAATATTTAAATCAAATCTAAATTATTCCTTTCTAATATGCACTTTTTGTTGTTGGAGTAGGAAACCAGGATAGTAAAGTCCCACAAACTACCAGTGGAATAGAAGCAGGCAAACAATTTTTTTGGAGATGAAAAAAAAAGATAGGTGGAAATCCTTTTTTTTCCATCTCCAAAAAAAAAAATTCAATACCTACCTCCTTCCTACTTCTAAGCTCCTGATAGTTTGTGCCGTAGATGTACCCTAAACTGTGTGATAGAACGAATGAGAAACTTGAGTCCCGATGGTTTTACGATTTTGTAACACCCTTATATCGTAGAACTAGTGGGAAAAAAAATCCCACTAGTTCTATCGTAGGACTGTGCAGTAGAACTAGTGGGAATGATCCCAACCAAGCAATCTGTACATAAAACTAAGTACCCATAGGCAAAGATTTTTACTGGAATTCGTGAGAGTATTATTTGGTACGTATCAAGATTATAATTATACAGGATGTAAACTGACCGATGGTAATTCAAACAAGCCTAAAAAACTACATTTTAATTAAACTATCTTGAATTTCTCTGTGTTTGTTAGTGTATAACTTAAGTAAGTAAGTAAGTGTTTATTTTGCAAACATGGTGTAGCGTAGTGGTTTTCGTGGTAGATAAATGAGACACTGTAGACTTAGTTATACATTTATTTTAGCACTACACATACAAATAGATTCTAGGGTCTAGGGTTCTAGTGTCTCTAAGGTCACGCACTGTCACTGAAGGTAGGTATACGGTACTGCCCTGAGCAACCAGAAGACGTCGATCGCCACGCGCGGTAGGTAGGCCGGGTCAGGCGGCCTCACGCGTCGGTAGGGACGCGCGGCAGGGCGGTCGATCAGGTGGGCAGCGGGCTCAGGGCAACTAGCCCGAGGCAGCGTTGGTGGTAGGCCGGTAGCGGCAGCGCAGGCGGCCAGTAGGTAGCGGCGGCAGGCCACTGTCTACACGGCCACGCCGTCGTCTGGTGCTGGACGTATTGGATTTTGGTGTTACCTAGCAACAACAGACCTTCAGATTTTGTTGATTCTGTCAGAAGAAAATATATGTGTCAAATGTTCTATTGTACTTTGTAATGTGTTTTAAATTATTTTATTGAGTATATTTGAATTTAAAGCTTGTTCTCCTTTCTTCTGCAACCACTACCTCCAATTGGTTATGGGCCCAGACCCAGAAGTTTGTGAAATGGAGCTTTCGAAAATTCAAATTGTGAAACTTGACGGCCACAATTGGATATCATGGAAGTACCGGATGGTAGCCTTACTGAGAGGTATGGATGGACTCATGGATATTGTGGATGGTAAAACACAAAGGCCAGCTAGACCCGTAGATGGAAGCGGTGACGCTGTAATAGAATTGTACAATAAAAATTTACGTAATTTTGTGAAGTTAGAGAGTACAGCCCTGCTCTTGATAACTAATAATGTGACAGATGAGACACTTGGCAAAGTAATTAGATTGTCCACACCGAAAGAAGTTTGGGATGAACTCCATAGATTATATGAGGGACCTAATGAGGGCCGACTCTATGATATATGTTTGGATTTCTTCAAGCTTAAGAGGGATCCGTCAGATGACATGTCGACTCATGTATCGAAATTGAAAAACCTGTGGCACAGTTTGAAGGAAGAGTTACTAAAAGAAGAGAAGGTAGAGTTACCTGAAGTTCTCTTGATTTGTAAGATCCTTGATACGCTGCCGGAAGTCTATTTCTCATTCAAGTCGAGTTGGCTGTTAATGTCAAAGAAGGAAAGGACAGTAGAAAACATTACGAGCTAGTTGTGTGCACATGAAAAAGCGCTTAATGCTAAGATGGCTGATGCTGAATCAAGTGAGACAGCGCTTTATGTGAAGGTAAATAAAAAGATTGCTAAGGAACATGACCATAGAGACCAAGGAACAATGAAAAAGTACAAATGCTTTATTTGCAAGGAACGTGGTCATCTCAAAAAGGATTGCCCAAGAGTTGGGATAAAGGAAAAGAAAAACAAAGCTCAAGGTTCTAACATGATGTTGCTGACGGTGAATTCAACAGATTCTAACAATGATCGTGATGATTGGTATGTGGATAACGGGGCCACTCACCATGTCACTATGCGAGGAGATCTGTTTCAAGATTTTGAACGTTTTGGTGAAGCTCACACGGTAACGACGGCGGATGGGAATGTGATTCAGGCTGTTGGAAATGGCACAGTCCATCTAGAAGCCAATGTTAAAGGACGGATTGAGAACCTCTATTTGAGAGATGTTTGGTATGTTCCCCAGATTAGCAAGAATCTTTTCTCTGTGCTTAGTTCACAGGACAAAAACCCAACGAGCGTATTTGAGTCTCGGGTTACAAATTGTTCCATGAAGATCAATGGTAAGATTGTTGTAACAGGAACAAGGCAAAGATGTGGCGGTTTGTACAAGATAGATTGCAAAGTCGTACGCCCTGCTGTTTCAGTAAACTTAATTGAGCATGGAGATATGCTGCAACTATATCATGAACGTATGGGCCATCAAGATAAGAAACATGTCAAACGATTGATAAAGAAGGAGCTAGGAATAGAGACGCCAAATAGTGGAGAACTATGCGAAGGTTGTATCTTTGGGAAAGCGCACAGGCAACCATTTGGTGTTCGCGAAAAGGCTACGAAACCTGGTGAGCGCATACACTCTGACGTCTGTGGTCCCTTCCCTTCAAGTATCTCAGGATATCGATACTTCGTTTTATTTAAGGATGAGTATACACGGTACAGATATGTGTATTTCCTGAAAAATAAGTCTGACGTTTATGAAAAGCTAAAATTAATGTTGTCTGAAGCTAGAAATGCTGGACACAATGTTATAGAGCTTTTAAGCGACAACGGAGGTGAATACGATAACAAAAGAGTACGAGATCTACTTGAACAAACAGGAATAAAGCAAAGGCTCATAATGCCGTACACTCCAGAGCAAAATGGATGTAGCGAAAGGGAAAACCGGACCCTGGTCGAATCTGCTAGAGCAATGATGCACGCGCATGAAGAGATTCCTCAGAATTTGTGGGCAGAGATGGTAAACACTGCTGTTTATATATTAAACAGGACAGGACCAACTTTAGTGGAACACAAGTCGCCTTTTGAGCTTTGGCTAAACAAGAAGCCTCAAATAAAGCACTTGAGGATAATCGGAACGCCCTGCTTTGCGCATGTACCAAAGCAGAGGAGAAAGAAATTGCACAAGAAAGCTACACGTTGCATTTTGATTGGATACGACAATGATGACGGGTACAGACTTTGGAACCGAGAGAGAAATTCGCTGGTGAGGTCTAGAGATGTCACTTTTAATGAGAAAATGCTGGAGTCTTCAATGAATGAACGCGATATTGAGACAGTCTGCGATCAGTTTAATGAAATTGAAGTGGTGCCTGTTACAAGAAGTTTGACGGATGATGAACAAAGTGTTCATGTTGAGCCCAATAGGGAAAGGGTCGAAGAAACAGACTATCCTTGTATAAGCATTGATGAAGGACATATAAGTGTTGGTGAAGAGTTCCACGATGCTCAGAACATTCTACCTGAACAGTCTATTGAATCGAGGGGGAATATTATCGAAGAAGATAATGTTATTGATGGTCTAGACGATGTCATAGATGAAGATCAAGATTACGATGATCACGAAGATGTGTTCCCGGAACAGATGGTACTTCGTGACCGCTCTTCGTTACGCCCTCCAGATCGATTCAAAGACTTTATCCTGAATGCTATAATGGGATACAACGAGCCAACGTCGCATAAGGATGCGATTAGAAGCCCAGAGAAAGATCTATGGGAAGAAGCCATGGACAGTGAGATGAACTCTTTACAGGAAAATGACACGTGGAAGCTTGTAAGTCTACCTAAGGGAAGAAAAGCGATACCATGTAAGTGGGTATTTCGAGTAAAGATGAACGCTGATGGCTCCATAGATAAATACAAGGCAAGACTGGTCATAAAAGGTTTTCATCAGAAAAAGGGGATTGACTATGAGCAAACATTTAGCCCAGTCACCAGAATGGGGACTGTTCGTTCTGTGCTGAGTGTAGCAGCTAACGAAGGAATGGCGATGCTACAGTTTGATGTCTCCACTGCCTTTTTGTATGGCTCTCTAAATGAAGAGATTTTTATGAAACAACCGGAAGGTTATGACGACGGCTCCGGTCGAGTTTGTCTTTTACGGAAGAGTCTTTATGGGTTAAAGCAAGCACCTCGATGCTGGAACCGGTGCATTTTAGACTTCTTTAAAGAGATTGGCTTCAAGACAAGTGAAGCGGATTCTTGCCTTTTGATAAGGGAGAAAGGATGTGGAAAAGTCATAGTGGCTTTATATGTGGATGATGGCCTCGTCGCTGGTTCCAATCAGCAGCTCATAGACGAGTTTATTAAGGAGCTTAGTGGTCGGTTCAAAATTACGACAAAGCCAGCTTCCTACTTTCTTGGAATAGAGATTGAAAGCAGAGGAGACGGAATTAAAATAGTTCAGACGTCTTATGTACGGAAGATCTTGCGGAGATTCGGAATGGATACCTGTAAACCAGTTTCTACGCCGATCGTAAAAGATGGTACATCAAGCGAGAAAGTGGATATGAGTTATATGAGGAATAACTACAGGCAAATCGTTGGAGCCTTAGCTTACTTGATGGTATGCACTAGACCTGACATTGCATATGCTGTTAGTGTAGTCTCACGAAGTCTGGAGAAACCAGAAGAGGTAGACTGTGTCCGACTGAAGCGCATAATGCGATATTTGCAATATACGCCAGATCTAGGTATTATGTACAAGAAGCATTACAAGGAAGGTATTTTGGAATGCTACAGCGATGCTGACCATGCCGGAGATGTTAGCACTGGAAGATCCACTAGCGGGGTGCTGTGCATGTACGCGGGAGGAGCGATCTCATGGCTAAGCCAAAGACAGGCAAGTGTTGCGATTTCAACTACAGAGGCTGAAATTGTTGCCGCAAGTGAAGCAGCCAGGGAAACAATATGGCTGGCACGGCTTTTGAACAAAATTGTTGTTCTTAAGAAGATTCCGTGCTTAAGAGTGGATAACGAAGCTGCAATAAGGCTAGCTGAAAATCCCGAGTTTCATCGACGAACTAAGCATATTCGGGTACGGCACTTCTTCGTTAGAGAGTTGGTTACTGGCGGTGAGCTAAATGTAAACAAGGTAGCCAGTGAAGAGCAGCTGGCTGATATATTTACAAAGCCACTCACCAGAGCCAGAATTCTCAAGATCTCAAATCTTATAGGTCTTTGCTGAGAGGAGATATTGGATTTTGGTGTTACCTAGCAACAACAGACCTTCAGATTTTGTTGATTCTGTCAGAAGAAAATATATGTGTCAAATGTTCTATTGTACTTTGTAATGTGTTTTAAATTATTTTATTGAGTATATTTGAATTTAAAGCTTGTTCTCCTTTCTTCTGCAACCACTACCTCCAATTGGACGCGTAGGCGTCGCAGTTTAAAGGCGGCTCGCGGTAGGGCGGCCGTGCAGATGCGCGCTTCTCACCGCGTTGGTAGAACGCGGGAGCACAGCAGCAGAGCAGTGCAGCGTGAGCGAAGCAGCAAGTTTGTTAGCCAGCGATAGGAACCCTGAAACAGCGCCAAGGGGGGCGCTTGAGCTCCAAGATGGTTCCTGTAAGCCCCTACGATGTGCGTGTCCCAGCCATGCGTTAACTGCGGCAAGCTCAAGGCAGTGAAGAAGATGGAAGATGGGTACTCACACATCGCAGTGGTTTACAGTGATTAGATGATAGGTGAATAGATGGTAGACAAAAGGCAAGGCGTGGCGTCACATCGCCACGGGGTTCTCATTGACCGCCGACTCGCGTCGCAGGTTTATGATACAGCATGGATGAGCATGATTTAGTTTATAGAGAATAGAATAGGATGCATGCCATGCGGAGAACCATATAACCAATTAGAGCACATGTGCATTGTGAATAGCTAGGTGCTAATTAATATTAAATACAGAATACATTGCCGGCAGCCATGTTAAATAGACACAGAGATTACAAATAGTTATGGCTTGCCGGGACATAAATTTAGCAGCAAAAGAACACAATGGCGGAGTTCACTTACCCAATAACTGGGGACTTATCTAGTAGGCTGCTCGCTTGATGTAAAAAGGGCAGAGCCTATGCGCGCAGCCGTTTTTAAAGGAGGTCCTGAGTGACGTTCTCCCTCCATTGTGACATTTCAGAACATTTAGGGCTGTACCTATAATTTAGTGAGGTGACAACTTTTTAGAATTAGTCGGTTTTTAGGGAATCGACTAATTTATGCTACAATGGGTACAGTACATGGTGATATAAACAAATATTAGGCAGGTTCAGCCATATTTTACCAAAAGGCATGCAAAAATTATTTTTAACACAATTAAAGGAATTAATACGAGTAGTTTTTCAATTGTTTTAAATCACAAGTTATATATGTCGCAGATTCAACACCGAGGCACAATATTTAGAGTTGACAATTTAGAATAACGCCATCTATCATCGTTTGTCAGAAAACTCGGAAACGTCAAGCAGTGAGCTTGGGTGAGGTCGATACAGAGCGTGGCAGGTTTGACAGCTGTCAGTTGTCATATGTCAAATGTCAGTTGTGATATGTCAGACGTCAGTGGTCAGTGGTCGGTTGACGTTGACATTAGACGCATTTGATTTGAGGGACGGGACTTTTTGGTGAGACACGAGCGCGAACGGGTGTTCTGCCCGCCTGTATCGAACTGACCGCGTTTCCGTACTTTAATCCATTTACATCGGCTTGATCGTTTGAGATTTTGTTAATTTGTTATCGGAAGTGAATAAATAGGCGGTTGTAATCAGTGTTGAGACTATTATTTCGTACCTCCGCCATGCTGAACTTGGACTCTGACAACGATGTACCCGAAATAGTTGAGCTACCTTCGTCATCAGAAGTGGGATGTAACTCTAACGCCTACATAGTGTAAGTGATAGTGCTAGGCCGGAAAAGTGTAAAGACAATGCGCGTGCGTCTGAAAGTGACATAGAAACGGAAATGTGGTGTTTTCTGTTCGAGCAAATAATTAAAAACTTTATGACTATTGTGCAAGCAATGAAATCACTTTTTGCGAGTACGGATATTCGCCTACCGCATTTTGACCCTGAAAAACGGAACATTGTCCCGCGTGTTTCTTTGGCAAGAGCCGACATGTGTCTTATCGATCCGAATAGTCAAGGTGCATCGTTGATGATTGCTTTGAACCGCGCACTCATTAGAGAAACGGGACGAACGGGAGTCACACATCCACTGTAGGTGCGTCGTAAGTCGGCACCTCCGTCGCTGGTCGTCCTCCGCTGGGCCTCCTCCGGGTAACCGTTGGTCTCACCTGGTGGGGATGGACCGCCGGGGTGCTGTGAAGACAGCAGCGCCGTGAAACCGGCGCTGTGGCGTGCCTACAGGGGACGCAGCGAATTCCACGAGACTCATGTGAGAAGTTTCGTCATGGCGGTCGTCCATATCTTGTCCTGGGATGAAATGGAGCGATTTTAAGGAGCTGTTTATAGTCTGGAGTGCCCCGTATGGTGATGACGGTCGCGAAGACCCTGATGCGACATCAGAACCGGGATTCACTCGAGCTGAAGAAAATACGAAGAATGGCGCGATGACGTCACGGTGCGCTGAGAATTTACTTCGGCAGCGGCGCCGGCGGCGCGGCGGCGGGACGCGGCTTGGCGGCGCGTGGTTGGCAGCGCGGCGGCGCGGCAGGCTGACCAAGCAGTGCCTGCAGCCTGCAGCAGAGGCAAATAGCGAGCGACGTGTTGAAGTTTGCTATGTGAGCAATCCTAGCAGTGTGCCGATGAATCTTGGTGAGTCGTACCCATTTTATTATGTTTCTGGAGCCGAATGCTCTCTGATCAAAAATAATGTTTCGTCACAGTTCAGTGGCAAGCGTGTAAACAACATTGTAAATTGACCCGGGATAGGTCATGATAGTCTGTACCTTACAATTATTTTCTGAGGTCGTGATTTACGATTAAAAATTTTGTTTTATGTTGTACCAGATAGTTGTTTTAAAAATGATATTTTAATTGGCCTTGAGATTTTACAACAAGGATTTAATGTTAGTTAGACGTGTGATAGTGTTGTTTTTGTGTCGTGAAAAGGTTGTTAGGTTATGTGATGTTTCAAATAAGCTCAAGAATGCTTCTAATATTCAAATTGATTTCAATACAGTTGATACAGATGTTTCGTTAGAATTTCGTTCCCAATTAATTAATCTATTGACAGCATATTCATCTTTGTATGTCAAGACTAGTTGAATACTAAGTGGTCAACTTGACATTTAAAGTACCTAGCTTAGTATGAGTTTTCTTATAACCTGTAACGTTATAGGAAAAATAAAGTAACATGTTGAACAACCCTACTTTAAAAAAATATTTTGATAAAGGCTCGAAATGATTATCTTGATGGTGTTGTGTATGTAACCGGAGGGAGGTTACATATGGAGGTGACCGGTTAGAGGTTGCCTGTTGTGCTTGTTGTGTATGTAACCGGAGGGAGGTTACATATGGTGGTGACCGAAAAGAGGTTGCCTGTTGTACCTGTTGTGTATGTAACCGGAGGGAGGTTACATATGGTGGTGACCGGATAGAGGTTGCCTGTTGTGCCTGTTGTGTATGTAACCGGAGGGAGGTTACATATGGTGGTGACCGGATAGAGGTTGCCTGTTGTGCCTTTTGTGTATGTAACCGGAGGGAGGTTACATATGGTGGTGACCGGATAGAGGTTGCCTGTTGTGTATGTAACTGGAGGGAGGTTACATATGGTGGTGACCGGATAGAGGTTGCCTGTTGTGCCTGTTGTGTATGTAACCGGAGGGAGGTTACATATGGTGGTGACCGGATAGAGGTTGCCTGTTGTGCCTGTTGTGTATGTAACCGGAGGGAGGTTACATATGGTGGTGACCGGATAGAGGTTGCCTGTTGTGCCTGTTGTGTATGTAACTGGAGGGAGGTTACATATGGTGGTGACTGGATAGAGGTTGCCTGTTGTGTTAGTAACCGGATGGAGGTTACGTGTTGATGACCGGATGGAGGTCGATTGGTTTGATACTTATAACCGGATGGAGGTTATAAGTGTGATGATGAAGACCGGATAGAGGTCAGAGTATGAGCACTACAATATTTTAATGAGTTTCCTATTATTTGAATGATTATGGGTGTTGTTCGACATGTCAGCTTTGGGAGAAAGAGTTTGTTTTGATTTCATTAGAACCGGTAATGATTTTGACCAGAATACCTTTTATTTTCTACCCACTTGGGCCAGGAATGGCCGAACGACTAGTATTGGGCAGACTTCTACCAACTCAACTGTACAAATTTTGACTTTAGTTCGATGGAATTGTTTTAAAAATTCTATTTCACGTTTTACCCGACAATTATTTGCGATTAGTTTTGGTTCATAATGTCATCAAATGAGATACGATTTGAGAAAATACGGTCAATTGCGACATGTGACGCAATTGCTGACTGTAAATTTGACTTTCACACGATAGACACTGACAAAACGAGATCGGGTGATGATGAAGGGGTCAGACCTTAAGTGAGAGGTAAAAGATGCAAATGTAGTATGCAAGTGGCTCAGATTACATACATTGCAAATCAATGCTGTTCGTTGCTGCACGCGTGTAAGTGTTTATTTGAGGGCTGTGACCAACGTCCATCATGGCAATGTAGCTAAAGGTGCTAAATAAAGGCAATGTGTTAAGTTGAGTTGATGTTGGGTACCGGATCGAGGTCCCATGGTTGCCGGATGGAGGCAATGAGATGTGTTGAGGTTGGGTACCGAATGGAGGTTCCATGGTTGCCTGTTGGAAGCTGTGTGTTGTATGTGACGAAGCTGGGTACCGATCAGAGCATTGCATACTGGATTTGATCGGATACTAGATTCGGTCGAAAGTTGATGATTTCTTGATGAATGTTGATTTCAATGTTGAGATTTTCTTTATGAGATTTGATGAGAATATGGATCAGAACAAAACTTTGTTTTGAATTGTGTGTGTGAGTGATAATACTCCGACGTCTTGGCCAGGGAGGCCGAGTAAGGGACGATTTACTTTCCGTGACTTCTTGTTGCAGATACCTCACACGAGGACGTGTGAAATGTCAAGATGGCCGTGTCGCAGATTCAACACCGAGGCACAATATTTAGAGTTGACAATTTAGAATAACGCCATCTATCATCGTTTGTCGGAAAACTCGGAAACGTCAAGCAGTGAGCTTGGGTGAGGTCGATACAGAGCGTGGCAGGTTTGACAGCTGTCAGTTGTCATATGTCAAATGTCAGTTGTGATATGTCAGACGTCAGTGGTCAGTGGTCGGTTGACGTTGACATTAGACGCATTTGATTTGAGGGACGGGACTTTTTGGTGAGACACGAGCGCGAACGGATGTTCTGCCCGCCTGTATCGAACTGACCGCGTTTCCGTACTTTAATCCATTTACATCGGCTTGATCGTTTGAGATTTTGTTAATTTGTTATCGGAAGTGAATAAATAGGCGGTTGTAATCAGTGTTGAGACTATTATTTCGTACCTCCGCCATGCTGAACTTGGACTCTGACAACGATGTACCCGAAATAGTTGAGCTACCTTCGTCATATAGATCATTGCAACACAATTTATAGAACAGAAGTGCATTTGTCAAAATATTGTACAAAGCTGGACTATCATTCATTACATTAAAATTAAATTATTAATCATTAAAATTACAAATAATATAAAGAAATTCAATAATTTGTATAACATATTAATTAATTGTAAAAGGCAAAAAATTCAGTCAAGTCAAAAAGATTAAATATGATTTATCGGTAGAAATGTCAAGACAAATTCATAGTACATTGAACAAAAGTCACAAAACAAATAAATTTCCTTATGCCAAAATTCAATAATGTCAAAATTCAATCATGTCAAAATTCAATAATGTCAAAATTCAATAATGTCAAAATTCAATAATGTCAAAATTCAATAATGTCAAAATTCAATAATGACAAAATTCAATAATGTCAAAATTCAATAATGTCAAAATTCAATAATGTAAATTCTATAATGTCAAAAAGAATAAATATGATTTAAAGATTATGCCAAATATTCAATTAAATTTATCATTCATAAAATCTTTCTCATTGAGGAATTCGCTGACAGTATAGTAAGCTTTATGGGTCAAAAAGTTTCGCAGCCTGTTTTTAAACAATGACAGCGGTAACTTCCTCCATTGTTTGGGTAATTTATTATAAATGGTCGAAGCCATGCAGTAGACACTCTTGCGCATCAGTGCCGTTTTGGCGGGGTATGAACATATCAAGTTATTGTCGCGTCTGTTACGTGGAACTACGTCAGCCATACGAGTCAACGTATTTATATTATATTAACGTATTTATATTGTAGCGTACCTAATAGTTCTGTGTGTTACAATATATCCATTAGAATTCCAATTTGGTCTGTTAATTTGTTTATCATACAAATTAGATTTTATGTTTTGTGCATAAATTCTTCGAATTTTAAAATTATTCATGAATTTAAATATATGTATGTCGCAGATTCAACACCGAGGCACAATATTTAGAGTTGACAATTTAGAATAACGCCATCTATCATCGTTTGTCGGAAAACTCGGAAACGTCAAGCAGTGAGCTTGGGTGAGGTCGATACAGAGCGTGGCAGGTCTGGTTTGACAGCTGTCAGTTGTCATATGTCAAATGTCAGTTGTGATATGTCAGACGTCAGTGGTCAGTGGTCGGTTGACGTTGACATTAGACGCATTTGATTTGAGGGACGGGACTTTTTGGTGAGACACGAGCGCGAACGGTTGTTATGCCCGCCTGTATCGAACTTACCGCGTTTCCGTACTTTAATCCATTTCCATCGGCTTGATCGTTTGAGATTTTGTTAATTTGTTATCGGAAGTGAATAAATAGGCGAATGTAATCAGTGTTGAGACTATTATTTCGTACCTCCGCCATGCTGAACTTGGACTCTGACAACGATGAACCCGAAATAGTTGTGCTACCTTCGTCATCAGAAGTGGGATGTAACTTTAACGCCTACATAGTGTAAGTGACAGTACTAGGCCGGAAAAGTGTAAAGATAATGCGCGTGCGTCTGAAAGTGACATAGAAACGGAAATGTGGTGTTTTCTGTTCGAGCAAATAAACAAAAACTTTATGACTATTATGCAAGCAATGAAAACACCTTTTGCGAGTACGGATATTCGCATACCGTATTTTGACCCTGAAAAACGGAATATTGTCCCGCGTGCTTGGTTGGCAACAGCCGACTTGTGTGTTATCGATCTGAATAGTCAAGGTGCATCGTTGATGATTGCTTTGAACCGCGCACTCATGGGGAGAAACGGGACGAACGGGAGCCACACATCCACTGTAGGTGCGTCGTAAGTCCGCACCTCCGTCGCTGGTCGTCCTCCGCTGGGCCTCCTCCGGGTAACCGTTGGTCTCACCTGGTGGGGATGGACCGCCGGGGTGCTGTGAAGACAGCAGCGCCGTGAAACCGGCGCTGTGGCGTGCCTACAGGGGACGCAGCGAATTCCACGAGACTCATGGGAGAAGTTTCGTCATGGCGGTCGTCCATATCTTGTCCTGGGATGAAATGGAGCGATTTTAAGGAGCTGTTTATAGTCTGGAGCGCCCCGTATGGTGATGACGATCGCGAAGACCCTGATGCGACATCAGAACCGGGATTCACTCGAGCTGAAGAAAATACGAAGAATGGCGCGATGACGTCACGGTGCGCTGAGAATTTACTTCGGCAGCGGCGCCGGCGGCGTGGCGGCGGGACGCGGCTTGGCGGCGCGTGGTTGGCAGCGCGGCGGCGCGGCAGGCTGACCAAGCAGTGCCTGCAGCCTGCAGCAGAGGCAAATAGCGAGCGACGTGTTGAAGTTTGCTATGTGAGCAATTCCAGCAGTGTGCTGATGAATATCTGGTGAGTCGTACCCATTTTATTATGTTTCTGGAGCCGAATGCTCTCTGATCAAAAATAATGTTTCGTCACAGTTCAGTGGCAAGCGTGTAAACAACATTGTAAATTGACCCGGGATAGGTCATGATAGTCTGTACCTTACAATTATTTTCTGAGGTCGTGATTTACGATTAAAAATTTTGTTTTATGTTGTACCAGATAGTTGTTTTAAAAATGATATTTTAATTGGCCTTGAGATTTTACAACAAGGATTTAATGTTAGTTAGACGTGTGATAGTGTTGTTTTTGTGTCGTGAAAAGGTTGTTAGGTTGTGTGATGTTTCAAATAAGCTCAAGAATGCTTCTAATATTCAAATTGATTTCAATACAGTTGATACAGATGTTCCGTTAGAATTTCGTTCCCAATTAATTAATCTATTGACAGCATATTCATCTTTGTTTACTAGTGATTTCTAGATCCCATATTACAACAAGACTAGTTGAATACTAAGTGGTCAACTTAACATTTAAAGTACCTAGCATAGTAAGAGTTTTCTTATAACCTGTAACGTTATAGGAAAAATAAAGTAACATGTTGAACAACCCTACTTTAAAAAATATTTTGATAAAGGCTCGAAATGATTATCTTGATGGTGTTGTGTATGTAACCGGATGGAGGTTACGTGTGGAGGTGACCGGATAGAGGTTGCCTGTTGTGTATGTAACCGGATGGAGGTTACATGTGGAGGTGACCGGATAGAGGTTGCCTGTTGTGTATGTAACCGGATGGAGGTTACATGTGGAGGTGACCGGATAGAGGTTGCCTGTTGTGTATGTAACCGGATGGAGGTTACATGTGGAGGTGACCGGATAGAGGTCGCCTGTTGTGTATGTAACCGGATGGAGGTTACATGTGGAGGTGACCGGATAGAGGTTGCCTGTTGTGTATGTAACCGGATGGAGGTTACATGTGGAGGTGACCGGATAGAGGTTGCCTGTTGTGTATGTAACCGGATGGAGGTTACGTGTTGATGACCGGATGGAGGTCGATTGTTTTGATGCTTATGGCCGGATGGAGGCTATAAGTGTGATGATGAAGACCGGATAGAGGTCAGAGTATGAGCACTGCAATATTTTAATGAGTTTCCTATTATTTGAATGAGTATGGGTGTTGTTCGACATGTCAGCTTTAAACGAAAGAGTTTGTTTTGATTTTATTAGAACCGGTAATGATTTTGACCAGAATACCTTTTATTCCCTACCCACTTGGGCCAGGAATGGCCGAACGACTGGTATTGGGCAGACTTCTGTAAGGTCAACTGTACAAATTTTGAATTCTGTTGAGACCGATGGAATTGTTTTAGAAATTCTATTTCACGTTTTACCCGACAATTATTTGCGATTAGTTTTGGTTCATAATGTCATCAAATGAGATACGATTTGAGAAAATACGGTCAATTGCGACATGTGACGCAATTGCTGACTGTAAATTTGACTGACACGATAGACACTGACAAAACAAGATCGGGTGGTGATGAAGGGGTCAGACCTTAAGTGAGAGGTAAAAGATGCAAATGTAGTATGCAAGTGGCTCAGATTGCATACATTGCAATGCTGTTCGTTGCTGCACGCGTGTAAGTGTTTATTTGAGGGCTGTGACCAACGTCCATCATGGCAATGTAGCTAAAGGTGCTAAATAAAGGCAATGTGTTGAGTTGAGTTGATGTTGGGTACCGGATGGAGGTCCCATGGTTGCCGGATGGAGGCAATGAGATGTGTTGAGGTTGGGTACCGAATGGAGGTCCCATGGTTGCCTGTTGGAAGCTGTGTGTGTTGTATGGTACCGAGCAGAGCATTGCATACTGGATTTGATCGAATACTAGATTTGGTCGAAAGTTGATGATTCTTGAAGAATGTTGATTTCAATGTTGAGATTTTCTTTATGAGATTTGATGAGAATATGGATCAGAACAAAACTTTGTTATGAATTGTGTGTGAGTGATAATACTCCGACGTCTTGGCCAGGGAGGCCGAGTAAGGGACGATTTACTTTCCGTGACTTCTTGTTGCAGATACCTCACACGAGGACGTGTGAAATGTCAAGATGGCCGTGTCGCAGATTCAACACCGAGGCACAATATTTAGAGTTGACAATTTAGAATAACGCCATCTATCATCGTTTGTCGGAAAACTCGGAAACGTCAAGCAGTGAGCTTGGGTGAGGTCGATACAGAGCGTGGCAGGTCTGGTTTGACAGCTGTCAGTTGTCATATGTCAAATGTCAGTTGTGATATGTCAGACGTCAGTGGTCAGTGGTCGGTTGACGTTGACATTAGACGCATTTGATTTGAGGGACGGGACTTTTTGGTGAGACACGAGCGCGAACGGTTGTTATGCCCGCCTGTATCGAACTTACCGCGTTTCCGTACTTTAATCCATTTCCATCGGCTTGATCGTTTGAGATTTTGTTAATTTGTTATCGGAAGTGAATAAATAGGCGAATGTAATCAGTGTTGAGACTATTATTTCGTACCTCCGCCATGCTGAACTTGGACTCTGACAACGATGAACCCGAAATAGTTGTGCTACCTTCGTCATGTATATTCAGGATTACAAAAAAAACTCTTGCGGTAAAAACTTGTGTTTTTGTGAACAATAAAGAATAAATAGTTTGCTAAGAATAGAATGTATGAATAAAATGTCTAAAATATACAAATTTTGTATCAATTTCTAAAACCCATGCGTAACACCTGCAATCCCCGAAGTGTTAGGCAAAGTTGTATTCATTAGTACACCCACATTTTGCTAGTTATGTTTAAGTCCCATGTTATAGGGGGCGAGCCTATTGCTATCAACCGGCCACAAATCCAGGCTCCGGTGCTACTACCGAGACATTCCTGATTGAAAAAGTCAATCTTCAATTCTCTCTCTGGTTGACTCGGAAGTGCCGTGCTTGACCGATGCAGAGAGCGCCTGGAGAATGGCTTACCGAACACGGATCGGCCCGAGAACCCATTTTCCCAGAGCCGGATGAGTTGCTCTGCAGGTTGGTACGGAATAACCTCATTAATACGTCTAACAATACTGCTGAGCGTGCCCGCCTGCTGGCTGTGGGTGAGTGGGAGTCGGGCCTCTGGCTTCAGGCCCTACCGTCACCTAATATAGGCACTATGCTAAGTGACACAACCTTCCGGCTCGCTACATGTTTGCGTTTGTGTGCTCCGTGTGGGGCTCCACATCGCTGTCAATGTGGTGAAGTAGTCAGCCTCGGACACCATGACCTTTCCTGCAGTAAGAGCGCAGGTCGGATTGCGATTTAGAAAGTTAACCATATGTTAGATAATCTTCGGCTTCCGGGAATATTGCTTTTTTTTTATTACCGTGTGTTGCCATTATAAAGTTCAGTGTTTTATTATTATGTACTTAGTAGTATGAAGAATGAAAATATGGATATTTAGTAATACAGTGGATTTCATTTATTACGACCTTGGTTGTAGCGACCATTTACCTATAGCGACGTTAAATCTAAGGCCCTTGAATTTAAAGCATACTTTAGTACAAAATTCATGTGGCTATAGCGACTTTGGATGTAACGCCGAGTTCGGGTGTAGCGACTGTTTTTAATGAATCATTTGTAACAAATTCCTAGAAATCCCATGCAGATATTGCGACCGGAGTCGGCCGCCAAAGACACAAAGATTTTTTTCTTTCACAAACATTTCTTATCTTTTGTTTACATCCATTGCACACAGATGGTCAGCAAGTGTGGAGACCTTTACCTTTTGTTTATAGATATCAACTAAGTAGGTAGGGAAGCGTGTACGTTTCGGAGCTTTTATGGTTCAGTTACAAAGTGATATTCTGAGTAGCAACTGGGTTTAGTAAACTTTTGAATAAGTATGGCTGCTAGACGCACATTCACTGTTAAAGAAAAGGCGGAATCGGCGGTGTCTGTATCTCTTTACCTTTGCCTGTAACGACTTCCGGATATAACGACGAAAATAGAGTGATCCCTTCATTGTCGTTATACCCGAAATCCACTGTAGTTTGTAACATTTGGTGTGGCCATGGTTGTCAAATGTAAATTGTTTATAAACAATAGTGTAGTGAGTACTGTGCTAAGATTCGAAGGAGCCGCCGCCACGAGTGATATAATCGCGGCGCTGTTATCGTCTTTTCACGTATTTTGAAACATTCTTTCGTGATTCTCTCGCTCGTGTACAAGACCCCAAAGTATGGGAAATAATAGGGCGAAATGGACGCCTCTGTGGCAAAAAAAGGCCTGTTTGTTCATTGTTAAAATAAAGTTGATTTGAAAACACGAACCCCTCGTTGCGCCTTCAGAAAAGAACACAGCAACTACACACATGGGAGCACATTGTTCACGCGTGCCATCTAGACCCTGGCCGATACGGCAACGGCGGACCCGTTTTCACGGGCCAAAGTAAAGTCTCCGCAGCCAGTGGGCGAAGCCCGGTGATCGCCAGCCACGCCACGACAGCCTTATTATAATATTTCCGACTAGTTTTTTGCCCACGGCTTCGCCCGCGTGGATGTCAGTTTAACTACAAAAATGACGATTTTCCATACAAACTTTTATCCCCTATTTGACTCCCTTAGGGGTTGAATTTCGAAAAATCCTTCCTTATTCCTTATATACACGTTATAAAGGGAACCCCTGTCAGCTTTCTAGGTCCAAGGGTTTGGGCTGGGCGTTGAGGAGTCAGACAGTCAGGCAGGACTTCTCTTTTTATTTATATAGATAGATACAGAGTTCGGTCAAGACTAGTGCCTGGGACCCGAAACCGGCCGGGCATTTTACAGACGGTCAGCCCACCACTCTCCAAAGAAAGTAAAATAGCTATTAATGTGAATTTTGAATCAACGGAAGACAACATCTTGAATGAAATGTCAGGCTGAAATGCTAGCCCGCCGCGGCCTCGACACAATGTGCTAAGCAGGAACATGGGTGGTTTTTAGTCAGTAGAAGTCGGCAATTCTCTACCGCTCTGCCGCGCGGAAGGATTCATTTGATAATTTCTCACCCTCCAAAAAAAAAAATAGAAATTTTTGTTCGAAAGTCGACTTTCTCCAAAAATTTAGCTTCACCGCAACAGCTATCTTCTTCTTATCGTGTGGGCAGTAAGGTCCAACGAAGACGACACATGGAAGCATCTTTTTATCACATAAACAGGTGATTCAATCCTGCAATATCTCAGCCAAACTGGAAACAATTTAAAAAAGTATATGCTTGCCGTGGGAATCTAATCCACGGCCACCGGGTCACAAGGCACACGTATAAAGAATCTAAGTTAAATAGAAAGTAATTTGGTACAAAGTTATTCAGAAAGAGCTGCATTGCGTGTCTTGGTTCGAGAATATAAGTTTGGGTAGAAGTTATGTTAAGTTAGTAGTTTTGGACACTATCCATCAGCAAAATTTGCTTTCCTAATGAAAAATGTTACATCACTCACATCGCACAATAGGGAAGCACTGTATCGTCTACATTTTTTGTTTACGTAAAAAAATATGTGTTAAAAAAATTTGTAAATCTATCTGACGGACTTATTAGTTTCTTTTTGTCCGATCCCCTATTGTGAAATATGTAACAAATTTGAAGACGTGCAAACATTTGCTAATAGAGTGTGTTAGGGAATCACTGATTGGATAATTAAAGGGTTATATTTAAATGCACATCTGTTTAATTTTTCAGCACACTAGGTAACTCCACTAATTAACTGAATGCATACCAAAAAAACCAATTGATTAACTAAACATGTCCTACAAAAAAGTCTAAAAAATCACACAAAACGAGATGACCTTTGTTATCGAATTCACATCAAAAATGTAGTTAGTACATCGGATATATGATTTGTAAAACAAAAATACTAATTGCTTATCAAAAATACTAACTTGCACTCTAAATTGTACAATCTTACTACGGAATTTCTAAAACTGATATCTAATACGACCGTCTCGCGACAGTGTCCTTTATGGGCGGCATGGGCACCGGGCCGTAGGCCGACGAAGGAGGCCGGCGGAGGCCCGGCACTTCGGGGACAGAAGATATTAGTGTTATTTAATATGCGAGCGAAGCGAGCGCGCGTCATGTAGTACATGCGTTGCATGTATGAGTGACAGAGAGACGACAAAATGGCGCGCGGTGTTGTCAGTTAGAATAAACGATGTTCCTAAAAGTAAATCAGGTGTAGGTTTTCCTTAAAAAAGTTTTAAAATGTTTGTTAGACTAAAGAATTATTAGATATACTATTTTGATAATAGTTATTCGTTCAGTAAAAGAGTTCTGCAAATGCCATTAAAAAGGATACTAAATTTGATTTCTTTAGTGTGCATAATTTGAAATAATTTGTGTGCAAGTCAGTATTTTTGGTGTAACTTTAAAATATTTTGTTCGAAAAAAGGGAATATACAGATAACGGTTTAAATACATGCCATAATTAAAAGCACTCTGGACGTTGGGCTAATTTAAAACATTCTAGTAAACCCTATAACATCATCAATTGCAAAGAGGTTGTGTTACTTGGTGAAGAAGTCTAATCAATGATCCCCTTCTAATACATAGTAAGTAAATGTAAATTAACGCGGCAGGCCCAGAGTAGAGTAGGGACTCCGTTTTCCGCACTTAGACTCTTGATCGGTCCGTTGTGCGTAGGTGTCCTGGCTAAGATAGCCAGCCTAGCTCCGCCCAGAAGTTTCCTGGGAGCTTCACAGGCTTCGCGGAGCGACCTCACCGTTCCGAGGATTTGTCTGCGTTGAGTAGCCACGACCTCGCATTCCAGGATGACGTGGGCGGCTGATTCTTCAGCATCAAAGCAGCCCCTGCAGAGTGGGCTGTCCGTGGCGCCTATGGTAAAAAGATGTTTATTTAGGGGGCGGCAGGCCCAGAAGGAGATGGCGGGACGAACTGGATTCTTTTCGCAGGGATTGGCAAACCGGAGCACTGGATAGGGACAAGTGGAAAGAGGGAAGGGAGGCTTTTGCCCTGCAGTGGGACAAAAATGGCTGATAATAATAATTATGATAAGTAAATTTTCCACATAATGTTTAATACTTACGATGGGGTTGGTATAGCCGTATACATAAAACCCCCCTTTTGCTAAAAAAGAAAACATCTGATGTGACGTTCAAAATTAATTTATTGAAGGTTCACCTACCTGAGAAATATCCTGTCAGCATCTATGAGTGTGTGTTTATGTGTGTGTGTAGTGAATAAGTGTGGGGCGAGTAGAGAGAAAGAATGGGTGTATGGTTAGATTTGAATTTAAATAGTCCGTTATCATTGAACATTACCCACAGGTGCACTCTCTGTTACTTTTCTCTCATAGTCCGATGGGACGGTAATCCGACACGCCCGGAGAGAGATCAGGCGCAGGACCAACGGCTTAACGCATTGTGCACTATAATAAATATCTCCCGCGCAGCGGCGGCGATGGCTAATCTCCACTAAGATTGGCCGCCGTGACCGAAAACAGTCAGGGGGACTATTATTATTAAATTACCCAGCAGAAGATCCTCAGTGTTACCATATTATACAATCTCTAAGTTTCTGCACTGGTATTTAGAACAGTGTTTGCGTAGTGAAGACAGGACCAAAAAATAAAGTTGATTGACTGGTAGTCCCTTGCAATTGGAACAGAGCTACACAGAAGGGTACTTACATGGACGAGAGACCATAAGGACATCTCTCTGGGCTCTCTCAAGGTGAACAAATTCATTTTGGGTGGCACCACCCCAAACGGGCAAGCAGTTCGTTGGTCCAGACTAACATAAAATTACCACATTTTGCTAGTTATGTTTGGTCCCATGTAATAAGGGGCGAGTGTATTGCCAACTAAAGGGTACAAATTCAGACTACTTGGCTGCTACGAAATTCATGATACAAAAACCCAATAACACTTTGCCCGATGCACAACAGTCGGACTGGAGTACTGTCACAGTTAAAATCGACTATGGTTGAAATACTAAAAATACTATATTCCACAGAATCCACTGTCAAAGGAAGTGATTACTGAAGCCTACTGGACCCTGTGACTTGTACCAGATTTATATCTGGCACTGCTTTGACCGAATACTATATCAAAAGGGTCTTGATATAGTATTCGGTCTATAAGAAAGCTGTCGCAGCGTGGCTGGCGGTCACCGGACTTCGCCTACTAGCCGTGGAGGCTTTACCTTGGCCAGTGAATACGGGTCCGTCGTTAAGCCCTGGCCAAAACGGCCAGAGCCTAGATGGCGCGCGTGAACAATGCGCGCCCATGTGTGTGGTTGCTATGTTCTTTTCTGTAGGCGCAACGATCCGCCATTTTTAAATCAACTTTATTTGAACAATGAACTAACAGGCCTTTTTTTGCCACAGGGCATTTCGCCCTATAATTTCCCATACTTTGGGGACTTGTACAGGAGCGAGATAATCACGAAAGAATGTTTAAAAATACGTGGAAAGACGATAACATCGCCGCGAGTGATATAATCGGCGATCCCTTTGAGTCTTAGCAAAGTACTCACTACACTATTGTTTATAAACAATTATACATTTGACAACAATGGCCGCACCAAATGTTTCAAACTATTACAAAGTAGGTATTCATATTTTTATGAATGGGCGCAGACAATACCATTCTTCATCTATTACTAAGTACTACGAAACATATAAAGAAATAATAATAAAACACTGAACTTTATTACGACTCTCCCGGTAATGGATAAATAAAATTCAAAATTCAAATTCAAAATTCAAATAATTTATTGTGGATCATAGGTTCATAAGATGTTGTGTTAAATACAGGTTTCAGCTATGTCCCGCCATTGAGGCATACAAAGTTTATGTAACAGTTCGGCAAAAACAATACAATATCTAGAAATTAATTAATAAAATAAAATTGGGATCAAACAACAACAAAATTAAGATAGGTACAAATTACAATACATCAAATCTGTCATTTTGATTAAATTGGCAAATTATTAGAATATTTATGTCAGATTAACAAATCATTATAATATATGGACTTCAAATTTAAATAATTCATTTTTTATCATAGGTCATAAGTTTGGTAAATATATATTTAAATTAAATTACAATAAGTACATCCATTCTAATTGTCATTCAATACACTATGATTAAACTAGTACAATATCTAAGTCAAATTAACAAATTATTCATTCAATGGATTTGCTTCAATGTATTGTCATCTAGAAATTCCCTTACGGAGTAATAACATTTATCTATCAATAATTCAAGTAGTTTTTTTTTGAAGGTATATATATTGCTCATAGTTCTGAGAAAAGGTGGCAGATTATTAAAGATACGTGGACCCATACAAAAGATGCTTTGGTGTAAAAGCTTTGTTTTACTGGCTACGATGCGCAGCTTGTCTTTGTGTCTGGCCCTAGTGCAAAAATCAAACAAGTTTGGGTTTGATTTTATAAACATTACAGCTTCGTAAATATATACACAAGGGAGAGTTAATATTTTTAAATTTATGAAGTGTGGTCTGCATGAATCTACTTGGTGTATATTGCACATCGATCTGATACACCGTTTTTGAGCTCTAAAAGCATGCTCTTTCTCTACAGAGTTGCCCCAGAATATGATGCCGTAGCGTATGATTGAAGCAACATATCCATGGTAGGCAGTTAGTAGTGCAGACTGACTGACAGTGTTCCTTAGTCTGTAAAGAGCATAAGAGCTCTGACTAAGCCTTTTGCAGACTTGCTCAATATGTGACTTCCAATTTACTTTGCTGTCAATATAGAGACCCAGAAATTTGGTTACATCTATTTCTTCTATGCTGGTTTCAGAGCAAGATATATTTAGGTTGGCATCCGGTTGTACTCGCTGTTTAAAATTCATGATTTTTGATTTTTCTAGGTTTATTTTTAAGTCATTTTTATCAAGCCATTTTATAATTGTTGTTAGGGTGTTATTTATGTCAAGTTTTAGATAATTTATGTCAGTACCGGTAAACAATATAGTACTATCATCAGCAAATAAGGTCATATGGTGCATTGTAAGTGTCGACATGTCATTTATATAAATTAGAAAGAGTGGTGGGCCTAGAATACTGCCCTGAGGGACACCGGAAAGGATAATTCTAACCTCAGAAACAACGGTTTCTTCAGTTCTGGTAGTTAGGGAGACTCTTTTTAATTCTACCATCTGTTTTCTGTCACTTAGATATGATTCAATGAGTTTGTATACGTTACCTCTTACTCCAAATGCATATAATTTATTCAATAGTATTTTATGGCTGACTCGGTCGAATGCTTTTGACATGTCCATGTACAGAGCTATGGCCGGCGACCTAGTGTCCATATTTAGAAGGACTTTGTTTAAAAAGTTATATATTGCGGTATTAACCGATTTATTTTTCCTAAAACCATATTGACATGGGGTAAATATGTTATTACTTTCGAGAAATGGGTAGAGGCAGTTATATATGTTTTTTTCGAATATTTTAGAGAAAATGGTTATTAAAGCAACTGGCCTGTAGTTACTGATGGAAGATTTTTCATCTTTTTTATGTACTGGTTTTATAACTGTCAATTTTAATTTCTCTGGAAAAATACCGTGTTCTATGCACAAATTAATAATGTAACTTATAGGAGCAGCAATTAAAATTGCTACATCCTTAACGATCTTTGTATTAATACCGTCATATCCTGCGCTATTTGTATTCCGCAGAGAAGTAATAATTTTAAGAATGTCTGAAGGAATTGTTGGGGGCATGAATATTGATTTAGAGTTAAATGTCAAGTTAGAAGAATATGATCGTGTTGGGTCAGAGAAAATATTATTATTATTATTATTTTTAACAATACAAAATTGCCGAACTTCAAAGAGTTTCTAACATCTGGTTACACTTTTTCTTGCAAAAGATAAAAATAACACGACGCCGACATTGTTACGTGTGTAGTCATAGTTTAGTAAAGTTTCTAATATGTTTTCGTTTATTATTGTTATAATGTATACCTATTGACTTTTTCAATCAGAAACGTCTCGGTAGTAGCACCGGAGTCTAGATTTGTGGCCGGTTGATAGCAATAGGCTCGCCCCCTATAACATGGTACTTAAACATAACTAGCAAAATGTGGGTGTACTAATGAATACAACTTTGCCTAACACTTCGGGGATTGCAGGTGTTACGCATGGGTTTTAGAAATTGATACAAAATTTGTATATTTTAGACATTTTATTCATACATTCTATTCTTAGCAAACTATTTATTCTTTATTGTTCACAAAAACACAAGTTTTTACCGCAAGAGTTTTTTTTGTAATCCTGAATATTTATTTAAATTCATGAATAATTTTAAAATTCGAAGAATTTATGCACAAAACAAAAAATCTAATTTGTATGATAAACTAATTAACTAACAAAATTGGAATTCTAATGGATATATTATAACACACAGATCTATAACGCTAAAATATAAATTCGTTAAGTTATACACTAACAAACACAGAGAAATTCAAGATAGTTTAATTAAAATGTAGTTTTTTAGGTTTGTTTGAATTAATTACATTTGGTCAGTTTACATCCTGTATAATTATAATCTTGATAGGTACCAAAATATAATACCCTCACGAATTCCAGTAAAAATCTTTGCTTAGGGGCACTTAGTTTTTTTTTTATTTATTTATTAGGAAAAATAAACAGCTAAACATTAAAAACTTACACTAAGTTATAAATACACAAGGTTTATAAATGTATAACCTACGACATTTTCCACAAAATATTAAAAGTTATATATAAAAGTGCGCTTTTCTACGCTATTAAAACATAAAAAGTAAAAAAAGTGAACTTAAACACCACATATAAAAGAAAACAGGCATGCAAACAACAGAAAAAGAGTGAAAGAATGAAAAAAAATATTAAACTAACTAACTGAACTAACTATTGTATTCTAAAATAATTTTGTTGCTATGATTTCTAAATTTCTGAGCAGAGACGAAGAAGAAGTCGATATCTTCAAAGATCTCATTGTATTGACTAGTTATGCGCTAGTTATGTGTGGGGTGCTCGCAAGCCCGCGTTTGTGCGACAGGAACTTACTGCACATAAAGGTCTTGCGCGCACCCCACGGCATATCGTTGTTCTGGGCACTACATAGCTGATTTTGTTGCGATTTTCAATACAGTCATAAGTGTTACACAGATCAAACAAGAACTTTGTTTCCAACATAATTCGTCAAGACTTTAAGCTTTGCAGGTTATACTTCTGCAATAGGTAATTATAGGATGAATAATTACGATGACAACGAAAATGCATGGCCTTTAAAAATGTTCTCTGTACTCTTTCGATTATATCAGAATATTTATCATAGTGGGGATTTCATACCGAAACAGCATACTCTAGCTGAGAGCGAACTAACGACCGATACAAAAGTTTTATGTACAGTATGCTTGGTTGGGATCATTCCCACTAGTTCTACTGCACAGTCCTACTACGATATAAGGGTGTTACAAAATCGTAAAACCAGCGGAACTCAAGTTTCTCATTCGTTGTATCACACAGTTTAGGGTACAACTACGGCACAAACTACCAGGAGCTTAGTAGGCAGGAGGTATTGAAAACAATTTTTTTGGAGATGGAAAAAAAAGGATTACTACTTACCTATCTTTTCTTTTCATCTCCAAAAAAATTGTTTGCCTGCTTCTATTCCACTGGTAGTTTGTGGGACTTAACTACCTATCCGTTTTTACATCTCTTAAAAAATTACACACACAAAAAATAACACTGGTAAGATTTTTCACCAGTGCGAGTTCAAACATGATCTATTAAAGAACTCTTTACACCAAAACCACACTGACACACTACAGTTAAAGCGGTTTTTCACCAGTGTGAGTTCGAATATGCCTGTCTAAATGACACTTTTTGCTAAAAGATTTCAGACATACGTCACACTGGAAAGGTTTTTCACCAGTGTGAGTTCGAACATGATCTATTAAAGAACTCTTTACACCAAAACCACGATGACATATATCACACTGGAAAGGTTTTTCACCAGTGTGAGTTCGAACATGATGTACTAAAGAACTCTTTCGAGTAAAATGACGATGACATATATCACACTGGTAAGGTTTTTCACCAGTGTGAGTTCGAATATGCCTGTCTAAATGACGCTTTTGGCTAAAAGATTTCAGACATACGTCACACTGGAAAGGTTTTTCACCAGTGTGAGTTCGAACATGATCTATTAAACAACTCTTTCGAGTAAAATGACGCTGACATATATCACACTGGAAAGGTTTTTCACCAGTGTGAGTTCGAACATGATCTATTAAAGAACTCTTTACACCAAAACCACGCTGACATATATCACACTGGTAAGGTTTTTCACCAGTGTGAGTTCGAATATGCCTGTTTAAATGACCCTTTTGGCTAAAAGATTTCAGACATACGTCACACTGGTAAGGTTTTTTACCAGTGTGAGTTCGAACATGATTTATTAAAGAACGCTTTTGAGTGAAATGACGCTGACATATATCACACTGGAAAGGTTTTTCACCAGTGTGAGTTCGAACATGATTTATTAAAATCCTCTTGTGAGTAAAATGACGCCGACATATATCACACGGGTAAGGTTTTTCACCAGTGTGAGTTCGAATATGATTGTTTAAATTACCCTTACTGCTAAAAGATTTCAGACATACGTCACACTGGAAAGGTTTTTCACCAGTGTGAGTTCGAATATGCTTGTATAAATTACCCTTACGGCTAAAAGATTTCAGACATACGTCACACTGGAAAGGATTTTCACCAGTGTGAGTTCGAATATGATCTATTAAATTTAAATTACCCTTTTGGCTATAAGATGTCAGACATACGTCACACTTGTAAGCCTTTATTCGATTTGGACTACGCTGATCATAGTTGTCAGTCTCATTGTAAGAAGTGCCAGGTTTGGACGTGCAATTTCGAGTTGTCCGGAAATCTTTCAAGTTTGAGGGTTCATTTTTCTTGAGCTCCTTTGTATTTGTATCTTCTAGTTTTCTTCTTACTGAGGCGGGAGCACCTGTGACAATAAATCTGGTAAGTACGGTGTTCAAGAAGATTATGTACATCAGGATCGCGGGTGTATTTTCAGATCTGCGTAAATTATAAATAAAAAACTAAAATAAATAAAAAGTTTATTTAGGAATAGTACACAACGCGACATAATAAAACAAATAAAACGATGGAAGCTGCAAAAGTATAAACTGTAGCGCAGCTTCCAACGACCTTCTCCAGATACAGACAAAAATTCCTTAATAATAATGTGTATAATTTATAATTTGCATAATTTAATTTAAATTTATATTTATATAATGATAATTAATACAAAAAAAAAAAATAAGATTTAAGATATAAAAAAAAAATAGAATAAAATTAATAGTAATAATTAAAGTACCTAATTTGCATAATTTAATTTATATAATTAATGATAAAAACAGAAATCTAAAATGAAAATTAATACAAAATAATAGGATTTAAACTATAAAATAATCAAGATAAAATTAAACAAAACAACAGATTAAATTAATTGTAGTTATTTGGTACCTTCTGTGTACCTTTACGTACCTCTTCTGAAAATCTGTGTGCCTACACCCGTACAATGAATTATTAACACCCGTAATATTTTAAAATTAGGTACACCCGCCATCTTGATGTCAGAACCGCGCGTGTACTGCTAACCATTGTGTGCAGCTACGTCACGGGCGTAGCCAGGTGGAGGGTTTGGGTGTTCAACCCCCCCCCCCCCCCCCCCCCCGCCGAAAAGTTAAGATATTAACACTAATCATATTAAAATAATGAGAAGCGGTATAACTAAGCACTAATTGTTACAGTAATTTATTATATGTATTTTGGATTCGCCGCCACCGGCTGTCGATACTCCGATCGCATTCGGTAACCTTCGTATATTTTCGTGCCGTATCGTATCCGTCCCGTAGGTAAGTACCCGTAGGTACAGCCTGTCTTTAAAGTCATGAAAATAAATGAGGGCGCTGCGGTCGTGAAGACTCGTGCACATAGCAACCCTGTATAGTGTGACTAAAATGGTTTTGATACTAGCACATTATTTTGTACTAGAAGCAAACCTGGTTTTAATTAAAATCTGTTATCTTATTTAAAAAAAATACAGAAACCATAAACAAAGATGCGACCTTCATATTATAAATGATAATACCAGCCTATTACTGTCCCACTGCTGGGCAAAGGCCTCTTCTCAACAGAGACGGCACGAGCACTGATCACCACGCATGCTCAAGACGGGTTGGCGATTTCAGACATAAAATAATTATAAGTCCAGATTTCCTCACGATGTTTTCCTTCCGACCTTCATTGAAATAAAAATGAGTAAATAAAAGAAAAATGTTCGTACATATTTTTTATTAATGTTATATTTTAACTTTTGTACCACTGTATGCCCATTTTCTCTTGCCCGTTTTGCTGCAATATGTTGTTCGATTAGAGCCTTTCTGTTATTTTGATCTTCTTGTAAGAAAATCCAATCGATTTCAAAATTTTACGCAGGACTTCTAGGCTACATTTAAAATCCAGATCTGTTTTAGCGAAATTTTATGTTGAAGTCATCCATTTCTTTCTTAGGACGGCCTGATCTGTTTGCCTTCATCTGCAATACGCCTCACTGTACTCTCAGATTTTCCTGAAAGAAAGATTTAAAAAAAGATGTAATATCTAACAGAAAATACATAGCACTGTTTTTATTTCAAACATGTTAAAACTTATTCATATTTAAAATCACCGGTAAATTTGATTACCCAAAAGTATCAAAAGTTAACGTCGCACTACAATATGAGCTACTTACATTTGCAATCTAACCTATAAATGCGCAATGTAAACAATGCTTATTTTAGTCTTAAAATCGTATATTTAGTAAATTTGTGACTTCTGGTAGATAAAAAACAAACAATAACACGATTACATACCTGTTATAGCTGCTGTTCGAGTATAAATATCATCCAAATTTGATAAAATTTGGTCAGCTTGGTGTTCTAACAAACATCGCTGATATACTTTGAAATAATTTCCCGAGCTCCACTCCTATTTGTTTTCCTCAAATTTAACACGTTTTTTCGAAGTTTTGTCGACGTAGATTTGAAAAACATTAAAAAATGCAAAAGCTAGCAAGATAAATAACAAGTTGATGACAGCCGATGACATTTGATGTACCATGATTTAGTGTTGCCTTACTTTTGAATAATGTTAGTTCCTCAAACATTAATTTCATGACTTTATAGACAAGCTGTAAGTTACTCGTCGCATTTTTAAGTCAGCTAGTCTGGTGACATAGACCAGTGCCGATGCCTTCAAAAAAGAAAAGAAAATTATAGTAGGATGAAACCCAATGGAAAAGGTACAGTAAAAGGTAAGAGAATACAGCAAAAATGAATGGAAAAATAAATTACGGTCGATCTGAGGTCGGGAAGTGGGGGTGAGTTTAAGGGGGGAGAACGGTTTATCTCGATTTCCGGCAAAACTGCGAGTCCTATGGAAAACCCACTTCTCTGTGAAATACCTTTTGATGGGTTAAAACCTTCCGTAGGTCACCACGGCGTACGTACGGCGTATCGTGGTGCGCCTGGCGCGGCGCGCACTGCGCGACGACCTGCTGCAGAGCGCGCGCGTGCGGCGTGGTGCCACCACGGCGGACTTGGGACTTCCCGCGCCCGCGCGTCGCTTCTATCTGAATGAGAGACTAACCAAAGCAAACAAGCACTTGTTTCACCGTGTGCGTGAAGCTGGCAGCCGTCTCGGGTGGAGGTATACTTGGACGAAGTTCGGCCGCATCTTGGCTAAGCAGGGTGACGGGAAGCCTGCCCACTGTATCCGCTCAGAGAAGGACCTTGCGCGGGTTTTTGGTGTTGAGGGGCATGCGGAAGAAGAAGGTAATACCATGACCTCTGTAAAGCACAATAATAACAGTTCAATCTCTTTCAATTCTACTAGAGTCCATTGATGGTTTAGGGGAATTCGGAGGTTTAAATTGAATTACTTTGGTCTTTGATATATTGAGCGTCAGTAGGTTAGTGGAGAGCCAGTCCATAATAGTTCGCAACGAAAGTTCAGTGCTTTGTTTAGCTTTGTCCCAGGTCACATCAGATATCAATAGTGCTGTGTCGTCGGCGTAGGTAAAAATGTCGCAATGGGTGAGGGAGAGTTGGCAGAGGTCATTTATTGGAAAAGTGTCGGTCCCAGAATACTTCCTTGAGGTTCGATGACATTGTGTCGGTAAATTCTATCACCCAATTTTAACTCCACCTCCTTCTTGCCTCGGACGGTTATGTGCTGACCGGTAGCTGTTAATAATTGAAGACGGTCGCGGTTATTGAAGTAGCCCCCAAGATACCGATTCGCCAGATGAGAATTGACGACCGTGTGAGAAGCTGCAGTATCCAACGTCAGTTTGCATGGAGTTCCGTTGACTTCGCCGCCCGTTGATAGTCAGGCTGTTCCCGTCATGTGCTTGTGAGATCGAGATCCTCGGGGCTCTTTCAAAACCAGCCAGCACCCGCCCCCCAGTCCTGGCATTTACTCGTTTCCCTGCTGTGGTTGGGCAGCCACTTCAGCCACCTTTCCCTGCTGAGGTTGGTCTTCTCTTGGTGAGCTGCGCTTAGGACAGCTTGATCGAAGATGACCCCTTTCTCCACAAGTGGTAGCATCTAGGGCTGTACCCTTGCGGGCGGTCGCGTACAGGTGACGCTACAACCTCCCTGACCCGGTGCGTACGGTGGTCCTGCCTCACTGCCTCTACTTCTAAGGCATGGGCCAAGGCATCTTTCAGCGTCTCATGATGCCCAAGTCTCACAGCAGCTCTAACCTCCAAGTCGCGTATTCCGTCGATGAACACCTGTACCAGATTGCCATCAATAAGCGCAGGGGCAGACTGGTAAGCTTTCCGAACCAACTTTTCAACTTCCAGGGCCCACTGTTGTAAGTTCTCGGCACTACGTTGAATGCGATCCCTTAGTTTAGCACGAAAAACGTGCTCCAGGTGCGCGCGCTTGTCGTACGGTCGCATGTCATAAAGTAGTCTGTTATTGTGAAAGATACCTTCTAACTATCGCGATTCTGTATACCAATAAGTAAAAATGGTGCAATGCAAAAGATGCAAACTATTTGTGTCTCTAACCAAAGATGACATAGTGAAGTGTAAGGGTCCGTGTGATGCAGTATTTTGACGGCACGGTTGGCGCAGTGGCTGAGCGATTGGACTGCTGCGCTGCGTGTCGCGGGTTCGATCCCCGCACGGAACAAATATTTGTATGGCCTACAGATAGTTGTTTCGGGTCTGGGTGTGTTTGTGTATGTGAGTTTAATGTTTGTGAACGCGATACAGGAGAAATTCCTAGTGTGGGGCAAAGTTTAAAAAAAAAAAAAAAAAAAAAGTATATCACAAGAAATGTGTGCAAGTAATAAGCAATTCTTGGCAATGGCAACCTGTGATGATTGCCAGCAAGCAAAAGGCAGTCCCGTGCAAGCGAAGCCAGCACTAGATCCAAAACCTGCGATAAATGCTAGTGAAGTATCAGGCGACAATGTACTGGTTGAAATTAATAATAAGCTGGAGGTACTTTACAGTGTCGAGAAAAAAATTGTTGATCTTACTGCAACCGTTGAATTCTATTCTGAAATGTACCAAACTTTGATAGGATACAAAGAAGAATCTCAAAAGAAAATCAAGTCTTTGGAGCAAAAAAACATCTATCTGGAGAAATGTAATAAAGCCCTGGAAGAAAGAGTACAGGAGTTGGAGATTACTAAAAAAGAAAAGTTTGTAGAAATTCACGGATTAGAAATGCACAATGAGGAAAATATAAAAGCGGTGGTAGGAGACTTGCCACAAAAGTTGAATTTGAACCCAAGTGATATCAAAGACGCACAGAGGGTAGGTCAAACCAAACCCGGCGACACAAAACCCAAAGTTGTATTAGTGGCACTTCGCTCTAAAAGTGCTCGAAACGAATGGATGTTAGCGGGAAAGGAGAATAAGATTACCAACAATAAAGTATACGCCAATGGCAGCGATAAGCGAATATACATAAATGAAGATTTACCTAAGTATAAGCGTCAACTTCTATAGATGGTAAGAAACCAGTTAAAGCCGAAAGGTTTTCAGTACATCTGGGTCCAAGACTCAAATATTCTTGCTAAAAAAAATAGTGAAGAAAAAAAAATCTTTAACATAAGATCAGAAGAAGATTTGAAAAAGTTCGAAGATTGTAAATAAATCCTCGCAAATAGCGCGGCGAGCACACACTAGGTGAATTCTCCTTAATATTAACAATCGATCGGACATATGATTTTCCTAATGATGTTGCATTTAAAAGATACTACGACATACCATCATTAAATAATAATATAACTCTCAATGAAGGGTGCTGTCATATTTTGCACTTGAACATACGGTCAATTCGGAAACACTTCAATGAACTCCTAATCTTGTTGGAAGAAAACATATATAAAATGGATATAATAATACTAAGTGAAATAAATATCAAGAAGGAGGAATCATCATTCTATCAGATACCTGGATATAATACATACATACGCACAAGAGAAATTACTAGGGGGGGAGGAATATTAATATACGCAAAAGAAAGCCTTAACTTCAGTGCTCAAAAAGTTGACACAGAAGCGTTAGAAATGCTGCATGGCCAGCTTTTATCAGGAAAACACATAACGCATTTACTTGCTATTTACAGACAACCTAATAAGAATAAAATACTTTTTTCACTTCTCTCGCTCAAAAATGCGTCTTTATGTCGTGCGTAGGCGACATAAAGTCGCGTTTTATGCTCTAGAGCATAAAGTAAAATCTTCGTCGAAGACCAAGGTAATCGGCACAGGTAATCGACTCAACAGCCACAGGAACAACTTCAACTTCATAATATAAACTCTTTAATTTAATTCGTTTCGTTAGTATTCTAAGAACAAGGGATTACTGCTTTTCATTACGAATACAAGGAAACTTGATGGGAATAGGCTTCCCCCAATTACCTAAATTGCTTGATGGCAATATGCTTGCTTTTAATTAGGTTGGTTGATGGCAATAGGCGTGCTCCTAATTACATTATTTGATGGGAATAGGCTTACTCTTAATTACATTGATTGATGGCAATAGGCTTGCTCTCAATTACCTAAATCAGTGGATGGCAATACACTTGCTCCTAATTACATCTGTTGATGGCAATAGGCTTGCTCCTAATTACATCCGTTGATGGCAATAGGCTTGCTCCTAATAAGATTGGTTGATGGCAATAGGCTTTTCCTAATTACATCGGTTGATGGCAATAGGCTTGTCCCTAATTACATCAGTTGATGGCTATAGGTTTGCTCCTAATTAGATTGGTTGATGGCAATAGGCTTGGTCCCAATTACATCAGTTGATGGCAATAAGCTTGCGCCTAAATACATTGGTTGATGGCAATAGGCTTGCTCCTAATTACATTGGTTGATGGCAATAGGCTTGCTCCTAATTACATTGGTTGATGGCAATAGGCTTGCTCAAAATGTTTTTATAACTGAGCAGTATGACTAACGACATAAGTCAGGTGTTATGTCAAGTTTCCTACTGAAAAAAAAAGTTAATTGGCGGGAACCATAATTATTTTTACAATATTTACAAGTTGCTGTTTCATTTCCTCGCAATCGAAGTGAAAAGTAGAGTGTAAAACTCGTCCATAAAACCCATTTTACTCTCTACTTTATATCCATCCTCGCTCGCAAGCTCGCATCGGATGGATAAACGCCTCGCGCAAAATGGTGCGTTTTATGCACTTGGTGTACAATCTACTATTATTGAACAATTAGAGACTATCGTCAGATCATTCTCTGCATCTGAAAATGTTATTGTGATTGGCGACACAAACATAGACATCCTGAATGATGTATTAAATCCAACTGCAAGAAAGTACAAAAACACCTTGTGTGGATGCGGCCTACAGTGCGTTATACCTAGCGCGGAGGTAACACGCGAGGCAATCGTGGACGGACAGCTACAGTCGTCGTGTTTGGACCATGTATGGGTGCGAGCGGGACGCAGCGAGTGCGCTTCGTCGTCGTTTGTGCTAGAGACGCACATCTCCGATCATCATGCCGTCGGGTTAGCGCTAGCCACGAATGTAAACAATAATACGTGTTCAAAGGTGTTTAGTGGTAACAAAACGCGAGAAGTGATTAGTGACAAGCTTGTAAAACAAAAACTAGATGTATATGACTGGACGCAACTCCTCGGGGTGTCATGCCCATTAATATTGTTTCAAAAATTGTGTGAAGTGATTTCCCAAATATATAAAGACAGTACGGTTACCGTCACAAATTATAATAAAAGAATAACACAGCTGTGGATAGATAAATACTTGTATAAAATGTTGTGTCGTAGGGACAACTTATTTAGAACATGGAAAGCGTCACCAAAAAACATGAATAAGAGATTAGAGTATACAAAATTTAGAAATAAGGTAAATAAAATTGTAAACGAGGCCAAAAATAGATCTAAACAAGCCGAAATAAAGAAGTGTGAGGGGAATTTTAGAAAAATATGGGCAGACTCTGGTAAACAGCTGATAGCACTTTTTATTGATTATAAAAAGGCATTCGACACACTGGACCACGACACACTACTACAGGCGATGGATGAATGCGGAATACGTGGTCCCACCAAGAACTGGTTCCAAAACTAAATGTACATAATAGGAAAATACGCACTTTCATAGCTGGTGTGACTGGTGAAGAAGCGAGTGTGGATCTCGGTGTGCCGACCGGATCAGTGTTTGGGCCGGTGGGCTATATAATGCACGTGAACAGTGTGTCGAGTGTTGTAAGTGGGTGTCGAGTATTTGTGTATGCAGACGGCATGTGTGTGGTTCATGCTTCGAGGGATATCTCGGAGGTACAACAGTACGTTCAAGAGGAATTCGAACGGATCACGAAATGGGCACATGACAACGGAATTATTTTAAATCTGTCCAAGACAAAATGCATGCATGTATACTCGCCACATAATCTGCGAGCTAAAACTGTATCCAAAAGGGATATTGATATAATAGGACATACATACGAGTGCCTGCATAGGGATAAGTATAACTGTATAAGTGACAAATTGGAGTATGTTAACACTTTTAAATATTTAGGCCTTAATATTGATTCAAATTTTAATTGGAAAACACACGTAACTGACATTTGTAACAAGTTGAGATCTGTATTGGGGAAGTTTTATCAGTTAAATAATGTGGTGAATAAACAGACGCTTTTGATTGTGTATTACGCACTTGCTGACTCACTAATTAGTTATGGACTTATTGTGTATGGACGAACGTTTAAAACTTATTTACAAGACATTAAAAAAGTACAGACACCAATAATTAAGTTCCTAGTTAGTAAAAAGGTTAAGAAAGAATGTAACAAAGAGTATGAAAAATTATTCTCTATTTGTCAAATTCTACCCGTAGATAAGAAAGTCGATTATTTATTAAGCCTAGCGTATTATATTAGTGATAAGTTAAAAGTTCCTATGAAAAATAAATTTAACACTAGAAGTGTAAGAGAGAAAAAACTTGTCCAGCCAAAAGCAACAAATTATTATGGGGAAAGAACTTCTAAATACTTAGTGCCGAAAGTATTCAATAAAATAGACATGCTGAGACACAGCCCTAAGTTAAGTAAAGGTTTGGTGAAATCAAGACTGAGGAATTTATTGCTCGTTAACGAGGATTCAGCCGTTGCCGAGAAATGAATTTCCGTCGTTTATTTTTGCAGTTATTTGTTAATTATGTTATAAGGTTATCTGCTCACTAGATTAATTGTTAAAAACTGTAAAATTGTTAATTAATTGTTGGTTAATTTTCTGGACAAAAACCAAATTATCTCGGTTTTCTCGGAATCAATCTCGAAAAACAATTCGGTTTTCGGCGAGGAAGGTCCACTGAAGACGCGGTGTCATTATTGACTAATCAAGTTTCACAACACATAGAAAATGGTAAACGCTGCATTGGTGCTTTTCTTGATTTGGCAAAAGCTTTCGACACCGTGTCTCCCGGACTACTTCTAAAAAAGTTAGAGGCTAACGGAATAAGGGGTACACCCCTAGCTTGGTTTCGTAGTTATCTAAATTTGCGGTACCAATACTGTAAAATAGGCAATCTTCAAAGTGGCTTGCTACCTGTCACGTTTGGTGTTCCGCAGGGCAGTACCCTCGGGCCAACCCTTTTCACGCTGTACATAAACGAACTAGTAAGCCTCCCAATTAGCAACGCTGAGGTGATCTGCTACGCCGACGACACTGCCATCATATTCCACGACTCAAGTTGGGAACGAGTGTATCGCCTGGCGAAACAAGGCCTCTCTCAGATAGCGCACTCCTTAGATACAAATTTACTGACATTGAATGTCGTAAAAGTAAATACATTGCCTTTTCCAAAACAAGTGCCTCCAGCCCATCCCGTACTCTGTCCATAAAAATACACACTTGCTCACAAAAACATAACAACGCTTCCCATCACTCATGTCCCTGTAAGGTCCTAGAACGTACTGATGAAATAAAATATCTTGGAATAACCCTAGACAACCACTTAACTTACAAAGCCCATATATACGCTCTATCCGCCAGAGTGCGAATAATGATCCACGTAATGAAAAAACTCCGAGACTGTACCCCAATCGATGTACTACGCACGGTTTATTATGCACTTTGCCAGTCAATCGTGCAGTACTGCATCTGTATATGGGGACGGGCTGGTAAAACCACATTCATTACTCTAGAGAGGGCACAACGGGCATTAATTAAGGTTACACTAAAAAAACGATTTAGATTCCCCACAGACCTTATCTACCAGGAGTTTGAAGTTCTTAGGGTACGTCAAATATGCATACTGCAAGCATCGCTTAAGCATCATGCAACAGTAAGAAAACTGCCAGAATACAAAAGTTTATCAAACAAGCGGGTATTTAGAGTACCCGTACCAAATATCAGATCGGACCTAGCTAGACGTTGTACAATGTTTTCCTTTCCTAACACCTATAATAAAGTAATCAAAATCTGCGACCTACGAGACTGCACAACCATTACGTTTAAAAAAATATTAAGATCAGCACTACTAAAATTGTTTTATGACGACACCGAAACCTTGGTATAACACTTGCACAAAAACCTTATATACACACACCTACACAATTTCACACACAAACACACACAAAAATACTAACACACAGACACACTAACACACACCACACACAACACACACCACAAAACAAGAAAATATACGCAAAAATTGCTTTATTTTGTTTTAACCTTAGTTTTATTTTTAAGTTGTGTTCAGAGCACATTACAGAAGCTCTCTTATGTTCTAACTTCTTACCCTGTAATTTTTATTGTTACTTTTATGTCCATAATTGTTGTAACTTTTTTAAACTTGTGAAATTCGCACACCCGAGTCACAAGATACAAGCTATGCTTATTTTATTTTATTTATTAAGGGATAACAAACAACTACAACATATATATAAAGCACAAGGTTTACAAATTTTTGAGTAATAATGTTGCAGTCAACTGCATTATCCGCAGATATACAAATGTTTAAAGATCAATGGTAGCCACTAGACGACATTACCACAATTAAAAATTAGACAAAAAAATAATAAATGACAAGTTACTATAGAGCTATAGCTACAAAATCATAGCAGATAAAATAAAAATAAATAATAAATTCATTTACAAATCAAATTAACAGTTAAAAAAATTATAATAATCTAAAACAATCATTTCATTTACCTACAATTCAATTATACAATAAATCTATATCTATAAAAGCGAAAGGTCACTCACTCACTCACTGACTCATCACGAAATCTCAAAAACCGCTGGACGTACAAAAATTATTTTTGGCAGGGAGGTAGTTTATGGTTAGTAGACGTCCGCTAAGAACGGATTTTGCGACAGGGCCGGATTAGGGTGGTTTAAGGGCCCTCGCAAGTTTGTATGAAAGTCCTTCATTTTTCGAGCTATAATCTTGATTTTTGGCAGAGACGTAGTTTATAGTCAGTCGACGTTTGCTATGAATTATTTTTGCGACAGGGCCGGATTAGGACAGTCTAAGGGCCCTCACAAGTTTTTATGAAAGTTCTTCATTTTTCGTGCTACAATCTTAATTTTTGGCAGAGACGTAGTTTATAGTCAGTCGACGTCTGCTATGAAATAATTCTGCGACAGGGCCGGATTAGGGTGGTCTAAGGGCCCTTACAAGTTTGTATGAAAGTCCTTCATTTTTCGTGCTACAATCTTGATTTTTGGCAGAGACGTAGTTTATTGTCAGTAAGCGTCTGTTATGAATTAATTTTGCGACAGGGCCGGATTGGGGTGGTCTATGAGCCCTCGCAAGTTTGTATGAAAGTCCTTCATTTTTTGTACTACAATCTTGATTTTTGGCAGGGATGTAGTTTATAGTTAGTAGACGTCTGCTATGAACGGATTTTGCGACAGGGTTGGACGTCTAAAGGATATCACAAGTTTGTCTGAAAGTCTTGCATTTTTTGTGCAACAATCTTGATTTTTTTCAGGGACGGAGTTTATGGTGAGTAGAACAGATTTTGCATTAGGGTCGGATTAGGGAGCTCTAAAGGCTCTCGCGAGTTTGTATGTATGTTTGATTTTTGTACTACCGGCCTGAAATTTAGCAAGTGTATTATCTAACAATTTTTTTGTGACGATCTGGACTAAGGGCTCCCGCAAGTATATAAATGAAATCCTTGGCGTTTTGGAGCCGAAAATTGGTAGAGAGATAGAATATAGTTAAGACATATGTATTTGTATGTGTGGGAACAGATTTTATGACAGGGCCAGTTTAAGGGAATATAATCGTTTCGATTGGCATTTGTCATTCGCTTTGGCACAGTACATCCAGAGGCAGTCCCACACATACATACACGTCAAAATTTCCTAGCGAACGAAGTCGCGGGCAACGGCTAGTAAAAAGATAAAACTATATGTAGGATAATAATTACGATAACATTTTTATAATATTAGATTTAAATTTATTCTTCGAGCATGCAAATATGTCAATGTCAATTAAATTAGAATTATAAGATTCCAACATTCTATGAATAGGGCACCGTAAGCCAGAGTTCGTTCGACAAGAATTTAGCGCGAACAGAGTACGTGGACGAACCTGACGTACATGAACCGTTCGGGGGATAGAATAGCACAGTATACTCGTTAGATCAATGGCGTCAAAATTATTGTTAACAATATCATGAAGCACGTTAGCCTCCAGGTATTTGCGCCGGTTCTCCAAGCTTAGAAGTTTGTACTTATCAAGAAGTTGGGAGTATGATAGATAAGTTTTAGTCCCATGACATCTGTAGAACATAGTACGGAGGTACTTGCGCTGGACCCTTTCTATTGCAACTACGTACTTTTGGTAGAATGGGTTCCAAATAGGGACTGCATATTCCAACTGAGACCGAATGAGTGTCTTATACAGATAAAGAAAGGTAGAGGTACGCCTTAATTCGGTTGCCGATCTCATCACAAAGCCATACATTTTAAAAGCACTATTGACTATGGCTTCGACATGCTGGTTAAGGGATAGTTTGACATCAAAGAGAACACCTAGATCCTTCACTATTGAAATATTATTTAAGGGGATACAGTTATGGTTGTAATTTAAATTGAGGACCAGATTATTCTTTGTAAAGTGAATATAGTTACACTTAGGGATACTAAGATGCAGTTTATTTTCAATGCAGTAGGCAGCAAGTCTATCTAGATCCTCCTGAAATGAAAGGCAGTCGTCCATGGTGCGGATCACATGAAACGCCTTCAGGTCATCAGCGTACATTAAGAATTTAGCCGTTTTAAAACATTTCTTAATATCATTGATGTAAAGTATAAATAGTAACGGCCCCAGAATAGAACCCTGTGGGACGCCTGAAGTAATATTGACAGAGACCGACCGATGACCGTTAACCACAACCCTTTGCGACCGATTTTCGAGGTATGACACAAACCAACGCAGTAGATTTCCACGTATCCCATTGTACGCAATTTTACTAATGAGAATCTCATGATCGACCTTGTCAAAAGCCTTTTTGAAATCAGTGTAGACGACATCTACTTGCAATCTCTTATCAATATTTTCAAAAAGACAATTTGCAAAAATTAACAGATTAGATGTAGTCGATCGGCGCTTAACAAACCCATGTTGTTCAGGAATTATAATATTATGCAGAAGAGGGTAAATCTCGTTGTGAACAAGTTTTTCAAAAAGCTTTGACAAGGTCGACAGAATCGAGATGGGTCTATGTTGCTCAACGTCATGCCTAGAGCCACCCTTATGCACTGGGGTAATATTAGCCTGCTTCCATATCACCGGGAACACACCTTCATGCAGACATCTATTAAAAAGAATATAGAGCTTAGTTTGTGGCTCACCGTTTTTGTACTCAACTGTATTCTTTCTTTTGTTTAATAAACGTTATTATTATTATTATTCTCTTTATTTGTTTTCCTTACATACTAATTTACATTTTTAAATATTTGTTAAAAAAAGATTTCAAAAAACATTAAAAATATAAAAAAATAGTAGTCCACCGGTGTCGGGAGCAGGGTCCAAGCCACCGGTGGTTAGGGTTCCAGAGACAGGAACCTCCTCACAATACGGGCCGTATCAAGAAGTACTACCTTCTGAATCAGGCCCTTGATCCAACCGCCAAGCGAAAGTTTTGACAGGTGGTCGTCCATGCTTTTTGCTATCAGGCCATTGACCGTGACGACTATCGGCACAATGATAGCCGAGTTCACATGCCACATATCGACAACCTCGTGTGCTAAGTCCAGATCTTTTATTTGCTTCTCTTTATCAGCTTTCACGAGGTTCTCGTCATGTGGGATGGTAACATCGATTATCATTACGCGGCGCGCTGATCGGTCCATCACCACCATTTCAGGTTTATTGGCAACAATAGTCCTGTCAGTGATGATAGACTGATCCCAGTACAACGTGACATGGTCTTTTTCGAGAACTGGGTCGGGCACATACCTGTAGTACGGTACCTCAGATTCCACGAGTTTATATTTCAAGGCAAGTTGCTGGTGAATAATCCTGGCCACTTGATTGTGCCTGTGCAAGTACTCGCCGTTAGCCAGACGAGAACAACCAGAAATAATATGTCTGATGGACTCACCCTAAATATGTTAAGTAGCAATTGTATCGATATCAATAACGAGATGCATCATTATACAGTTCGATATTGAGATAGCACAAGCATGATAGCACAAGTTTAAACCTTAGTGGTTTTTGGTTGCTATTTGTATGTATAATTCTGTATTCTTTTGTATAAACGTTAAATAAATTACAAAAAAAAAAAAAACCCGGACGGTGGCACTGGCATGCCCGACACACGTCAACCGTCCCATCCTTCATAATATATTTCCGGTAGTTGTTCGTCAACATAACTTCGTCCATAATTGCACAGACAAAACCTTCAGTTTCCCCAAAGAGGTCGCCGAAACGTAACCAGGACACGGACGCTAGAAAACGGCATGGTTGACGCAGTGGCTCAAGCAATGGACTGCTGCGCTGCGTGTCGCGGGTTCGATCCCCGCACGGAACAAATATTTGTATGACCTACAGATAGTTGTTCCGGGTCTGGGTATTTGTGTATGTGAGTTTAAATGTTTGTGAACGCACCCACGATACAGGAGAAATTCCTAGTGTGGGGCAAAGTTTTATTAAAAAAAAAAAAAAAAAAGAAACAGGTTTGCGCCAGTTCTCGTTAGCCATGGACAGCGGGGTGAGTCCCTTGTCCACTGCGACCACATCTCGGTGCATACCCACATCGGCCTTTAAAAAATATTCTCTGAGACTGTACACCTCGCGGTTGTGGAGGGTCTTCGCGTTTAAAAAGCCTCGACCCCCGCATTTCCGCGGGATGTACAGTCTCATGACCGATGATCGTGGGTGATGCATCCGATTTGCGGTCAGCAATGTACGGACTCTCCTATCCAAGGCATCGAGTTCAGTCAGTCTGAGTCCATTTGAGTATGCCGAAAGAGTACATTAAAACTGGCATGACCCAACCGTTGAAGGTGCGCACCTTGTTCCCACCTGAAAGAAGGCTATTTAGAACCTTCTTCAGGCGTCCGAAGAAGCGCTCCCTCAACGATTGCTTCATGTCAGCTACGTTAATGCCTAACGCTTCCGACATACCCAAATATTTATAGCTTTCGGATGAGGAGAGGGATCTGAGGTGTATGGAATCCGAGAGCTGAATTCCCTCGGATTCCATAATCTCCCCTCTCTTTGCATGCATGACTGCACATTTGTCCACACCAAATTCCATCCTGATGGCGCTACTAAAAGAATCAGTTATTTTTAGTAACTCCATCAGTCGCAATCTGTTGGGGGCAAACAGTTTCAGATCATCCATATAAAGAAGGTGAGATATGACCTGACCATCTCTCCTCAACCGGTAGCCTAGACCTGAATCCTCCAGCAATGTGCTAAGAGGATTCAGGGCCAGACAGAACCAAAGCGGGCTCAGACTGTCGCCCTGCAATATTCCCCGTTTAATCCATAGGTTCATCGTTCCCCTGAATCTGTCGACATCCTGGATATCGAAGGAACGTCTTCCATTGCCCCATACACGACTCAAGGAAGGCGCGTAGAGTTGCATCTATCTTGTACAACTCCAGCACCTTCATCAGCCATGTATGTGGCACCGAGTCGTAGGCCTTCTTATAATCTATCCAACATGTCGACGGATCCTTGCGGGCTCGACGAACCTGTTGGCCAATGGCCATGTCGATGAGGAGTAGCTCCTTAGTACCGCGGGACCCGTTCCTACATCTATTCTGAGAAGCAGACATAATACAGTTTTGCTCAATGTGTTTATTAATTTTCGCCCTCAAAATGGATGTAAGAAGTTTATAGACCGTCGACAAACACGTAATCGGTCTATATATAATTCTTGGGTTCCGCGGGACTACCTGACTTATGGAGCAGGTGGGTAACGCCTGTGGTTAAAAACTGCGGAAGCGACGCAGATTCTAAGGATGACTGGAATTGGGATGCCAGGCAAGTGTGTGAACTGCTGAGCCATTTCAGCCAGAAATTGTGCAGTCCGTCCGGACCAGGTGACTTCCAGTTCGGTAACGGACGAACTGCACTGGCTATATCTAGTGGTGTTATATTTATTGCTTCCATTTCTGGAATAGGTTCACACACTCGCTCGACATCGCACAACCAGTCAGCCTCAGTATGACAGACGGGTACCGACCAGATGCTGCGCCAGAATGAAAAAATGTAATAATTAATTAATTTTAATTTTTTAATTTATTTATTATTATTATTATTTTAGAAATACATTTAATGTTCTCAGCTAGAAATTTTAGCCGGGGTGAGCTGATAATAATAATTAATAATTATTATTATAATTAATGCATGTTACACGTATGTATGCAATGAAATGCGTGCCAAAAGACGATTCTGATTATGAATTTTCGGCGAAATAATGGTTCTGGAAATGAAGTTTATGCTCAAAGATGATTCTGACTTACAAAATTATGCGTTTTGAATTTATGGTAAATGAGTGTATGCCAAATGATTTTCTGCGAAATGAAGTTTCTGCCATCCACTGTTATGCAAAACAAAATTCGGGTATAAAAATTCTGCTGAAAAAGGTAGATCCGCTTAATCTAGTACTATTATTGATCGAACGTTATTATTAATTTAAATCAATTAAAAGTATTATTATGCACGTATGATCGATTCAATAATAATATGGATTATTTAATGTAAATTGTTTTGTAGTAATAAATTTGTTTTGATTATAGTTTTTAATTGAAATCAATTAAATTATAATAAAATATTATTGCATGTTCTTCTTCGATCAATAATGTACTAGATTCCCGATAAGCGCTTCAAAAACGGCCCGAAATATAAGACCACAAACGTATTTGTGGTCTTATTTCAAATTAGTATGGTCTAATCATAGCCAACATTAAGACGTCAAAATACCGCATTACGCGTTCAAAAACTGCGTAAATAACCATCGTAACACCAAGGTTTTGGAAGGAATATCTTTTTTTCGGTAATTTAATATCATTATGAGCTTTTTCATAATATTTAATAGTAGTTTATGCGACTGTGCATAATGAAGGGCATTACAACACAAGTGTGGGTTTAAGAAACGAGCCGAAGGCGAGTTTCTTAATAGCATCACACGAGTGTTGTAATGCCTAATTATGTATAGTTGCATACACTACTTTATCTACCCAAATATCATAAAGGCTCTATGATGGGTTCAGGAACCATAGGGAAATGACCAGCATTGTTACCAGTGTAATGCAATAAAAAATAAACAGGTTATTAGTTGCATTCGTTGCTGCATTTACGATATCTGGCGGAGTGTTCATGTCAATTTCTGAGTCACTATCACTAATTTTCGACAGAAATAAAGAACTTATCAGAAAAAATTTCTACTCGTAACTGGAAATAAAAAGCTAACGAACAATTAATGACAGCTCGAGATGGCGGCGTTTCGGATATCTGTATTTTTTTTTAAATCTTAAGCAAACGAACAAAGACACTATTCTTGTGTCACTCGAGATCAAAATGTCGTGCGATTTATAATTAAAATCATACTGAATTGGGGTTTCGTATCGATAGGTATCTGTTTTAATGTAGATACTAGAATAGCACACTCACTTGAATTTGACACCTGTTCCAAATTTAAACTCATAACCTACTGTTTTCAGTAGGTTATGAGCTCATTACAGTTCTGTTTATTTCTGCTGGTTGGTAATGCTGGTCATTGCCTATGGTTTTTGAACGCATTAGAGAGGGTTTATGATATTTGGGTAGATAAACATAATTAAACTGTAATTATAATTAAATCAGCGAATATTATAATTGTTTGGCCAATGTTTGCTACAACGCACCAACTATTGTATCATGTTCTTGAACAAGGAACGCTAGTTCCGCAATAGAATAAGCACGACATTGTACACAAAATGCTTTTAACCGTATTGCTTAGAGTTTAAGTTTCATTTTAGAATGAATATTTTTGTACTGATGACTTTTTACTTTGGAGCGACATTTAAAATGTTTTGCTTCTAATCTTTCTCCGATGAAAGGGCTTAAATAAATATACTTTACAATGATAATTAAACGTTATGTTTAAGTGTTAAGGTTTATAATCATCTGAAGTTGTAAATAATATTGAACTTTAATCCTAATAGGGTGAATTTATTAACTGTTTCTAACTTGTAATTGTTAAAACTGAAGTTTATATTTATAGGTTTTTTTTTTGTCTTGGGTGGAAGGTCAATATTTTAGTCTTGTCATAGTTTATTTTTAGGTTATGAAAGAAAAAAGAAAGAAAGAAAATGATTTATTGGTTTCCCACAGGACAAAAACAAATTGACAAAAAACTACAGGTAAATCAAGTAAACATAATTATAAGTAACACTTAAAATTAGGACTTAGGTACATTCATTAAATTTAAATTGTAGCCAACTTAAATTAATCCCGTGCAAAGCCAAAGGGCCACTATCTCAGCATGGTGCTGTAACATTTATGACAAATGTCACAGCGCTGGTTAGGGTACAAGTTGGTAGCGGACGACATGAAGCTGCAGCAAACGACGTGTCGCAGCGACACTACTGGTTTCTACGTATTTCTATGAAATTCCCTCCGTAGTTAGCGACATGAAGCTAGCGACGCGTCGTCGAGCGGCAGACGGCAGTGTCGCCAGACCGCAGAACAGTAGTGTCCATAGATAACAGAAACAACAGGAGATATGCCCTTAGTGAAAAGACATGACGCAACGACGTGTCGTGTCGACATGAAGCGACGACATGTCGTCTGCTGCTGCTGCGTGCAGTCGGCTACCAACTTGTACCTTTATGTTCCATCATCCAATGAGTTGTAGCGTCAAGTATTGAATTTAATTTATCATTAAGGTTGAGATCAGTCAGATGAAGCAAGAATAGAAATATCATCCGCAAATAAAACACAAGGTTCATTGATATGCTTCGGGAGGTCATTGATGTAAGCTAAGAATAAGAAACAGCTACTTGCTATCTATGTTGTAAGTTCGACGCAAACCATTCATGACATTTACTACGGATCCCTAAGCCAAATAATTTGTTTAGTAAGATGTCGAATTGTACTCTATCATAAGCTCTCGTCATATCCAGAAGTAACACTATTGCATATTTTTTGGAGTTAATAATATCGAGGGCTTCATGAATGTATTTAAAGACGGCGAGATGATGTCGATGTCGATCTTTACCTTCAAATATCTCGATAACGTGACACTTTGGTATTTTTTGATGTGGCTCTGGTTGGCTGGACATTTCTTCAAAACTGCTCGCGTTTAAGTAGGTCAATAGGGCACTTTATGTGACGGCTAAACACCCTTATTTCAGAATAGGTGACGCTACAGAATCTTAGATAATCGATCGAAAGCGTGTCCAGCCAGCTTGAAAAACCACTTTTCGCTGGTCTCTCAATCTCCGTAACGGAAGTGATTTTGACGACTTTTTGCATATCAACGGGCGTCACATAAATATGTGACAGGCATCAAGCTAAAAGTTTTGTGATACGTACAGTGGTTTAGTAGAAAAATGCAAAAAACTGTGTCCAGCCATCTTGAATTTACGTAGAAAACTTTTGGCTGGCACTTCCGAATCCCACATAACGGGAGCGTTTTCGAATATGGTTCCTTTACTAATACTTGGTGACGCAATGTGTGACAGTAATAACGTTTGATTTATGCCGTCACATGCAAGGGTTTACGAGATATCAATGAAAACTTAATGTATACTTGTGTCCAGCCATCTTGAACTCAGGCTGGCTGGACACCTGTATCTCCGCTGCCTGATGATCTACGACCTTCAAAATGGTATCAAAATGTTGTGACGGGGACGATAATGATAACCTGAATTTATGACGGAGAAACTTTGCGTAGTTTCAAAGATATTGATCATTTAAATTTTCCCATACAAACATCCATTAATATTGTGAGGTGACCATAATTTTTACATAAATAAAGGATTTCTTTTTAATCGACTAATCGGCCGGTAGCAGCCACGCCTGCTTTGTATTTGATTTCTCCGTGGGAATAAAAGGTTTTCCTGCAGTAAAAAGCGTAAGTATGTGTTAATTCAAAATAATAATTAAAAACACTAACAAAAAAGAACAAAGTGCATTGCACTCAGTGATGCCAATTTAGCATTTTTTCATGTTGTTTAGCAAACTTATTAGTTGTTTAGCATATTTTTAGCATATAAAATAATTATAAAATAAAATACATTAATGCGTACGCAATTATTTCCATTTAGAAAAAAAAACCCTTTACTATATTGTTGGCGCTTCTGGTGCCAACATAATGGAAAGAGTATTTGAGATCATAGTCGATTAAAACAGTATGTATATTTTGTTAAATAATAAAAAAGTTAAAACTATTTTACGTTTCATTTGACACTGAAAAATGTTAGCAGATTTTTTAGCATTTCTATAAAGCAATTGGCATAATTTTAACACCATTTTAGCAGATTCTATATCGGTCTTGTTGGCAGCACTGATGCACTGACACTGAGATTGTACACAGGCTGTGAGTGTGACAGCGTAATAATGGTAGTACGTAATAAAACCAAATGAAAACTGATGCTGTGATTTATTTTGTGTAATAATTTTATTCTTTTCCATAAATAGGTATTGAAGAATATTTTAGTTTATTTAGCTATTTATATGATTAAAATGACGACCACCGGCTTCATTTGCGCTTCAAACACTTAGGGCGGCGGTAAAAACAACGCTTTGGTACAAGGCGGGAGTTATTGAAGTGCAAATGGAGTTGATCGTCGTCATTTTCGTCATTGAAACGCTCTAGCGCAAATAAATAAATGTGATTTTATTTACCTACATTATTTTTTCATTTAAATACCTTAGAGCATTAGTCTGTTATCCTGACACAATATCTACCTATGTACTTACCATAAAAACACCAATAATTATCTACTAAAAAGAGTAGATAGGTATCTGCACGTAAATAATCAATAACATTAAAAAAAATCTCCCCCCCCCCCTTCCTCACTTCTACACTTTTGTCTTCTATTGATTAAAATATCTACAGTTGTTCGTATTAGTATCACCAATACGCGAATTTTCGTCCATTAAAGAAAACACCTTAAATACTTAGTCCTACATAAAACCTACAATATTGGTAACCCTACTACAGTGTTTGTATGGGAAAATTTAATAGATCAATATCTTTGAAACTACGCAAAGTTTCTCCGTCACAAATTCAGGTTACCATTATCGTCCCCGTCACAACATTTTGATACCATTCTGAAGGTCGTAGATCATCAGGCAGCGGAGATACAGGTGTCCAGCCAGCCTGAGTTCAAGATGGCTGGACACAAGTATACATTAAGTTTTCATTGATATCTCGTAAACCCTTGCATGTGACGGCATAAATCAAACGTTATTACTGTCACACATTGCGTCACCAAGTATTAGTAAAGGAACCATATTCGAAAACGCTCCCGTTATGTGGGATTCGGAAGTGCCAGCCAAAAGTTTTTTACGTAAATTCAAGATGGCTGGACACAGTTTTTTGCATTTTTCTACTAAACCACTGTACGTATCACAAAACTTTTAGCTTGATGCCTGTCACATATTTATGTGACGCCCGTTGATATGCAAAAAGTCGTCAAAATCACTTCCGTTACGGAGATTGAGAGACCAGCGAAAAGTGGTTTTTCAAGCTGGCTGGACACGCTTTCGATCGATTATCTAAGATTCTGTAGCGTCACCTATTCTGAAATAAGGGTGTTTAGCCGTCACATAAAGTGCCCTATTGACCTACTTAAATGCGAGCAGTTTTGAAGAAATGTCCAGCCAACCAGAACCACATATTTTTTGTTCGTCTTTTTGTCCTCTATCCATACGTACATACCACTTTTATCGTGGGCCGCGATTTCGATAAAAAAAAAAACAAAATGGCTGTGGGTCGATATGCCAGCTTCCATACAAAAAAGTTCAAACCCCTTTATTAATATTATTTGTAATTGTTTTCGATTGATTAATAATTTAATTTAAATGTTATAATAATCCATAACGTTGTGCTGCAGTGATCTATATTAATAACCTACCTACTTAGTACTTATATTCATTTCCTTTATTGCGTAAGATTATAACTTGTGCATGCCTATCGGTAAAATATGGCTGAACCTACCTCTTTTTTATTCCACCATGTACTGTACACATAATTGCAAAATAAAATTTACTTTACTTTACTCGGCTGCGTGCGCTTGCTGCGATGCAGTCCGTGTGATGGCAGCCTTCATATATTTTTTTTTTAATATTGTATAAACATCGTAAAGCAGTTCACAAAATACATCTACCTACAAGTTTCAACCGTGTAGACTTAATAGTTTATTTTTTATTATAAATGGGCTTGCTCTTGACTTCAATCTTGCCCTAAGGGCAGAGATGATAGGGCACGCCACGATAGTGGCGGTAAGTCCCCTCTTTGAGGAGTGGCTGGAGAGGCGCCACGGCGCCCTCACCTACCGTCTGACGCAGGTCCTCACCGGACACGGGTGTTTCGGGAGGTACCTGTACCGAATCAGGCGGGAGGAAACGCCCGGATGCTTCCACTGCGAGGATCGACCGGAGGACACGGTGGAGCACACTGTGGAGGCGTGCCCTGCTTGGGCGGAGCCCCGCCGTGTTCTCGTAGCGGCGATCGGCGGCAGCGACCTCTCGCGCCCGGCCCTGGTGCAAGCCATGGTCCGGGGCGAGGAGGAATGGGACGCCGTCGCCTCCTTCTGCGAAGCAGTGATGCTAGCGAAGGAGGTGGCGGAACGAGAGAGGGAGAGAACCTCTCAACGTCCCAGCCGCCGCGGAAGGCGCTCCGGGCGTCGGGTGTCACGCGATGACCTCCGGCCACCGTAGACGCGGGCCTGTGGACGGTGAGTAACGGGCTAGCTCGCCGTCCGGCCGTCGTCATGACGGCAACAGACCGTGTCGGCGGCGCGTACGTGTTCCACGCGCGCCTCAAAGAGATGTCAGCAAGGAGGGGCCCGCAAGGGCCGACGCCCGTCGGGGCTGTGGATATCGAAAGGTTACCGCGGCTCCGACACAAGGGCGAAGAAGAAGGAACATGGGTTTGGTTTTTAGTCAGTAGAAGTCTGACACTCCCCTTCGCTCTGCCCAAGAGCGGGGGGGGTTATTCGATGATTTTCCACCCACCAAAAAAAAAAAAAAAAAAAAAAAAAAGGGCAGAGATGATGTCGACGATGGAACGAGCTTACCCAGTAGAGTTTCCGAATTAAGTGGCTGTGACATACGGACAGACAGACGGACGAACCTATAAGGGTCCCGTTTTTTGCCATTCGGCTACGGAACCCTAAAAATTGCTTATCCGTGCTTGTTAATAGGGACAGGCGATTTGTGCTTAATTCTAGTATTAAGTATATTTGTATTCAGCCTGTTCGATTATCCATTGTTTAACTGACTAATACTTACTATTGGTCTCCACGGCTCTTCGTTTCTTATTAGGTTCTTCTACTGCTTCTTCCACATCAATTTTAAACTCTAAAATAGGCACATCATTTTCCGAATCTGATTCAGAATGTTCAGATAGTATAGGTTTTACATCTAGATAGGTACTGCCTACATTTTCTGGTTCTACATATTCTGTAAGTAAGGAAAAATTGTTATTATTACAAACTAACTGAAGCACGCGGGTTCGCCCGCGTGTATTATATATTAAAACCTTCCTCGAGAACCACTCTATCCATTATTGGTGAAAACAGCATGAAAATCGATGCAGTAGTTTTTCAGTTTATCGAGAACAGACAGACAAACGCGGCGGAGGACTTTGTTTTATAATATGTAGTGATGATTTACTTTACTATTCAAAACAATGTTTGCTTGCAACGCATTTTCTTATTCAATTCTCCCCTATCAGTCAGCACTCCACAATTTATACCTTTCTCTTTCAAATCCCTACCTCTCCCTCTACAGCCACTTACATTTATGCCTTTATTAATCACAAGAGTTTCATTCCTCTTAAATATTTACATGTCCATACCAATGTAATAAATCTTCTTCTATAACATAAAAGGCAAAGTTGACTGACTGAGGAACACACAGACCAAACACTTTTTTTTTTGTTGGAGGGTGGGATATCATCACATGACTCCTCCCACTCTGGGCAGTGCGAAAGGGAGTGTCAGACTTCTATTGATTAGGAACCATCCATGTTCCTTCTTCTTAGCCCTTTGTGTCCAGGCCGTGGTAAGTCTTTCGGACAGCCCGCTGCCCTGACGGGACGGGCCAAGCTTAGGGCTAGATACTTAAAATATCGCACACGTATTCCTCTTATGACATCCATTAAGAACTATAGTTCCAAAATAAATAACTTCATACAAACTACGTTCCAGACCTACCTCACCAATATCATCAATCACATTTTTTTATTTTGTAACTTTTATAGTCAAGTCATCTCTATCAACGATGGATTACTACTTAATCTTTCTACGCCCACAAAATTACATTATATTCTTCAATACAAACTCTCAATTTTAACTTGTGTATCAAAACTTCACTTAAACTTTAAATGGAGAAAAAAATAACAAAAAGTTTTATGTAAATTTTTAATGAATGTGACGACGGTTGTTTATTTTCAGTAATTAAAATGATGAAAAGATTCTGTATAAACATTTGAATAAGGTTCATATTGTACTGTATACTTTGTTGCTATGTTAACCCTTTCGCAATGGGGTGACCTTATGTTAGGCGCAACAGGCAATGTTCGTACGACAAGACGGTCTGTCTCAGTCTTTGTTTTGGCACACCCCTTATGAAATACGACACTAAAGTTTAGCAACTATGCCACCAGTTGCAAGTTTGCAAGTTAAACGCAGATTTGCAAATTAATCGGCATCTTTTATGAAACCATGTTTATTTTCAGGAGAAAATTTGATAACTGCTAAAATTTTAGTTTAGCCACTGAAACACGTTTGGATAACCCTTCGGGGATTTTAAGCATCCATTAAGAAAGGATTTTTCAAAATACAACCCCCAAAGGGGTGAAATAGGAATAGGTGAATAGGATGGATGTTTGTTTTGAAAATCATCATTTTTGATAATTCCCCCATCCCTGCAGGCTAAGCCGGGGGCAAGAGCTAGTATAATATACTTACTAAAATATGCAATAATGGCTTAAAATCACCATTTTGATCAATATGCAACATAACATATTACCAAAATTTGGAATAATCTTGAGATGTAAGGAATTTAAAATAAAACATTTTCTACGCGCTATGCATTATAGGTGCTATCGATCTTACCTGCCCTATACCCAGTTACTCAGCAAGTACAAACTTTTATCCCTAAACTGTCGAAGAAAATACCTTGAAGCTATGACGCTATACAAAATTGTCAGAAATAAATTCAACTGCATAAATCTGAATAATATGATCTGCTACGCAATACCTAGAACCTTCCACAGGCGTCAGGTGCGCGCAGGTACGCTATTCGCAATTCCTTCCTGCCGAACTAACTCCGGCCTGCGCTCACCCGTCCGCCACATGGTTGACTTGTACAACAAGACCTTTGTAAATATTGACATCTTCAACAACTCGCTAGGAAATTTCAAAGGTCTGATCCTCAGAACTCTTATAAATTAATATGTATAATTCCTATTAACCAAATAAATTCTTCACATTATTGTCTCATATTGATATTATCTAGCCTGATTGTGTACTTTTTACTGTTTTTATTTTTTTTTCTGTCGCCCCTGGCGATTATTGTTTGTATTAAACTACTATGAGAACCCGTGGACAGCGTTGTGGGTTGCCTTATTACCAAAATGAAAGTATTGTTAAACTAGTTTATAAGTTCTCATAATGTAACTGTTTGTTGTTCCTCTTAATAAAAATAAATAAAATAAAAATAAAGTTTATATTAATGTTAGTTAATATTATGTATTCATCATTCTCCTGCCCACATCCCAATTTATTTGGGGTCGGTGGAACATGTCTTTTGGTCCATTACTTCTCTATTTCTCGTCATCTCAGCAGTCACATCCTTTCTAGCCATATCATCCTTCACACAGTCCATCCATCGTTTCTTTGATCTTCCTCTACTCTTATCTATATTCATACTCAACATTTTCCTCACAACACTTTCTTCATTCCTTTGCATCACATGTCCATACCACGGCAATCAATTACCACACAACTTTTCATTCCCCGGCACCACTTTCAGACTTCCTAGTAGTCAGTTAATTATATGAATTATTGATCAAAAACATATTTATTTCTGTTCTTAAAAACTTACCATCACTTTGATCTTCATTAATATCTGCTAGACCCTCACAATCAGCTGATAATTCATGTTTGATAGCAGTGCTTTCTGTTTGACAGCTTTCAACTATATCTATTTGTTCTACGGGAGTTATAATAAACCCACTGCAAAACTCAAAGGGTTCTGGGTTTATTAAAGGTTTAGGCTGTAAAAGTAATATTACATTATTAGGTGAAGTCGCTCAAAAAGCCTCCACAAGTGAGAATACTTAAGTAGGCCCAATGCTACCAGGACAGTCAACCGTGCTATCAACCACACACTCTATTGTTGCATAGCTAGTGCCAACATGACAGAGGACTGTTATCAAACTGTCGCACACATGTACAAGTTTCATACTGAAGTTGAAGAATACCTCACCTCACAATCCTCTTCCATCATCAGAGCCAATACCTCTTCGGCTTCCAAACATTGTCTCATCAACCAGAAGGATTTCTTTAGTTTAGTGCAGCAGAAAGAACAAGCAAGAATCGGTTTTCTGTCTTTCGCAACAAACTGCAACAAAAGTCTTATTTATGTCTATGAATCACCAGCTAACAACAACAATTATATGCGGGTGATTCATAGAAAGAAATACACATCTGACAGAGAAGGTATAGGTAAGCATTATTAATGATCACTCTTATTCTAGGCACATTGGCGTGTACCAGACTTTATGTAGTATCAACTTACTGGTATATTAGTTAGCTTCTCATATAGTTCATGCAAGTTCCTGTTGACCACCACATACATGGGACCATTGTCCGCTAAACATATCCTACACATTGGTAGTTTTTCCATCTTTACTTCAAAAAGTAATCAAAATATTTATGATAATAAAATGCTGTCTTTATTGCTGCTAGGATGTTACAGTGCTCGCAAAGAGTAGAATACTTATAACAACCGTTAACAACAGATGAGAAGGAAGTCGGCCCTTTCACCAAAACAATTAGATAGCTTATTTAATAAAACTATTCCCCGGCAAAAGGAAAAAACGGTCCAAATTAGCCCAAAACAACTACCTACCACGGATGCTCAGCTGACGATCAAGATGACATTGACATTTAATATAGTGTTGCTAATGCAGATTAAGTTAACGATGATAGAGGGATAAGCTATGGAAAAAGAAGAAGTGAATCGCGGAACAAATTCTTTCCGCGGAAGGCAATGTTAACACGTACTGCTTGCCAAAAAAGACTGTGGCATAAAATAAATAAGGTCGCCAGTATCACCTGTGTCAACCCGGAATACTACGACTCAACAGTTTTTGATACTTGTTATTATTGAGGGTACTATTCCCAATCCCAAGTGGGTGGTTCAGTTCCTCGCACGCTACGCAAACATAATGAAAGGCTTCAATGTTCAGTATTAACAATATTAATAGGGGGCGTCGGAGCCTTGCACGAAAGAAAGCGGTGCAGTAGATATCCATAGACATGACACACAGATATTATATTCATGCTCCCGCGGGCTTTTAGGAATAGGGGATCGGACATAAAAAAACTAATTAGTCCATCAGATACATTTCCAAAAATTATTGGACACGTATTTTTTCTTTTTTCACGTAAACTTAAAATGAAGACGATACAGTGCTTCGAAAACTTGTGTGACGTCATATGATAGTACATTTTGACGACACAAGTGACGTTTCAAGCCCCACTCCAAGATCTTTGACGAGTTTTATCTTCGTAATTTCATATTGATTCGTTATAACAAAAAAACGTATTCAATATTTTTCGATAATCTAACTTACGGACTAAACAGAATCATATTATTATGACCCAGTCCGATCCCCTATTGACAATAGTTTGGTTACAGGTTAATGAAAAAACACGTTTTGGTCGTTTGTTACGCGATTCACTCCTTATTTCCGTATGTTATAAATACTGCAGGGGCTCAGGCCTCCTTTCTGGGAGAGTGATGGGCTATGATCTGTGGCTTTAACCTACCACGCGGAACTAGTGCAGATTGGTAAATGTCACAATGTCTTCGCATTATTTGGTTCTAAGACATGCCGGTTTCCTCACGATGTTTTCCTTGACCGTTTCGGGAGCAGTAGTGATGAAATAAATTACACAAAGTAATGCGCCTGACTGGGTTCGAACCCACGACTCACTGTTCGTAAGTCGAGGTCGCTACCCTTGAGCCACCACTGCTTTCTATTTCCGCCCTACGTATTTACATTTCCTGCCGCAAAAAGTGGCAAAACAAAGTTTCGTGATTCACTCTTTTTTCCATAGGTTATTCCTCTATCATCGTTTTTTATCTGCAATAACAACACTTGTACGTCAATGTACCTTTCTAAAAAAGTAATCTGTGGACTCTGTGGTCAATGTCATGATATGGTCATGATATATGTTCTGTGATGTCGCACACAGAACTTGTATTAAATAAATTATTATTATTTTAGCTATCTAATTATTGTGCTAAAAGGGTTGACTCCCTTCTCATCCGTTGTTAAAAGTATTTTTTATTTATTTATTTAAACTTCATGCACAAACGTGGTACATAGGCGGACTTAATGCCACAAGGCATTCTCTACCAGTCAACCTTAGGGTCAAATAGGACAGCATTGTGGTAGAGTACAGAAACAAATAAATGAAGAGAATTCTATTTTGTTAACATAAATTAATATACCTACATAAATGTTACATACTAATACATATAAGTAAAGATGAAATTAAATAAACTAATATATATTATAATACATACAAATAGTTCAAAAAATAAAATGAGAAACCAAACAATAATTACCATGACTACCATACAATATGATTAACTCAGTCCGATTTTAAAAAGTGTTTCCGCACATTTCTTTTGAAGGCCATTTTGCTTTCCGCTTTTTTAATGCCAAGGGGTAGCGCGTTCCAGAGTTTTATGGCTGAGACAGCGTAAGAAGATGACATGAAACCAGTACGGTGTGAGGGAATTTCAAGGAGTAGGTTATTAGAACCTCGAAGGTTACGACTGTGTGAACTGCCCAACACTTTGAAATATTTTTTCAGGTAATCAGGTGCACATGGATCTTTCAAAATAGTAAAAAGCGTGCAAAGAGTTCTAAGAGACCTCCTGTACCGGATAGGCAGCCATTTAAGCTGAGAACGGTATGATGAGATGTGATCGTATTTACGAAGGCTACTGTTTGCGAGCACTTAGGGATCGTTATCATACTTGCAGCACTACAGACGGCATTTTTTATTAACATAAATATTTTGATTACTTTTTGAAGTAAAGATGGAAAAACTACCAATGTGTAGGATATGTTTAGCGGACAATGTTCCCATGTATGTGGTGGTCAACAGGAACTTGCATAAACTATATGAGAAGCTAACTAATATACCAGTAAGTTGATACAACATAAAGTGTGGTACACGCCAATGTGCCTAGATTAAGAGTGATCTTTACTACTTTCTCTGTCAGATGTGTATTTCTATGAATCACCCGCATATAATTGTTGTTGTTAGCTGGTGATTCATAGACATAAATAAGACTTTTGTTGCAGTTTGTTGCGAAAGACAGAAAACCGATTCTTGCTTGTTCTTTCTGCTGCACTAAACTAAAGAAATCCTTCTGGTTGATGAGACAATGTTTGGAAGCCGAAGAGCTATTGGCTCTGATGATGGAAGAGAATTGTGAGGTGAGGTATTCTTCAACGGCAGTATTTTCAGAACTTCTGGTTTTAATAAATTGTGTAGATTAATTTTTCATCCCTTTGTGTCTGGATTTCATGCCAACCTTGCAATGGATAGTTCAAATATGCTTTTACCAAATGTAGGAGTACAATTATGAAACACTAGCTGATGCCCGCGACTTCGTTCACGTGGAAATTATGATGTCTGTTATCGAGTGGTCCTAAGCGCAACTGAGCATGTGGTCTGGGGTTTGATTACCGAGAAGGGCAAAAGGTTTTCTCAGTAGAGGCCGCAGAGTCTAGTTTTGTGCCCGTTTAATAGCAGTAGCCAAAATTTGGAAAAACGTGCATATTTATCTGTTGGCACTGGATGGATTCTTCTGAAAATATATTTTTCCCATTAGAAGCAGCTTATTTACAAAGACACTTGCTTCGTGGTCGTTATACAGTTGGACGCGGATGTTGCACGTAAGATGGAGCTTCTCGACCATGGACCACAGTGATGGCGACGCCTAGACACATGCGTTTATTTCATCCACCGGTGTACCCCCTAAATAACTGGCAATGTCTGTCACCTGCGAACATCACGACAACACTGCCCATCAGCGATTGGTCGCCGTGGATGTCCTGCAGACTGCGGTTCAACGCCTTTAATGCATGCTTGTGCGATATTGCGCTCTCGTCCCATACTTAACTTGCACTGCTACAAAAGGACTCACCGGTGATGCAACATCACCAAAAACTGTAACCGGAGCCGGTTGGGTCAAGATTCGGCGGCAACTTATAAACGGAATGTGCAGTCTGGCCACAGTAAAGCAAAGTTTTGGGAGGTACCTGCACCGAATCAGGTGGGAGAAGACGCCCAGATGCTACCATTGCCCGGAACGGCCGGCGGCCGGACGACACGGTGGAGCAAACCGTGGAGTTCGCTTGGGCGTAGCCCCGCCGGTACCTTGTAGCGGCGATCGGCGGCGGCGACCTCTCGCTCCTCTCTCCCGACCCTGGTGCAAGCCATGGTCCGGGGCGAGAGGGAATGGGACGCCGTCGCCTCCTTCTGCGAAGCAGTGATGCTAGCGAAGGAGGTTGCGGAACATGAGAGGGAGAGAACCTCTCGTCCCAGCCGCCGCGGGAGACGCTTCGGGCGTCGGGGGCTACGTGATGGCTTCCGGCCACCGTAGGTTCGGGCCTGTGGATGGTGAGTAGCGGGCTAGCTCCCCGTCCGTCCATCTTATGACGACGACATCCCTCAAAGAGATGTCAGCATCAGGGGTCGCCAACGCTGCGGGTTTTTCGAAAGAGATACCGTGCCCGACTGCCCGACACAAAGGGCTAAGAAGGAACATGGGTGGTTTTTAGACAGAGAAGTCTGACACTCCCTACCACTCTGCCCAGAGCGAGAGGAGTCATTTGATGATTTCCCACCCCCCAAAAAACAAAAAAAGACCCGAGAAAGCCACAGTAACAGCTATGAAGGCACGGTTGGCGCAATAGCTGCACAGCTGGGCGATTGATTGTGGTGCTGATCCCGTTATCGATTCCCGCACAGAACAAAGAAATGTAATTTTAATTTCATTTTTGCTATGAGATTTTGACTTGAGATTTTTTCTTACTGTGCTGTGTACATTGGTAATTTTTTTGTTATCTATTCACGGAAAATATTCACACCGTGATTCAGGAAATGGTGTCCAATTATGAACAACGCCATCTATCAAAGATGAAGTTAAACTGCAAAAAATTAATGCATGGAAAGTGAACACACACTATAGCCAAGTAGCGTCATTTAGACAAATTAAGAGTACCTATTGGTGCCGTAACTTTTTAAAAAGGTCTATTTAAAAGTTATCTGAACACATTTATTTATTAGTACCGTCTTGATGCAATAGATGTCGTTGCATGTATCTTTCGTAATGATTATATGTTCTTCAAATTCATATATATCTATCGGATATCAGTATCGGATTACAATGAAACAAAAACTAAAAAACTAATCACATTTGGCTTCATAATCCATACAAACTAACATGGACAAATGAAAACAATAGATTAGATTTATAATCACCTAACTCTATTTTGAATAGTTAAAAACATCTTTAAGTATAGTACAAAATCAGCAATAAATTCAGTGTATGTCTTTCTAGGGCGTCTACTATGGACCCCCTATGCAACGTTGATTCAAAAAAAAATATAGAGATTTGAAAATCATAAAGCATCAAAATAAAAATAAATACTTAGTACTCACAAAAAGTGAAAACAGAGTGGGGATCGAACTCGCGAACATGTTGAATATTTTTGGAAATCTCACAACATTATAAAAAAAATACAAAAAGAAGACACTGGCTGAGATTTGAACTTACGTACATTTGTTTACGGGGAGGTCGCCAAACCGTTACGCTACTGACATCGGTGACGAACAGTTCGAAATAGCCGTTCTATCGATATAAATAGTATGACAGATATCAGCTGTCAAACCGTTGGGGCATATGGACATATTGCAATATTGGTCACCCCCCTTAGTAATTATAGCGATATTATGTAGCCCATTTGTAATTCCAGACTATAATCTATCTCTGTGCCAAATTTCATTCAGATCCGTTGAGCCGTTCTGGCGTGAAAATAGGATAGTGTAGCTGGGATCTTGGAGTTCCACATCAGGTGTTCCAAATTTATTGTCTGAGCAGAAAATGCTCATCACGTGGAACAATTTTTGCTATGGTACCATTTTTGTATCTCTTATAGTTAAGCTGGTCTGTTGCAGTTCTGCATCAGGTGTTCAACTTTCCAAGATAAATTATAGCCTTTAAGTTGCCCAGACCTAATACCTATACAACTAAAAAACAATCATTCAAATCCGTCGAGTAGTTCCGAAGATTAGCGTGTACAAACAAACAGACATGATTTTTTTTTTGGATTCGTGCTCTATTACTGTTCTTAGACCCCCCTCAATTATTATTTTTTCAATATATTCAATGTACAGACACAGTTTTTTTACTGTTTTATTATATGTATAGATTTAAGCACTCCATATAGTAATGCTTCAACTTTAGTATGAAACTTGTACATGTGTGCGGCAGTTTGATAACAGTCCTCTCTCATGTGGGCACAAGCTATGCAACAATAGCGTGTGTGTGGTTGATAGCACGGTTGACTGTCCAGGTAGCATTGGGCCTACTTAACACGCTCAGCACTGGTGCATCCTTAATGATACACCATAAGGTGTTTTGTCACAGGCCAGGACAGTGTATCCTTAAATCCTTAATGATACACCACACTGCCCCGTCTTCGGAGGCCGATGTATCCCTCAGTACACACCGTTTCATACAATTTAGTAGGGCGTTCAAAAGCATTGACCCTGGAGAATATGCCTGTGTTATAAAATGTTAAAATTGCCTGTGTTATAAAATGTTAAAATTGGCTTGGCACTTAGCGTGTTAAGTATCCTCACTTGTGGAAGCTTTTTGAGTGACTTCACCTAATAATATAATATTACTTTTACAGCCTGCACTTTTAATAAACCCAGAACCCTTTAAGTTTTGCAGTGGGTTTATTATAACTCCCGTAGAACAAATAAATATAGTTGATAGATGTCAAACAGAAAGCACTGCTATCAAACAAGAATTATCAGCTTATTGTGAGAGTCTAGAGGATATTAACGAAGATCACAGTGATGGTAAGTTTTTAAAAACAGAAATAAATATGTTTTTGATCAATAATTCATATAATTAACTGACTACATAAGAGGAAGTCTGAAAGTTGCACCAGTGAATGAAAAGTTGTGTGGTAATTGATTGTCGTGGTATGGACATATTGTGATGCAAAGGAATGAAGAAAGTGTTGTGAGGAAAATGTTGAGTATGAGAATATAGATAAGAGTAGAGGAAGATCAAAGAAACGATGGATGGACTGTGTGAAGGATGATATGGCTAGAAAGGATGTGACTGCTGAGATGACGAGAAATAGAGAAGTAATGGACCAAAAGACATGTTCCACCGACCCCAAATAAATTGGGATGTGGGCAGGAGAATGATCATCATCATCTGCCTAGCCTTTTCCCAACTATATTGGGGGTTGGCTTCCAGTCTAACCGGATGCAGCTGAATACCAGTATTTTACATGGAGCGACTGCCTATCTGACCTCCACAACCCAGTTATTATTATTATTACAGCTTTATTTTCCATTTAACAAATTACATAAATATTTATTATATATTAAATTACATTTCAAATTATAATAAATCAAATATCAGATTAAATTATACAGTGGATTTCGGGTATAACGACAATGAAGGGACCACTCTATTTTCGTCGTTATATCCGGAAGTCGTTACAGGCAAAGGTAAAGAGATACAGACACCGCCGATTCCGCCTTTTCTTTAACAGTGAATGTGCGTCTAGCAGCCATACTTATTCAAAAGTTTACTAAACCCAGTTGCTACTCAGAATATTACTTTGTAACTCAACCATAAAAGCTCCGAAACGTACACGCTTCCCTACCTACTTAGTTGATATCTATAAACAAAAGGTAAAGGTCTCCACACTTGCTGACCATCTGTGTGCAATGGATGTAAACAAAAGATAAGAAATGTTTGTGAAAGAAAAAAATCTTTGTGTCTTTGGCGGCCGACTCCGGTTGCAATATCTGCACGGGATTTCTAGGAATTTGTTACAAATGATTTATTAAAAACAGTCGCTACACCCGAACTCGGCGTTACATCCAAAGTCGCTATATCCACATGAATTTTGTACTAAAGTATGCTTTAAATTCTTTTTAATTTTTTAATTATATATTTTTTTTTTTTTTAATTTTTCTGGCTCTGAAGATACAGGCTTTGCCTAGTTTCGGAGTCAGGGATACTTATACATATTTGTTTAAATTTAAGCCCTAGCACTAGTACGTAATTAAACCAGAAATTGTTGATCCGATGTCCAATCTTCCTGTTAAGTCACTATATGTACACCTTAGAATAAGACCAAAATTGTAATAAGGGTTGTGAATAAAACTTTTATTATTATTATTATTAAATTCAAGGGACTTAGATTTAACGTCGCTATAGGTAAATGGTCGCTACAACCAAGGTCGCAATAAATGAAATCCACTGTAATTATTTTGTTTCCATTTCATTTTTGCTAATGGCCCCTCTATGGGTAAAATCCTCCTCCATTCCTTTCCACCTCTCCCTGTCCTTAGCCATTTGCATCCAATTAATTCCTGCTGTGTTTATTATGTCATCAGACCATCTTTTCTTCTGCCTTCCTACATTCCTTTTGCCTTTTGGGCCCTGCCATTTAGTGGTTTGGTAAGTCCATCGCTTATCTTTATATCTAGACAAGTGCCCTGCCCAATTCCATTTCTGTTTCAAACTAAACTGAAGAGCATCTGATATTTTAGTTTTCATGCGGATGTCTGTGTTTCTTGTTTTTTGTATTTTTCTCAGTCCCAGCACACTTCGTTCCATTGCATGTTGGCACGATGAAATTTTGCTTTTCGTTTTTTCAGTGAAGACCCATGTCTGACTAGCGTAGGTTAAGCTTGGGAGAATGCAAGAATCCATTATAATCCTTTTTATATTAAGGCTATAGGTCCCTTTGAGAATTTCTTTTGTGGGCCCAATATTTCTTCCAAGCTGTACTTATACGTCTGTCTATCTCGTTGGCGTTGCTATTTGAATCAAAGGACACCAATTTGCCAAGGTACACATATTCACTAGTGTACTCTATTGGTTTATCCTCCACTTCTATTGATTTGTTTTTGCTGTTTGACAATATCTTAGTTTTGGATGCGTTCATGTGAAGGCCGACTTTTTTGCTCTCATAGTTTAGTCTTTGTAACATTTCCTCTAAATCTGTCGCGGATTCGCTGAAAAGAGCAATGTCATCAGCAAACCTTAGGTGTGTTAATTTATTATTTTGTATCCATATGCCTTTATTCCCCCAGTTTATGTTTCTGAAAATGTCTTCAAGCACAGCTATGAACAGCTTTGGAGACAGCGGATCTCCCTGCCGCACCCCTATGCCAATTGTGAACTCCTCTCCTTGTCTTTCCAGTTTTACTCTACTCACACATTTGGAATAGATTTTTTTGATGACGTTAACATATGTTTTGTTTACATCGTTATTTTTTAGGGCAGTCCATATAGAGGTGTGTGCTATGCTGTCAAATGCTTTTGAGTAATCCACGAAGGCTATGTAGAGTGGTTTATTGAATTCTTTGAATTTTTCTATTATTTGTTCTATTGTGTGGATGTGGTCTATAGTTGAGTAGCGCAGCCGGAAGCCCGCTTGTTCAATTGGCTGATTCTTATCAATATCTGGAGCTATTCTTCTCAGTATGATTGATGAAAAGAGTTTATATATCGTTGATAGTAGGCTAATAGGCCTGTAGTTGCTGATGTCGAGCGGGTTCCCTTTTTTGTATAATAATATTATGTTTGATTTACTCCATTGCGTTGGTACTTGCTCTTTCTCCAGTACTAAGTTGAACAGTTCTGCCAAATATGCAGCCAGGGTTGGTGCACCAATTTTCAGGGCTTCATTTGTGATGTTGTCTTCGCCTGGGCTTTTCTCGGATTTTAGTCGTTTGATTTGGGTCATTATTTCACCTTCCGTTATTGGGTCTAATAATGTTTCTACTATATAATTATCTCTATCTTCATCGTCAACTGGAGTCGTTCTATGGTCTCTCTTCTATGGTCCGCATAATCTCTTTTGATTGATCTGTTGGTTTCCTTGAATAATTTCTTTAGTTCTTCTCTCATTTCCTGGGACTTGTTCTTTGTGTACATAAGCACACCTCGGACACTCCATACAACGCCCGCAAAATAATTACCTATTACTACTACATAAACAAATAACGTTTGTGCACGACGTGCACGTGCAAATGTGTGCGTAAACTCTAGTAGGGTTATCGTAGCCTAAAAAATGGCGCGGAAAGTGCAACGGTCTGCGTCGCGAAAGCCGAGCGGCGATGATGCGAGCGCGAGCCATTGCTCAAGTGGCGACGACGTATACCTCGAAGTGCGGGGTGAGGTGCGGTATTTAATATGAGCGCGGGGAGGTGAGTGTCCCTTCTGTACGTAGTACTATTATATATTCTGTGACATAAGTTCTGTTCTTCTGCGGATTAAATTTTGTGTGTGTTCGCTAATGATCTTTTCTTTGTTTTTATAGTTGGCTTTATCATCCACTTTAAGACTTTTTGTGATAGCTTCTTCCAGTCTGTCACTAAAAGATTGCACGGTATTATTTTCCTTAAGAAAATCTTGTAATATCGGTAAGTTCTTTTTTAGGTTTTTTATGTAGTTCTTTCTCTCATTTATAGACTTCAATTTGTTGGGTATGGTTTTGAATAATCTTCTGCTGATTTTAGGTTTTTGAATTTTTAGAGAGCATCTTAGAATCCTGTGGTCAGAGGGGAAGCTTATATTCAGAACTTCTACATTTGTTACGGATTTTGGGTTGGGGCTCAGTATAAAGTCAATTTCATTCTTTGTTTTAGGTCAGGTGATAGCCATGTCCATTTTCTGGAATCCTTCTTTTGAAAAAATGTGTTCATCACTGCCAGCTTATTCTGATATGCGTATTGTATTAGGCGTTCACCTCTGGTGTTCCTTATGCCGTAACCATACTTGCCCGTAACAATATTTTCATGGGGTTTAGGTTGTCCAATTTTAGCATTGAAATCTCCGATGATTAACCTGTTTTTATCCGCCAGTTCTTGCGCTCTTGTTAAATCATCGTAGAATTCTGCAATTTCTTCACTTGAACTCTCAGTGAGAGAATAAACTTGAATTATCGATAGTGGTCCCTCCTTGAAACTCAGTTTTAGCAGAGCCACTCTCTCCGATATTCCCAAAAAGCTCAATATATTGTCCTTTAGTGAATTCTTAATTCACAACATTTCAAAACTGACACCACCTTAAAATAAAAATACCATTTCTCTATTTTCATATGCTGAGTTCAAATATGTATTTTTTATATTTTTTGATTTCTCCATTTCTGAGAAAAAAAATAAAAACCAAAAAACATGTGATGACGTCACATACATTGTTGAATGATGTAGTTACCTTTGCCTAAGTATTCCAATGTTTTTGATGAAAACATTAATGTCAAACAACACGTCAAATTGTCAATGTTATACGTCACCGAAGTTTATATTTTTCTTAAAATTGAACAATTTATTCTTCCTATCAACGCTTACTGTTAGTATTTTCAACTTTGATTGATATTTCGCCAATAAAATGGATCCCAATGAAACATAATAAACGCCATTAAAGGAAGCTGCCAAAGTGACAACGACAACGACAAGTGAGACACTTATATTTTTTTTTTGTCGGGTCACTGTAAGGCAAAGGTTATATCGCCATTCAGCCACGTGAATGACGTCATTTGGCACTTACGTCTTTTTAGAACACGCCGAGTTTGAAACTTAAAATTATGAATTAAAAGTACATAATTTCGAAAAACAGAAAAATACGGGTGCCCTAGTTTTGAATTTACTTTAATATAACGTAATAATACACACAAGTTAAAAATATGAAATGTTGTCACCATGAAGTCCCCGTGTCTCTCCTATATAGCAAAATATGTAGTTTTTGTGTTCTTCGATGGTATATCCTAGCTTCTTAATTTCAGCAAGTCCCATGATGTCCCAGTTAATGTTACACATTGCATTATCCAGTTCCAAAGCTCTTTCCCTTGTTGACAGCGATCTTACATTGAATGTGCATATTTGCAGGCCTCTTTCTCTTCTTAACTTCAAACTCTGGCTATTATTTGCATAACTAGTATATTTTATCTCGTTTATACTGTTTGTTGTTATTGGATGGAGGGTAGTGGTCGTCTTGCCCCACGGTGACCAGCCGGCTTGGGGTGCATTTTTTTGAAGTTGGATTACATAATGTTGTGTGTTTTTCAATTTTGTTCCGGGTGCCGGTGGCCGTTGCTAGTTTTTTGCAGTTTCAGAAATCGAAGCTGTTCTGCTTCTTTCCATGTAGTGAAGAATACTCGGTTTTATAATTTCTTTCAAGACACTCTTGGCTGAGTTTGAGGTTTCCTCTAAGTTAATTTTCTTCTGGGTTGATGAGTTGGGTGAGCCCGAATCTTCTCTCTTTCTTTTATCTCTATTTTTGTCACTTGGTTTCTTCACTATCAGCTTATCGTATTTAAGAAAAGCGATATTTCCTTTCTTCCTTTCCTCTTCTAGTTGGGGTCGTAGCTGCTTCCGCTTTTCAAGTACTTCTTTAGTGTAATCCTCTTTGACAACCCAGTTAATACTAGGTAATACGATACCCTTTGGTAAGACTGGATGTCAGAATTTCAGGTCACTGACTACCTGTAACGACTGCCAAAGATCTATATATATGGCAGCCGGGACCAACAGCTTAACGTGCTTTCCGAGGCACGGAGGAAACTCAGTATGTCGGGCGGTCACCCATCCACAGACCGACCTAGGCAAGCACAGCTTTACCTAAAGATCGACCTGAGTGGCAGTTCTTATTAAGCCACGAGCTCCTCGGGCAGGAGAATGATGAATACATAATAATAACTAACATTAATATAAACTTTAAAAGAAGTTTTTTTTTTAAATTCAATACTTACATCTCAAGATTATTCCAAATTTTGGTAATATGTTATGTTGCATATTGATTATAATGGTGATTTTAAGCCAATATTGCATATTTTAGTATATTATACTAGCTTTTGCTCCCGGCTTAGCCTACAGAGATGGGGGAATTATCAAAAATAATGATTTTCAAAACAAACTTCCATCCCCTATTTCACCCCTTTGGGGGTTTTATTTTTAAAAATCCTTTCTTAGTGGATGCCTATGTCATAAGAGGAATACGTGTGCGATATTTTAAGTTTCTAGCCCTAAGGGTTTGGCCCGTAGAGGAATGGGACGCCGTCGCCTCCTTCTGCGAAGCAGTGATGCTAGCGAAGGAGGTGGCGGAACGAGAGAGGTACAGAACCTCTCAACGTCCCAGCCGCCGCGAAAGGCGCGGAAGGCGCTCCGGGCGTCGGGGGTCACGCGATGACCTCCGGCCACCGTAGACGCGAGCCTGTGGACGGTGAGTAACGGGCTAGCTCGCCGTCCGGCCGTCGTCATGACGGCAACAGACCGTGTCGGCGGCGCGTACGTGTTCCACGCGCGCCTCAAAGAGATGTCAGCAATACGGATGGGGCCCGCAAGGGCCGACGCCCGTCGGGGCTGTGGATTGTCGAAAGGTTAACGCGGCTCCGACACAAGGGCGAAGAAGGAACATGGGTTTGGTTTTTAGTCAGTAGAAGTCTGACACTCCCCTTCGCTCTGCCCAAGAGCGGGGGGGGGGTTATTCGATGATTTTCCACACAACAAAAAAAAAAAAAAAGGATTTGGCCCGTCCCGTTAGGGCTGCGGGTTATCCGAAAGACTTACCACGGCCTGGACACAAAGGGCTAAGAAGAAGGAACATGGATGGTTCCTAATCAATAGAAGTCTGACACTCCCTTTCGCACTGCCCAGAGTGGGAGGAGTCATGTGATGATATCCCACCCTCCAAAAAATAAAATAAAGTGTTTGACCTGTGTGTTGATCCTCAGTCAGGCAACTTTGCCTTTTATACAGTGAAACTTGGTTAAGTGGGACCTGGATAAGTGAGAAACCTTTATAACTGGAACTCATGCTGAGGTCCCATGAGACAGATTTGGATATCTAACACTATGTAAGTGGAATACCTCTATAAGTGAAACAAATTTTCAGGTCCCTTGAGGTCTCACATAACCAGGTTTCACAGTATTATAGAAGAAGATTTATTACATTGTTATGGACATATAAATATATAAGAGTATAGAGTATATATGAGTTGTATGTTTACTGCTTTTTATTGTATCATGTTTTGTTTGTGTTTGTTCTGCGGCAAAGAAATATGTTTTATTTCTTTCTAATATTGAAGAGGAATGAAACTCGTGTGATTAATAAAGGCATAAATGTAAGTGGCTGTAGAGAGAGAGGTAGGGATTTGAAAGAGAAAGGTATTGTGGAGTGCTGACTGATAGGGGAGAATTGAATAAGAAAATGCGTTGCAAGCAAACATTGTTTTGAGTAGTAAAGTAAATCATCACTACATATTATAAAACAAAGTCCTCCGCCGCGTCTGTCTGTCTGTTCGCGATAAACTGAAAAACTACTGCACCGATTTTCATGCTGTTTTCACCAATGGATAGAGTGGTTCTCGAGAAAGGTTTTAATATATAATACACGCGGGCGAACCCGCGGGCATCAGCTACTTTCTAACAATAACAAATTTTCTTTACTTACAGAATATGTGGAACCAGAAAATGTAGGCAGTACCTATCTAGATGTAAACCCTTTATTATCTGAACATTCTGAATCAGATTCGGAAAATGATGTACCTATTTTAGAGTTTCAAATTGATGTGGAACAAGCAGAAGAAGAACCTAATAACAAACGAAGAGCCGTGGAGACCAATAGTAAGTATTAGTCAGTTAATCAATGGATAATCGAACAGGCTGAATACAATACATAATACTAAAAGAATTAAGAAATGAACGCGAATTATAATGAAAACAATGAGCCTATTGCATTTACATCGCGTCATGTTGTAACGCCATCAGCTGATTGTGTTGCTTGTGATCACGAAATTTCAGATAAAACGCCTATACCGGCGCCACTGCTGCATGAAACTTTCAATGACGCCTTTTGCGTAAACAAAATCCCGCGAATGTTTACTGACGATGACTTGTATAAAACCTTACACCTACCTACACATTCTATAACTTCTATTAGAAGTGTTGGTTCACTCACCTTCGTTAAAGACATTCAAACTCGCCAGTCTAATTTTAAAAATGATAAATGTAAGAAAAGACCTCAGCCTAAAGAGCATTGATAATAAATAAGAAAAAGACCTCAAGAAAATAGTTTTATAAATAACAAGCTTTTACCAGCGGCTTAGCCCGCGTGAAAATGACGATTTTCCATACAAACTTTCATCCCCTATTTTATCCCCTTGGGGGTAGAATTTATCAAAATCCTTTCCTAGCGGATGCCTACGTCATAACATCTACCTGCATGCCAAATTTCAGCCCGATCCGTCCAGTGGTTTCGTCTGTGCGTTGATAGATCACTATGTCAGTCAGTCACCTTTGGCTTATATATATTTAGATAGAGGGAAACAAATAGGTACAGGAAAAAAAATTAAAAGAAGTATGCAACGAGAAATGTCGTTTGAAATGAGACACCAAATCATTGATATAAATAAAACCCTAGATGCTCAGTCTCGATCTCGAACAAAACTAACAGTCGAAGCTGTCGCCAAACAATACACGCACTACTACATAAGTAGTTATCGTTACACTATAAACATATTTTTTTGCAAATTCAACCTTACGCAGATTCCATAACGATGTTTTTACAATGCAGTTATAAAAAACAATAATAATTTTACGACCGAAGTAAGCCGGTAGGACAAGTTAAGGAGTGGAGACGAATAATGATTTTTATATATTTTTTTATACTTAATTATTATTTTAACAGTTAGTTGAATTGTGTTCTAAACACATAATTTTACTTCTATCTAAGGGGAAATGTTTTTAGGTAGGACTTGACTGTGTTTGTGCACGTGTAGTCGTGTATAATCAATGAAACAAGTATTAATCATTCGAATCATTTATTTACATTTTTGGTTCAAAGGTATTATTAGAACATTATTATCGAAACTAAGTAGTTGGGGAACTGGGTGAAATAATCCACAACGAAAGGACTGATCGCCCGCCTGGTGTCTGCCGGCGTCCCCGAAGATAAATAGAATAGAAATAGAAGTAGTTATAGCTCCAGGGTAGCCCGCAAAATTCGAATTTTAAAAAAACAAAAAATGTAAATTAAAACACATCACTTACTAACGAAATATTGAAAATCATAATTTTCATTTTCGAATATCTTTATAATATTAACTAGCTGTTGCCCGCGACTTCGTTCGCGAGGAAATTTTGACGTGTATATAAGTGTGGGGTGGGACTGCCTCTGGGATGTACTATGCCAAATCGAATGACAAATGCCAATCGAAGCGAATATATTCCCTTAAACTGTCATAAAATATGTTTCCACACATACATAATATATGTCTTAACTATATTTTATCTCTCTACCAATCTTTGGCTCCAAAAAGCCAAGAATTTCATTGACATACTTGCAAGAGCCCTTACTGCAGGTCGTCACAAAAAAAAATTGTTCGCTAATAGTTATATCTTGCTAAATTTCAGGCCGGAAGTACAAAAATCAACTTACATAGAAACTCGCGAGAGCCTTTAGAACTCCCTAATCCGACCCTGGACCAAAATCTGTTCTTAGCTCACCTTAAACTACGTCCCCGCCAAAATTCAAGACTGTTGCGCAAAAAATGAAGGACTTTCAGACAAACTTGTGAGAGCCTTTAGACCTCCCTTAACCGGCCCTGTTGCTAAATCCGTTCATAGCAGACGTCTACTAACTAATACAAACTACGTCCCTGCCTAAAATCAAGACTGTTGCGCAAAAAATGAAGGACGTTCATACAAACTTGCGAGGGCTCATAGACCACCCTAATCCGGCCCTGTCGCAAAACTATTTTATAACGGATGTCTACTGACTATAAACTACGTCTCTGCCAAAAATCAAGATTATAGCACAAAAAATGAAGGACATTCATACAAACTTGTGAGGGCTCATAGACCACCCTAATCCGGCCCTGTCGCAAAATTAATTCATAGCAGACGCCCACTGACTATAAACTACGTCTCTGCCAAAAATCTAGATTGTAGCACAAAAAATGAAGGAGTTTCATACAAACTTGCGAGGGCCCTTAGACCACCCTAATCCGGCCCTGTCGCAAAATCCGTTCTTAGCGGACGTCTACTAACCATAAACTACCTCCCTGCCAAAAATCATCTTTGAACGTCCAGCGGTTTTCGAGATTTCGTGATGAGTGAGTGAGTGACCTTTCGCATTTATAGATATATAGCTTTTGCCCGCGGCTTCGCACGCGTAGACTACATGCTTCTGTTCTGTCACTGTCACAATCACAATAACCATCACTGTCACAATCACAATCACTATTACTATAACAATAACAATAACAATCACTATCACTATCACAATCACTATCCCTATACCAATCACTATCACTATCTTAATCACAATCACTATCACTACCACAACCACTATCAAAATCACCATCATCGTTATCACAACCATTATCATCGTAATCACAATCATCATCATCATAATCACTATCACAATCATCATCTTCATTATCACAATTATCATCATCGTAAACACAATCATTATCATCGTAATCACAATCATCATCATTATCATCACAATCATCATCATTGTTATCACAACAAATCAACAATAACCCTGTATAGAATAGATAATACATATAGTTGAATCCGCCGTCTTCTGGATCTCAAAATAAATGTCATATTCGTAATCAGCACTCCTGATATTCTCGGAATCGACACCCATATTGATTTTTAGACATTTCAACCCCATCGCACCTCAACTTACAGGGGATGATGGTATTTCAGGTCCGCCACATTAAATCTTAAAATCGTTGTTTTTGTGATACACCCGATACACCATACAAACAATAACCATGTTGGTTTTCAGACTTTGTCACTGCATTTCCCCCTTTAGGGGTTGAATTCTGAAAAAACCTGAAACACAAATGTTAACTAATTTATCGATAGGAGTACTCCTGTAAAGTTTCAAATAAAATAGTCTAACTAATCTTATTTCCCCATGTAAACTTTGGACCCCGTTTCAACCCCTAAGGGGGTGAATTTTAAAAAATCCTTGCTTGGTGCACCCCTAAACCTATGTGCCAAATTTGGAATGTCTAGACTCGGCGGTTTGGGCTGTGCATTGATTTCTAGAATTTATCACACCATTTCCCCTTCTTAGGGGTTGAATTCTGAAAAAACCTGAAACCCGTTTCTACTCATTTATCAATAGGAACACTTCTGTGAAGTTTCGAATAAAACAGTCTAACTAATCTTGTTTCCCCATACAAACTTTGGAGCCCCGTTTCACCCCCTTAGGGGATGAATTTTGAAAAATCCTTTCTTAGTGCACCCTTAGACCTCATAAGGAACCTACTTGCCAAATTTGGAGTCTGTAGACCCAGCGGTTTGGGCTGTGCGTTGATGGTCAGTGAGTGAGTCAGTCAGTCAGTCACTTTCTTCTTTTATATATATAGATAGATAGATAACAAAATGCACTTATCCTAAGCTACATTAAGGTTGATGCGACAAGGTAGCCCGCGAAATTCGAGTTTTCTTACGTTTTTTGGTTTGCCGGTTAGTGTCAAGTCGTATGTTAAATAAAATGGGATTCGTGGCAGTAACAAAATCTCTATTTACTGAGTAATAATCATTAAAATCACCGTTCACACAATCATTAAATCGTTGTCAATTTTTATTGATTTCATAAAACAAAAAAACATTTCCAATATTTTTCGATTATGTAAGTAACGGACTAAATAGAATTCAATTTTATCAATTTGATTATATCAATTCAATTATACCAATTCAATTATATCAAATCATTTCAATCAATTTAATAATATTAAAAAAATTGTATGTCATTATGTTATGGTTGAGTATGCTAAGCGACTTGTACCTACTATTACTGTAAGACCTTTGTAACCATATTTATTTGCAAAAAAAAACTTTGACTTTGACTTTGACTTTGAATAAACAACCAACATAGGTTTATGAAGGGTAAATCAACTGCTACTAATTTGGTTACTTATGCTGAATATATTACTGAAGCAGTTCAGGTTCAGGTTGATGCAGTCTACACCGACTTCAGCAAGGCATTCGACACAGTCGATCGTAATTTGCTTGTTGAAAAGTTGAAAATGTATTTATTATCGGATCCCTTGCTGAGTTGGTTCAAGTCATACCTGTCGGAGCGGACGCTTAGGGTTGTGGTGAATGGTTGCAATTCAGACCCATACATAGCCACTTCAGGTATTTCCCAGGGATCTCATGTAGGACCACCATTATTCATCCTTTTTATCAATGACATTTACAAGTGTTTTCATAATTCGCACATTTATCTATTTGCTGACGACCTCAAAACCATAAAAGAAATTAGAAAGCCTTCTGATTCGGTACAGTTCCAAAGTGACTTAGACAGATTGAGTGAGTTGTGTGAGCTCAATAAAATGTCTCTAAATAATTTAAATTCGCGTCCACTCTGCGTTTTAAGTGCGGATTCGTCGGATCCGGGATCCCTTACCATTAACACCATCTCACTTCTTGATCGGAGAACCCATGACGGCTTTGCCTGATGTTTCCTTAATTGATGAGACGCCGAACCGTCTCACTCGTTGGCGCTGGATTCAACAATCAGTCCAACACTTTTGGAAAAGGTGGAGCAAAGAATATCTCCATGAGTTACAGCAGAGTAGCAAGTGGCTTCAAGACAGAGGCACTGCCCTTCGTGAAGGCACTGTTGTGGTGGTATGCGACGACCATTTGCCCCCGTTGCAATGGAAGTTGGCGCGCATCCACGCTTTACATCCCGGCTCTGACAATGTCACTCGCGTAGTGACTCTAAAAATGGGAAACTCCCTTTATAAACGACCAGTCGTTAAAATATGTCCTCTTCCTATAGAGTAATTAGAATAATTACGAATCCTTAGTTTTAAGTTACACTTTACGTTCTTTTCGATATTAGTTTCAACTTTAGTGGCTTTAAAAGCAACTACGTGCTTTTAAGGTGAGCGGCATGTTTCGTCTCGAAACAGTTTTATGTTTATTTTTTTGTTTAATTATTTTTTTTATTCGTGTTAGGATAAGATGACACAATTTGGTTCATAGCGTGGTTCTTTTTCATTTATTATTGGTATACTGGGTCGGCGATAAACTGCGTCGACTGGAACGCATCCTTTCCTTGAGGAATGGTGGTTAGGTGTGAAGTTGGCACCCCCGCGCACCGCCACGAAGTTAGTCAAAAGCAGCATTCAACGCGTACGCACGTTACCGCGCCGCGTCGCCGCCGATTTGCAGTGCCGTGTTTTCCGTTTGATTCAACTCCCTCGCGCGAATTGCGAGCTTCTCCATCATTGTTTGTAATTCTTGGCAATAGACATCTGCCGTCACTGTTGTGCCATTCGGTAAGATGCTGTGATGTACAAGTCCACCAGACAGTCACCATCATCTTCCTATGAGTAATCTTTTTTGTAGCGCACTGATTAGGTGATGTACCCGGGTCCACCCACTGAGACGAACGCTTACGGTTGTCGTACAGGATCCACTTTTCATCGCAGGTAACAATTTGATTAAGAATTTCATCGTTTCTATGCCGATTCAGTAGTGCTATGCATGCTTCGACGCGTAAATCTCGCTGTTGGTCGCTTAGTTCGCGTGGCACGCACTTATTGGCACTTATCTACCTTTTTTATCTTTCCAATTTGACGCAAGTGCCTCAATGTTGTTTTGACACTAACTCCAAGGCCTGCAGTAAGCTCAGCCTTAGATTGAGTTGGATCCGCTTCCACTATCGCCTTCAATTCGTCGTTGTCGACAATGTTAACCGGCCAACCGCGAGGCTCGTTCTTCGACTCAAAATTTCCAGATTGAAAACGATTGAACCATTAATGGACCGTGTTTATGCAAGCAGTGTTAAGTCCGTACACGTCGTTAATGTTTCGTGTTGTTTGCGCAGCGGTATTTCCACGTATGAACTGATATTCGAAAATTGTACGAATTTGTAGTTTATCCATGGCGCCAAAAACTACCAAAAAGTCACAAAAACAAAAAACTATCAAAAAACAAATGACTAAATTTGAAATTAAATTAACACGTCTTTCGAATAAAATTTACTTGAATTTCGAATTACGCGCCAATCCACAGATAATTAAATCTGAAAATGCCGGGTGTAGAATCTGCAATTACATAGGTAAAGACCTATTATTTTTTCCGCCGTGTCAAACTGTATATATTTGGCTAAAAAATTGTTCGATACAAGCCTATTTGGCTCTAGTCAGCGCCTTAATACTAGCTGCGCTTTGCGGTTCACAAACTTTCGCCTTTATAATATAGTGTGATTGTGTGCCCAATGCCCATACCAGGAATCGTAACATGAAATTAACAGACACAAACTATACACAGAATCAGGACAACACTTTGTGTGATCCGCAAATTGTTGCTCTCTGTGGGGATCAAACCCACAACATCGTGTTCAGCAGTCGCATACTACGACCACTGAACCACCGACGCAGTCAAAAACTTCATTCTTTTTTTTTGCATTTGGATCACTCTGGTGCAAGGACGCAGTCGTTATATTTCCTTGTTAACAGTAAGAACTTCAAAATTGTATTTTTTACTTTGCGCCGCAACCTGACTGTATTTTATTTATTAAATACCTGTTTCTGCAGGTACACAAGAGGTACCAAATCTACTTATAGCGTGCATGTAGCTACACACATTGGTTAGCAGTACACCCGCGGTTCTGACATCAAGATGGCGGGTGTACCTAATTTTTTAAATATCATTGTACGGGTGTAGGCACACAGATTTTCAGAAGAGGTACTTAAAGGTACACACAGAAGGTACCAAATAACTGCAATTTTAGGCATCTTCAACACCGTACTTACTAGATTTATTGTCGCAGGTGCTCCCGCCTCAGTAAGAAGAAAACTAGAAGATACAAATACAAAGGAAATCACGAAAAATGAACCCTCAAACTTGAAAGATTTTCGGACAACTCGAAATTGCACGTCCAAACCTGGCACTTCTTACAATGAGACTGACAACTATGATCAGCGTAGTCCAAATCGAATAAAGGTTTACAAGTGTGACGTATGTCTGAGATCTTATAGCCAAAAGGGTAATTTAAATAGGCATATTCGAACTCACACTGGTGAAAAACCTTACCAGTGTGATATATGTCAGCGTGGTTTTGGTGTAAAGAGTTCTTTAATAGATCATGTTCGAACTCACACTGGTACAAAACCTTACCAGTGTGACGTATGTCTGAAATCTTTTAGCCAAAAGGGTCATTTAAACAGGCATATTCGAACTCACACTGGTGAAAAACCTTACCAGTGTGATATATGTCAGCGTGGTTTTGGTGTAAAGAGTTCTTTAATAGATCATGTTCGAACTCACACTGGTGAAAAACCTTTCCAGTGTGATATATGTCAGCGTCATTTTACTCGAAAGAGTTGTTTAAGAGATCATGTTCGAACTCACACTGGTGAAAAACCTTTCCAGTGTGACGTATGTCTGAAATCTTTTAGCCAAAAGCGTCATTTAGACAGGCATATTCGAACTCACTCTGGTGAAAAACCTTACCAGTGTGATATATGTCATCGTCATTTTACTCGAAAGAGTTCTTTAGTACATCATGTTCGAACTCACACTGGTGAAAAACCTTTCCAGTGTGATATATGTCATCGTGATTTTCGTGTAAAGTGTTCTTTAAGTAATCATGTTCGAACTCACACTAGTGAAAAACGACGTTACCAGTGTGATGTATGTCGGAGATCTTTTAACCAAAAGGCTCATTTAGGCATGCATATTCGAACTCACACTGGTGAAAAACCTTACCCGTGTGATATATGTCAGCGTCATTTTAGTCAAAAGAGTTCTTTAATACATCATGTTCGAACTCACACTGGTGAAAAACCTTTCCAGTGTGACGTATGTCTGAAATCTTTTAGCCGAAACTGTCATTTAGACATTCATATTCGAACTCACACTGGTAAAAAACCTTACCAGTGTGATATATGTCAGCGTGGTTTTGGTGTAAAGAGTTCTTTAATAGATCATGTTCGAACTCACACTGGCGAAAAACCTTTCCAGTGTGACGTATGTCTGAAATCTTTTAGCCAAAAGCGTGTTTTAGTCAAGCATATTCGAACTCACACTGGTGAAAAACCTTACCAGTGTGATATATGTCAGCGTGGTTTTGGTGTAAAGAGTTCTTTAATAGATCATGTTCGAACTCACACTGGTGAAAAACCTTTCCAGTGTGATATATGTCAGCGTCATTTTACTCGAAAGAGTTGTTTAATAGATCATGTTCGAACTCACACTGGTGAAAAACCTTTCCAGTGTGACGTATGTCTGAAATCTTTTAGCCAAAAGTGTCATTTAGACAGGCATATTCGAACTCACACTGGTGAAAAACCGCTTTAACTGTAGTGTGTCAGTGTGGTTTTGGTGTAAAGAGTTGTTTAATATATCATGTTCGAACTCACACTGGTGAAAAACCTTTCCAGTGTGACGTATGTCTGAAATCTTTTAGCCAAAAGTGTCATTTAGACAGGCATTATTCGAACTCACACTGGTGAAAAACCGCTTTAACTGTAGTGTGTCAGTGTGGTTTTGGTGTAAAGAGTTCTTTAATAGATCATGTTTGAACTCGCACTGGTGAAAAACCTTACCAGTGTTATTTTTTGTGTGTGTAATTTTTTAAGAGATGAATGAACGGATAGGTAGTAAAGTCCAACAAACTACCAGTGGAATAGAAGCAGGCAAACAATTTTTTTGGAGATGAAAAGAAAAGATAGGTAAGTAGTAATACTATTTTTTTCCATCTCCAAAAAAAATGTTTTCAATACCTCCTGCCTACTAAGCTCCTGGTAGTTTGTGCCGTAGTTGTACCCTCAGCTGTGTGATAGAACGAATGAGATACTTGAGTCCCGCTGGTTTTACGATTTTGTAACACCCTTATATCGTAGTAGGACTGTGCAGTAGAACTAGTGGGAATGATCCCAATTCCCAACCAAGCATACTGTACATAAAACTTTTGTATCGGTCGTTAGTTCGCTCTCAGCTAGAGTATGCTGTTTCGGTATGAAATCCCCACTATGATAAATATTCTGATATAATCGAAAGAGTACAGAGAACATTTTTAAAGGCCATGCATTTTCGTTGTCATCGTAATTATTCATCCTATAATTACCTATTGCAGAAGTATAACCTGCAAAGCTTAAAGTCTAGACGAATTATGTTGGAAACAAAGTTCTTGTTTGATCTGTGTAACACTTATGACTGTATTGAAAATCGCAACAAAATCAGCTATGTAGTGCCCAGAACAACGATATGCCGTGGGGTGCGCGCAAGACCTTTATGTGCAGTAAGTTCCTGTCGCACAAACGCGGGCTTGCGAGCACCCCACACATAACTAGCGCATAACTAGTCAATACAATGAGATCTTTGAAGATATCGACTTCTTCTTCGTCTCTGCTTAGAAATTTAGAAATCTTACCAACAAAATTATTTTAGAATACAATAGTTAGTTCAGTTAGTTAGTTTAATATTTTTTTTCATTCTTTCACTCTTTTTCTGTTGTTTGCGTGCCTGTTTTCTTTTATATGTGGTGTTTAAGTTCACTTTTTTTACTTTTATGTTTTAATAGCGTAGAATAGCGCACTTTTAAATATAACTTTTAATATTTTGTGGAAAATGTCGTAGGTTATACATTTATAAACCTTGTGTATTTATAACTTAGTGTAAGTTTTTAGTTTAGCTGTTTATTTTCCCTAATAAATAAAAAAAAAAAACTAAGTGCCCCTAAGCAAAGATTTTTACTGGAATTCGTGAGGGTATTATATTTTGGTACCTATCAAGATTATAATTATACAGGATGTAAACTGACCAAATGTAATTAATTCAAACAATCCTAAATAACTACATTTTAATTAAACTATCTTGAATTTCTCTGTGTTTGTTAGTGTATAACTTAACGAATTTATATTTTAGCGTTATAGATCTGTGTGTTATAATATATCCATTAGAATTCCAATTTTGTTAGTTAATTAGTTTATCATACAAATTAGATTTTTTATTTTGTGCATAAATTCTTCGAATTTTAAAATTATTCATGAATATAAATAAATATTCAGGATTACAAAAAAATCTCTTGCGGTAAAAACTTGTGTTTTTGTGAACAATAAAGAATAAATAGTTTGCTAAGAATAGAATGTATGAATAAAATGTCTAAAATATACAAATTTTGTATCAATTTCTAAAACCCATGCGTAACAACTGCAATCCCCGAAGTGTTAGGCAAAGTTGTATTCATTAGTACACCCACATTTTGCTAGTTATGTTTAAGTACCATGTTATAGGGGCGAGCCTATTGCTATCAACCGGCCACAAATCCAGACTCCGGTGCTACTACCGAGACATTTCTGATTGAAAAAGTCAATCTTCAATTCTCTCTCTGGTTGACTGGGAAGTGCCGTGCTTGACGGATGCAGAGAGCACCTGGAGAATGGCTTACCCAACACGGATCGGCCCGAGAACCCATTTTCCCAGAGACTGGGATGAGCCGCTCTGCAGGTTGGTACGGAATAACCTAATTAATACGTCTACCAATACTCAGTGGCGGGCCTCCCATACAAGCAGAAAAGCTGTGCTTGCCTTAAAATAAAACAACAAATAAAAAAACAGTCGTACTATAAACACTAACAAAATATAATAATATCATTTACTATAAATTCGCGTGCAATAATCAGCGCGCGGCGTTGTCAAACTTCATATTTCTCCGCTGCGACCGCGAGTCTCTAGCTCGCTCTAGCACTAACAAAAGAAGAGTTAAGTAGTGAGCCAGTGGGCGGGGCTAGCCCAGTAGCCCTTTCTCGAAAGCACGCACTGTTTCCACTGCATTTTTCATTCATAAATTGGTTTGTTTTTAATAATACTTTTAGGAAACATTCGAAATTATGAATGAGGAATAAGCCGAGCTTCTATTTTATTTGAATGTGTGCGTGGCAAGTCAGTGTATGTTTGAGAGAGAATGTGTGTTTCACGGTTCGCGCGATGGATGATGCGTGTGGCGAGAATTTTGACACAAAGTAGATTTCAAGTTAGTTCATATTTGTTTTGAGCGATTACTAGTGAGTGCATTTCTTTCTGTGTTTCTTTTTCTAGTGATTTATAGTTTGACATTAGTTTTTGATGGAATTACCTAACTTTGTTTTGAAGTGGTTAATGTAATATTTCCTTGTGAAAGATTAAAGAGTGTGGATTCGTTATTGTGTAATGCACCTAAATGTTGTTCTTAAATTGTGACGTAATATTAAATAGGAACTACGAAAAGGTTTATGATTAGGTATATTAAAAATAACTAGTAAAATAAAACAGCCGTTATTAAAAACTTAAACAAAACAGTCTGCTTGTTGTAGTTGTGCTTGCTGTATTGCTTACTCCTAGGCACGCCACTGCCAATACTGCTGAGCGTGCCCGCCTGCTGGCTGTGGGTGAGTGGGAGTCGGGCCTCTGGCTTCAGGCACTACCGTCACCTAATATAGGCACTATGCTAGGTGACACAACCTTCCGGCTCGCTACATGTTTGCGTTTGGGTGCTCCGTGTGGGGCTCCACATCGCTGTCAATGTGGTGAAGTAGTCGACAGCCTCGGACACCATGACCTTTCCTGCAGTAAGAGCGCAGCTCGGATTGCGATTTAGAAAGTTAACCAGATGTTAGATAATTTACGGCTTCCGGGAATATTGTATTTTTTTATTACCGAGTGTTGCCATAAAGTTCAGTGTTTTATTATTACAGTGAAACTTGGTTAAGTGGGACCTGGATAAGTGAGAAACCTCCATAACTGGAACTCATGCTGAGGTCCCAACTCCCATGAGACAGATTTGGATATCTAACACTGGGTAAGTGGAATACCTCTATAAGTGAGACAAATTTTCAGGTGCCTAATCAGGGGCGTATTTACCCTAGGGCCATCCGGGCCATGGCCCGGGGCGCCAGAACGCCAGGGGGGCGGCGCCGCCCAGCCGCCTCTGGCCGATTGCATTTTTTTTGGTTTTGGTGCCATTCATTCCACTTTTTCATCTCACCTTTTATAAATTTTCTTAACAATCTCAATTCAAGTTAACATAACAAAACCAGGTGGCAACGTCAGGTTGTGGTTATCAGATCAGATAATTACTATTGTCATCTGGACTACGTTGTAAAAATAAAGACAACCAAGCAGAGGCGTATTTTCCTCGCCGCCGCCCTGATGTAGTTTTGGAACTAGCCTTACGTATATTCTAGTCTGCCGTATGCTGCCCCAAAAATCAAATGAACAAGCATCAAATATCCTTCTAATCTGCCGCCCACCGATTGCTATTCTCGGTAAAAAAATCTAACCTATCTGGAATGCAAAAAATTTCTAGCTCGCTACGCTCGCTCTTACCGCCAAGTTTTCTTTGTCATCCAATTCTTCAATGCATTAGGATATTTTTGATGATAAAAAGAATAGAGTTACTTTTTCGAGGCAAAAATTTTCGAGCTCGCTCCTACATTTACCCTCATGTCGTGCATAAGTTTTTAAAAATTGTCTAGCTGTATGAATTGTTGAAACAAAATGTTATTTATACGATGTGTCAAATTGTTTGAGCTCGGAACAGCAAACCCTAACACTATTAGCTATAATAGAAATGAAAAGCAAAAAAAAAATTGCAGTATTCATCGTTTCATCGTTCGTTCATCATCATCGTTTTTCATCGTTTGTTTCTTGACTTCTGGGGCGGCGAAAGTTATTAGCCCGGGGCGCTAAATTTCAAAATACGCCCCTCGTCCCTTGAGGTCTCACGTAACCAGGTTTCACTGTACTTAGTAATAGAATGAAGAATGTTATTGTCTGCGCCCATTCATAACAATATGAATACCTACTTAGTAATAGTTTGTAACATTTGGTGTGGCCATGGTTGTCAAATGTATATTGTTTATAAACAATAGTGTAGTGAGTACTGTGCTAAGACTCAAAGGAGCCGCCGCCACGAGTGATATAATCGCTAATCGCGGCGCTGTTATCGTCTTTTCACGTATTTTTAAACATTCTTTCGTGATTCTCTCGCTCGTGTACAAGACCCCAAAGTATGGGAAATAATAGGGCGAAATGGACGCCTCTGTGGCAAAAAAAGGCCTGTTTGTTCATTGTTAATTTAAATAAGGATTATTTTGGTCAATTTTGGTGACAACCACAGATAGCTTTTAATCCGGATTTTGGTATTGCACGACTTCACATAAGAAGACTTGACTTTACTTAAGCACCTAATATTTAGTTTTTTTAAAGTGACATATATAGATCACTATCATTATTGTAGACTTTTCTTTCTAGTTGTTTTCTTTTTTTTTTAATTTGGTATGTTTACTCACAATGTATTCTTTAATTTATACAAATCACTGTAATTGGTCAACGCAAGTAACTTGTAACTAAATAGATTTATACATGTGGAAGCTTGTAATTAGCAAATGTCGCTACCTACTTATGCATGATATTTATGATTACACTAGCTGACCCGCGCAACTTCGTCTGCGTCACATAATATTGATTATTCCTACCTACCTATCTACTACCCTACCTACTACCCTACCTACTACCCTACCTACTACCCTACCTACTACTCTACCTACTACCCTACCTACTACCCTACCTACTGCCTTTCTAAAAAAAAAAAAAGTATCCCATGTCCTTCTCCTGGTTCTTAGCCGTTTTTTTTTTTGTTTTTCTGAGAGATTTTCTTTTTTTTTCCGTAAGAACCTTGTACAGAGTATTACCTTTTCAAGCCGTTTTCATGCTATGTCGTGACAACGGATGTCACGACATAGCATGAAAACAGCTTGACCGATTTGGCAGATTTTTTTTTGTAGTAAAAAAGTATCCTATGTCCTTCTCCTGGTTCTTAGCTACCTCCCTACCAATTTTCAGCCAAATCGGTCAAGCCGTTTTTTTGTTTTTTCTGAGAGATCTTCTTTTTTTTTTCGTAAGAACCTTGTACAGAGTATTAGAAAACTACAAAAAAAAAATAAGCCAAATCGGTCAAGCCGTTTTCTTGCTATGTCGTGACAACTTTATATATTACTAGCTGAACCCGCGCATGCGTTGCAATGCTTTTTTCCTACTACCCTACCTACTACTCTACCTACCTACTACCCTACCTACCTACTACCCTACCTACCTACTACCCTACCTACCTACTACCCTACCTACCTACCTACTACCCTACCTACCTACTACCCTATCTACCTACTACCCTACCTACCTACTACCCTACCTACCTACTACCCTACCTACCTACTCTACCCTACCTACCTACTCTACCCTACCTACCTACTCTACCCTACCTACCTACTCTACCCTACCTACCTACTACCCTAACCTACTACCCTACTAACTACCCTACCTACTTACTACCCTACCTACCTACTACCCTGCCTACCTACCAACCACTTTCTCACCGTTTAAACCTTCTCTGGACTTCCACAAATAATTCAAGACCAAAATTAGCCAAATCGATCCAGGCGTTGTTGAGTTATGCGCTTACCAACACATTTTGCGATTCAATAGATATAGAAGATTATTAGTCTGTAAGCTTTCTTTAAAATTAAATAAATAAATTAAAATAAAGTTGATTTGAAAACAGGGGTTCGTTGCGCCTTCAGAAAAGAACACAGCAACTACACACATGGGGGCACATTGTTCGCGCGTGCCATCTAGAGTCTAGCTAGACCCTGGCCGATACGGCAACGACGGACCCGTATTCACGGGCCAAAGTCTTCGCAGCCAGTGGGCGAAGCCCGGTGACCGCCAGCCACGCTACGACAGCCTTATTATATTAATATTTACGACTAGTTTTTTGCCCACGGCTTCGCCCGCGGGTATGTCGGTTTAACTTCAAAAATGACGATTTTCCATACAAACCCTCATCCCCTATTTGACTCCCTTAGGGGTTGAATTTCGAAAAAATCTTCCTTATTCCTTGTCTACATTATAAAGGGAACCTATGTGCAAAATTTCAGCTTTCTAGGTCCAAGGGTTTGGGCTGGGCGTTGAGGAGTCAGTCAGGCAGGACTTCTCTTTATTATACAGAGTTCGGTCAAGACTAGTGCCTGGGACCCGAAACCGGCCGGGCATTTTACAGACGGTCGGCCCACCACTCTCAAAAGAAAGTAAAATTGCTGTTAATGTGAATTTTGAATCTACGGAAGACAACATCTTCTATATAAATAAAAAGAGAAGTCCTGACTGACTGACTCATCAACGCCCAGCCCAAACCCTTGGACCTAGAAAGCTGAAATTTTGCACAGAGGTTCCCTTTATAATGTAGACAAGGAATAAGGAAGGATTTTTCGAACTTCAACCCCTAAGGGATTTAATAATAATAATAATAATCATTTATTAAACAGATCATACAATCCAATTTGTTAGTAGGTAATACGTACACACTTAAACACTAAAGTTAGTAGGCACACACATTTGGAAAATTTTGATAATGATTACTAATAATGTCAAAACAAACAGCAATAATAATGTCAAAATCAGAAAATGTCAAAATTAAATAATGTCAAAATCAAACAATGTCAAAATTAAATACATAATGTCAAAATCAGAAAATGTCAAAATCAAATAATGTCCAAATCAAACAATGTCAAAATTACCACTAATCATGTCAAAACCATTAGCAATACCTATTACTTTACATTATAAAGGACCCCTCCAGATCCGTGAACAGTATTCCAGTGCCTCACAACCGGACAGTCAACTCTTTCCAATATGGTATTCAGAAGGCTGTTGGTGCTGCCCCGTACGCGGCGCATCAGGGAGGCCACTCTTTTCCGTACTATAGCCCTAAAGCAGTCAGTGCTGGCCTTAGCAAACATACCTGATGCACTGCAAAAGCGAGGCAACCCCAACAGCATCCTAAAACCATTATTGTACAGGACCCGTAGGGCATTGAAAGATCTTTGCGTATAGCGGACCCACAGGCTACAGGTATAAAATGTCTGGCAGTAAGCTTTAAAAAGAGAAATTTTAACTTCTTTTGTGCACCTTGCAAACCTGCGTGCCAGCATATTGCATCTCACTGCCAACGCCCTACGTTCCCGCTCAATATCTAAATCATCCGAGAGGTCCTCGGTGACCCAGTGCCCCAGGTACTTGAATTTGGTGACCCTACTTAACGGCATACCTCCAAGCCTAACTGGTGGAACGGTTTTCGGACTCTTATTACCCGCCTTGAAAATAAGTAATTCACTCTTCTTACAGTTGTACCTGAGGCCATGTGACTCCGAGTACCCCTCACAGATACCTATGAGGTAGTTAAGGGCTGTGACAGATGGGCTCAGCAGCACCATGTCGTCGGCATAACTAATGTTGTTCATGAAAACACCATCCACTGAACAGCCGACACCGGCCCTGCTGAGCTCACCTATCAGTCTGTTAACGTACAGGTTGAAGAGCCGTGGTGAGGTCAGGCCTCCCTGCCTCACTCCACACTCCAACCTGTACTCTGACGAACATGAACCCGCCCACCTAACATTATTGGTCTGGTTGCCGTACCAATATCTCAATATATTGACCACATCTCTGGGTGTGCTGGTTTCCCCCTGGAGCTTATCCCACAGCACACCATACGAAACCAGGTCAAATGCCTTCGACAGGTCCAAAAAACAACCGTATACAGGCGTCTTCCTCGTCACATAGTACTGGACAGTATGCTTGAGTCGCAGTACCGCAGCTTCAGTCGACTGTCCAGCCCTGAAACCAAACTGAGCTTCGTGGAGGTCTATATGCTTACTTAGCTGACTATCAAGCAAACCATCCAGCACCTTAGCGATCACTGTAGCTAATGAGATAGGTCTGTAATTGTCCCTGTCGGAGGCATCACCCGTCTTGTTTTTAAGTATTGGTATAACCGTGGTTTTCATAAGCTTTCTAGGTAAATATGAATGGCCTATACACAAATTGAAAAACATAACCAGCACCCTAGGTAAATGAACACCTGCAAACTGCAAGTGCTCGATGCTAAGGTCGTCATGTCCTGGAGACTTACCTCTAGTCATATTTTGAATAATATGGGCGACTTCTTTCGCCTTAAATCTGAACCGCTCACAATCTGCAACCTCATCATCGAGCACCTGCTGTACACATCCTAAGGGAGACACTACCCTAAAATGGTCCTTAAACAATTCAGCTATTTGACTGGGCTCACTCGTACCCTCAACACTCACAGGGACACACGAACCAGCTTCCAGTTTCTTAGTGTGCTTCCAAAATTTTTTGAAATCCCTCCCTTTATGGTGTGTTGCTAGGATATCCATTTTAATTTTATCCTCATTATCTTGACACCATTTCAACTTGGATTTAAAACGCTTACGGGTTTCACGCATATTGTTATATATATTACCAGACTCTGGTTTACCATGCAACAACCAAGCCTGAAAGCTGTTTCGTGCGTCTACGTGAAACTTTCGTACATGCTTGTTCCACCCAATAACATATTTTTGCTTTGTCCTTTTCCTTACACTATGACTCCTTCGTGAGGCTTCCGTCAAACAACTTACAATACTATTATACAACTTATCAATAATTACATGATGAAAATGATCAGAACAAACATTATCAGCACAAAGACCAAGTTCCACCGGAAAATCAATGTCCCTTAATGTAGCCGTACACAGTTCCCTATACAGTCTTATCTGTTCGGTGTCCCTCTCACCCCATCTCACCTCACTGTAAATATTCCCAGTATATTGCACTTTACACGGTAAAATTCCCAAGTTGCAATACACTTCCAGTGGAAAATGGTCCGACCAGAAAACATCATAACATACCTTTATATCAGTCACACATTGCCAAGCTGCCTCCGTTGTCAGACAGTGATCAAGCCATCGCTTACAGTTATCATGACTTTCACTTATAAACGTGTGCGTGTCTGACAAAACATCTAACTTCATCACGTCCGCACAGAGCCAGCTTCGCTCCACACAAAAGTTGGCTAGTTCCCTAAAAAATAACTGCCTTGGATGAGCATTAAAGTCCCCAAGAATAATGGCAGATTCAATTTCACAACTTTCAATTACCGCATGTATTTCACTTAGCACATCCGTGAATTCTAATAAGTTATCGATGCTATCTGTAGGCATGTACACTGAAAACACTAACGAACTACGCTCACCCGCACATAACTTCACAGCTGTCAGTCTCGCGCTGCTACACGGCACAACCGTTACGGAAGAGAAAACACCCTTTCGCCACATCAGCGCCACACCACCGTACGGCCGACCACGCATCACGCCTGTCGATGTGTCTACCGCTGACTTACTGGTGTACTCGAAGTTCTTATCAATGCTTCCAATGAATGCAGTATCATGAGGCAAGAGCCACGTCTCCTGCAGCGCAATAACGTGTGCAGACTTACACAGCTCCTTTATCCCCTCCACAGATCTCGTAACAGACTTGCAGTTAAAACTGACCAATTTAATATTCTGATTACTTGCAGTATCCATCAATTTAGACGCTTTTTGTAATAGCCTCAATCCCAGCATCAGTCCCCCCTAGTTTAGGGGAGCTCTGTACTTGTCGATCCTTAAAGTTGATAAATCGACGGAAAGAAATACCTTCAGGCCACAATTGCTCATCTAGAAATATGTCTAGCTTATGCCTAGGAACAAACACTTTAAAAGCCTTATAATCCCTTTTCCGCTTCATCCTTATCTCTGTCAAGTCCACTGAAACGCCCGTCTTGCCTAAAATATAGTCAGCGACATCCTTAACTGATGACTCCTTGTCCACGTTATTTACAAACAGTGGTATTTTAATGTCTGCAGCCTTAAATTTACCCGAGGATTCCTTCGCCTTGCCTTGTGTTCCAATAAATCTGTTTCTCAAACGCTTGCTCTGTACCAAGTTCCAATTTTCATCCGTATAGGTTTTAAAATCGCCTCCGTTTTGCGTTACTTGCAAGTATGAACACCGCTCACTCTGATTCATTGACGCTGCCACCTCCGTTACACGCGCCGGTGAGGCCACCGAGTGCGCACGCGCTGCTGGGTTTTCAAACATCGTCACCTGTGACGAAACCGCAGTAGGGGCCTCCACGAGCTTGCACTCGCCTAAGTTGCCTTTCTCTTTTTGCGCGACAAGGACAGATTTATCCTGAGGCTTGGCGTGTGACAAGGACAGATTTAAAACCTCATTGCTTCGACATTGAGGTGAGTTCTCGGGTATTCTACAAACAGCTGTTTTTGTACTTAACCGCTCTGGTGGAATTATTATGCTATCATTCGACAAATTCATGATTCCAATCGGGCCACTGTTACATTCAAAATTTTCGAACCGTAACAAGTTACGCGTACCTCTTTTCGTATTAACATTATCCTCCTGTTGGTAACCATTCACCAGTGACACTTGTTTCAAGTTAAACAACTCCATATTTAACTTATTCACTTGCTCAACCGTTGCATACTCCTCCCTTATAACTTCAACTTGATCTTTTAGTATAATGATGTCTTTAAGCAATCTCGTGACATCAATATGGTCAAAAGTAACCGGCGGTAATTTTCGTAGCTCCCGAGCAACAAATATGGGAATACACTCAGCTGAAGTACACTTAATGAGGGATATGATATCTTCAAGGTCTCGTTGCACTTTTCCCTCTGCTTTCCCTTTTCTTTTCACCTTCTTCTCCTTTGTCTGCACTGATTGGTAAAGTAAGTCTTTTGCCACCACTATTTCGTCCGAAGAAAACGCTGTTGCACACAAGCGCACAATGCTTTCCTCGTTCATCACATCCACTTGGTTCTGGATGAACGCCAGGACTTCACTAATAACTATATTGCAGCTACAACACTTTACTAAATTCGTCGACATTTTGCCACGAGCGCGCACGACATGCGCTCCGCACGGTGACAGATCGAGACTGAAACTAACTACTTAAATAGCGGATGAAAGTTTGTATGGAAAATCGGAAAATCGTCATTTTGACGCGGGCGAAGCCGCTGGCAAAAGCTAGTCTAGAATGAAATGTCAGGCTGAAATGCTAGCCCGCCGCGGCCTCGACACAATGTGCTAAGCAGGAACATGGGTGGTTTTTAGTCAGTAGAAGTCGGCAATTCTCTATCGCTCTGCCGCGCGGAAGGATTCATTTGATAATTTCTCACCCTCCAAAAAAAAATAGAAATTTTTGTTCGAAAGTCGACTTTCTCCAAAAATTTAGCTTCACCGCAACTATCTTCTTCTTATCGTGTGGGCAGTAAGGTCCAACGACCTCACACATGGAAGCATCTTTTTTATCAGATAAACAGGTGATTCAAGCCTGCAATATCTTAGCCAAACTGGAAACAACAAAGTATGCTTGCCGTGGGAATCGAAGCCACGGCCACCGGGTCACAAGGCACACGTCTAAAGAATCTAAGTTAAATAGAAAGTAATTTGGTACAAAGTTATTCAGAAAGAGCTGCATTGCGTGTCTTGGTTCGAGAATATAAGTTTGGGTAGAAGTTATGTTAAGTTAGTAGTTTTGGACACTATCCTTCAGCAAAATTTGCTTTCCTAATGAAAAATGTTACATCACTCACATCGCACAATAGGGAAGCACTGTATCGTCTACATTTTTTGTTTACGTAAAAAAATATGACGTGTTAAAAAATTTTGTAAATCTATCTGACGGACTTATTAGTTTCTTTTTGTCCGATCCCCTATTGTGAAATATGTAACAAATTTGAAGACGTGCAAACATTTGCTAATAGAGTGTGTTAGGGAATCACTGATTGGATAATTAAAAGCACTCTGGACGTTGGGCTAATTTAAAACATTCTAGTAAACCCTACATCATCAATTGCAAAGAGGTTGTGTTACTTGGTGAAGAAGTCTAATCAATGATCTCCTTCTAATACATAGTAAGTAAATGTAAATTAATGCGGCAGGCCCAGAAGGAGATGGCGGGACGAACTGGATTCTTTTCGCAGGGATTGGCAAACCGGAGCACTGGATAGGGACAAGTGGAAAGAGGGAAAGAAGGCTTTTGCCCTGCAGTGGGACAAAAATGGCTGATAATAATAATTATAAATAAAAATAAAAATAAAAAAAAATAAAATCATTTAATTCAAGTATCAGTGACTCATAATAGAAATAATATTACATTCACAGTCACATTACATACACAACATTAAATTCAATAACAATTTTATTTAGCACGGCGAGTACAAGCTAGCTTAAACCTTAACGTTGTAATAATAAGGCTCAAGTCAGCCTGCACCCACCGCCCCGTTTTCGGTACGCTCGGGACTAGAGAGGTCAATTAAATTAAATTATAATAATTATTAGTCACAATAAAAAAACACAAAACATAGATAAATTCACATTAACAATTTATATATTAAAATTCTGTCGCATCAGCCTGCCACATGTCGCCTACAACAGTGGGAGATGATGGCGCAATCAAGTCGTCCCGCGAGCGCGGCCAGCATGTTGTTAGCGCTGATAAGCATTATGATAAGTAAATTTTCCACATAATGTTTAATACTTACGATGGGGATGGTATATCCGTATACATAAAACCCCCCTTTTGCTAAAAAAGAAAACGTCTGATATGACGTTCAAAATTAATTTATTGAAGGTTCACCTACCTGAGAAAAATCCTGTCGGCATCTATGAGTGTGTGTTTATGTGTGTGTGTGTAGTGAATAAGTGTGGGGCGAGTAGAGAGAAAGAATGGGTGTATGGTTAGATTTGAATTTAAATAGTCCGTTATCATTGAACATTACCCACAGGTGCACTCTCTGTTACTTTTCTCTCATAGTCCGATGGGACGGTAATCCGACACGCCCGGAGAGAGATCAGGCGCAGGACCAACGGCTTAACGCATTGTGCACTATAATAAATATCTCCCGCGCATCGGCGCGCAGCGGCGGCGATAGCTAATCTCCACTAAGATTGGCCGCCGTGACCGAAAACAGTCAGGGGGACTATTATTATTAAATTACCCAGCAGAAGATCCTCAGTGTTACCATATTATACAATCTCTAAGTTTCTGCACTGGTATTTAGAACAGTGTTTGCGTAGTGAAGACAGGACCAAAAAATAAAGTTGATTGACTGGTAGTACCTTGCAATTGGAACAGAGCTGCACAGAAGGGTACTTACATGGACGAGAGACCATAAGGACATCTCTCTGGGCTCTCTCAAGGTGAACAAATTCATTTTGGGTGGCACCACCCCAAACGGGCAAGCAGTTCGTTGGTCCAGACTAACATAAAATTACCACATTTTGCTAGTTATGTTTGGTCCCATGTAATAAGGGGCGAGTGTATTGCCAACTAAAGGGTACAAATTCAGACTACTTGGCTGCTACGAAATTCATGATACAAAAACCCAATAACACTTTGCCCGATGCACAACAGTCGGACTGGAGTACTGTCACAGTTAAAATCGACTATGGTTGAAATACTAAAAATACTATATTCCACAGAATCCACTGTCAAAGGAAGTGATTACTGAAGCCTACTGGACCCTGTGACTTGTACCAGATTTATATCTGGCACTGCTTTGACCGAATACTATATCAAAAGGGTCTTGATATAGTATTCGGTCTATAAGAAAGCTGTCGCAGCGTGGCTGGCGGTCACCGGACTTCGCCTACTAGCCGTGGAGGCTTTACCTTGGCCAGTGAATACGGGTCCGTCGTTAAGCCCTGGCCAAAACGGCCAGAGCCTAGATGGCGCGCGTGAACAATGCGCGCCCATGTGTGTGGTTGCTATGTTCTTTTCTGTAGGCGCAACGATCCGCCACTTTTAAATAAACTTTATTTGAACAATGAACTAACAGGCCTTTTTTTGCCACAGGGCATTTCGCCCTATAATTTCCCATACTTTGGGGACTTGTACAGGAGCGAGATAATCACGAAAGAATGTTTAAAAATACGTGGAAAGACGATAACATCGCCGCGAGTGATATAATCGGCGATCCCTTTGAGTCTTAGCAAAGTACTCACTACACTATTGTTTATAAACAATTATACATTTGACAACAATGGCCGCACCAAATGTTTCAAACTATTACAAAGTAGGTATTCATATTTTTATGAATGGGCGCAGACAATACCATTCTTCATCTATTACTAAGTACTACGAAACATTTAAAGAAATAATAATAAAACACTGAACTTTATTACGACTCTCCCGGTAATGGATAAATACAAAATTGCCGAACTTCAAGGAGTTTCTAACATCTGGTTACACTTTTTCTTGCAAAAGATAAAAATAACACGACGCCGACATTGTTACGTGTGTAGTTATAGTTTAGTAAAGTTTCTAGTATGTATTCGTTTTATTATTGTTATAATGTATATTGAGTTTTACAATCAGAAATTTCTCGGTAGTAGCAGTCACTGTGAACTTGGCATCTCAAGTATTAGCATCTCAACAAATAACTTGAGTTCTGCTTGCATCCAGCATAGTTCCATAGTTCCTGATAGTTTATAACGATTGTTCAATTCATTTGCCCTGAAAAATCCAATTTTAAAAATGAGATGCCAACTTCACATATGACATCGCAGCATCTCATCATATTAAAGGTTTTTCAGGATCAAGGAGTTGTTTTAAACATAGTTCTATAGCTCCTGATTGATTGTAACAATAGTTCTGTTCCTTAACCGTCAAAATAGCAATTTTGAAAATGAGATGCCAACTTCACATATGACATCGCAGCATCTCATCATATTAAAGGTTTTTCAGGATCAAGGAGTTGTTTTAAACATAGTTCTATACCTCCTGATTGATTATAACAATAGTTCTGTTCCTTAACCGTCAAAATAGCAATTTTGAAAATGAGATGCTAACTTCCCACATGACGTCATAGCATCTTACAGTATTTTCAGTGTTTTAACACCAAGGAGTTGTATTAAGCATAGTTCTATATACCCTGATTAATTTTAAGCAGTGTTCCGCCAATTTGCCGCCAAAGTCGCGACGCGACGCGAGAAGAACCAAAAACCGTGTCAAGTTAGCTTTGGTTACAATTAACTGACAGTTCTGCCCAGCATCTCAGCCGTTTTCGTTACCTACGCTATAAATACGTCCAATACTGCAGTATTCCGCTTTCAAAACATACCACACTACACATTTTAGCGAGAAAAACCAAAAACCGTGTCAGGTTGGCTTTAGTTACATTTAACTGATAGTTCTGCCCAGCATCTCAGCCTTTTTAATTACCAATGTTATAAATACGCCTACTACTGCTGTATAACGCTTTCAGGACACACCACACTACAAGTTGTAGCGAAAAACATAAAACAAAAAAAAAAGTTTTGACCTTTTACTGACAGTTCTGCCCAGCATCTCAGCCGTTTTCGTTACTTACGCTATAAATACGTCCAATACTGCAGTATTCCGCTTTCAAAACACACCACACTACACATTTTAGCGAGAAAAACCAAAAACCGTGTCAGGTTGGCTTTAGTTACAATTAACTGACAGTTCTGCCCAGCATCTTAGCCTTTTTCATTACAAATGCAATAAATACGGCTACTACTGCTGTATAACGCTTTCAGGACACACCACACTACAAGTTGTAGCGAAAAACAAAAAACCAAAAAAAAAGTTTTGACCTTTTACTGACAGTTCTGCCCAGCATCTCAGCCTTTTCGTTACCTACGCTATAAATACGTCCAATGCTGCAGTACTCCGCTTTCAAAACACACCACACTACACATTTTAGCGAGAAAAACCAAAAACCATGTCAGGTTGGCTTTGGTTACAATTAACTGACAGTTCTGCCCAGCATCTCAGCCTTTTTCGTTACTTACGCTATAAATACGTCCAATACTGCAGTATTCCGCTTTCAAAACATACCACACTACACATTTTAGCGAGAAAAACCAAAAACCGTGTCAGGTTGGCTTTAGTTACATTTAACTGATAGTTCTGCCCAGCATCTCAGCCTTTTTAATTACCAATGTTATAAATACGCCTACTACTGCTGTATAACGCTTTCAGGACACACCACACTACAAGTTGTAGCGAACTACACATTTTAGCGAGAAAAACCAAAAAGTGTGGTGTGTTTTGAAAGCGGAGTACTGCAGCATTAGACGTATTTATAGCGTAGGTAACGAAAAGGCTGAGATGCTGGGCAGAACTGTCAGTAAAAGGTCAAAACTTTTTTTTGGTTTTTTGTTTTTCGCTACAACTTGTAGTGTGGTGTGTCCTGAAAGCGTTATACAGCAGTAGTAGCCGTATTTATTGCATTTGTAATGAAAAAGGCTGAGATGCTGGGCAGAACTGTCAGTTAAATGTAACTAAAGCCAACCTGACACGGTTTTTGGTTTTTTTCGCTAAAATGTGTAGTGTGGTGTGTTTTGAAAGCGGAGTACTGCAGCATTAGACGTATTTATAGCGTAAGTAACGAAAACGGCTGAGATGCTGGGCAGAACTGTCAGTAAAAGGTCAAAACTTTTTTTTTGGTTTTTTGTTTTTCGCTACAACTTGTAGTGTGGTGTGTCCTGAAAGCGTTATACAGCAGTAGTAGCCGTATTTATTGCATTGGTAGTGAAAAAGGCTGAGATGCTGGGCAGAACTGTCAGTTAATTGTAACTAAAGCCAACCTGACACGGTTTTTGGTTTTTTTCGCTAAAATGTGTAGTGTGGTGTGTTTTGAAAGCGGAGTACTGCAGCATTGGACGTATTTATAGCGTAGGTAATGAAAACGGCTGAGATGCTGGGCAGAACTGTCAGTAAAAGGTCAAAACTTTTTTTTTGGTTTTATGTTTTTCGCTACAACTTGTAGTGTGGTGTGTCCTGAAAGCGTTATACAGCATTACAAGCCGTAGTTATTGCATTGGTAATGAAAAAGGCTGAGATGCTGGGCAGAACTGTCAGTTAATTGTAACTAAAGCCAACCTGACACGGTTTTTGGTTTTTCTCGCTAAAATGTGTAGTGTGGTGTGTTTTGAAAGCGGAATACTGCAGTATTGGACGTATTTATAGCGTAGGTAACGAAAACGGCTGAGATGCTGGGCAGAACTGTCAGTAAATGGTCATCATTTTTATTTGTTTTTTTTTTTTCGCTACAACTTGTAGTGTGGTGTGTCCTGAAAGCGTTATACAGCAGTAGTAGGCGTATTTATAACATTGGTAATCAAAAAGGCTGAGATGCTGGGCAGAACTATCAGTTAAATTTAACTAAAGCCAACCTGACACGGTTTTTGGTTTTTCTCGCTAAAATGTGTAGTGTGGTGTGTTTTGAAAGCGGAGTACTGCAGCATTGGACGTATTTATAGCGTAGGTAATGAAAACGGCTGAGATGCTGGGCAGAACTGTCAGTAAAAGGTCAAAACTTTTTTTTGGTTTTATGTTTTTCGCTACAACTTGTAGTGTGGTGTGTCTTGAAAGCGTTATACAGCAGTAGAAGCCGTATTTATTGCATTGGTAATGAAAAAGGCTGAGATGCTGGGCAGAACTGTCAGTTAATTGTAACTAAAGCCAACCTGACATGGTTTTTGGTTTTTCTCGCTAAAATGTGTAGTGTGGTGTGTTTTGAAAGCGAAGTACTGCAGCATTGGACGTATTTATAGCGTAGGTAATGAAAAGGCTGAGATGCTGGGCAGAACTGTCAGTAAAAGGGCAAAACTTTTTTTTTGGTTTTTTGTTTTTCGCTACAACTTGTAGTGTGGTGTGTCCTGAAAGCGTTATACAGCAGTAGTAGCCGTGTTTATTGCATTGGTAATGAAAAAGGCTGAGATGCTGGGCAGAACTGTCAGTTAATTGTAACTAAAGCCAACCTGACACGGTTTTTGGTTTTTCTCGCTAAAATGTGTAGTGTGGTGTGTTTTGAAAGCGGAATACTGCAGTATTGGACGTATTTATAGCGTAGTTAACGAAAACGGCTGAGATGCTGGGCAGAACTGTCAGTAAATGGTCTACATTTTTTTTTTTTTTTTTTTGCTACAACTTGTAGTGTGGTGTGTCCTGAAAGCGTTATACAGCAGTAGTAGCCGTATTTATTGCATTGGTAATGAAAAAGGCTGAGATGCTGGGCAGAACTTTCAGTTAATTGTAACTAAAGCCAACCTGACACGGTTTTTGGTTTTTCTCGCTAAAATGTGTAGTGTGGTGTGTTTTGAAAGCGGAGTACTGCAGCATTAGACGTATTTATAGCGTAGGTAACGAAAACGGCTGAGATGCTGGGCAGAACTGTCAGTTAATTGTAACCAAAGCTAACTTGACACGGTTTTTGGTTCTTCTCGCGTCGCGTCGCGACTTTGGCGGCAAATTGGCGGAACACTGCTTAAAATTAATCAGGGTATATAGAACTATGCTTAATACAACTCCTTGGTGTTAAAACACTGAAAATACTGTAAGATGCTATGACGTCATGTGGGAAGTTAGCATCTCATTTTCAAAATTTCTATTTTGACGGTTAAGGAACAGAACTATTGTTATAATCAATCAGGAGGTATAGAACTATGTTTAAAACAACTCCTTGATCCTGAAAAACCTTTAATATGATGAGATGCTGCGATGTCATATGTGAAGTTGGCATCTCATTTTCAAAATTGCTATTTTGACGGTTAAGGAACAGAACTATTGTTACAATCAATCAGGAGGTATAGAACTATGTTTAAAACAACTCCTTGATCCTGAAAAACCTTTAATATGATGAGATGCTGCGATGTCATAATTATGTGAAGTTGGCATCTCATTTTTAAAATTGGATTTTTCAGGGCAAATGAATTGAACAATCGTTATAAACTATCAGGAACTATGGAACTATGCTGGATGCAAGCAGAACTCAAGTTATTTGTTGAGATGCTAATACTTGAGATGCTAAGTTCACAGTGACGTAGTAGCACCGGAGCCTGGATTTGTGGCCAGTTGATAGCAATAGGCTCGCCCCCTATAACATGGTACTTAAACATGACTAGCAAAATGTGGGTGTACTAATGAATACAACTTTGCCTAACACTTCGGGGATTGCAGGTGTTACGCATGGGTTTTAGAAATTGATACAAAATTTGTATATTTTAGACATTTTATTCATACATTCTATTCTTAGCAAACTTTTTATTCTTTAATGTTCACAAAACCATCAAAAATATTTTGATAAAACATCTTAAATGTTACACAGTGTGCCTAACAAAACAGAAGTTTTCACCGAAAGAGTTTTTTTTTGTACTTAATATTTATTTAAAATAATGAATAATTTTAAAATTCGAACAATTTATGCACAAAACAAAAAATCTAATTTATTCAAATGGATACACACAGATCTATAACGCTACAATATAAATTCGTTAAGTTATACACTGGCACGTGGCACGATAAACATCAACTCCGATAAAAATTAAATAGAAAAAGTGACTTTTATGTGATACTTTATAGCTGTGTATTGAGATATAGTGCTAAGTGAGCTGGTAAAGAGAAAAAACAGTGGAAACATCAGTACTAAAATCGTAAAAACTCTAACCAAACGTTTTTTGAAATACAGATACAAATTGTTGATATCCAAGGCCTACTGAGATCATCTGTCTTCTTTTTGTGTCAACCTTGAGCAAGAATAGTGTGTGCGTAGTAGTGAAAAGTAAATCAGATAAAGAAATAAAAAATAAAAACAAATGCAAAATATCATAACCTAAAAGATTGTTGTTTTTTGCGAATCATCTTCAACAGTTCCAGCGTTCCATACCACACACAACGCCATCTGTTAGAACAGCAGCGAACCATTTGGAGGCGATCAATATTACGACGTCGATCGGCAAATAATTCACATACGCACCGCTAGAGGACATTACTTTAACCATACCAAACCAAAATAATGGAAGAAGTTTTAAATACACTAAAATCAATAAAAAAGGAACTAGACGAACAAAGAATTGAAATTAGAGAAACCGGTAAAAACATCACGGAACAAGTTACACAAAACATTACTAGCATTTTTGAGGAAAAAATTTTGGTCTGGGAAGGAAAACTTGGAAAATTGAAAGAAAGAGTGGAAAATCAAGAAAATAGAATTTATAATTTGGAAAAACAAGCAAGAATAAGAAATATAGTATTTTTTGGTATCGAAGAAAAGGAAACAACTTATAAAAAATATAAAACATCTTGCTTTTACATCCAGAAAAATTAGCCATCGCTGTCCATACGACCAACGCCTACAATTTTTCCACATAAAGACGCTGCGAGACCGTCGCCGTTCGCGCGATCTGATTTTTCTGTACAAAATCGTCAACGGAATCGCAAAATGCAGTGATCTAGTCGAGCGTATTCCGTATTCAGTCCCTCCTAAACCCCCCAGATATCCCATCACCAGACTGTTTTACATTCCTTTCCGCAGATCAAACCTTGGTCTCAACGCTCCTCTGGTACGAATATGTAGAAGCTATAATAGATCTTGCACATCAGAAACCGAATTATTCGGTGTTTCTCTCAACAAGTTTAGGAGATCGGTCTCTGAGGTACGGGAGTGCACTAATTTACCTCCAAACAATTAAATTTTGCAAAATCAATCTTGTAAAGGTCATTGGGCGACTAAGTATGGAAAATATACCCAGGGCCTACAGAAAAAAAAATAGGTAGGATGTTTAGATAAACGTCTCTAGTTTACGAATATATATGTCGCATTAACGCAGATACCGGGAAAAAACCATTAATCTAAAAAATAAAAAAACATTGATTATGTTAATTATAACAAGACTTAGTACATTTTATTGGTTTCTTGATAGTAAACATGATTTGAAAAAAAAAATACAAACAACAAAACAAGTATAGAAGAGTTTTTAAGTTTTTAACCGACTTCAAAAACGGAGGAGGTTTTTTTTATGTATGTTACCTGATTTCTCCCCCATTTGTGGACCGATTCTCAAAATTCTTTTTTTATTTGAAAGAGTATACTCCTGAGGTGGTTCCATTTTAATTTGGTGAAGATCTGGTGCTGATCTTCGGAGATATAAAATGGAACTCTTCAAAAATAGACGGCAAATCTGTCGTAATTGCTGGAATCGCTTGTATGTTTATTGATTAGACATTATCATGACGTAACATCACGCCTGTATGCTCTGAGGGGGTATGCAGATGTGTACAATACACATTTTTTTATGTATGTTCACCGATTTCTCCCCCATTTTTGGAAGAGTACTTTCTGAAAGTGGTTCCATTTCAATTTGGTGAATATCTGATGAAGATCTTCGGAGATAGGCAACGGAACTCCTCAATAAATGATAGCAAATGGACTGGGATTGCTGAAATCTCATGTCTGTCTATTGTTTACACCAGTTCATAACATAACATCACGCCGGTACGTTGTGAAGGGGTAAGCACATGTGAACCAATAAAAAGTGAAAAATAAAAACTTTTTACAAAAAATAAAACCGCCTTCAACAAAAAATAAAACACAAAAAAGTGAAAAATAAACTTAAGAAGATAAATCAGCTTCTGAAGTCGGTGGCAAAAACATGAAGTCAAATAAACAAATGTCACCAACTTCAGAAGCTGATTTATCTTCTTAAGTTTATTTTTCACTTTTTTGTGGAAGTCGGTTTTATTTTTTTGTAAAAAAGTTTTATTCGACATGATCAATGTCCACAGAAATAATTGTATCGTTTAAAAATGCCGCAAGCGTATCTATTTGATCTTGATGTCGGGCCCAAGACAAACATTCAGGGCAGGACGCGAGAGGTCGCCGCCGCCGATCGCCACTACGAGAACACGGCGGGGTTCCGCATAAACAGGGCACACCTCCATAGTGTGCTCCACCGTGTCCTCCGGTCGATCCTCGCAGTGGTAGCATCCGGGCGTTTCCTCCCGCTGGATTCGGTGCAGGTACCTCCCAGAACATCCGTGTCCGGTGAGGACCTGCGTCAGACGGAAGGTGAGGGCGCCATGGCGCCTCTCTAGCCACTCCTCAAAGAGGGGACTTACCGCCACTATCATGGCGTTCCCTGCACGGGGTTGCGACAGTCGCTGTCTCCATGCCGCCATGAGATCACACCGGAGGTCCGTCCGCAGAGCGGCAATTTGCCGCGGCAACGGAGTGACCCACCGGTGTAGCGCCTCCGCGCGCAATTCATGCAGGCGCGCGAGGACTATCACCTCCAGATCCCATGGCGGCAATCCGGCAAGGAGGTTCACCACCTCGCGGGAGATCGTGCGGTACCCACGGACTAGCCAAACGGCCAGCACCTTTTGGGGCGCGTTCAAGTAGTGGGCGGCCCGCTTCGTCAAAGCACGCGCCCACACCGGGGCCCCGTAGAGGGCCATGGACCGCACGATCCCCGCATAGTGCCTCCGGCAGGAGGCTTTTGGCCCCCCCAAATTGGGTAAGAGCCACCTGAAGGCAGCCTCGGCCCGCTCCAGTCTGGGAGCCAAACGTCGGAAGTGCTCCACGAAGTTCCACCGGCTGTCGAGGACGAGCCCTAGTACCTACTTCAAAGTACACTCGACGCCGATGGGAACCCTTCCCACCGTTAGCTGGGATCCCGACGGCAGCACTTACCCACGTCCATGGAAGCCCATGGCCTCCGACTTGTGAAGTGCCACCTCGAGACCCAGCTGCCGGATCCTCTCGACGACTATCGCAACCCCGCGCGTCATCGTTTCGGCCGCCGCCTCGTACGACCCCTCCTGTGCCAGCACCAGCGTATCGTCCGCGTAGCAGACGACGCTGACGCGAGTGCTTCTTTTGTTTATTTAACAGAATGCTTCACTGAAATTGTTTTATCTATACATTTATTACCTATTTTTTATTCATCTTTAACATTTTATTCCCATGGTTTAAAAAAAAAAAAACCATCTTAAATTTAGTGTAGGTTAATACTTAACGATATAAAACTAATTTGGTTTTTGTAGGAAGACTATCGTTAACTGGGTCAGATTCTGCCCCATGACCTTTGCTAGAAACATTAGTATGTAGTTACTAGTTAGTATATAAGTATCATCATTATTCATAATAATTATTTCATTTAGTTTTAAGTAAAATTCATAATTGTGTAATTTATTGTATTATTTTATTATTAAGATTTTTTTTTATATTTTGTTGTCATTATGGTGAATGCTGTGTATACCTATTATGGGCTTACATACCAGCACTTTTGTATTATAATATTTTATTTTTCATTTTTTAGTATGTATTGCTGTTGGTGTACCTAATAAATAAATAAATATAAAAATTTCGAAGACATAAAACATAATTAAACATAAAAACATAATTAAATGGATTCAGCAATATTTCTCTATAAAACTGAGCTCCTACGACATCCAGGGGATAAAAAGACTGGGAATGAAAGGAGAGAGATCACGTCCAACTGTTGTAATCTTTACTACACTGGGAATAAAAATTTAAATATTTAAGCAAAAAGGAGCGCTGAAAGATACACAATACTATATGAAAGAAGACTTCCCTAAATATGTGCTTGAAAAAAGGAAGGAGTTACAGGAGCAACTGAAATTAGAGAGGGAAAAGGGAAATAAAGCTATACTAAAATACGACAAACTGATTGTATCAAAGCACCAAAGTAAAAGAAAATCCCGGTCATCACCTGAAACCACCACACAAACTAAAACAGATAAGCATACTCAGGCTACTAAGAAAAACAAGAACAGCAGCCTGGCAAGACAATCACTAGGTCGAACAGCATTACAGAAGGAGTCATAAAACCCAGCATGCTAAATTTCTTGACCAATAAAAGTACAACCAAAACTAAAAATAACCAAGAAAGTAACAACGAGAATATAATATAGCAACTAAGCCCAAGCCCCTCCTACCAAACAGACAACAAAATTGAAAAAAAAAAAAACAAAAAACAACATATTAGAAAAACTCTTCCAAGCCGGTTGGTCACCGTGGAAGAATATGACCAAAACCCTCCAATGAACACACCAATAGAGCAAAGAAAGACCTTAGATAAAAACAAACTAATGATTGCAACATACAACGTCCGAACTCTCTCATCGTATGACCGTTTGCTCGAATTTGAAGAGGCTATAAGAAATATAAAATACGACATCATCGGAATATCTGAAATGAGAAGACATGGAAATAAAATAGAAGAATACGAAAATTTTATACTGTGCTACATAGGGCAAACCCCTGGCAAATATGGAGTTGGCTTCATTATTAATAAGTCTCTCAAAAACCACATAATAAGCTTCAATGGCATAACAGAGCGAGTGGCAACACTAAACATAAATATACATGGACATAAAATATCCATTATACAAGTTTATGCACCAAGTGAAGCGGCAAGCGACCTTGATATAGAAGAATTCTACACTACAGTCGAGAAAGCCTTGGGCGCAGCGCAAAAAACCACAATATTAATGGGAGACTTTAACGCCAAGCTTGGAACCCCCAAAGCTGACGAATATTTAGTTACTAAAAAACACGGATACGGCGAGAGAAACGAAAGAGGACAAAGACTGGTAGAGTTTGCACTCCAGCACAAATTAATGATAATAAACACATGTTTTAAAAAAAGGCAGAGCAAAAGATGGACCTGGAGATCCCCTAACGGACAATACAGAAACGAAATCGATTTTATCTTGTCAAACCAACATGGAATATTCCAAAACATCGAGACGCTAAATCTGAACTACAATTCCGATCATAGAATAGTCAGATCAACAATAACACTAAACAAACAAAAAATATCAAGAGCCAAATTTACAAACAGCCAAATTAACAACATTAAGAGCGAAGAGGAAATAAGTAAATTCAACGAAAGCCTAATGTCACAGCTATCTCCAACTATCTGCGAAAACACCACGGTACAATACTGCTACGACAGGATTGAAAAGGCTATCACTTTTAGCTTAAAACAAGCTCGCCCAAAGAGAGAAGAAAATAAACAACACAAAATATTATCGGCAAGTACAGTAAGGCTACTGAAAAGTAGGAAGGAACTACAGAAAACTAAAAACAAATCACGAAGTCAGAAAAACGAACTGTCCGCACTATACAAAGTAGTCAATAAGTATATAAAAGCAGACTACAAAAAATATAGGAAAGACACAATAAAAGAACATCTACAAAGAAATGGAAGTACAAAGAAGGCCTATAAAAAGCTCAAAACTAATACAACATGGATAGAAGGACTGAGAAAAAAAGATACAGAACTGTACACTAGAGGCGACATCATAGCTACCGCAACAGAATTTTATAGACATCTTTACAGCAAAAGAGACACTAAATCCATAAATCTTGACACAGAAGCAGATGCCACACCTAGAAATAACGTTAAACCTATAGACGCAACAGAAATAATTGAAGAAATAAAGAAACTGAAACTAGATAAAAGCCCTGGTTCAGATAATATTACAAACGAAACACTGAAAATTGGACACAAAACTCTAGCTCTGCCGTTAGCTGAACTGTTTAGCAAGATCTTGCAAAAGTCGGAAACACCTTCCCAATGGTCCGAATCCAACATCATATTAATTTACAAAAAAGGCGACCCCAAAGGACATCGGAAACTACCGACCAATCAGCTTGCTGCCAAGTCTATATAAACTATTCTCTACAATTATAAACATAAGGATTAGAGACACATTGGAAAAAAAGCAACCGGTGGAGCAAGCAGGCTTCAGAAGGGGCTTTTCAACGGTCGACCACATCCATACCCTTGAGTTGATAATGGAAAAATATCAAGAAAAACAAAGAACACTCTATATATCATTCATAGAGTACCAAAAAGCCTTTGATACGGTAAGTCATAACAGCATCTGGGAAAGCCTGCAAGAACAGGGAGTAGAGGAAATACAATACAACAAATACAAATATTTATTGGAACAAAAACATAATAACAATTTTTGTGTACGTTAATACTGCGTTAGTTTAGTAACTGTGTCGCAGTTATTAGCGCCCACCCCTGGAACGAAAGGCAATAGAAGTTCCATAACAATTATTTTGGTGCTTATACTCGTAAGTAGGTTAAAAACTAGTTAAACATTTAATAATAATAAAACTAAAACTAAACATTAATAATACTTATAGCAATATATGTGGGTGTGTGAGTGAGTAAGTGTGTGTGAGAGAGTGAGTGAGTGTGTGTGTTACGGGAGAGTTTGAAAGTGCGTGCGTCAGTGAGTGTGTGTGTGCGTGAGTGTGTGTATGTGTGTGTGTGAGGGGTGCGTGTATGTGTATGCGTAGGATGTGAACGAATATAATTTATTTTTTTATGAGATTCTCTGTTTCCTCATAAGTCATGTTTTGGAGCCATTTTTCAATTTTTAGTTTACACTCTCGTGACGAGAGCGGATAGATATATAATTTCTCATTAATTTTGTTGTAAATAACAGGACTTAAAAAATTATATTGTCTTCTCACAATTGTGAGATTAGCACTCTCTGTCGGGCATACTCTGTTAATTCGACGTTTTTGAGTATTGAGATTAGGGTCATATTTTATATCAGTATGCTTACGCAATAAAATGGATACCAGAAATGCTTTCCTTACAGTAGGCACTTTCCAGAGAGCAGACAAGTCGTGCGTGGGGAAACGAATAGGTTTGTGTGCCATGACTTTTAGAACAGCTCTTTGTGCTCTTTCCAGACGAAGTAGAAGGCATTTACCAGAGCATCCCCACGTGGTAATGCAGTAGGTTATTACGGAATGTGCCAGTGCAAAATAAACGGTTTATAATGTTTCAAGATCTGCCGAGGTTCTGAGGTTTTTAAACACAAATATTAACTTCCTGACACGTGTACGCGATATTGTTGTACAGTTGCAAGTTGCATTTGTGTTCGAGTGGCACTTGTGAGCAGTTAGTGTGAAGGAGGAATCTGGTTGTGATAAAAGCCGAGGTGCAAACGTTATGAATTTGGTTTTTTCTAAGTTTAGGGTAAGCAAGTTGTTATTTAACCAATTCATAATATCTCGTAGGGCTGATTCCGCATGAAACTGCACGTCCGCCCAGTCACTACCATGAACTAACAACACTGTGTCATCCGCATACGTTATAATTTTGCAATTTGTAAGGGACAGTTTACAGAGACTGTTTATATAAATAAGGAAGAGGGTGGGCCCCAGGACACTGCCCTGAGGAACTCCGTAGGTGAGAAACTGTTCTTCACTTGTGTGGTTACCGACTTTTACAACCTGCGAGCGGTTACTAAGGTAGCTTTTAAAGATATCCAGGGGTAAGCCCCTTACTCCAATCCGAGACAATCTCCTGAGCAAAAGCGGGACAGAGACAGTGTCAAATGCCTTTGAGAGGTCTAGAAAAATAGCAATTGTTTTGTACTTATGATGCAAATTCTTAGCAATAGCTCCAGTTAAATCAAGTACAGCATCTTCTGTGCTTTTACCAGACCGAAATCCGTATTGATTTTCGGCAATAATTTTGTTTGTATTCAAGTAACTGAGTAGTCTATTATTTAAATTTTTTTCAAGAATCTTAGAAAGAATAGTGAGAACTGATATAGGTCTATAGTTGTTGACACTGGCCCTGTCCCCACTTTTATAAATAGGGTGTACAATGGCCCTCTTGAACACAGTAGGAAAAACCCCGGTTTCAAAAACGAGATTGAAGACTTGGTAGATAATAGGGATAAGACTCTAAATATATATAAAAACCATTAAATCCATATACAAAAACAATAAAGGTAAAATTAAGCTTGAAACCTTAGGCCCTAGCTTTCCAGTGGCGTGCAGTGGTCTCCCACGGTGGGTAGGCCACGAAATATTGAAAACAAAAAAAAAATATTGTCACATTTATAAAATTTGAAAATAAGCCTGTAAAAGTTATACCTAAATACAATTCAAAAACTCACCACATTATTCAAGGTTCAACTCATGATTTTCTAACGATGCAAACAGAAGAAAGATTCGGCCACCTCAAATATCTCATCCAAGTGAGTGGTTGATAGTTACAAAAGTACAAAACACGTCACATGCAAGATAATATCCGAAACCTTTAGATACAACTTGCACCTTATCATTATACGATAATTGAGAAAACTTATTACCTTTAACATCTAGCAAACACACAGTAACAACACAAACATCACAAGTAAATACCATTGTTATTATTTGTTAGGGGAATAAACAAATAATACACAACAAAGCTAATATTTACACTACTGTTAATAATGTTATCTAATATCTGACAATATCTGTACGTTTTCGGTTTCAAAACAAATCGCGCTATAAATTGCTTGTCACAACAATATGAAACAATAATAATGGCTTCCTTAGACGTAAAATATAATTTCTAATTTGCCGATAGAAAAATACTACCAAATAAAATTGTATCATTTTCATATCAAGTTTGTTCACAAAAGCGGTCAACAAAATTTTGCAGGATTATACGAAATCAATCAATGAAATGTGTTGTCAGTGCTGCACTCTATCTGTGGACGGAAGAGCGAAGACTGCTAAGCGCGAAATTCAAATTTCTTAATTTCCTTACATTTTTGCAATTTGCAGGCCAGTGCTAGGTTGTATGTTGATTAATAAATATGATTCGCGGCTGTAAGACGTATGTAGTCAGTATTCAAGCTAGCACTGGCCTGCAAATTACAAAAAACGTAAAAAATAAACAAATTTGAACTTCGCGCCGGAGTTCGCGGGCTGAAGATGGCCACGCATGTGACGCATGACGCATCCAATCGTAGCCTTGTGTTGTTGCAGCCAATCACAGGCCACCTCCACTCGCAGGAGCTGGCATGCATGTGTGCGGTTCATATACACGGAAATATGCACCGATCATTCACCGATGTGACGCTGTGTGCGTAAAATTATGAATGGGTTTTAGGCTACTTGAATGCTAGCCTAAGCAAGCCTGTAACTACAAGATTCGTACGCGAAAAATTGCTCTAAGTATTTTAACAGGAGTTTGAACTTTTAATTATTATTTTGTACATAGTGTTATTTGATTACATGGTTAATTAGTTACAAGAAATGCTCAGTTAGTAAGGTAGGCTAAGCCTAAGAGCCTTTATAGGGCGCACGCCACTGTAGCTTTCCAATAGAAAGAGGAGTGAGACAAGGTGACCCGCTGTCTCCAACAATATTCATAGCTGTTCTCGAGTCGATCATTAGCAGGCTAGTTTGGAGTAAACAAGGTATACACATAAACGGTACTTACTTGAGCCACCTGAGATTCGCGGATGACCTAGCACTGATACCCGAGTCATCCTCCCAACTACAGAACATGGTAGAAACCCTGAACCAAGCTAGCGAAAAGGTAGGATTAGAGATGAATATTACAAAGACAAAGACAATGACAAACAGCTCTAAAAGATCAATAACAATCAACAACAATCCATTGGAATACGTTGAAGATTATGTCTATCTGGGAAAAACCATAAGTTTTGACAGGAAAAATAAAAATACAGAGATAGAAAAAAGAATAAAACTAACATGGAACAAATTTTGGGGTCTCAAGGAAATTTTTAAAGGAGATCTACCACAAGCCATTAAAACCAAAGTCATGAATTCAAGCCTCTTGCCATGATTGACATATGGTTGCCAAACGTGGAAATTCACTGCTGAAACAAGAAAAAAGATAATCGTCTGTCAGAGAGGACTCGAAAGAAGTATGCTAAAGATAAGAAAATTAGATAAAATACGTCATACTAAAATAAGAAAAATAACCAAAGCAACAAACGCTTTAAGCTACGCAAAAAAATTGAAATGGAAGTGGGCAGGACATGTTGCCCGGCTAACTGACCATAGATGGACCAAAAAAGTAACTTTCTGGAAAGGCCCACTAGGCAAAATAACAAAAGGTAGACCTATTACACGATGGGAAGACGACATTAAAGCGATAGCTGGTCCAAACTGGAGAAAAGAAGCTGAAGACAGAGACAAATGGGCGTCACTGGAGGAGGCCTTCACCCAACTTGGGGTTCCAGTAGATTAATTAAAAATATTTACATATAATTAAAAATAATTTATAAAAATTTATAGAAATTAGGATACACATAGAATTAAGTAAAGAAAGAGAAATTATACTAACATAGATTAAACTACATGAACTAACACTAAAACTAACACTTTTTATTTTATTTTATAAGTTATACACTAACAAACACGGAGAAATTCAAGATAGTTGAATAAAAATGTAGTTTTTTAGGTATGTTATTGTTTGGTATAGTTGATACGTACCAAATAATACCCTCACGAGTTCCAGTAAAAATCTTTGCTTAGTTTTATGTACAGAATGCTTGGTTGGGATCATTCCCACTAGTTCTACTGCATAGTCCTACGATAGAACTAGTGGATTTTTTTTCGAAATCGTAAAACCAGCGGGACTCAAGTTTCTCATTCGTTCGTCACACAGTTTAGGGTACAACTACGGCACAAACTACCAGCAGGGCTATTGTGTATCTTTTAATGACAGTGGATAACTTAAAATGTCTATCAAATAACTGTCAAATGGTGAGTTTTTAAGAAAAAAATGTACCAAACCATAACCAATTTACAGTTAATCTATGGACATTTCTGATAGCCACTGACGTTAAAAAGATACGCAATAGGGGGGGGGGGCAGGAGAATAGAAGTAGGCAGGAGGTATTGAAAACATTTTTTTTGGAGATGGAAAAAAAGGATTACTACCTATCTTTTTTTTTAGTTTTAAAAAAAATGTTTGCTGTTTCTATTCCACTGGTAGTTTGTGGGACTTTACTACCTATACTTTTTTCCATCTCTTAAAAAAATTACACGCACACAAAAAATAACACTGGTAAGGTTTTTCACCAGTGCGAGTTCAAACATGATCTAATAAAGAACTCTTTCGAGTAAAACTACTCTGACATATATCACACTGGAAAGGTTTTTCACCAGTGTGGGTTCGAATATGCCTGTTTAAAAGACACTTTAGGCTAAAAGATTTCAGACACACTTCACACTGGAAAGGTTTTTCACCAGTGTGAGTTCGAACATGATCTATTAAAGAACTCTTTACACCAAAACCACACTGACACACACTACAGTTAAAGAGGTTTTTCACCAGTGTGAGTTCGACTATGCCTGTTTAAATAACCCTTTCGAGTAAAATGACGCTGACATATATCACACTGGAAAGGTTTTTCACCAGTGTGAGTTCGAATATGCCTGTTTAAAATACACTTAAGGCTATAAGATCTCAGACATACGTCACACTGGTAACGTTTTTCACCAGTGTGAGTTCGAATATGCCTGTCTAAATGACACTTTTGGCTAAAAGATTTCAGACATACGTCACACTGGAAAGGTTTTTCACCAGCGTGAGTTCGAACATGATGTATTAAAGAACTCTTTAGACTAAAATGAGGGTGCGCCAAAGTTCACCTAAAATTTCAACTCCGATAATTGGAAATCCGAAAATGTTCTTCCTAACATTTTTCATCCTAACAATCGCAATTCCTAACTACTCTGTCTCTAATGTTTTAATTCCGAAGCATTCAACTTCATAATGTCAGTAGCAATAAACATCTATTACACTATTATTTGTTTTCCTATATTTTCTCAACATAACCATCTTTTACACTATTATTCAGTCATATCTTTTTTGTTTATATTACTTTTTATTCATATTAATCAGTATTATAAAAGGTCCCATTAAAACAGGTGGACAAAATTTTAGAAATCATTCAGACCGCTAAAATAAGGACAATAGTAAAAAAATATATAAGAAAAAGACATTAAAATACCTACTTTTATAGGATGGGTTTGTTCTAGAGTGCCGGCAATTTATTATTTTAAGTCAAAATAAAATCACTTTATATAGTGTTTTTTTTTTGTTTATGTCTTTAGTTAGGCTTACTAAACGCTGTGTTTAAATTTGTCCACTTATTTCAAAGGGACCTTATATACTATGCAAAGATATCCATAGGTTAGGTTAGGTTAGAACTGTGACCAACTACGCGCGAGCCGAGCGAGCGTAGCGAGCGGTGCCGCGGCAGCGGCCGGCGAGCGCTACCTCGAAATTGGTCGCGAAATTTTTCTAAATATTTTTTTCATAGTGCCCCCAAGACGACACTCTGACCTGAATTTCATTCATTTATTTCATTTCAAGACAAAAATCAGTGAAACGACCTTTAATCATTCTAAACAGTTGTATGAGTGAAAATATTATGGTAATTATGTTTAGGAATAAAAGCGTTATGATAAAAAACAGTAGGAGTTTAGATATATTTACAACAATGATATTATGAATTACAATTTTCGGAAACATAAGTGTTATGAACATCGTTGGTAGGACTACAAATAGTATGAATGAAAACTTTGGGATGAAAAATTTTAGGAAGAGTGATCATTCGGATTACAAATCGTTAGGAAGAACAATTTCGGGTAAAGAACTTTAGGTGAGCCAATATGGACCCCTAAAATGACGCTGACATATATCACACGGGTAAGGTTTTTCACCAGTGTGAGTTCGAATATGCCTGTCTAAATGACACTTTAGGCTAAAAGATTTCAGACACACTTCACACTGGAAAGGTTGTTCACCAGTGTGAGTTCGAACATGATCTAATAAAGAACTCTTTCCAGTAAAATGACTCTGACATATATCACACTGGAAAGGTTTTTCACCAGTGTGGGTTCGAATATGCCTGTTTAAAAGACACTTTAGGCCAAAAGATTTCAGACACACTTCACATTGGAATGGTTTTTCACCAGTGTGAGTTCGAACATGATCTATTAAAGAACTCTTTACACCAAAACCACACTGACACACACTACAGTTAAAGGGGTTTTTCACCTGTGTGAGTTCGACTATGCCTGTTTAAATAACTCTTTCGAGTAAAATGACGCTGACATATATCACACTGGAAAGGTTTTTCACCAGTGTGAGTTCGAATATGCCTGTTTAAAATACACTTAAGGCTATAAGATTTCAGACACACTTCACACTGGAAAGGTTTTTCACCAGTGTGAGTTCGAACATGACCTATTAAAGAACTCTTTACACCAAAACCACGCTGACATATATCACACTGGTAAGGTTTTTCACCAGTGTGAGTTCGAATATGACTGTCTAAAATACCCTTTCGGCTAAAAGATTTCAGACATACGTCACACTGGAAAGGTTTTTCACCAGCGTGAGTTCGAGCATGATGTATTAAAGAACTCTTTAGACTAAAATGACGCTGACATATATCACACGGGTAAGGTTTTTCACCAGTGTGAGTTCGAATATGCCTGTCTAAATGACACTTTAGGCCAAAAGATTTCAGACACACTTCACACTGGAAAGGTTTTTCACCAGTGTGAGTTCGAACATGACCTATTAAAGAACTCTTTACAAAAAAACCACGCTGACATATATCACACTGGTAAGGTTTTTCACCAGTGTGAGTTCGAACATGACCTATTAAAGAACTCTTTACACCAAAACCACGCTGACATATATCACACTGGTAAGGTTTTTCACCAGTGTGAGTTCGAATATGACGGTCTAAAATACCCTTTCGGCTAAAAGATTTCAGACATACGTCACACTGGAATAGTTTTTCACCAGTGTGAGTTCGAACATGATCTATTAAAGCACTCTTTAGACTAAAATGACGCTGACATATATTACACGGGTAAGGTTTTTCACCAGTGTGAGTTCGAATATGACTGTCTAAATGACCCTTCTGGCTAAAAGATCTCAGACATACGTCACACTTGTAAGCCTTTTTACAAACTCGCCTCTGAGTATGTTTTAATTTTTTTATTCGATTTGGACTACGCTGATCATAGTTTTCAGTCTCATTGTATGAAGTGCCAGGTTTGGACGTACCATTTCGAGTTTGCCGGAAATCTTTTAAGTTTGAGGGTTCATTTTTCTTGACCTCCTTTGTATTTGTATCTTCTAGTTTTCTTATTACTGAGGCGGGAGCACCTGCGACAATAAATCTGGTAAGTACGGTGTTGAAGAAGATTGACATCATCAACATCATTTCAGCCGAAAGACGTCAACTTCTGGACATAGGCCTCCCCCTAGTGTCGCCACATTGTCCGATCCTGTGCGTCCCGCATCCAGCGAATCCCCACAACGTTGACCAGGTCATCGGTACACCTAGTGGGAGGCCTTCCAAAGCAACGTCTTACATTCTGTGGTTAATTACTGACATGCATCTGTGGCGACTAGCGACATCTATCGCAACACTTGCGTACTAACAAGTTGTTAGTACGCAAGTGTTGCGATAACAACGATCTACAGAAAATCCTACATCGCGCTATCAACATTATCCGCGACATAAGCCTATATAGGAGTTCCCGACTTACAAATGTCGGGCAGTTAGCCCACCGGACACAACACCCGTCCGGTTGGAGGATCCTCCCTTTTCAATGGGGATGAGGAGCTTTACACCCTGTTCCTCATTGCCCCCAAACATCAAATGTAAATGTAGCACTTCAGACGGCAGGTAGCTTTCCTTAGAAGCTACAAATCCCGGATTGCCACAGATTAACATAAACCTTGATTCTACTTTTAGTATTATCCAATTAGACCAGGGTAGATAATTTTTGAAAACAAACAAAATTAAATTGTTTTTTTTTATTAGTAGGATGAAACCCATTGGAAAGGGCTCTTCCTTTTCCAATATAACAAAAATTATACGAGAAATAAATTACGGTCGATCCGAGGTCGGTAAGTGTAATGTATGTAATGTATGCGGAAGCCATTGAGGCGGAGCTGTATGAAGGTTACAGAGCGGTAAAGACCGCTCTTCTAGAGGCTCGTCTGCAGGCCAAGGATACGGCCCGCGAAGAGATGCTGGAGACTTTCAACCGAGGTCCGTGGGGGCGCCCTTATAAGATGGTGCGGAATAAACTCCGCACCCCGGATGCGGAGTTTATTCCAATGTGTGTGCGTCTCCAAGTGCGAGTCAGGCTCGCACATGGAGGGTTCCGTACCATGACCATCGTAGTAGAGAAGACCCCTTTAATTTGTATTATTTGCTGTTATAGCGCAACAGAAATGAATATTTTATAATAAGTTTGTTTTTCATAGTGTTTGTATGAATGACAAAGTTATATTTGCGGTTTTTTAAATGTCCTATATCTCAAAAACTGCTAACTATATCTCAAACAAATCAATTCTGGTTGTTAGTTTTCATTGCGATCTACAGCATAATAGTTTTTTTAGATTAAAAGTTAGAAGGAGGAGGAGCACATTTTAGAACTTTGGAAGTGTCTATCTTTCAAACGACGCATTTTGAGTAATTGGTTTTAGAAACCTCAATGTCATTTTAAAAGACCTATCAATAGCCACCCTACACAAGTAGATTTGATTTAAAAAAATATACATATATTTTCTATCTTTGTCGGTGAATAACTTTTTTCCCCAATTATTGCCATTTACTGCCATACAATAAAATTATGTATTTTTTACGCTCTTTAATTTGATACATAGTAGAATGTTGTACCTACAAGGTGGGGACGCTTTTTCCCATCGTTCATTCATCATTTTGAGGTTAAGTAAAATAAGGGTGAATCCAAAGTTGTAGATCTTTTTATGACGCACAACTTTGCCATTAAACTTTTTCATAAAAAGAGAAGTCCTGACTGACTGACTCATCAACGCCCTGCCCAAACTCTTGGACCTAGAAAGCTGAAATTTTGCACAGAGGTTCCCTTTATAGTGTAGACAAGGAATAAGGAAGGATTTTTCGAAATTCAACCCCTAAAGGAGTTAAATAGGGGATGAAAGTTTGTATGGAAAATCGTCATTTTCACGCGGGCGATGCCGCTGGCAAAAGCTAGTTCATAATGAATGGAGGTGACTCCAGATGTTTATTCTTAAATATTATATTTTAAGTTTAAAATATTCAGATTTTATTGAAGTGAAAACTTCTTTAGCGGCGCTGAGCACTTTTTTTTGTATGGGTAAAAACTTTCAAACTCGCGTCAGGGTCACGTGATGCTGATCGAAAAATCGTAAGATTTTTCGATCAGCATCACGTGACCCTGACGCGAGTTTGAAAGTTAATATTGAAGTTTTCACTTTTGCCGGCACTCCCGGAGTGCTACCTTTTTTTTTATTTATTTATTTAAACTTCATGCACAAACGTGGTACATAGGCGGACTTAATGCCACAAGGCATTCTCTACCAGTCAACCTTAGGGTCAAATAAGACAGCACTGTGGTAGAGTACAAAAAATAATAATAAGGAGAAAACCATTATGTAATATAAATTGATATACATAAATAGGACATACTAATACATATTATTATAGATAGAATATAATAAACTAATATATATTATAATACATACAAAACAGTCTAAAACACGAGAAACCTTATAATAAACACTGTGACCAGATATTTGATTATGAGCAATTTAGTCCGATTTTAAATAGTACTTCCGAACTGCTCTTTTGAAAGCCATTTTACTTTCGGCTTTTTTAATCCCAAGGGGTAGCGCGTTCCAGAGCTTTATGGTCGAGACTGCGTAAGAGGAGGACATAAAGCCAGTACGGTGTGAGGGAATTTCAAGCAATAGGTTCTTGGACGCTCGAAGGTTACGACTGTGTGAACTGCCCAACACATTGAAATATTTTTTTAAGTAGTTGGGAGCACATGGATCTTTTAAAATGGTGAAGAGCGTGCAAAGAGATCTGAGGGATCTTCTGAGCCGGATAGGCAGCCATTTAAGCTGAGAACGGTATGCCGAGATGTGGTCGTATTTACGAAGGCCAAAAATGAACCGAATACAATTATTAAGGAGACGATCTAATTTATTTAAAAGTTCTTGGGTAAGATCAGAGTAACATACATCAGCATAGTCGATGATGGGGAGCACAAGGGACTGGAACAAAGTTATTTTAATGCTGGATGGTAAAAAATGTTTGAATCTATAGAGAGACCGCAGTGAGTATGTGACTTTTTGGCTAACCTGAGCTACCTACTTATTCCAACTGAGTGTGTCGTCTATGTGCAGGCCCAAGTCTTTTACATGAGGTGAGAGAGGAATTACATTATTGTCGAACATAAGCGGCATTAGTTGGCTAGTATCTAAGTTTCTCAGGTAGTACGAACTACCTAAGAGGACGGCCTGACATTTCCCGACGTTGACAGCAACCCCGAACTATAACTACTATTTTATTGTATAAGATCAGCAATGATTGAGACCTAAGTATGATTAAATAAATAAACAACTTGTTTGCAACATCAAAGTTTAGTAGTTCATGTTCTCTAAACATCTGCTATATATTATATAGCAGGTATATAATATATACCTCGGACTAATTTCAAATATAATAAATGGATTAAACGAACTTACCCAGTGAAGTTCTATCCTTATTATATGAAGAAATTAGTCCGAGATATGACACTCCCACCCTCCCAAGATTAACCGTTGATTAATTCTTCCCGTAGGTGGGTAACCTTGTACCACTGCTCTAAACTGAATGACAAGTAACAGCAGTGTTGCCAGGTGCCGCTTTTATTTTTCATCTAAGATCTAAAAAATCGCGTCAAAGAGCACCAGAAGACGGCAGCTGCTGTATTAATCTGGGGGTACGAGGAGTTATGTAAAGCCAAAATGGCGGAGCTTGATCGTAAGCATTTTTCACCGAAAAAATATACTAATAAAGTAAATTATGGTACTATGTGTTACATTTTACCTACTTCTCGTTGAGAAATTCATACTGAGACTGATTCCCTCATCAAACAGTTGGAAGTGAGAGCTCAAGTTCATGCCGAGGAGCCAGAAGTTGTTCCAGTTGCTGATACTGATGATATAGAGGATATGGAGCTATCCAGCGACATTGTTTCTGCTTTAGGTGAGGTGATTGGCACTCAAAAGGACTATGGTGATGACATACAACCTAACATATTAAAGATCATTGAAAACATTTTAACGAAATACACACATCAAAAGTGTCTAGGGATCAACATATATTTTTGCAATAACTTTTCTCCTGATTGATATTAATTAAAATTTTCTTTAAGGATTCATCGAATAAAGTGTTTTCGTTTGTCACAGTAACGATAAACCAAGTCACCTTTGCATTAATAAAGAAATTTGCCATTTTCCTAATAAAGGGAGGATTTTTGACATTTGAACCACTAACATTAAAGTTCGAAAAAAAGACTGAAATAACAGTTTTCTTTAAAATTTTATTGGGTAACTTAAACAATTAATAATCCGTGTTTCTACCGCGAACACTAACAACACAAGAACATCGGTTTGGCATACTCAAAATGAGTTCATCCAAATCACGCTGTGGAATGGCCGCCCATGTTCGTTGCAACAACAAAAAAAGGTCTTCTTGCGACTGGATACCCTCCATATTCGGCAGAGCTCTTCTCTGTAGCATATCCCATGCATGCTCAATCGGGTTCAAGTCTGGCGACTGAGCAGGCCAGGGCAGGACATTGATGTTAGCTGCGGCGAGAGTCTGTCTTACAACTCTTGCGGTGTGCGGTCGTGCATTATCATGCATTAACTGAAATAAGGGACCGATTTGCACTTGTAGAGGAACGATGACGTCTGATACAATCGTCTCAGCATAAATTTGAGCGTTGAGGTTGCCTCTGATCCAAATCAACTCAGTTCTTCCGCCGATCCAAATACCCGCCCATACCATGATGGTTCCACCACTATAAGGATGGACTTCCTGGCAGGATTTTAATCGCTGTTGGCGTCCAGGGGTTCTCCAGTGTCGTATACGTCTTGTATCCGGTCTCATACCAAAACGAGACTCATCAGAAAAGCACACGAAACGCCATTGTTCTTCTGCCCAATTTCTGTGTTCAAGAGCCCATTGATATCGAATCCCACGATTGTGCATTGCTATAGGTACCCGTAGCCGTCCGTATTGCGTAGGACCCGTAGCGGTCTTCGGGAATGAAGGTTCACTTCATGCAAGCGGTTTCTGACTGTTTGGTCGCTAATTAAGTTCCCTGAAGAGTGATGAAGCCTCACGGCTAACATCATGGCGGTTATTGTTGGAGCTCTTCGAGTTAAGATTTGAATGTATCGGTCTTGTCTCCGTGTGGTGCAGCGATACCGTCCTCCATGGCGCTCAGCCACGGTACCAGTGCTTCAGTAACGTGTCCAAAGTCGACTGATAACACTCTGACTTGTATTCAGAGCTAAAGCCACAGTACGTTGCCGGGAACCAGCTTCCATCATTCCCACGGCTCTGAGCATTTCTTCCCTGCTTAAATGACGTCGCCGCTCCATAATAACGTTAGTTTTAATCAGTAGTAGGGAAACAGTAGCACTAATAATGTCTTCAATGCGTTGTATGTTTTTATAGGGAATATATTGACAGCTGATTTTCATCTTTTACTCGAATTTGATTCACAGTTCCTGATTCAAATTATGAAATGCACCAAAAAGGATCCATATAAATTTATAAAATCATAAATTCATCATCTCAATCTCAAGAAATCCGCATAAAAATGCTTGATCCCTAGACACTTTTGATGTGTGTATTAGTATTAATAAATATACTTGTATTATAATAACTTAGAGCAGTTTAATCAGCTAAAACTGCCCTAGCAAAGTTATTTTGAGTGGTAAACCCTCCTGATTTTTTAAACACATCTGAACATAGCTATAATGAGTAGTGGCTTTACCGAACACAGTTTCATAGTAGATCGGTGAGAGGAAGAAAAGTAAAGTTTTGCAAGCTTCTATTCATTCAGATTTGACATAAAATGTAACACCTGTTTTTCTAATAGTAGGTAACAAATTACAACTTCTTCGAATTAAACTGGTCTCTTACTAATGAAAACCGCAATAAATAAGAAAATTAATGCATATTTGGTTAGGAAACAGTTCTTAAAAAATATATTCATTGCTACTTAAAAATGCATCATGTTGGTTTCCTAACCATTAGTGCAATAAATAGGTTACTTATTGCGGTTATGACTAGTAAACATTATTTCTAAATAGTAAAAATACTTAACATTATAGCATTTATTGTTTTTAATAATGGAAATAAATGCGGGAACAAACATTGAGGTATCACGTAATATTCTCTACATTGTTATCTATCATATAGTGAAAGATTCAAGTCGATATTATGTATAGTGATGGAGATACAGACAAAACAAAAAAAAAATCTTTAACCGCGTTTTTCTCGAAATCATGTTTAACCTAGTTATTGCACTTTTCGTTATGACGGCAGCATTGCGGCCCGGCTATTTTCTTAATATCGTCCTCCCATCGCGCGTGGGGTCTACCTTTATGGCGTTTGCCCATTGGTCCCTGCCATGATGTTATAGTTTTTGTCCATCTGTGGTCTTTGAGTCGCACTACATGTCCAGCCCATTTCCACTTTAATCTTTGTGCATGGTTTAGAGCATCCATTGCTTTTGTTTTTGCCCTACTGTATGCCTTATTTTTTGTATTTTTTTTATGTTCATCATGCTTCGTTCTATTCCCCTTTGACATGTGATTACTTTGCTCTTGGTTTTGGTCGTGAACTTCCAGGTTTGGCATGCATATGTTAAGCATGGGATGAGGCATGAGTCCATGACTTTCTTCTTCAGTTTTATGGGCATATCACTCTTAAATACTTTTTTAAAACTCCAGTATTTATTCCATGTGTTTTTGACTCCTTTCTATTTCTAATTCGTTGCTGTCTCTGTTGAAACCTATCTGTTTACCTAGGTAAGTATATTGTTCGACATATTGTAATACTTCACCATTCTGTTTTATATTTGTTTTTATGTGGTTGGTCATAGTGTTTGTTTTAGTGACGTTCATTTCAAGACCTACTTGCCTGCTTGCTTTGTCGAGAGTTTCAATCATGTGTTGTAGTTGGCTGCTCGTTTCGGACAGCAAGACAAGGTCGTCTGCGAATCTGAGATGACTTAAGTGTTTTCCTTTTATATATAATCCTTGCTTTTTCCAGTCTAGTTTATTTATTATGGACTCTAGTACCGCAATAAATATTTTTGGGGAAAGTGGGTCACCTTGTCGTACTCCTCTCTTGACAGGAAAGCTTTGCCCGGTTGTCTCTAGCTTCACTCTACTAGTGCACTTGCTGTATATATTTCTTAGTATCTTAATGTATTCTTCTTCCACATTTTGATCTTTAAGAGTTTCCCAAATACTTTCGTGTGAAATCGTGTCGAATGCTTTCCGATAGTCTATGAAAGCGATATATAATGGTCTGTGATATTCCCGGTATTTCTCAATTATCAACTCTAGGGTATGTATGTGGTCCACAGTTGAGAACCCTTTTCTAAAACCAGCTTGTTCGGTGGGTTGTCTTTGTTCTAGTGTTGTACTTTAAGCCTGTAATTCTCTATTTCCTTAGGATCTCCTTTTTTATAGATCAAGGTAATGTGGGATTCAGACCATTCAGAAGGCGTTTCAAACGTTTCGATTACTTTATTGAACAATTTTGCTAGTGGGGCAGCTAATATGAGTTGGGCTGTCTTTAAGGCATCGTTAGTAATATTATCTGGGCCTGGACTTTTTTCAGGTTTTAGCTTTTTTATGGCCTCTATTATTTCGCTACACTCTATCGGATCTATGCAGCGTTGTGGTGTTTTGTGTGTCACTGGATCTTCGTACGCGATGTCATATTGATTTGCGTCGCTATATAGTTTCTTGTAGAAATCCGTTGCAATGTTTAGAATGTCAATGCGACTACAGGCTGTTCTGCCTTCGACTTTTAATCCTTCAATCCATGTTTTTTTTAATCGTAACTCTTTATATCCCTTTTTGACGCTTCCGCTTTGTTCCAGATGTTTTTCAAGGATGTCTTTTCTGTGTTTCTTGTAGTCGAATTTTATATACTTGCTTATTACCTTATATAGAGCTTTTAGTTCATTTTTCCTGGCACGAGTTTTATTTCTAGTTTTCTGTAATTCCTGTCTTCTTTTTATAAGGTTTTTTGTGCGTTCTGATAATACATTACGGTTCTTTGTTTGAAGATTTGTATCACGTGCTCTGCGTAAGCTAATTTGAATAGAGTTTATTAATTTGTCATGATGTTTTTGAACGGTTTCTTCTAAGTTCGTATCTAGGAGTGCAGGTATATAGTTTTTTAGCGACTCTATGTAAAGTGATATTTCTACATCAGTTTTGAGAGAGCTATACTTGTTGTTATTACTATAATTTGCTCTACTTTTTACTGGTTTCGTGAGTGTAATTACTGTTCTAAGTGGTCTGTGATCTGATGGGTAATTTACGCTTAAGGTTTCAATGTTTTGAATCATTTGTGGTCGGTTGGTCAATATATAATCTATTTCATTCTTATATTGTCCGTTCGGGGAGCGCCATGTCCATCTTTTTTTCAGGTTCTTCTTGTAAAATGTATTGATAATTGATAATTTGTTCTCCAAGGCAAAATCTATTAGTATTTGACCCCTTGCGTTTCTCTCTCCATAGCCGTTCTGTTTCATAATTAGGTGTTTGTCTCTTTGTGGTTGGCCTATTTTCGCGTTAAAATCTCCCATTAGAATGAAATCTTTATACGCCATATCCATGGCTTTGTAGATGTTTTCATAGAAAGCAGTGATCTCCTCTTCGTTCGCAGCCTCCGTAGGTGCGTAGGATTGAATTAATGAAAGTTTCTTACTCGGTAGGTCCAGTTGTAATAATGCTACTCGTTCAGAAATGCCGATATAGCTTGCCAAATATTGTTTAAGGTATTTCTTAATTATGAAGCCGACTCCGTACATACCTCGTGTGGCAGAGAATAAAATCTTCGTATTCTACTATTTTGTTGCCGAGGCGTCGCGCTTCAGATATTCCCATGATATCATATTTTATATTTGATAGAGCTTCACTTAGTTCAATTAGCCTTTCGTGTGATGACAGTGTTCTAACATTGTAAGTGGATATGTAGAGCTGGTTTTGTTTACTTATTTTTGAGTATCTCGATTGTGTTTCCTTTGGAAGGTTGTAGTCGTAATCATCCTCGGTGACCAGCCGGCTTGGATGATGTTTTGCTGTGTTGTTTAATTTTTGTTCTTTCTGATTATCTTCTGAGAGAGGTGCTGTTAATTGCTAGATAATATTGGTGTTATTTCCTTCCTCTTGAGTTTTTCCATTTTTGTTTACTAGGTAGTTTAGTATACCAGGTTTAATTATCCCTTCCGAAAAGCTGGAAGATCTCTGCGGCGTTGTACGCGTTTGAAAGGTTTTATTTTTCTTAGCAGCTTGCGTACCACAAGACTTGATATTATTATTATTATTCTCACTGTTATCGTGTTGCTGTGGTGAGGTCGAGAGATTTCTTTTCCTGTTATATAACGGATGATTCAGGCAATGTTTTATTTTTAAGTATGATTATTTTGTCGTATTTAATGACTGCGTTGTTGCCTTTTTCTCTTTCAATCTTTATTTGTTCTTGGAGCATTTTCCTTGTCTCCAGTACTTGTTGAGGATAATCTTCTTTGATATAATAAGGAGTTTCCTTTAGGGTCGCTTTCTTCATCATAATCTTGATTTTGTTGCCCAGCGTATTGAGTGTTACCACAATCGGTCGTGGTTTATCTGATTTTCTGCCTATTCTTCTGGCCTCTTGTATGTCTCTGCAATTTAATTTTTGTGAGAAATATTTGTTTATAAAGGTCATAACATTGACCTCCAGATCAAAATAAGATCTTTCATTTTCTTCTATACCAAAGAAAACAATATTTCTACGCCTTGCCTGTTTTTCTAATAAATTGAGCCTTTGTTCCTGATTTTCTATTTTTTCTTTGAGCTTTTCTTGATTTTCATCCCAAGTTCTAAATTTTTCATCAATTATTTTGTTTACCTTTTCTGTTACTTTCTCTGCTATATATTCTGCGCTCTTTGCAATAGCCGTTTTTTGTTCGTCTAGATCATCTTTCTGGATCTTACGAAGTGCATCCATAACTTCTTCCATAGTTAACGATGAAAATTATTGAATTCCTGATGTTTAATTCTGCTAGTCGTCGCTAGATGGCGCTACTTATGCACTTATGATGTATTTATTGTAACTAGTATGGCCCTCTAGTGGTCAGTAGCGAGACCTCAAATTTCTTCGTTAGATGGCGCTGTTTTTACGGCAGTTTTGTCTTCGATCGATTTTTAAAGGTTATGTTCTTAATTTTTGTTTTTCAATTTGACTAACCTTGCGTTAAATGATGATTTCACTTATGAGGTAAATGTAGCAGTCCTTATTTTACAGTTTTGCTATATTGTTCCACCTCAGTTTTTCATAACTATCGAGCACAAGGATGATAATGTCGCCATCACTTTTCGGTTTATTTAAGTAACAGTTCTTCACTTTTCACCAAAACTTTACTTCGACGTTCTGATTTATCACAATAATTAACTTCTCAACTAGTTTTTTATCCGTAATTCCTATTGTTTATATTAATTAAGACAGTATTTGTGGACAACGATGTTGACAGCGGCACTGCAGCGCCCTCTCTCCACAAACTAACATAACATTTTTATATATATATAGAAGATTAAGAAAAAAATATACTATTTGTCAAATCAAATCAAATTATGTCAAATGTTACAACAGCCCACTGACAGCGCGCCACATTAGCCAGCCATAGCCAAGCTACCATAGTCGGGCCGCCATAGCCAAGCTACCATAGCCGGGCCGCCATAGCCAAGCTACCATAGCCGGGCCGCCATAGCCAAGCTACCATAGCCAAGCAACCATAGCCGGGCCGCCATAGCCAAGCTACCATAGCCGGGCCACCATAGCCAAGCCACTCTAGCCGGCCCAATGACAGCCGAGCCATGCCACCGCCATAACTACCGGACGTCTCCGGTGGGGATAAAGCTATATAATGCCCTGCAAGCTCATTTTTCGGTCTTGTCGCACTCGATTGTAATAGTTGTAAGGGGAAGCTCTGCCCGAATAAAGTTATAAATCAGTTACTGTTTATTTTTTACCACTGTCGTTACACAAAGAAAAAAAAAATAAATATAAATGTTAAAAGGCTTCGGCCGTCTACGAAACCGTAGTTTCGTAACTGGTTTCGATGAAGGAATGATTTGTCCTTGTACGTAACTGGTTTCGATGGAGGACATATTTGTCTTTGTACGAAACCACGGTTATGTATCATGGTTACGTACGAAGAATTTACTGTTAAGGTTTCGATGAAGGAATGATTTGTCCTTGTACGTAACTAGTTTCGATTGAGGTATTATTTTGGTGATTGTAGTAGTTCAGTAGACGCGTTTGCTGTCTACTGAACTGACCTTCATCTTGTAATTATTATTGAAACAAGGTAAGTTGAAATATAGCACCGAACTACTGACACTCTTTAGTCGCAACAGTACGGATTCTTTTTTTTTGTTTTAGAAATTAAGAATAGGTAGTAAAGTCCCACAAATTACCAGGAGAACAGAAGCAGGCAGGAGGTATTAAAATCTTTAAATCAAATCTATACTATGCCTTTCTAATACCATGCATTTTTTTTGTTGGAGATAGGAAACCAGGATAGTAAAGTCCCACAAACTACTAGGAGGCCAGAATGGTAAATTAGTGGGGAAATCACCAAATGCCTCCTCCCAGTCTGGGCAGAGCGGTAGGAAGTGTCAGACTTCTACTGACTAAAAGCCACCCATGTTCCTTCTTAGCCCTGTGTCGAGGCCGCGGTATCTTTTTTTGTAATACAAAACCTCCTTTCTACTTCTGTTCTCCTGGTAGTTTTTGGGACTTTACTACCTATTCTTATTTTCTCAAACAAAAAAAAGAAACCGAACTGTTGCCACTAAAGAGTGTCAGTAGTTCGGTGTTATAATTCAACCGGACTAACAACCGGACTACTGCAACTAGCCTGATATTTGCGGCTATGAGATCCTGGACCAATTATCACATAAATCAATAGTTTCGATAAAAGAATTATTATTCCTTGTTCGTAACTAGTATAATTTCATATTTTTGCAAAAATTCCTTGTACGTAACCGTGGTTTCGTACAAAGACAAATATGTCCTCCATCGAAACCAGTTACGTACAAGGACAAATCATTCCTTCATCGAAACCAGTTACGAAACTCCGGTTTCGTAGACGGCCGAAGCCGTCAAAATACCTAAAATTACAAGTTAAAATGTCAGTCGTACAATATAATTATTTAAAACTCACAAAACAATAACATACAATATTATTTATATATTTCATTAAAATCTATCATTCAAGTATTTGTTGTTTAGTAGCTTTTGTTTAATAGGAATAATTTTAGTTTATTAATAAAGATGCTATTTTTATTTGTACTTCTCATTTCCTCAGGTAACTTATTATATATTTATATCGACATGACATAATTATATGTACTTGAGGAATGAATTTTTAATCGGGATGTTGGGATGTTTAATCAATTTTATGTCTAAGAGTAATTTCATTTTGGATGTCTTCTCTTTTAGTGTAGAAATTCGGGTATTTACGTACAAATTTACAGATCTCAAAGATGTAAAGGCACGGTAGGGTTAAAATATTTTGTTCCTGGAAGTGGGGCTTACAGCTATCCGGTTGTTTAATATTTATTAGTATCCTAAGTGTGGGCGAGTCTGTACTATTTCCCCATAATATGACACCGTATTTAAGCCATGCATAAGCATACGCGTAATATGCTACCAACGCAGTTTTTAAGTCCGTAGTTTTTTTGATTTCCCGAAGGGCGTATGAAAATTTTGATAATTTTGCTTGTACTTTCTGGATAAGCGACTTCCAATTTATGTGTGTGTCTATGTTTAAACCAGTGGCGTGCGCTCTATTAAGGCTCTTAGGTTTAGCCTACCTTACCAACTGAGCATTTCTTATAACTAATTAACCATGTAATAAAATAACACCATGTACAAAATAATAATAAAAAAGTTCAAACTCCTGTTAAAATACTTAGAGCAATTTTTCGCGTACGAATCTTATATTTACAGGCTTGCTTAGGCTAGCATTCGAGTAGCCTAAAACCCATTCATAATTTTACGCACACAGCGTCACATCGGTGAATGATCGGTGCATATTTTCGTGTATATGAACCGCACACATGCATGTCAACTCCTGCGAGTGGAGCTGGCCTGTGATTGGCTGCAACAACACAAGGCTACGATTGGATGCGTCATGCGTGCCATCTTCAGCCCGCGAACTCCGGCGCGAAGTTCAAATTTGTTTTTTTTTAACGTTTTTTGCAATTTGCAGGCCAGTGCTAGCTTGAATACTGACTACATACGTCTTACAGCCGCGAATCATATTTTATTAATCAACATACAACCTAGCACTGGCCTGCAAATTGCAAAAATGTAAGGAAATTAAGAAATTTGAATATCGCGCGTTTGCGGTCTTCGCTCTTCCGTCCACAGGTAGAGTGCAGCACTGACAACACATTTCATTGATTGATTTCGTACAGTGCGATCAAATTATCTTGGCAGCTCCGAACTTCGTGCAGGTCATTTTGTTACAACGAATGTATAAAAGTGTTATGATATTTATTTTATTTGTATTTCTCACTGTTTAAATTAGATATTTTCTGATCGTTTAAGTATTGGTTTATCTGGCAATAACAGTTTTATTCCCAAGTTTACATGCGTAAAATTTCGCAAAGCCTATGTTCAGAGCTGCCACGATAATTTGATCGCACTGTACCTATAATCCTGCAAATTTTTGTTGACCTCTGTTGTGAACAAACTCGATATGAAAATGTTGCAATTTTATTTGGTAGTATTTTTCTATCGGCAAATTAGAAATTATATTATACGAGGAAGCCATTATTATTGTTTCATTGTTGTGACAAGCAATTTATAGCGCGATTTGTTTTGAAACCGAAAACGTACAGATATTGTCAGTTATTAGATACCATTATTAACAGTAGTGTAAATATTAGCTTTGTTGTGTATTATTTGTTTATTCCCTTAGCAAATAATAACAGTGGTAGGTATTTACTTGTGAAGTTTGTGTTGATAATGTGTGTTTGCTAGATGTTAAACGTAATTTTTCTTTTTAATTAATTTAATTTAAGTTTTCTCAATTATCGTGTAAGTAATGATAAGGTGCAAGTTGTATCTATAGGTAGATGTGTGAAGGCCGCTTCGGATATTATCTTGCAAGTGACGTGTTTTGTACTTTTGTAACTATTACCCACTCACTTGGATGAGTTTTTTGAGGTGGCCGAATCTTTCTTCTGTTTGCATCGATAAAAAATCATGAGTTGAACCTTGAATAATATGGTGAGTTTTTGAATTGTATTTAGGTATAACTTTTACAGGCTTATTTTCAAATGTTTTAAATGTGACAATTTTTTTTTTTGCTGTCAATATTTCGTGGCCTACCCACCGTGGCAGACCACTGCACGCCACTGGTTTAAACCTAATAGGGTGAATTTATTAACTGTTTCTAACTTGTAATTGTTAAATAATAATAATTTATTTTTATTTCGGACACAAAAAGATCCATAGAGTGTTAGTAAAATATTAATTAACTTATTATCTAGTGTTAGTACCAATTGACCTCTGCACAAGAAAAATTACGATTGGAGAGCTATAGCTCTCCGCTACAGTTCTCAGGATGCTGTTGCGACTGTCTCTCACTCTCCTGAGTAGCGAGGCACTTTTTTTACGAATGATCGCGTGAAATCCGTCGGTACGAGCTTGCGCAAACATCCCCGACGCACTGCAGTAGCGAGGAAGTCTCAACAACATCCTGAAGGCATTATTATATTGGACGCGCAGGACATCTAGCGACCTTTTGGTGTAATTAACCCATAGATTACCCGTGTACAGACTCTGGCAGTAGGCCTTGAAAAGAGTTATTTTAACTAGGTCCGTACACTGAGCAAATCTACGGATCAACATGTTGCACCGGACGGCTAGTGCCCTGCGCTCCCTTTCTATATCTACATCGTCTTTAAGGTCGTCGGACAGAAAATGACCCAAGTATTTGAAAGTAGATACTTTTCGTATTACTGACCCGTTTATACGAAGCTCGGGGCCCTCCTCTCGGCATTTGCCGCCGACCTTAAAGACCATGTACTCACATTTTTTTACATTATAAATTAAACCATGTGCGGCAGCGTAAGCTTCACAAGTCCCCAACAGTTTTCTTACAGCCTCCGCAGACGGACCCAGCAGCACCATGTCATCCGCATAGCTGATGTTGTTAATGCTAACACCACCAACACTGCATCCGACACGCGTGCTGCTGAGTCCCTCTATGAGGTCATCCACGTAGAGGTTGAAGAGCCTGGGAGAAGTCAGACCTCCTTGTCTGACCCCACACTCCAACCTGTACGGTTCAGAGAGCGTACCATCCCATCTCACATGATTGGTCTGATTGCCATACCAATACTGGAATAGCCCGCAAATTTCTGCCGGTATACCCCTGCTTGCCATTTTCTCCCAGAGTAAATCATACGAGACAAGATCGAAGGCTCTGGAGAGATCAAGGAAGCAGGCGTACACCGGCGTCCCGCGATCTACATAGTATTGAAATTAAATAAATTAAAACTGAAGTTTATATTTATAGGTTTTTTTTTTGTCTTGGGTGGAAGGTTCTTGGGACGTCGCTTGGTAAAGGTTTTTGGCAGTTTTGTCATACAAAAGTATGTCAAGCCTTTGCTGGGTGGCGGCTTGAGTAATCGTTGGATATCTCTGAGTGCCGCAGCTAGTTTAATTCGACTATTCAAAAGTGCATGTAACGGCCTACTTGAAATAAATGTTTTGACTTTGACTTTGAAGGTCAATATTTTAGTCTTGTCATAGTTTATTTTTAGGTTAAGGCACACCTCGGACACTCCATACAACGCCCGCAAAATAATTACCTATTACTACTACATAACAAATAACGTTTGTGCACGACGTGCACGTGCAAATGTGTGCGTAAACTCTAGTAGGGTTATCGTAGCCTAAAAAATGGCGCGGAAAGTGCAACGGTCTGCGTCGCGAAAACCGAACGACGACTAATACGAGCGCGAGCCATTGCTCAAGTGTCGACGACGAATGCCTCGAAGTGCGGGGTGAGGTGCGGTATTTAATATGAGCGCGGGGAAGGGAGTGTCCCTTCTGTACGTAGTTATGTATTCTGTGGTTAAGGTACAAGTTGGTAGCGGACGACATGAAGCTGTAGCAAACGACGTGTCGCAGCGACACTACTGGTTTCTACGTATTTCTATGAAATTCCCTCCGTAGTTAGCGACATGAAGCTAGCGACGCGTCGTCGAGCGGCAGACGGCAGTGTCGTCCGACCGCAGATCAGTAGTGCCCATAGATAACAAAAACGACATGACGCAACGACGTGTGATCGTGAAGACATGAAGCGACGACATGTCGTCTGCTGCTGCTGCGTGCAGTCGGCTACCAACTTGTACCTTTATGTTCCATCATCCAATGAGTTGTAGCGTCAAGTATTGAATTTAATTTATCATTAAGGTTGAGATCAGTTTCAGATGAAGCAAGAATAGAAATATCATGCGCAAATAAAACACAAGGTTCACTGATATGCTTCGGGAGGTCATTGATGTAAGCTAAGAATAAGAAACAGCCTATTACAGTACCTTGTGGGATTGAAGCATTTATAGGTATGGTTTCAGATCGGAACAGTTCTATTTCTTGAGTTTTTTGTTATAATATTCCAATAAAAACTGGTCAGTTGAGTATTAGATTAAATAATGCAACAGAATAAAATAAGACTAAATATTTTAAAAGCTAAACTAACCTAAAAACAAACTAACTATAAAAGGGCATAGAAAAACTCCTCCTCAACGCTGTCAGCTGGTAAAGTACCCAAGAGACTGGCAGCGTTGCCGCGTTGTATGGCAACACTTGGCCTCTGGCCAAAGAAAAAGCCAGCCCTTGGGTCGCAGGAAGCGTCAACAAGGCGTTTGGAAATATCCTTAAAAAGGCTGTGTGCACTAGGACCCCACGGCCCTAAAGTTTCAACCCCAAACGGCTCGAAAATATAGTTTCCACAAAGGTTACTATATTTACGCCGCTTGAGGTTCTCCGCAGCCGCAGCGGCAGCGCCAGCACAACACGAAGAGCTTGGAAGATGCGATGGCGCAAGAGTATCGACGCAAGTTGCGTCCCACACTAAAGGCCTACCCATCTTCCAAGGAAACAAAGACATGCCGTCCGGTCTTTTGCCATCGTCGCGTGCCAAGCCATTTGGCTCTAAGACAGCTGGGACGCCGACGACGGTAACAAGAGCTCGTCGGATGATGTCGTTAATGTTCACTTCGACTGCTGGACAGGCCATGGTGTCCGAGGCTGCTGACAGCGATGAGGAGAGCAGCATACGGCGCCAAGACGTAAAGCAGCAGCGAGGCGAAAAGTTGTGTTAAAATTCCACTACTTGCTATCTATGTTGTGAGTTTGACGCAAACCATTCATGACATTTACTACGGATCCCTATGCCAAATAATTTGTTTAGTAAGATGTCGAATTGTACTCTATCATAAGCTCTCGTCTTATCCAGAAGTAACACTATTGCATATTTTTTAGAGTTAATAATATCGAGGGCTTCATGAATGTATTTAAAGACGGCGAGATGATGTCGATGTCGATCTTTACCTTCAAATATCTCGATAACGTGACACTTTGGTATATAATGTTATATTACATTTTTTGTTCGTCTATTTGTCCTCTATCCATACCTACATACCACTTTTATCGTGGGCCGTGATTTCGACAAGAAAAACACAAAATGGCGGAGGGTCGATATGCCAGCTTCCATACAAAAAAGTTCAAATCCCTTTATTAATAATTATTTGTAATTGTTTTTGATTGATAAATAATTTAATTTAAATGTTATAATGATCCATAACGTTGTGCTGCAGTGATCTATATTACTGTACTGTACCCATATTTGCAAAATAAAATTTACTTTACTTTACTCGGCTGCGTGCGCTTGCTGCGAAGCTGCGATGCAGTCCGTGTGATGGCAGCCTTCATATTTTTTTTTTAAATTTTTTATAAACATCGTAAAGCAGTTCACAAAATACATCTACCGACAAGTTTCAACTGTGTAGACTTAATAGTTTCCGAATAAAGTGGCTGTGACATACGGACAGACAGAGGGACGAACCTATAAGGGTCCCGTTTTTTGTCATTCGGCTACGGAAGTCGGAACCCTAAAAATTGCTTATCTGTGCATGTTAATAGGGACAGGCGATTTGTGCTTAATTCTAGTACTAAGTATTGTATTCAGCCTGTTCGATTATCCATTGTTTAACTGACTAATACTTACTATTGGTGTCCACGGCTCTTCGTTTCATATTAGGTTCTTCTACTGCTTGTTCCACATCAATTTTAAACTCTAAAATAGGTACATCATTTTCCGAATCTGATTCAGAATGTTCAGATAGTATAGGTTTTACATCTAGATAGGTACTGCCTACATTTTCTGGTTCTACATATTCTGTAAGTAAGGAAAATTTGTTATTATTAGAAACTAGCTGATGCCCGCGGGTTCGCCCGCGTGTATTATATATTAAAACCTTCCTCGAGAACCACTCTATCCATTGGTGAAAACAGCATGAAAATCGGTGCAGTAGTTTTTCAGTTTATCGCGAACAGACAGACAGACGCGGCGGAGGACTTTGTTTTATAATATGTAGTGATGATTTACTTTACTACTCAAAACAATGTTTGCTTGCAACGCATTTTCTTATTCAATTCTCCCCTATCAGTCAGCACTCCACAATTTATACCTTTCTCTTTCAAATCCCTACCTCTCCCTCTACAGCCACTTACATATTTTATTAATCACAAGAGTTTCATTCCTCTTCAATATTTACATGTCCATACCAATGTAAATCTGTAATATAAAAGGCAAAGTTGACTGACTGAGGATCAACACACAGACCAAACACTTTTTTTTTTGTTGGAGGGTGGGATATCATCACATGACTCCTCCCACTCTGGGCAGTGCGAAAGGGAGTGTCAGACTTCTATTGATTAGGAACCATCCATGTTCCTTCTTCTTAGCCCTTTGTGTCCAGGCCGTGGTAAGTCTTTCGGACAGCCCGCAGCCCTGACGAGAAGGGCTAAGGGCTAGATACTTAAAATATTGCACACATATTCCTCTTATGACATAGGCATCCACTAAGGATTTTTCAAAATACAACCCCCAAAGGGGTAAAATAGGAATAGGTGAATAGGATGGATGTTTGTTTTGAAAATCATCATTTTTGATAATTCCCCCATCCCTGCAGGCTAAGCCGGGGGCAAGAGCTAGTATAATATACTTACTAAAATATGCAATAATGGCTTAAAATCACCATTTTGATGTATTCATCAAAATGGTGATTTTAAGCCATTATTACAATTAACACAACATATTACCAAAATTTGGAATAATCTTGAGATGTAAGGAATTTAAAAATAAAACATTTTTTAAAGTTTATATTAATGTTAGTTAATATTATGTATTCATCATTCTCCTGCCCACATCCCAATTTATTTGGGGTCGGTGGAACATGTCTTTTGGTCCATTACTTCTCTATTTCTCGTCATCTCAGCAGTCACATCCTTTCTAGCCATATCATCCTTCACACAGTCCATCCATCGTTTCTTTGATCTTCCTCTACTCTTATCTATATTCATACTCAACATTTTCCTCACAACACTTTCTTCATTCCATTGCATCACATGTCCATACCACGGCAATCAATTACCACACAACTTTTCATTCACCGGCGCCAATTTCAGACTTCCTAGTAGTCAGTTAATTATATGAATTACTAGCTGATGCCCGCGGCTTCACCCGCGTGGATGTCGTTCAAATTATATACTAAAACCTTCCTCTTGAATCACTCTATCTATTAAAAAAAACCGCATCAAAATCCGTTGCGTAGTTTTAAAGATTTAAGCATACAGACAAACAAACAGACAAAAATAGCGACTTTGTTTTATACTATGTAAGGAAGAATTGATCAAAAACCTATTTATTTCTGTTTTCAAAAACTTACCATCACTTTGATCTTCGTAAATATCCTCTAGACCCTCACAGTCAGCTGATAATTCTTGTTTGATAGCAGTGCTTTCTGTTTGACATCTATCAACTATATTTATTTGTTCTACGGGAGTTATAATAAACCCACTGCAAAACTTAAAGGGTTCTGGGTTTATTAAAAGTGCAGGCTGTAAAAGTAATATTACATTATTAGGTGAAGTCACTCAAAAAGCTTCCACAAGTGAGGATACTTAACACGCTCAGTGCCAAGCCAATTTTAACATTTTATAACACAGGCAATTTTAACATTTTATAACACAGGCATATTCTCCAGGGTCAATGCTTTTGAACGCCCTACTAAATTGTATGAAATGGTGTGTACTGAGGGATACATCGGCCTCCGAAGACGGGGCAGTGTGGTGTATCATTAAGGATTTAAGGATACACTGTCCTGGCCTGTGACAAAACACCTTATGGTGTATCATTAAGGATGCACCAGTGCTGAGCGTGTTAAGTAGGCCCAATGCTACCTGGACAGTCAACCGTGCTATCAACCACACACACGCTATTGTTGCATAGCTTGTGCCAACATGAGAGAGGACTGTTATCAAACTGCCGCACACATGTACAAGTTTCATACTAAAGTTGAAGCATTACTATATGGAGTGCTTAAATGTTTCATGATTGTACTCCTACATTTGGTAAAAGCATATTTGAACTATCCATTGCAAGGTTGGCATGAAATCCAGACACAAAGGGATGAAAAATTAATCTACACAATTTATTAAAACCAGAAGTTCTGAAAATACTGCCGTTGAAGAATACTTCACCTCACAATTCTCTTCCATCATCAGAGCCAATACCTCTTCGGCTTCCAAACATTGTCTCATCAACCAGAAGGATTTCTTTAGTTTAGTGCAGCAGAAAGAACAAGCAAGAATCGGTTTTCTGTCTTTCGCAACAAACTGCAACAAAAGTCTTATTTATGTCTATGAATCACCAGCTAACAACAACAATTATATGCGGGTGATTCATAGAAATACACATCTGACAGAGAAAGTAGTAAAGATCACTCTTAATCTAGGCACATTGGCGTGTACCACACTTTATGTTGTATCAACTTACTGGTATATTAGTTAGCTTCTCATATAGTTTATGCAAGTTCCTGTTGACCACCACATACATGGGAACATTGTCCGCTAAACATATCCTACACATTGGTAGTTTTTCCATCTTTACTTCAAAAAGTAATCAAAATATTTATGATAATAAAAAATGCCGTTTAAAGTGCTGCAAGTATGATAAAGTGCTCGCAAACAGTAGAATACTTTTAACAACGGATGAGAAGGGAGTCGGCCCTTTTAGCACAATAATTAGATAGCTAATCTAATAATACATTTAATAAAAGTGTATGGCAAAAATTGAAGTTTTACAGAAATAAAGATGCTCCGATACTCCGATCAACGATCGGAGATGACATTGACGTATTTGACGTCCAATATAGTGTTGTTAATGCAGATAAAAAACGATGATAGAGGAATAACTTATAGAAAAAGAAAGAGTGAATCACACTTTCCAACAAAACGTCTTCTTTCATTGTCATCTATAATATGTATGTATTTAGAAATATTTATGTATGTTTATCAGTTGTCTAGTACCCATAACACAAGCTCTGCTTAGCTTGGGACTAGATGGCGTTGTGTGATAGTTGTGGAATATTATTATTATTATTATTATATTATCCCTATAACCAAACTAATGTCAATTCCTAACAATCCCACAGTTAGACTGCCCTCGGGAGCATGAATATCTCTGTCATGTCTATGGATATCTATTGCACCGCTTTCGTGCAAAGCTCCGACGCCCGCTATTAACATTGCCTTCCGCGGAAAGAATTTGTTCCGCGATTCAGTTCTTCCTTTTTCCATAGCTTATTCCTCTACCATCGTTCACTTATCTGCATTAGCAACACTCTGTTAAATGTCAATGTCATCTCGATCGTCAGCCGAGCATCCGTGGTACATAGTTATGATTGTATAATTGTATTGCTTTGGGCTAATTTGGACCGTATTTTCACCCATCAACTTTTGCCGGGGAATAGTTTTATTAAATAAGCTATCTAATTGTTTTGGTAAAGGGCCGACTCCCTTCTCATCCGTTGTTATCGGTTGTTATAAGTATTCTACTCTTTGCGAGCACTGTAACATCCTAGCAGCAATAAAGACATAGCATTTTATTATCATAAATATTTTGATTACTTTTTGAAGTAAAGATGGAAAAACTACCAATGTGTAGGATATGTTTAGCGGACAATGGTCCCATGTATGTGGTGGTCAACAGGAACTTGCTTGAACTATATGAGAAGTTAACTAATATACCAGTAAGGTGATACTGCAATAAAGTCTGGCACACGCCAATGTGCCTAGAATAAGAGTGATCATTAATAATGCTTACCTATACCTTCTCTGTCAGATGTGTATTTCTATGAATCACCCGCATATAATTGTTGTTGTTAGCTGGTGATTCATAGACATAAATAAGACTTTTGTTGCAGTTTGTTGCGAAAGACAGAAAACCGATTCTTGCTTGTTCTTTCTGCTGCACTAAACTAAAGAAAGCCTTCCGGTTGATGAGACAATGTTTGGTAGCCGAAGAGCTATTAGCTCAGATGATGGATGAACATTATGAGGTGAAGCATTCTTCAACGGACATAAATTATTAGCATAACTTCTGAATTTAGTTTGAACTGGCTGATGCCTGCGGCTTCGCCCACGTGGATGTCGGTCAAATATAATTATTAAAACCTTTCTCGAGAACCACTATCCATTGGTGGTACAATGCTACAAGCTATGCAACAACAGTGTGTGCAGTACTCAGTGTAGTTGGTAGCACTGTTGACCGACCGTGTAGCATTGGGCCTACTTATCTATACTCACTTTTTTTCACTTGACTAATTCTATAATATTAATTACAGCCAAAATCTATAATAAATTTTCGCAATGGGTTTATAATAACTCCTGTAGAACAAATAAATATAGTTGATAGATGTCAAACAGAAAGCATTGCTATCAAACAAGAATTTCCAGCTGATTGTGAGGGTCTAGAGGATATTAAGGAAGATCAAAGTGATGGTAAGTTTTTAAGAACAGAAGTAAATATGAATTAGATCACTAACTCATAGGACTTGTGTAAAACAAAAAATAATTTACACAACAGCTTTGCAAAACTTGGGAAATTCAATATGATATCTAATAGTCCAAGAACCCACGCTGGTCAGACCTTTGTTATTTTTAACCGACTTCTAAAAAAAGAAGGAGGTTCTCAATTCGGATGTTTTTTTTTGTTTTTTTTTTTTTTTATGTTTGTTCGGGCAGAACTCCGTCGCTTGCTAACCGATTTGATAATTTTTTTTTTGTTGGAAAGGGTATATTTCCCAAATGATCCCATATTTTTTTATCGAAATCAGACAAGCGCTTTTTGAAAAATCAACAAAACTCAAAAAAAGCTATGTTGTCCACATTATGACCCATGAACATGTGAACTTATATGTGAACCACTAAAAAGTGAAAAATAAAAACTTTTTAACAAGAAATAAAACCGACTTCAAAAATCAAACACAAAAGTGAAAAATAAACTTAAGAAAAAATATCAGTTTCTGAAGTTGGTGGCCAAAAAATTAAATTAATGAAACAAAAGTCACCGACTTCAGAAACTGATATTTCTTCTTAGGTTAATTTTTCACATTTTTGTGTTTTTTTTTTTGAAGTTGGTTTTATTTTTTGTTAAAAAGTTTTTTATAAAAGCTGAATGTTTTTGTGTGCATGTGAGAACAACCCCAACTATAGTTTGGATGGTGGTTACTCGGGCAGGGTTACAGGTAATACAGGTGTATAAAATAGTATGTACTATAAAACTCGAGTTTCGCGCCAAATTGAACACATTCACAAGAAGTTGGAAATTCGTCTCAAAATTAAGGTGTTTTAGTCTTTCTTGCTTATCTTTCGGAACTAACTTTTAGATAGTGGTCGAACGCGAACCTATCAATAATAAAAATAAAAAAAATAATAAAAAAAACTTTATATATTATATGTATTGTATACTTTATATATTATAGGTATGTATTCTTATATTTTAGGTAAATTTCTTTCCTAACACGTTTTTCTGTTTTGCACCTACTGTGCACTGTCTCTGCATCACTCTAAGGTAGACAGGTAGAAAATGCCCAAGGCATTAAGTCCGCCTTCGTACGATATAGTTGTGCATAAAATTTTAATAAAAAACAAAACATACCAATCGAGTTGAGAACCTCCTCCTTTTTGGGAAGTCGGTTAATAAATAAATTGAGTTAAGTACAAATTCGGATTTTGCTGAACGTTTTTTTTTTTTCCTTACAGAATATATAGAACCAGAAAGCGTAGATGTAAAACCTATGCTACTTCAACATTCTGAATCAGATTCAGAAGATTATGTACCAATAATAGATTTTAAAATTGAAGTGGAAGAAGCAGTAGAAGAACCTAAGACAAAACCAAGAGCCGTGGAGACCAATAGTAAGTATGACTTAGTTCTTCAATAAGTAAGCAAACAGGTCGACGTATGGTGGTCCTGCTAGAGGTCGCCGAGGTGCGCACTCGGCACCACTAACAGCCCTAGCATTGTGTGTGATGTCGGCGACGATATTTTTACCCGACTGCGGCGAAGCCCAAAAGGAGGGTTATGTGTTTGACGTGTATGTATGTCCGTTTCTTTGTTCCCTCATAACTCCTAAACGGATGAAGGGATTTGAATGAAATATACGTCGTTAGATTTGTCTTGATGGCGCGAGTGTTATAGGCTACATTAAAATTTAAAAACAAAGAAAAATTGTGGATTTTGGGGGACAAAACGCGGAGTTCAAAAAAAATTTTTTTTCCAATACCATCGAGTAGGGTATCAAAATAAAGGGTTTTGAAAGGAGATTACAAAAATATATAGCACTTATATGTTTAAAAAAAATCAAAGTGACAAATCCTATAAACAAGCACTAAAGTTAAATCATCTGCGAAGAATTTTACGCGACCAACGAAAGAACAAACACAAAAGAATTAAAAAGTTGGAAATAAAAAAAGTAGTTAAAAAACCAAAAAACCCGACTGAAAAAACTGAAAAACGAAAAACATTTTAATTTAACAAAACTTGGAAGCGGGCGGGGTTCATTTGAATATTAAATTATGAAATGAAAAAAATAGAACTAAAATAGAACCCCGCCTGCTTCCAACTTTGTTTAATTAAAATGTTTTTCGTTTTTCAGTTTTTTCAGTCGGGTTTATTACAGTAAAGTCTTAGGGTGGGTTGCACCATATTACTATAACGATAACCAAACCGTAACAAGCCCTCAAATCCCCCGTTTGCGTTGCACCATTTTAACAATGATTGTAATGACGTCATAAATCAACGCTAATACTTACATTACTGCTCGATTTTGGCTGGTTATAGCTATTGTTATAGTCAAATCTCAAGTCAACTGTCAACATTGACGATGACAATTTTTTTTTTTCACACATCGTGTTATTTCTGTTAGATAATTGAAATAACACAACATTTTCGTGAATTTTTAACAGTATTCAAATAGCCAATTCTTCTGTTCTGCGCTCCTTTTGTTTCTAGAGTGAATAGGCAAAACATCCCTATGTTTATTGACTTTAAAAAATCTAATTAGTCCGTAAAAGTCTAATTAGTCCGTCTGTTAGATTACGAAAAATATTGGATACGTATTTTTTGTTTTATTATATCAATAAAAAAATATGAAAATAAAACGTGTCTAAGATTTGAGATTCTGACGTCATTCACCAGTAAGAAATGTCATACTAATGTCTTAGAAAATGACGTCACACGAGTTTTCAAAGCACTGTATCGTCTTCATTGTTTGTTTACGTGAAAAAAGAAAAAATATGTGTTTTATTATTTGTCCCCTCTAATCAGATTTCAAAGGGAACAGTCGGCACAATTTGTTACCACGGTGACAACTGGGAAGACAATTCCCAGCTGCTGTCACCCCGGAAGACAGGGCTAGGGGGGACTATTGGGAATAATTAATTATTTTTTAGAAATCTATCTGACGGACTAATTAGATTTTTTTGGTAACTACCCTATTGAACCCGCTTTTACTTCGATTGTGTCAATCTTAAACTTAACAGATTTGTTATCACAGGTACACGCGTCACAAGAAAAACAAAACTAGAAGATACAACGCAGCTCAAGAAATATGAACAATCGAAATTACTTTCCCAGACAACTCCCAATCGTACGCCCGAACCTCGTAGTTTAAGTGAAGTAAAGCAACGGAACGCTGACCGTTTTAAATGTCATGTGTGTCAGCGTATTTGTACTGATAATAGCTCTTTAGCTAAACATGTACGAACGCACACTGGTGAAAAACCTCACAAATGTAATATGTGTCAACGCAGTTTTACACAGAAATGTCATTTAAATGAACATATGCGTATACACACTGGTTTAAAACCCTTCGAGTGTCATATATGTCAGCGTAGTTTCACTCGGAAAGGTCATTTAAAAAGCCATGTTCGTACACACACTGATTTTAAACCCTACGAGTGTAATGTTTGTCAAAAAACTTTTCGTGAAAAGGGTAATCTAAATATACATTTTCGAAAACATACTGGAGAAAAACCTTACAGTTGTGATGTGTGTCAACGCAGTTTCAAGGAAAAGGGTGCCCTAAATAAACATAAAAGTAAACACAATAGTGTATATCTGAGATATTTAGGGATCGTCGGGAAGCCAGGATAATATGGTGATCGCAATGAAACAACTTGATACCGTTACAGCTGTATTCCGACTAGGGCTGGGCTACATAAAACGGTCGCATGATTAACAGATACCCACATCTATGTTATAATGAAGAACGACAATTATTTAGGTTTACCCACATACATCACACCTCACTGCTTAATCTTATGCTACACTTATATACTAACAACATCTTAATGTCTAAGTAGATACTTACTCACTAACACGGCAATTAAACAGTATTAATATTTTAAAGATTTGCACATCACTTGGAATAAACCTTTCAGCCAAATGACGAGTCTGTGGACAACCTACAGTTTGCCAATATTCTGCAAGATCAAAGAATTAAGCTTGTGACCCCGAAAGTAGATGCAAAGGAAATTCAAATCATTAGCCTAAAGAAATCGCCAGGATATGACCTTATTACGGGAGAAATCCTGAAACAGCTTCCGCGTAAAGCCATAATTAAGCTTACTAGGCTCATAAATGCTGCATTCGTGCTTAAGCATGTTCCTGAGCCATAGAAAGTTGCTGAGGTGATAATGATTGCAAAGCCTGGTAAACCACCTCACGAAGCATCATCATACAGACCCATTTCCCTGTTGCCTATACTTTCAAAGCTGTTTGTTTGTTTTTAAAACGCCTAAAACCAATCATAAACGAGAAAAACCTGATCCCTGACCATCAGTTTGGTTTCAGAGACACACACAGAATTACCAACATCATCGAGAGAACGCTTGAAGATAAAAAAGTCTGCTCCACCGTTTTTTTTGATGTAGCACAAGCTTTTGATAAAGTTTGGCACAAGGGTTTGATATACAAGCTAAGACTAATGCTGCCCAATGATTTTGCCGATATCTTGCAATCATATATTACAGATAGAATGTTTCGAGTAAGGCACGAAGCCTTTTCTGAGTTAAAAAATATTAAAGCTGGCGTCCCTCAAGGAAGCGTGCTGGGTCCAATCCTCTACCTATTGTACACGTGTGATATACCAGACCTGGAAAATAATACCATTGCAACCTTTGCGGACGACACTGCCATTATGGCTACAGGGTCATGCCATGCGGAAGCAATCAGAAAGGTACAAATTGCTGTAAATGAAGTTCATGACTGGGCACAAAAATGGAAAATCAAATTGAATGAATCAAAGTCACTTCACATTGATTTTACCAACAAGAATTGTGATTACCACCCAGTTTTCATAAATGGCCAACAAGTGCCATACGCAAATACAGCCAAATATCTTGGCATAACGCTTGATGCGAAATTGCGCTGGAAAGCGCACGTTAAAAAGAAAAGACAGGAACTGGACATGCGTTTTAAAAACATGTATTGGTTGATTGGACGAAATTCCTTATTATTATATAAGCATATTCTTATGCCACATATGGCATTCAACTGTGGGGCTGTACTAAACCGACCAACATCAAAATTATACAAACATTCCAGAATAAGGTACTCAGGAGTATTGTTAATGCGCCCTGGTATATAAGAAATGACGACCTTCATCGTGACCTAAAAGTGGAACCCGTCACCAAAATAATCCAAAAATTTGCTGAGGCCCATGATCAGAGGCAATTCAGCTGCTAGACCAGACAAATATAGTACGAAGGCTAAAACGAACAAAACCTTTTGAATTAGTGTAGTGTAAATAATGTAGAAATACTAACTGCCAGTCAGGTCGATCTTTAGGTAAAGCTGTGCTTGCCTAGGTCGGTCTGTGGATGGGTGACCGCCCGACATACCGAGTTTAATTCCTCCGTGCCTCGGAAAGCACGTTAAGCTGTTGGTCCCGGCTGCCATGTATATAGATCTTTGGCAGTCGTTACAGGTAGTCAGTGACCTGAAATTCTGACATCCAGTCTTACCAAAAGGGTATTGTATTACCTAGTATTAACTGGGTTGTGGAGGTCAGACTGGAAGCCGACCCCAATATAGTTGGGAAAAGGCTAGGCAGATGATGAAATAATGTAGAAATAATAGTGACAATGACACTCATTTAACACATGAACAAAGTGTTTATGTTATAATATTAGACTCTAAGAAAGTGGAACGGACTTGTATAAAGTACAATCAGCACTATTCTGTTTTAAAATAATTATCACGTAAAAAGTTAAGTTAGATTAAAATTGCTTATTAGTCTTGTAGGCTAGATTGTAATTAATTATTAAGAACCTGGTTCTTTTTAATAAAGGATAAAAAAAAGTTAAACATTAAATCTAGTAACCGGTTTACGAGTTCGTCTGGAAGCGGTGGTGTCAGTGTCGATGGGTGCTCAGACCTTACTATACCCGGCTGTTCATATCCCATCCTGAACCTGATCTTTCCCACCCTCACGTACATGGTCTGACGGTGACCTGCTTGCATCCACCGTCACCTCAGGTGTCGGGACTGCATCCTCAACCGGTTCCTGTACTGGAATAGGTGTAGCCGGATCTAAGACTGCTCTGTCAGAACACGCAAAGTCAATCGTGATCTACGTTTTAGGTGATCTACATGTTTTTCTAGTAAGTCGACCGTCATCGTTATCCACCAGATTCTATACTCGCGTGTGCCTGCCCTAGCCTCAATAACACCTTTCAACCACATATCCCCCTTAGCATAATTCCTTGTCCACACTGTATCATGCGGCGCCAGCTCGCGTATTACCCCAGAGCTTTCCACCTGTCGCTGTTGCGCTGCCCGTACCCGATCGACTAGTGCGCGGTCACCACGCAACAAATCTAAGCGAGTCCGTAATGCGCGTCGTTGTAACAACATCGCAGGAGTTTCGCCGGATTGTGTTGTATGAAGCGATTGTGTACTTTGTTGTGGAGTGTTACCTTACGCAAAAAATTTCCCCATTTTTAGGGTATTTTCCCAGATTTTTCCCAAAAACATGAATAGTGGAAATAACGACATTTTGATTTACATAAACATCAAGAATGGGGTGCCTCAAATGACATTTTACCATTTTCATTCTTTGCAGCAGCTCTCAGGGTTGCCAGCTGCTGGCAACCCTGAGAGTCATTGGGGCTTGAATTTTCGGATCAGAACCGACTTTAGCGAATTCTTTTGTTCTACCAAACTTAAAACTAGGCAACACCAAGTACACCAGTCGGTAGCCTGTATCCTCGATATTTCAGAAAAATTGTGACTTCAGAAAAACAAGATGGCGGACAGTGTGGTGGCCATCTTGGAAAAATGATGAAAAATCCCAATTTTCGACACGATAAATGGGACAGCCGGCACCTTCTGACCGGATTGTGTTGTCCCGGTTGTGTATTTCGTTAAAAACCCCATTTTTAGGGTATTTTCCCAGATTTTGCGTTTTGACTACGTTAGTCGAAATCATTTTTCAAAGCTCCCCCTCTCCCCCTCTTCACGACCCGCGAGCTGCGCGCAGCCACGCAAACACTAGTTTTATTTTATACTAGCTGACCCACGCAACTTCGTCTGCGTCACATAAATATAGCTTATAACCTTTCTCGATATATCGACTATCCGACATAAATTAATCTAAATCGTAACAAACAAAAAATCTTATCTTTCTTCTTTATTATAATAGTTTAGATGGTTTAGATTATATTAAAGTGTGAATTACTATAGGTATCTCTTACTGTTAAATACATATACGATAACACTCTGTACTTGTAAACATTATGATGCAGTAAATATTTTGAATTTGAATTTCCCGGAAAGAATCTCCCTACATTGCGACGCGCGAATTATTTTGCCGCGCGGATATTTTTACATTGCGATATCTTCTAAGATATTTGTTTAAACTGTTTAGAGTATAGGGCACAAATATTCTATATTAAATTTTCCTTCTAACAAACACATTTATTTAGATATAGATTAATACCATATGGGTTAAATAAGCTTCGCAAAAAATTATTATTATTAACCTAACAGTTTAATAGTAAAAAAAGGTTGCAGTAAGTCAATCTTAAAAGATAGATATATGCTGTCGCGGACTTTTTTTTAGAACTTTTAAAGAGGAACAATTCCTTCATTCCTTCATACATGATATTTGCGTAACTTAAACCGTTTTCGCAGCGCACGCAGCGGAAGCTCTCAAAAAGGAAATACCTTTTCCCGTTTTTGTAACATTTTTCATTTATGCTCAGCTCCTATTAGCCGTAGCGTGATGTTATATAGCCTCGAGGAAGGCTATAGCCTTCCTCGATAAATGGACTATTCAACACAAAAAGAATTTTAAAATTCCAACCAGCAGTTCCGGAGTTTACCGCGTTCAAACAAACAAACAAACTCTTCAGATTTATAATATTAGTATAGATATTCCAATTATTTTCTTGAGCCTTGTTGTGGGTACAATAAAATCATGCTTATTTCTTGTATTTATATTGTGAATATCACTATTAACATTTGGTAACACAAGGTGTGAAAGGTTTTGACTATATCTCTACTTGCGACATATTTCAAATGAAATTCAGAGTCGCAAGCTTTAACATTTTCTTTTAGCAAAGATTCGGTAACAGTAGGTGACGAGTTTAGTGACTTCGTCGTTGAAACAGGAATGTCTGAAAAAAGAAACTTCCGAAAGCCGCGGCGACGACGCGACGACGTCCGAATCTTTTTTTTTTTTTTTAAAAAAACGTTGCCCCACACTAGGAATTTCTCCTGTATCGTGGGTGCGTTCACAAACATAGAAAGTCACATACACAAATACCCAGACCCGAAACAACTACCTGCAGGCCATACAAATATTTGTTCCGTGCGGGGATCGAACCCGCGACACGCAGCGCAGCAGTCCAATCGCTTAGCCACTGCGCCAACCGTGCCGTCAAAATCTGATTTGATTACTTTATCAATAATAGTTAAACTGTACTCACTATGACTATATACGTTTACTAGATTTTCCCGTTTCATTATTAATGCTATTCCATGTAGTTTTAACAATATTATTCCTGTTTCTAATTTTTATGCTCGAATAAACATAATTTTTTAAAATAGTTTTGTGTATTTTTTAACATTAAATTCGATAGTATTTACAAACACTCTTTCATTGTACAATTTCGTTATCGTGCTCATGTGAACAACGATATTTCCACTCGGATTAGTTTCGTTACGGCTTACAGTGTGACTCTCGCTTTAGGGCATAGACAGTTTATCTATAACTTCATGATAGACAGGATAGTGTTATCACAAGATGGCGTCATGACGTCTGTCAAAATGACAGTGGAAGTGTCACTCACCAGATGTCAATGTAGGGTTGGGTAGGGAAAAAAATGAATCGATTTTTATCACATCGGCATTCTTAAATAAATTTCTATCCTATCTATTTTATATGTATAAAAATGTTATGTTGGTTTGTGTACGCTTCAAAAACTCAAAAAATTCTGCACCGATCGAGCTGAAATTTTAGAATGATATTATAATCCGCATCAAGGATTTTTTTACAATATCATCAGCTAGTATTTTATAAAATGAAAAATATCGTAATGTCGTCAGTTTTACCATACTTAATTATTTCTACACATTCCTTAAATATTAAAAATTCGTAAAAATAATTAAACAATCGTAACGGCTCGTTCACGACCTTGCCGCTGTGAGTGGCTAAGCGCGGGGCGGCGAGCGGTAAGATCAAATGTATGAGTATGAAAATGTTTAAAGCATGCCACGAGACGCCGCTCATAGCGAAAACGCTCCAATACTGATAAGCTATATATATGAAAAAAAAATATATGTTGTACACAGAAGCTGTTGGTAAACCTATTAATAAATAAATAAATAAAACGCGCGCGGTTTTTTCCGAGTGAATCACTACAGCGGCGCGGTGTGGTGAGCGGCACGAACAAAAGTACTAGTGAATGAGTGCGACGCCACGAAACAGAGCGGCGCGAACAACGGTGTGGGAGTGACGTTCTCAGGCCGCTGCAACTAACTGCTTCTGAGGGTACGTGGCGTGCAAAACGCACCGCTTGCCGACGCCGCCCCGCTCACCGCGCCACTAAGACCAAAGTCGTGACCAGGCCGTAATAGTGTAAACAATTGTTATCAACCCGCAGCGGGGACTTCTCTAGTCAGTGGACTAATATGGTCACATCACTGAATCAATATCAAACTAAAGTCCATTTCACGAAAGAAGTCCCGCAGACGCAGCGCTGTATTCGCGCGACATAATGTTGCTATCTCTCTCTATCTCTCCATATCTCCCCATCTGTCAAATTTAGTTCCACAATTATCCGCCGGACTTCTTTCGTGAAATGGACTGTATATAGTATCTAGTCATCAGATATGGACATTAGAAGCACCCTCTCACCGCCTCTCAGACCCTCTGTTTGATGTGCTCGCCTGTCAAGCAGCTTTTATTGCCAGATCCACAACTGAAGCCATCTCTTCGAAAAACACCGAAAAGCCTGGTAAAGAAAAAAAATGCTGGCAATTTATTCAACATTTTACTTGTTTTGTCTCTTGGCTATTACATACTGGTTTTTGAAAGTAAAAAAGATGCACGACGAGCATGCAAGGAGGATCTAGTAGTATTAAACACGAAACCAGAGTAGCGTTAAAAAAAGTTAAATTGATACGAACTCGAATTCGTTACTCTACATTCTACAATCAATATCGCGAATCGATGTATCGTAATTAAAAATAACGACTACATTTATTTTATTAACCGATAATTATTTTATGGATAATGTCGATTTTTGGATATTTATATCGATATATTTTGCCCAAGCCTATCAAGACAATCAATGTCATGTCTGATGTCATTCAGATTCAGTCAAAATTACTTTCTTTGATTCGTTCTTCCGTCCAGCAAGAGTCGTTTCTTCGTTTTCGATAAAGTTACATACTCTTTGTGTGTAAATTAAATAAAAACATTATTTTTGAAACTTACTTTTCAGCTCAAATATGGAAAAACTACAAATGTGTAGGTTATGTTTTGTGCAAGAAGTTCGTATGTATGTAGTGGTCAACAAGAACTTGCATGAACTGTATGAGAAGTTGACGGAGACTCCAGTAAGTTGATACTTTAAATATGATTGAGTTTCCGATCTTCTTGATCGTGTGATCTAACCTTGTGCCCGAGCTTTTAAGCCGCCAATGGGCTTCGGACATACCTTTACATGCAGTCGTGCGTGTCGTGGGTTCGAATTCGAGACCAATAACTTGGCAGTCTGGATTGTTTACATTTCCCGACGGAACCGTTTTAAATGTTAATCACTGACGTATGCTTGGTGATTCACAGAAATAAAGTAGTGTAAGACTTGTTTTGTTGCAGTTTGTAACTGCAGACAGGAGACCTATTCTTGCTTGTTTCTTCTGCTGCACTAAACTAAAGCAATGCTTTCGGTTGATGACAAATTGTTTGATAGCCGAAGAGCTGTTTGCTCAGATGCTGAATAGTGACTATAAGGTGAGCTGTTCTTCAACTGATATTAATTCTCTTAACTTGTAGTTTCCGTATAATATTATGTGGTTCCATCCTCGGAGTGATATCACCATGGAATGTTATAGTTTGATACAGTACCCAGCGATAAATATTGCACATTGACCTTTGGAGAAACTATAATATATGAAATGAGTGTTCGAGACATCTCTTTTCCGCTGTAGTTTTATATACAACTAGCTTTTGCCAGCGGCTTCGCCTGCGTGAAAATGATTTTCCATACAAACTTTCATCCCCTATTTAACTCCCTTAGGGGTTGAATTTCGAAAAATCCTTCCTTATTCCTTGTCTACATTATAAAGGGAACCTCTGTGCAAAATTTCAGCTTTCTAGGTCCAAGGGTTTGGGCTGGGCGTTGATGAGTCAGTCAGTCAGTCAGGACTTCTCTTTTTTTATTTATATAGACTGCCGCGAGCAAGGTCAGTTCGCAAAATGTTTCACAGCAAGCTAAATACAAAATAAGTACTTAATTAACAAGTAAATTGTATTGATTTTTCCAAAGGTCAATGTGCAATATTTATTGCCGGGTACTGTATGTATGCTTTTGTCAAATACTAATATAATGCCGTTACAGGGTGGATCTATAATACTCCCTTTCACACGAAACACATACACAAAATACATGCTTTGGAAGTGAAGTCACGGGCACCACCCGCTATACAATATAATACAAGTTCAGTATGAAACTTATACATGTGTGCGGCAGTTTGATAACAGTCCTCGCTCATGTTGGCACAAGCTATTGTCACACAGCTTGCCAATGGTCATTGCACTTAATAGCAAGGGTGACTGTCACCTAAGATCCTAGTCATTTCAGATAGTATTGAGCCCACTTAAGTAGATATCGAGCAGCGGTGGCCCAGTGGTGGCTGCCCAAACTTACAAACAGTAGGTTGTGGGTTCGAACCCAGGCAGGCACATTACTTTGTGTAATTTATTTCATCACCAACCATCGAGAAACCAGCATGTCTTAGAACCAAAAATTTTGAAGACATGTGACATCTACCGATCCGCACTGGGCCAGCGTGGTAGATTATAGCCCATTCTCTCTCAAAGAGAGAAGGCCTGTGTCCCAGCAGTGGGAACATTAATAGGCTGTTGATGAAGTAGGTTTCCTCACCTGTGGGGTCTTTTCACTGACTTGACTTAACATAACATCATGCATGTAATCAAGGCAGAGGTGTATTCATTATTAAACCCACATTTTGATCAACCCGTTACAAACCCAGACTCTGTGGCTGCTACAGAGCTATTGCTGATTGAAAAAAAAAGGCCAATAACTCAAGCCAACCTGGGACTCAAAGTAGGACCACAAGTTCAACAGTCACCCTTGCAACCACTAGACCAATAAACCAGTGACATGACTTAATACCAAAATATTCTCTTTGCAGCCAAATCCTTTAATAAACCTAGACCGTCTAGTGGTTTTCGGTGGGTTTGTCAAAAGTACAGTAGAATACGCAAGTACAGATGATGTTGATTGTGAATGTGAAATAGGAAGTATGGCTAACATACAAACAGCTGATTGTGAGGGATTGGATATCATTGAGCTGGATGACAAAAACCAAAGTGATGGTACGTATTTCTAAGTATAACAAAAATTAAATTTATTTATTTTCTGCCCACGGCTTCGCCCGCGTGGTTTACCCTCTTAGGGATAGAATTTCGAAAAATCCTTCCTTATTCCTTTGTTACATTATACAGGGAACGTCTGTGCAAAATTTCAGCTTTCTAGGTCCAAGGGTTTGGTATGGGCATTGATGAGTCAGTCAGCCTGCAGGACGTTTCTTTCGTAACCAGCATCTTGCGTGGTGGATTATAGCTCCATCCCTCTCATAGAGAGGAGGCCTTGTCCCAGCAGTCCAATGGTCCCACCATTATATGCTGATGATGATTTATTTTATAAATGACAAGTTTTATAGAAGACAACGCAACGTCTTCCGGTTCGCGGTCGCCATTCCAGAACTTTTCGGCCCCATCGGCCATCCGTTCTGCGAGCAATGTGCCCTGCCCATTGCCACTTAAGTCTGGCGATTCTTCGGGCTACGTCGGTAACCTTGGTTCTCATCCGGATGTCCTCATTTCTGATTCGATCACGCAAGGAAACTCCGAGCATAGCCCTCTCCATTGCCCTTTGGGTGACTTTGAGCTTTCTGATGAGGCCCATTGTGAGCGACCACGTTTCGGTCCCGTATGTAATCACTGGCAACACACACTGGTCATAGACTTTCGTCTTGAGACACTGGGGTAAGTTGGACGAGAAGATACCGCGCAACTTCCCGAACGCTGCCCAGCCGAGTCGGATTCGACGATTGACCTCTTTCTCGAAGTTAGATCTACCCAACTGGACCTTTTGTCCCAGGTAGACATAATCGTCCACAACTTCGAGCGTAGAGTCTCCGATCTTGATAGCTAACCACACAATTATTAGACTTGTAAATTATGCCTTTTGACTGGGACTGTAGCTTTTTTTTATTGTTGTATTTGTTTCGACAATTCAAAACTGCCTGTAACAGGCCTACTTGAAATAAATGCTTTGATTTTGATACTATCAATGTAGCTCAATAAATAAAAAATATCTTACCGTTTTCCCAGATTGTGGCGGATGCATTTTGGGTTGATCATAATCACTATCACTTCACTACCACTATTACAATCACTACATAGTATAAAACAAAGTCGCTTCCCGCTGTCTGTCCCTATGTATGCTAAGAACTTTAAAACTACGCAACGGATTTTGATGCGGGTTTTTTAAAATAGATAGAGTGATTCAAGAGGAAGGTTTTAGTATATTTTTTGCACCCTTGCGAAGCCGGGGCGGGTCACGAGTTAATTATATGGCAATGTTTTATCATTTCAATATTGCTGTCACTGTGGTGAAAAATGAAAAAATGAAAAATATTTTTATTTAAACAAAATGCTTCATATACAATGATTTGTGTTTGGAGCCTCCTTTTAGGCAAACAATGCCTGTGTTAGGAGACTCCGCTCCTCCATATCTTAGATATATTTGTTACATAATTATATCACAGCATAATTGCTATTTCTTAATCTAACATCTTGAGTATGTAACATGTATCACGTGAAGCGTGGTGTGCTTTAGTTAGACGTGGCGCATGTGTAAGATGTAGTGCGGTTAGATGTGATGTGCGGTGTGGTGTGTGGTGCGGTGTAGTGTGGTGTGGTGTGGTGTGGTGCAACGGTGTAGTGTGTGGTGCGGTGTAGTGTGTGGTGCGGTGTAGTGTGGTGTGGTGTGGTGTGGTGCAACGGTGTAGTGTGTGGTGCGGTGTAGTGTGGTGTGGTGTAATGTGGTGTGGTGTAGCGTGGTGTGGTGTAGTGTGGTGTGGTGGGGTGTAGTGTAGTGTGGTGTGGTGTGGTGTAGTGTAGTGTAGTGTAGTGTGGTGTGGTGTAGTGTAGTGTGGTGTGGTGTAGTGTGGTGTGGTATAGTGTGGTATGGTGATTTGTAGAGTAGTGTAGTGTATGGAGTAGAGTAAGGTTTGTATCATTATGGTGTGTTGTATTACTCATGATAAACCAGAAGAGCTTCCGTATCCTCATAACTAAGAGACTTTGTCCAGTTTGTTATAGCTTTTTTACAGTCGTGATTGTTTTTATTATGTATATATATGTTTTTATTAATCCTATTGTATATTTGAGCTGAAAGATGGTGAAATTGTCTACTACTAAATTTGGTTTTACATGGGGGAACTACTGCAATGATGTCCTTTCTCCTTTTGTGTTTTTTATTCATATGATAAGGGAGGGTTTTATGTTTTTTTAGAACCGTTTGGGTTACATACAGTTTTCTGACTGAGAGTAAATTGCTGATTTCATATAGGTTTTTAGTAGAGTGTTGTTTTAGTGAGTGTGAAGCTGTCAACAGCCTCGCACACCACGGCCTGATACGCATTTACGTGACACGCGAACGAAAACCTGCTCTTGTCACCAGCCTTGGCTGTCTTCGAACCCAATGGCTTGGCTCGCGATGATGGCAAAATACCGGATGGCATGCCTCGGCTGATCCAATGGGTAACCACCCGTTACATACCCAATTTCTAGATAATTTGTTACATTACTACATCAATGAAAGTATCAGTTTAATTTAACCAAAACTATGTTATTGTGAGGTATTACCATCTTCCCATCGGGGTTGTGGATTGTTCACAAGAGATACCGCGGCCTCGACATAAAGGGCTAAGAAGGAACATGGTTGGTTTTAGTCAGTAGAAGTCTGACACTCCCCTTCGCTCTGCCCAAGAGCGGGGAGGGTTATTTGACGACTTCCCAACCACCAAAAAACAAAAAGTGTAAGGTTATTAATCTTGAGTGTTTATTATTTACAGATGTAGAAATAAGCATAGACAACAGCCGTCTAAATGTAGACGATGTACTAGTGTGGCTACCAGACCATACTGATCCGGAACCGGAATGTGACGCACCTTCAATAGAGGTTACTATTAAAGTAGAAGAAATCCCCGAGGAAGCTGAGAGGAACCAAGGAGATGTGGAGACCAATAGTGAGTATATTTATTTTATCTTTTTTAGGGTTCCGTAGTCAACTATGAACCCTTATAGTTTCGCCATGTCTGTCTGTCCGTCCGTCCTCGCTTAATCTATGTGACCGTTAGCACTAGAAAGCTGAGGTACCAATATGTGTATTAATCACGCCGACAAAGTGGTAAAATAAAAATAGGAAAAAATGTTTTATTAGGTCTTTTTTTTTAATTTCAACCCTAACGTGTGATATATTGTTGGAAAGGTATTTAAAAATGAATAGGGGTTTAATAAAATCATTTTTTGATAATGTCAATAATTTCGGAAATTATCGCTCCAAAAGTAAAAAAACAATGTGTCCCCCCCTCTAACTTTTGAACCATAAGTTTAGAAAATATGAAAAAAAATCTGAAAAGTAGAACTTTATAAGGACTTTCTAGGAAAATCATTTTGAACTTGGATGGAAACAGCAGTTAACCAATATAATTTGGTCCCTGAATCGTATGAGCGCCTATACAATCCAGAGGTCAAGTTTCATTGGCCCGTAGAAGAAATTGTATAAATTATAGCATACCGTTTTGGTACGGAACCCTTCATGTGCGAGTCCGACTCGCACTTGGCCAGTTTTTTGTTATTCACATATCAGAAAGGACAGGTTCTTAGTACTCGCAACTGGCGTGCGTGTATGACCAGATGTATGAATGTGGACGAGGCAAAAGGAGTATGTAAGGATCGGTGCAGTTAGCGTTCTGCGGTTTCTGCCTACCCCCATGGGAAAAGGACGTGCGTTTATGTATGTATAATGTTAAACCAACTTCAAAAACAAAAAATAACTTTAGCCTAGAAGTTATAATATATATAATATAATATTCCACAACTATCACACAACGCCATCTAGTCCCAAGCTAAGCAGAGCTTGTGTTATGGGTACTAGACAACTGATAAACATACTTATATATTTCTAAATACATACATATTATAGATAAATTACACCCAGACACAGAACAAATGATCGTGCTCATCACACAAACATTTGTCCTGGGTGGGAATCGAACCCAGTTGTGGCAATAAAACTAAATCAAACATACAAAAGTCACCGTCTTCAGCAGATAAAGTTATTATCACCTTTTTTAGGGTTCCGTAGTCAACATAACTTATAGTTTCGCCATGTGTGTCTGTCTGTCTGTCCGCACTATATCTCAAAGACTCTTAGTACTACAAAGCTGTAATTTGGCATGAAAATACAAATGAGTTACGCCGACAAAGTGCTAAAGTAAAATATTGAAAATATTTTTTTTAATATTTTACTTTTGCACTCATATGTCGACTTTACCTTCAAATAACTCGATAACGTGACACTTTGGGTTACCATGTTACATGAAATTTTGTTCGTCTGTATGTCCTCTATCCATACATACCACTTTTATTGTGGGCTGCGATTTCGAATAAAAATCAAAATGGCGGTGGGTCGATATGCCAGCTTCCATACAAAACGTTTCAAACCACTTTGAGTTATTTTTACGTATTTATTTTGAATTTTCATGCAAATGATTAGGCAAAAGTTAGTGACAGAATCGAATCGCTGCAAAACCGAATCATGTGGTCTTGTCTGTCCTACCCCTAGAGTCTAATTTAAGCCCGCGGAGGGGCAAGGCGGGCCGCTAACTGAGGCTGGCCGGCGGGGTGAGTTAGTTAGGTTCCTTTGAACCCTGCAGACAGAAATAGGAGCCCCGATCGGGGGCTCCGTCGACCTGCTGACGGAAACGCTGACCCTAGAGGGCCTAGATGGTCGATAATAGTTTAAGGGAGGTAGTTAAATAAAGTTGTACAAAAGAATACCGTCATGATCACTCTTTAACTGGTTTCGAAATGTATTTTAATTAAATTATATTTAGTAGAAACGTGATTTATCATAATTAATCTAAATGAGAAATGTTTAAAGCTAAGTACTATATAAAACTAAGGGCAAAAAGTTAAGACGTATGTCAGTGTCTAACATTTTAGGAGTTTATTATTATGATTCTTTGTTATGCCTATAGAAAATATGTTTTAATATCATTATGCGTAAATAAATTCATGGTTTAGAATGCTATGCCTAATCATTATTATGATACGAGAAATTAAGCCTAAAAAATATGCGTCAGCTGATTATGCGTAAATAATGTTATGGAAAAATATCATTAGGAGATACAACATTGTGCCATTGTGCCAAGTTATATGTATTAGGCTTATTCTATGCAAATGGATAGGGAACCGATTTTTTTTTTCTCGCTAATAGGGGATCGGACAGGGTCAAAATAATATGATTCTGTTTAGTCCGTATGTTAGATTATCGAAAAATATTGAATACGTGTTTTTTGTTTTATCAAATCAATAAAAAATGACGAAGATAAAACGTGTCAAAACTGTCAAAGATCTTGGAGTGGGGCTTGAAACGTCACTTGTGTCGTCAAAATGTACTATCATATGACGTCACACGAGTTTTCGAAGCACTGTATCGTCTTCATTTTAAGTTTACGTGAAAAAAGAAAAAATACGTGTCCAATAATTTTTGGAAATCTATCTGACGGACTAATTAGTTTTTTTTTGTCCGATCCCCTATTGTATTGTGTGGGATGTCGCTGTATAGGTCTTTAAAAAATATTGCGAGTTTGCTCAAACAGTTTTTCGATGAAGGGATTCGTTTGTGATATAATAAGCTTTAAACTAAAGTGCAAATTTTTGTTAGACTCAAGTGTGGCAACCTAAACCACCTATACCTATACGGGGGGTGCGCCAAAGTTCACCTAAATTTTCAACTCCGATAATAATTGGAAATCCGAAAATGCTCTTTCTAACATTTTTCATCCTTAACAATCACAATTCCTAAAGAACTACTCTGTCTCTAATGTTCATAATCCGAAGCATTCAACTTCATAATGTCAGTAGCAATAAACATCTATTATATTATATTATATTATATATCTATATCTATCTATATATATATATATAAAAATGTTATGTTGGTTTGTGTACGCTTCAAAAACTCAAAAAGTTCTGCACCGATTGAGCTGAAATTTTAGAATGATATATAATCCGCATCAAGGATTGTTTTTACAGTATCCACGCGGGCGAAGCCGCGGGCATCAGCTAGTTATATTATACTTTTATTTGTTTTCCTATATTTTCTCAACATAACCATCTTTTGACATGACATACGGTGCTGAAACATGGACGCTCACGCAGGAAGCTGTGTACAGATTGGGAGTGGCACAGAGAGCCATGGAGCGTTCCATGCTCGGCATAAAAATAGTAGATCGAGTTCCTAACGTCGAAATCCGAAGACGTACAAAGGTTTTCGGTATTGGGAATCGCGTTACGGAACTCAAATGGAGTTGGGCAGGACACCTAGCAAGGCGCAGTGATGACAGGTGGACTAAGGCTGTCACCGAGTGGCGTCCAAGAACTGGCAAAAGAAATGTGGGTCGTCCGGCGGTGAGATGGGCAGACGACATAATTGCCATGGGGGGCAAAACCTGGATGAGGCTAGCACAGGACCGCGGAGAATGGCACTAGAAAAAAAAACAACCGACTTCAAAAACACCAAAAAGAGAAAAATAAACTTAAGAAGAAAAATCTGCTTCTGAAGTCGGTGACTTTTGTTTGTTTTACTTCATGTTTTTGCCACCGACTTCAGAAGCTGATTTTTCTTCTTAAGTTTATTTTTCTCTTTTTGGTGTTTTTGAAGTCGGTTGTTTTTTTGCAAAAATGTTTTTTTATTTTTAGTTGTAATAAGTACCTATATATATATATTTATCCTATACAAATACATATTTACCTACTATGCATTTAACATTCAACCAAGAAACCTAACCTTCAAGATTCAACTATTTTTGCTTTCAACTCTTAACCGTTGAGGAGTGGTACACTGGTACTACTCCTCAACGGTTAAGAGCATGAAGACAAGTGATGACTGCTAGATGCGAAAACTTGAATAGCGTCAGAAAAAGTACGAAACACGTAATACGTGTCTATGAAATTCATATATAACAACTAAAATATTGTGTATTGTACACATCTGCATACCCCCTCAGAGCATACAGGCGTGATGTTACGTCATGATAATGTATATTCAATAAACATCCAAGCGATTCCAGCAATTACGACAGATTTGTCGTCTATTTTTGAAGAGTTCCATTGTATATCTCCGAAGATCAGCACCAGATCTTCACCAAATTAAAATGGGACTACTTCAGGAGTATACTCTTTCAAATAAAAAAAGAATTTTGAGAATCGGTCCACAAATGAGGAAGAAATCAGGTAACATACATAAAAAAAAATAAAAAAAAAATACATACACACGAATATATAACCTCCTCCTTTTTCGAAGTCGGTTAAAAACAGAGGCCTATACCCAGCAGTGGGTGAGTTCGGGCTGTGGATGATGATGATGATGAACCATCTTTTTAACCGACTTCAAAAAAAGGAGGAGGTTATCAATTCGACTGTATTTTTTTTTTTTTATGTTTGTAAGCTCATAACTTACGACTGGGTGAACTGATTTTCATGATTCTTTTTTCATTTGAAAGCTGGTGCTTCTCGTGTGGTCCCATTGTCACCATTTCAATATCTGATGATGAGATCTTGTAGAAATCGGGGGAACTCTTCAATAAATAACAGCAGATTAACAGCGATTGTTGCTATAGCATATCTAAGCATTGTTTACGCCATCACACAACATAATATCACGCCTGTACTCACTACAAAGGTTATAAAAACTATTTGGTGAACATCTGATGAAGAACTTCGGAGATAGACAACGGAACTCGTCAGTAAATGATAGCAAATGGACTGGGATTGCTGAAATCTCATGTCTGTCTATTGTTTACACCAGTTCATAACATAACATCACGCCGGTACGTTGTGAAGGGGTAAGCACATGTGAACCACTAAAAAGTGAAAAATAAAAACTTTTTTACAAAAAATAAAACCGACTTCGACAAAAATAAAACACAAAAAAGTGAAAAATAAAAATCAGCTTCTGAAGTCGGTGGCAAAAACATGAAATCAAACAAACAAAAGTCACCGACTTCAGAAGCTGATTTTTATTTTTCACTTTTTTGTGTTTTATTTTTTACACTATTATTCAAAGTCATATATTTTTTTGTTTAGATTTCTCTTTATTCATCCTACTAATATTATAAATGCGAAAGTTTGTGAGGATGGATGGATGTTTGTTCCACTTTCACGCCAGAACGGCTGAACGGATCTGTATGAAATGTGGCACAGAGATAGATTATAATCTGGAATAACACATGGGCTATATATTAGCGCTATAATAGCTTAGGGGGGTGAGCAATATTGCATTATGTGCATATTTTTCAACTGTTTGACAGCTATCTTCTGTCATACTATGAATTAAAAGCGAACGGCTATTTCAAACTTTCTGATACAGATGACAGTAGCCTAACGGTTCGGCGACCTACCTGTAAACAAGGGTATGCAAGTTCAAATCTCAGTCAGTGCCTTCTTTTTGTGTTTTTTATAATGATGTAAGATTTCCAAAACTGTTTAAACATGTTCGCGAGTTCGATCCCCAATCGGTTTTCACTTTTTGTATTTTTTTGGTATTTGTTTTTATTTTGATGCTTTATGATTTTAAAATAATTATAAAAACAACAAAAAGTGATAATAAATCTAAATACATAATAATAATTGTGTAGACGTGGATTTTCTCTACATCCTACTAATATTATAAATGCGAAAGTTTGTGAGGATGGATGGATGGATGGATGGATGGATGGATGGATGTATGGATGTTTGTTGCTCTTTCACGCGAGAACGGCTGATCAGATCTGGATGAAATTTGGCACAGAGGTAGATTATAGTCTGGAATAACACATGGGCTATATATTATCCCCATAATAACTTAAGGGGGTGAGCAGTATTGCATTATCCATAATCCTCAACTGTTTTACAGCTTGCTAATGGAAATACGAAATAACGCAAGGGACATCGAGCGTGCTGTGCAATTTTTCACTATAAGCACCTGGTGCGAGCGTTGCAAATCCAAGAGAAAGCTGAAGTCCCTTACGTCATTTCAAATTTCCGGTATCGAATCACAATCGAGCTGTCAACTGTCATACTGTATTAAAACAGAAGGTCTATTTCAAGCTATTTGTCACTGGTGTACGTAGCCTAACGGTACAGAGACTTACCTGTAAACAAAGGTACGCAAGTTCAAATCACAGTCAGTATCCACTTTTTGTGATTTTTTATAATGTTGAAAGATTTCCAAAAATGTTGAAACGTGTTCGCGAGTTCGATCCCCAATCGGATTTCACTTTTTGTAAGTTCCAGGTATTTGTTTTCATTTCGATGCTATATGATTTTCAAATCAATTCAGATTAAATTAATATAATCTACTTTTAATTGTAAATACAATATTATAAATCTGTAGACGTAGAGTTTCTGTATATTGAACATAATTATTTAGAAAAAATAATGTTTTCTTTTGTTGTGTCTGTGTGTCTTGGGTGTATTAGTTAATTATAATATTTTCACGTGTACATTTTAAAACAACGAATTTAAGGTATTTAAGAAGAACTTATCATCATTTAGAAACATACATGCAACGACATCTATTGCATCAAAACGGTACTAATTAATAAATGTGTTCACAAGATAACTTTTAAATCGTATTTTTCAAACAATTACGATAACAAAATGAACCCTTGATTAGTTTAAATGACGCTGCTTTGAAAATCTATATAAGGTTTTTTTTTTGAAGGGTGGGAAATCATCATTTGACTCCTCCCGCTCTGGGCAGAGTGGTAGGGAATGTTAGACTTCTACTGACTAAAAACACCCATGTTCCTTTTTTGCCTTTTGTGCTGTGGCCGCGATATTTCTTTCGAACAACCCGTAGCCCCGACAAGCGGCGGCCCTTGCAGGCCTCAACCATATTGCTGACATCTCTTTGAGGCGCGCATGGACCGAACGCGCCATCGACACGGCCTGTCGTCGTCTTACGACACTACTTACCGCCCACAGGCCCGCGCCTACGGTGGCCGGAAGCCATCACGTGACCCCCGACGCCCAGAGCGTCTCCTATTGCTACTGGGACGAGAGGTTCTCTCTCTCACCACGCCACCTCCTTCGCTAGCATCACTGCTTCGCCGAAGGAGGCGACAGCGCCCATTCCCTCTCGCCCCGCAACATGGCTTGAACCAGGGCCGGACGCGAGAGGTCGCCGCCGCCGATCGTCGCTAAGAGAACACGACGGGGCTCAACCCAAGCGGGGCTCCGCCCAAGCGGGGCAGACCTCCACGGTGTGCTCCACCGTGTCCTCCGGCTGATCCTTGCAATAGTAGCATTTGGGCGTTTCCTTCCGCCTGATTCGGTGCAGGTGCCTCCCGAATCCCGAAACAGCCGTGTCCGGTGAGGACCTGCGCCAGACGGAAGGTGAGGGTGCCGTGGCGCCTCTCAAGCCACTCCTCAAAGCTGAGACTTACCACCACTGTGCCCTGCACGGGGTTGCGACAGTCGCTCTCTCCATGTCGCCATGAAATCACACCAGGGGTCTGTCCGCCATGCGGCAATATACCGCGGCAGCGGAGTTATCCCCCAGTGTAGTACCTCCGCGTGCCATTCATGCAGGAGACTACATAGCCTAAACCCTATAGTGTATGTTTGCTTCCCATGCATTCAATTTTGGCAGTTTAACTTCGTCTTCGACAGATGGCATTGTTCATTTGACACCATTTTCAGAATTGCGGTGTTAATATTTGTCGTGAATAGTCAACAAATACAAATTGACAGGTACACAGTAAGAAAAACAGCTGTAAAACTTTAAAATAAAAACCTAATTAAAATTAGATAAGACCCGCGACGTAAATCTATTTGTTCAGTGTGGAAATCGAATACAGGACATGCAGCGCCACAGTCAAACGCCGAGGCACTGCGCCAACCGTGCCGTCTTATCGGCTGTGGCTGCCTCGGGCATTGCCGCAACTTTGCTTAACAATGGCCAGATTGCACTTTCCATTTACAAATTGCCGTTGAATCTTACCCCTACTTGCAACATCACCAAAAATCTGCGATTGGCCATGGAACAGATGTCTTTGCAAATAAGCTGCTTTAAACAGGAGAGAGTCGCCTGGAAGTAGATGTAGATGCGAAAATTCCACTTTTCGAAGAGTTTTCCCATCCAGTGCCAACAGAAGATCCCGAAAGAGTTAGGCAGTGGTGTACCTAATCGTAAACCCACATTTTTCCAGTAATGTTCAAGCGCCATGTAATAGGGGGCGTTTGATGTCTATAGATATAATATTGCCATCGACCTGGCACGAAAACCACGCTCCGTGGCCTCTACTGCGAAAACACTTTGCAATCAAACCTCGGACCTCATCCTCAGTAGTTGCACTTGAGACCACTCGATCAACGAGACAGTCACACATCAAAATTTCCACGTGAACGAAGTCGCGGGTATCAGCTAGTAATAAATAATTAGTATCATAAACTATGCAAAGATATCCATAGGTTAGGTTAGGTTAGAACTGTGACCAACTACGCGCGAGCCGAGCGAGCGTAGCGAGCGCTACCTCGAAATTGGTCGCGAAATTTTTTAAGTATTTTTTTCATAGTGCCCCCAAGACGACACTCTGACCTCAATTTCATTCATTTAACACAGACATCAGTGAAACGACCTTTAATCATTCTAAACAGTTGTATGAGTGAAAATATTATGGTAATTATGTTTAGGGATAAAAGCGTTATGATAAAAACAGTAGGAGTTTAAATATATTTACATCAATGATATTTATTTATTTTATACTAGCCTACATTGTGTCCCACTGCTGAGCAAAGACCTCCCCTTTCTCTTTCCATACGTCTCTATCATGGGCGATCTCTGGCCATGTTAGCCCCGCAAACATGATCAGATCGTCACGCCACCTTCGCCGCGGTCGACCTCGACGGCGCTGTCCTTCCTCAGGCGTCCAGTGAGTGACGATCTTTGCCCATCTCTCCGGGTGCATCCGTGCTACGTGAACTGCCCACTCCCACTTCAGCCTGGCTGTTTTCTCTCCAACATCAGCTGTTTTAGTTATGGAGCGCAGGGTGGTGTTTCTAATGCGATCTCTTCGCTTAACACCAATAAAATTATGCTGCGCTCCATTGCTCGCTGGCAAATCTTGAGTTTGGACTTCTGTTGTTCAGTAAGTGACCAACTTTGTGCACCGTAGGTTAGGTTATGATAATGATATTATTAATTACAATTTTCGGACACATGAGTGTTATGAACATGGCCGGTAGCACTACAAATAGTATGAATGAAAACTTTAGGATGAAAAATTTTAAGAAGAGTGATCATTCGGATTACAAATCGTTAGGAAGAACAATTTCGGGTAAAGAACGGAACGGAACGAAAAGGTGAGCCAATATGGACTCACTATACGGGTTATATTTGGGCATGTGAAAAAAATTCATGGTAGTAGCATGTATAACGAAAATAAAAGGAAAACTATCACAGCTAAGTAGGCATCACAAGTTTACGAGTAATAAGCGACCAACTTATAAATTATTGTACTTGTAAGAAAAAATTCCTATACATAATGTATGGGAGCGCAGTTCTCAAAATGTAAGTTTGTTTTATTTTTACAATAAAAATCATCGTTCGGAGGCAGGCAGGCAGGGTGGCTAATCAGATTAGTGAGTTCACACATTTTGATGGGCAACTACGGATGTGGCTCTGGTTGGCTGGACATTTCTTCAAAACTGCTCGCATTTAAGTAGGTCAATAGGGCACTTTATGTGACGGCTAAACACCCTTATTTCAGAATAGGTGACGCTACAGAATCTTAGATAATCGATCGAAAGCGTGTCCAGCCAGCTTGAAAAACCACTTTTCGCTGGTCTCTCAATCTTCGTAACGTAAGTGATTTTGACGACTTTTTGCATATCAACGGGCGTCACATAAATATGTGACAGGCATCAAGCTAAAAGTTTTGTGATACGTACAATGGTTTAGTAGAAAAATGCAAAAAACTGTGTCCAGCCATCTTGAATTTACGTAGAAAACTTTTGGCTGGCACTTCCGAATCCCACATAACGGGAGCGTTTTCAAATATGGTTCCTTTACTAATACTTGGTGACGCAATGTGTGACAGTAATAACGTTTGATTTATGCCGTCACATGCAAGGGTTTACGAGATATCAATGAAAACTTAATGTATACTTGTGTCCAGCCATCTTGAACTCAGGCTGGCTGGACACCTGTATCTCCGCTGCCTGATGATCTACGACCTTCAAAATGGTATCAAAATGTTGTGACGGGGACGATAATGATAACCTGAATTTGTGACGGAGAAACTTTTCGTAGTTTCAAAGATATTGATCATTTAAATTTTCCCATACAAACATCCATTAATATTGTGAGGTGACCATAATTTTTACATAAATAAAGGATTTCTTTTTCTAGTATAACTCTGCTCACTGTGGTACAGCTCCCAGTATTTACGTATTTTAAAAATATAATAATGGCTCAGAAAGCCCTTGAAAGTGTAGTGCGCGAGCTACATAAAGTGGTCAGTGAACTCGCGACAAAAATCACTGCTCTCGAGTGCAAAATTGATGAGCAAAGCACTATTATAGTCAAGCAAGAGGAAACCTTGAAATTGTTAACGTTAGCGATTGAGGGTACACCGAAAACAGCCCCTCCGAAGCTAGTGGATGCCGACGGTGGAAAAGAGAAGAAAGTGATCCCAGCTTCTACTACGCAGCGTCCCATACGGCAAGCGCGGGTTAATTCTAGCGCTAAAGCCAAGAGTGATGATTACGCAACCGCTGCAAAAAAGTCAGCTGTTGCAAAACAAACAACCGATGGTGACACAAACAATTTGCCGAAGACGGGTACTTCTACAAATGTGGATCCCAATCTACCCGCAAAAGCCTCTTTATCTTCATTGGAGTGTCCGGCCACGAATTCAGCGGAAACGCGCGACGAAAACGGTACCTCCGATGAAGGGTGGCAACCGGTGCGCAAAACACGTAATTCTAAACGGCGAGTGATCACAGGTAGCGGACAAGAGGATGATATGCTTAAATCAGTGGAAAAGCTAAAATATTTGCAGGCATGGTCTTTCCAGCCGGAGACTACGGAGCAGAACGTGCTTACTTATTTGAATAAACTTCAAAATTGTGACCAGTATATTGTGGAGAAACGTTTAATCAAGACTACTAGACACGCTGCCTTCGTAATTGCTTTTCCGGAGAGCTTGAATGAGAGCATAAACACGCCAGCGGCGTGGCCCGCAGGAGTAAAGTTGTCTGACTGGTTTCCGAGGCGTCCCCGTGGGCAGCGGGGGGACACGAGCTCCGAGCTTCACACCGGCGACAGTGCACGCGCAGTCGTTACATGTTCCCAGTGAACAACGTACTGATCGACGAAATAGGAATGATTCACAGTGTCGGTATGCTAATATTAGTGGTCTAAATAGTGCCCAATCGCAAACGGTAGGACTGGTGTGCTCGAATGGTGTGAATGTGGTCCAAGCTAGTGGCAAGAAACCCAAGTGCTCGTTAGATCTATTCTACCAGAACGTAAGAGGCTTAAGGACGAAGTTAAAATCATTTTATAATAATATTGTAGGGTCTATGGTTGATTTGGTAGCCATAACCGAAACTGGAATTAATGACTCGATACACGATGGTGAACTAGCTCCAAGCGGATACACGATTATAAGATGTGACCGCACGGATGGCCGTAAGCACGGAGGTGTCATGTTAATCGCCACACCGCGCGGCGCTCTCGACTTACGCGTAGTACCGTTACCCGATAACACTAGCTTGAACCACCACCCGTTCGAAATCGTATGTGCGACGGTATACCGTCAAAACACTTTTTTGTTTTTGTGTTGTGTTGTGTATATTCCACCTAAGACTATTGATAGGGAATATATGTTTATGTTCCATTTACTAGAGCAGTTATGTGTTAACTATGATAAAGTCGTTTTAGTAGCTGATTTAAATATGTACTCAACTAACCAAGAGATACAGTGTTATTATGAATACTTTGTCACCTTCTGTGGGTTTCGCCAAAGTAATAACATTCTTAATTGCAATAATCGCACGCTTGATGTAGTCCTAACTACTTTGCCCGTTGGTGATGTTGTGGTTAATGAGGAACGTGAGGAGTGTTTGTCATGCATTGACCCACAGCATCCGCCGCTACGAGTAAGTGTAAGTCGGACGCGAGTAACTTCTAGTCCTGATTGCTCTGTACCGCAGGTTTCCACTTCCCTACCGCGTTGGAATTATAACAAAGCGGACTTCCATTCTTTGTACTTGGGACTTGCAGGGGCAGACTGGAGCTCCCTGTATGAAACGACTAATGCCGACGAAGCATTTAGAATATTTTATGACATATTTTATAGGATTTTGGATGATAGCACTCCAAGAAAGAGCTCCAAGGGTAATTGCTTTCGTTATAACTACCCCGAATGGTTTACTGCTGACATAATAGGTCTTATTAGGAAAAAGGCTTTTTGGCACAAATCTTTTAAGAAGACTGGTTCGGCCAGTGATTATACTGAGTTTTCCCGCTACCGTTCTCTAGTCAAAGACAAAATCAGTACCGCATACCGCGATTATCAGACGCGTACGGAGCAACAATTTGTCAAGGAACCGAGGTCTTTTTGGGGTTTTGTGGGACGCAAGCGCTCGAAGCGAAGTAGGCCAAAGATTACTAGGAATAGTGAGCCGTTGCCAGAGCATGAGTGTGCTCAGGCGTTCGCTGATTATTTTCATTCGGTCTACGGGGCGGTGGCACCGCGGTTGGATGCGGCTGCCGCTGGGCAGGCGGCGCCCGAGCGCGGCGCTCGCGTTCACGTGGGACAGCTGACTCTCGGCGAGGTTAGTGCCGCGCTCGCGCGCCTCAAGCCCAAGCGTTCGGTTGGGCCAGACGGGGTGCCACCCTTCGTCGTTAAGGATTGTAGGACAGTACTGGCCCGGCCGCTCATGCATTTATTTAATAGCTTTTTACGAGAGTGCTCGTACCCTGACGGCTGGAAATTGACTAGGGTTACTCCGGTACCGAAGGGGGCTCCAAGCTCGGATGTTAGTGAATATAGACCTATAGCAGTGCTGTCAGCTTTTGCTAAAGTCTTCGAGTCCGCATTGTGTTCAACTATCCACTCGCAAGTAGCCTCGCAGCTCAACGACGCGCAGCATGGTTTTCGGGTGGGCCGTAGCACGAATTCTAATCTAATGTGTTTTTTAAATCAGGCCACTACGGTGCTGGACTCGGAGACTGGTGCACAACTGGACGTCGCTTACTTCGACTTCAGGAAGGCATTTGATAGTGTCGATAATGACATACTTTTACGTAAGTTTGCGATGGTTGGTTTTACCCCAGCCCTCCTAGAGTTCTTTGCTAGCTACTTGGGTAACCGCAAACAAATGGTAGAATACGCAGGTTACACCTCGGACCCGTATTTCACCCTTACGGGGGTAAGTCAGGGGACGAATTTAGGACCGTTAGAATTCATAATTATGATTAATGATCTTCCAGAAGTGATTAAAAACGCTAGCTGTCTGTTATTTGCTGATGATCTCAAGTTGTTCTTGCGAATCACGGACGAGTCACACTGCGGAATGCTCCAGCGAGACATTGATCGGGTGGTAGCGTGGAGTGAAGTGAATAAATTACACTTCAATGTGTCGAAGTGTAGTGTAATGTCATTCACGCGGGCCGTTGTGCCCCGACGTCAGGACTATTGCATGGCCGGTCAGGTTATATCACGTGTGGAGTCAGTACGAGATCTCGGGGTTACTTTCACTGAGGATCTTTCGTTTCGTGCTCATGTAGTGCAGGTGTGCAAAAAAGCATTTAAAAATCTTGGTTTCGTCATGCGTGAAACCCGTGACTTCACTAATATGACAGCAGTGAAAGCACTTTACAATGCGTTGGTTAGAAGCAACTTGGAAACTAGTGCTATCATCTGGAATCCTTATGAGGTGAAGTATTCTCAGATGCTGGAAAAAATGCAGAACAAGTTTACCCGATACCTATACTTGAGGCAGTTTGGGGTCTACCCTTTCTACCCACTTATGTATCCAACTCTCTTTGTTATAGGGATGGTTGGGTACTATAAGTTGGAAGTAAGGCGCCACCTAGCGCTCGCAAAATATGTTTTTATGGTTTTTCGTGGTATGCTAAATAATCCGCAAATATTGGAATCGTTGGCATTACTCGTTCCAGACAGGAGGCTACGGTTGGGGCCGAGGGAGGGGCTGTTTAGAGTTCCGGCAACGCGTACAAACTTATTAAAGTTTGCGCCTGTGATTCGTGCAATGAGAACACTAAATAGTGTGTCTCGGCATTTGGACATATTTACTTGTTCTTTGGCGGAATTCCAGAGGGTGACACTAAGTGTGTTGTCCACTGTGTAACTTGTACTTCTAACCCAGACCCGTTACTTGGGACTGAACTATTAACAATTTATGACTACTTTTGTTAGCTTGGGTCTTACCTGTTACAACAAATGTATGTGCTAATCAATGAATAAATAAATAAATAAATAAATAAATAGTTCTTCCTTCACGTTCAGGGTTAGCGTTTCCGTCAGCAGGGCAACGAAGCCTCGCTGTGCCGGGCTCCTATTTCTGTTTGCAGGGTTTCAAGGAACCTAACTAACCGAACCTCGGGGTGCCCCTGACGTCGACCGTCAGCAGGCCCTTCTTCACTATCGCGTTTAGTAAGAACTAGCTGTGCCTAGGCGAAACAAGTTCGTCCTAAAATCGGGTTTGGCCGATAACATATACACGTATTCTTTCAATTACAATTTAGCAGAAATCCATAATATTATGATAGAGAAAGAAAGTAATTTTAATAATACAATTGCTTTTAAGATTATGAAAAATAGGGTGTAAAGTTCATCATCCCCTATAGCCGACCAATCCTCCGACCAGACGTAACTGAGTCCTTGTTGCAACATTAGCGGCTTCTGCGAGTGAAGTATGAATACACTAGCGCCAATCTAATAGGTCACACTCATTTGACAGTTCATCAAAATTCATCAATGAAACCTTGAAACCTGTCATGTTGCTGACATCTCTTTGAGGCGCACGTGGAACACGAACGCGCCGTCGACACGGCCTGTGGTCGTCATAAGACGGACGGACGGCGAGCTAGCTCATTACTCACCTTCCACAGGCCCGCAGGCTTAAGCACCTTCTGGCTTAATTCACACTAATTGTGAAAGGATCTAAATTGAAAAATCTGCTTGAGTGCTTGCACGCACAATATAACTCTGATAAACTTTAAATTAATATAACTGAATTCAGTCATCTACAAGGAATAATTTTAGGAATAATTTTAGCATCCCAACAATTTCATTTATTTCCAAATATGCAATGTATCGTTGATTCGTTGCCAAAAGGCACGTAGCGAACGGCAAACGTGACAAGTAGTTTGATGAAAAACTTCTTCCATGCGACCATTTTCAAATATGAGCATACTTTCTTGTTACACGCTGTGTGCGTCATTCAGAATTTCGATGTTAGCTCTTAATTAGTGTGACACAGATGGCGTTGTGATTGTGAGTAATTTTTGTTGTCGCGCTATATGCTACTGAGCATAGCGTAATCAGCCTTTAATATTCCCACTGCTGGGACACAGGTCTCATCTCTGTGAGAGGGAATGGGTTAAGGGAGGGAGTGGATGGCCCAGTGCGGGTTGGTAGATGTCACAAGTTTTCGAATTTTTGATTCTAGGAAATGCTGGTTTTCTTACGATGTTTTCCTTTGCCGTTTTGTGGGCAGTGGTGATGAAATAAATTACACAAAGTAAGTCGTGACCAGTGGTGGCCCATTGGTTGCGGCCCCGACTTACGAACAGTGAGTCGTGGGTTCGAACTCAGGCAGGCACATTACTTTGTGTAATTTATTTCATCACCACTGCTCTCAAAACGGTGAAGGAACACATCATGAGGAAACATATCTTAGAACCAAAAATTGGAAGGCGTGGTGGATTGCAGCCCATCCCTCTCCTAGAGAGGAGGCCTGAGTTCCTGCAGTGGGAACATTATAGGCTGATGATGATGATGAAGTGACCACTAATTGGCCACCGCTGACCTATTGAGAGTTTTTTTTTTAATTTTCAGGTTTAGAGCCAAAAACTGTAGACCATAGCTGTCTAGATGTAGAAGATATACCCCCAGAGCATTCAGATTCAGAGTGCGATGTTCCTCTAATAAAGTTTAAAACTGTAGCGAATGACTCGCCTGAAGTACCTAAGAAGAAACGAAGAGTCGTGGAGACCAATAGTAAGTATAAGTCAGTTAATCAATAGTAAGTATAACGCCCAAATACTCAAACGTCACTCAATTTTAAGTTACCCTCAAAAGAGTGACTTTTGAGTATTTGGGCGCAAGTCAGTTAATCAATAGTAAGTATAAGTTAGCTAATCAATAGTAAGTATAAGACAGTTCATCAATAGTAAGTATAAGTTAGTTAATCAATAGTAAGTATAAGTCAGTTAATCAATAGTAAGTATAAGTCAGTTAATCAATAGGTAAACGAACAGGCTGATGGTCTACCTGATAGGAGCTCGTAAGCGTTACTTATAACCTGATTTATGTTACAGTACTAAAGAAACTAGGACAAATTTCTGTGCGTTAAAGCGTTGCTGCCATACCTATCATTGGAATCAAAATAACAGCTCACAACTTAGGAACCATTAATATAATATTAATGATAATAGTTATCCGTGGTACTAGGCAATAGCAAGGGCTTATACCATTTGAATACGTCCCTGTGTGCCTCCTGGCCTTGTTCTGTTCTGTGTCCTGCTAATATGGAGGGAAGTGGAAAATATGTTTTTCCTACTCTCCCGCTATTATTTTTTGATTAATTTCGTTACGGGATTCAAGACAGTCAAATTATTTCTGACTTTCAGGAGTTACAGTGGTTTGGGAAAAGTTAACAAGAAAAATCTAATTAACCGTAAGATAGATTTCCAAAAAATATTGAACACGTATTTTTTTCTTTTTTCACGTAAACAATAAATGAAGACGATACAGACACAGTGCTTCGAAAAGGCGCGCGATGGCATAGTTTGGTACATTTTTTATCAGAAAGTGACGTCACCAGCCCGCACTCACGTGCTTTGACTCGTTTTATTTTCGTCATTTTTTATTAATTTGATAAATCAAAAAACACGTATTCAATATTTTTCGATAATCTAACAGACGGACTAAACAGAATCATATTTTTTTTTAGTCAGTCAACTACCCTATTGCCCCGACATGTTTTTGTGCTCTGCGCTCCTCAGTCTGAAGTGAATAATTAAAACAGCTGGGATTTTGATTCGAGCGCTTGTCAAACTTGTTACAACATTGCATTTATGAGATTTTGTAATGACAGGCAAAACAACCACCACCACAACAGCGGAGCAGAAAACTGAAACTATATCTAAGAAGAAACGCAGAGCCGTGGAGGTTGAAAGTAAGTACCAGTTACTTAAACAATAGTGGTAAGTGGTTAACGTTACCTGCAGTCTGTTGAATTGTATCAATCATAGTTTTAACAACTGTTAATTCCTGATAACAAAACTAAAACCATGGCCAGCAAAATGACCCATCACGACAATTGACTAGCTACCACCTTTCTCCTCCCACTGTGTTGGTGTCCCCGACGTGTGATGTGTGCGTTACCCCAGCAGGAAAGTGGCTCCTATAGTGATTTGAGTGGAACGTATAATTAGTGTGCAATCTGCTGTGAATGCAACATAGAAAAATGGTGCGCCTTGTCGATTTGAAAAAAAAAAGATTCCTGCTGGAGTAACGATTTTCCAAAAGGAAAATTGTAAACGAATGATCGGAGAAAGAAATATTTTTACATGTTTGTTGATCAGTACCACCATTATAATTTTTCTTTCCCTCTACTTGATTTAAGTAACAATGCGTTGTTAGTAATGCTTTATCGGTAAGCAGTCGGTCCATGTAAAATACTGGTATTAAGTTGTACGTGATTTAACTGAAATCGAACCCAACGTGATTAAGATTAATTCGTGTGCATGTCAATCTTCTTTAAACATTTCATTTATAATATTCTGTAATGACAGGTCCGCTCACCTCAAAAAGAACGAGAGTACAAGATGCAACAACAGTCGAGCAGAACAATAAGCCATCAGAATTCAACGTGATTCGGACAACTCGAAGTAGTACGGCCAAACCGAGCACATCTCACAAAGAGCCAGACACAAGTGATCAGCCTAGTTTAAACAGACAGACAACTCTGAATCGTACGGCCAAACCTGACACTTCAAATATAGTGAACGATACAAGTGCTCAGCCTAGTTTAAGAACTCTAAATAGTACGTCCATACCTAGCACTTCTCACAAAGTGCCAGACACAAGTGATCATTCTAGTTTATACAAAGATACAACCCCAAAAGTAACGGCAAAACCTGGCACTCCTCACAAAGTGCCAGATACAAGTGATCATTCTAGTTTAAACAAAGAGGCAACTTCAAAAGTAACGGCTAAACCTGGCACTTCTCACAAAGTGCCAGACACGAGTGACCAATCTAGATTAAAAACTCAAATACGTACGGCCAAACCTGACATTTCAAATACAAGTGCTGATACAAGTGCTCAGCCTGGTTTAAAAACTCCAAATAGTACGGCCAAGCCTGGCAATCCTCACAAAATGCCAGACACAAGTGATCAACCTAGTTTAAACAAAGACACAACTCCAAAAGTAACGGCTAAACCTGGCACTTTTCACAAAGTGCCAGACACAAGTGATCATTCTTGTTTAAACAAAGATACAACCCCAAAAGTAACGGCAAAACCTGGCACTCCTCGCAAAGTGCCAGACACAAGTGATCATTCTAATTTATACAAAGAGACAACCCCAAAAGTAACGGCTAATCCTGGCACTCCTCACAAAGTGCCAGACACAAGTGATTATTCTAGTTTAATTAAAGAGACAACTCCAAAAGTAACGGTTAAACCTGGCACTTCTCACAAAGTGCCAGGTACGAGTGATCATTCTAGTTTATACAAAGGGGCAACTCCTAAAGTAACTTCCAAACCAGACCCTTCTCACATAACCTCAGACACTAGTGACCAACCTAGATTAAAAACTCCAAATAGAACGACCAAACTTGACACTTCTAATAAAACGCCAGACACGAGTGACCATACTAGTTTAAATACTCAAAATCGTACGGCCAAACTTGACACTTCTAATAAAACACCAAACACGAGTGACCAACCTAGTTTAAAAACTCAAAATCGTACGGCCAAACTGGACACTTCTAATAAAACGCCAGACACGAGTGACCAACCTAGTTTAAAAACTCAAAATAGCACTGCCAAACTTGACACTTCTAATAAAACGCCAGACACGAGTGACCAACCTAGTTTAAAAACTCTAAATCGTACGGCCAAACATGGCACTTCTAATAAAACACCAGACACGAGTGATCAACCTAGTTTAAAAACTCGAAATAGTACGGCCAAACTTGACACTTCTAATAAAACGCCAGACACGAGTGACCAACCTAGTTTAAAAACTCAAAATCGTACGGCCAAACTTGACACTTCTAATAAAACGCCAGACACGAGTGACCAACCTAGTTTAAAAACTCCAAATCGTACGGCCAAACTTGACACTTCTAATTTAACGCCAGACACAAGTGACCAACCTAGATTAAAAACTCCAAACCGTACGGCCAAACCTGTCTCTTCTAACAAAGAGCCAGACACAGGTGATCATTCTAGTTTAAAAACTCAAAATCGTACGGCCAAACATGACACATCTCACAAGAAGACAGACACAGGTGATCAACCTAGTTTAAAAACTCCAAATCGTACGGCCAAACTTGACACTTCTAATTTAACGCCAGACACAAGTGACCAACCTAGAATAAAAACTCCAAACCGTACGGCCAAACCTGTCTCTTCTAACAAAGAGCCAGACACAGGTGAACATACTAGTTTAAAAACTCAAAATCGTACGGCCAAACATGACACATCTCACAAGAAGTCAGACACCGGTGATCAACCTAGTCCAAATGGAGTGAAGAAAGAAAAACAACACCCTCGGCCACAAATTACTGAGAAACCTTACAAATGTGATGTTTGTCAGCGTGCATTTAGTTCCAAGAATAAATTAGCCAATCATGTTCGAGTACACACTGGTGAAAAACCTTTTAAGTGTAATGTATGCCAGCGTAGCTTTAGTCAGTCGAATCATTTAAAAAAGCATGTTCGAACTCACACCGGTGAAAAGCCATATAAATGTGAGATTTGTGGGCATAGTTTTAGTGTAAAGGATGTTTTAACCGAACATATTCGAGTACACACTGGCGAAAAACCTTATAAGTGTGATGTTTGTCAGCGTAGTTTTAGCCAGAGGGCTCATTTAACAAATCACTCTCGATTACACACTGGTGAAAAACCGTACAAGTGTGATATATGCCAACGTAGTTTTAGCCACAAGACAACTCTAACAAATCATATGTTAATACACACTGGTGAGAAACCTTATAAGTGTGATGTTTGTCAGCGTAGTTTTAGCCAGAGGGTTAATTTAACAAATCACTCTCGATTACACATTGGTGAAAAACCGTACAAGTGTGATATATGCCAACGTAGTTTTAGCCAGAAGAAAACTCTAACAAATCATATGTTAATACACACTGGTGAGAAACCTTATAAGTGTGATGTTTGTCAGCTTAGTTTTAGCCAGAGGTTTAATTTAACAAATCACTCTCGATTACACATTGGTGAAAAACCGTACAAGTGTGACATATGCCAACGTAGTTTTAGCCAGAAGACACCTCTAACAAATCATATGTTAATACACACTGGTGAGAAACCTTACAAATGTGATGTTTGTCAGCGTGCATTTAGTTCCAAGAATAAATTAGCAATTCATGTTCGAGTACACACTGGTGAAAAACCTTATAAGTGTAATGTATGCCAGCGTAGCTTTAATCAGTCGAGTCATTTAAAAAAGCATGTTCGAACTCACACCGGTGAAAAGCCACATAAGTGTGAGATTTGTGGACATAGTTTTAGTGTAAAGGGTGTTTTAACCGAACATATTCGAGTACACACTGGCGAAAAACCTTATAAGTGTGACGTTTGTCAGCGTAGTTTTACCCAGAGGGTTAATTTAACAAGTCACTCTCGATTACACACTGGTGAAAAACCGTACAAGTGTGATATATGCCAACGTAGTTTTAGCCAGAAGACACCTCTAACAAATCATATGTTAATACATACTGGTGAGAAACCTTACAAATGTGGTGTATGTGAACGTAGTTTTAATGGGAAGCCGACTTTAGCTAAACATATGCGGATACACACTGGTGTACAACCTTACAAGTGTGATGTATGCCAGCGCACTTTTAATCAGAAGGCTAATCTTAGATGTCATACTCGCACACACACAGGTGAGAAACCTTTCGAGTGTGCGATGTGTCTGCGTGCGTTTACTCAGAAGATTCACCTAAAGAAACATGTTCGAGTACACATACACGTACAATAAGCTTCTCGTACAAATTAGTAACAATAAGGTCCGAGTATCGATCTATGTTATCTATGTTATCGTGATATGTGGTACTCCAAGTCGCCCAGTTCTTCATCGGTTCTCGATTTCAAGTTTGTTTTCTGGTGACTTATGTGACTATTAGATTATCGACAAATATTGGGTACTGTAACAAACGTTTAGCTCGCGACTGTAATTTCTGAATAAGAAAGAAAAGAAAGAAAGAAAAAGTGTTTATTGGCTTCCCAACAGGACAAAACAAATCGCGGTGCTAAGATTTTGCGTCACTTAATGACCGTCGCTGGATCAGTGAATTTCTTCGTACAACAAACCAAGATAGCTAACAAGCAGTTGGCGTATTTGCGGATCTCATCCTACTTGGAAAGATCACGTGAGACACCTCTGCTAGTCGCTACAATTATCTTTTTGAACAGAGGAACTTCATTCCCCGACCTTTACCCCAGGACTTGGCCGTGAGAACTGTACCATACATGTATTCCTGAAACACAAGTTTTAAATAAACCTAGATCGGGCAGGTCGCTATAATATGTATAAAGATCTGAAGTTTAAATTACCACGTTTTGTAACTCTTAAATATATTTTAGTTGTAGTTTACTTATAAGTACTAATTATAACTTTGTATGTGAAGCAACACTGTGCCTAAATGTACACCTTATTGTATTAACTTTTTTCTTAAATAAATTATTCTTATTCATACATCCAAAATCTTCTATGTAAATTGTGTAACCTGTAACTGCTGCTGAAAATACAGATCACTGAAATTTCGCCTGTGTTCCCTTCGTGCGGGTGATGTCATCGGCACTTCGGCAGAACCCTACCTTACGTATGTAAATAATTTATGTTCCTAACAAATGACTGATTTTATAATTAAAGATAAGATAAATAAGAAAGATTAGATTTAAGTGAAAGTGTTTTTAAAAAAATGGGTATTTATTTATTTATGTACACACAAAATACAAAAAAGGATAAAAACATAAAAAAATAGAAGAGCACAAAGGTACTAAAATTAAATAAGTGTTATATTATGTTCGTAAAAAACAGTTTTTTGTTAAAATAGCTCCAGGTAGTGGAAAATTTATAAACCACCATTTAAAATTTAAATTTTTTTGATAATGACCCTATCACATGAGACGTACACCTCTGCGAACCCTGCGGTGATCATAAGCGTGGTATATATTATGACATAAGTGGTACGTACGATGTAGAAGGCGACTGGACTAGCTGACTCCTGCGTCGAACCTCCAAGTTCTAACGGGAAGCCGTTGACCGTGACCTGCAACACGAATTACATGCCTTCGTGACGTGCCTGCGCGATACATTCGTTCTATGTCTAGACCAAAACAAATATTGCAAAGGCACACAATGGGTACATTGAGCACAGAGCATCACTATCACACGTCATCACTATCACACGTTATCACTATCACACGTCATCATTGTCACACGTCATCACTATCACACCTCATCACTAGCACACGTCATCACTGCTCACTGTCTTTACATGGGAGCCGATATCAATGTAGTTGGAAAGAGACAGGTAGATGTTAGAGTGAGTTGGTATTCATATGTAAGAATAGAGTACGCTGGCGAGGCTGCAGTCCTGGGTGTAGTTGCACTTGTAGTGGATGAGGTGCATGTAGGGCGTGCCCTCCTCCGGTGCCTCGGCGAGGAGCCGTCCTCCCACCACCTCCACGTCTGTAACACAAGTAGTACATCAGTCTGCTGGCATTAGCAACTCACTTCACGTAGGTAGGTCGAACCGGCGCGGCCTGTGACAGATCGTCATATCTATCTAGCTATCTTCTATTATCTATCTATATAAATAAAAAGAGAAGTCCTGACTGACTGACTCGTCAACGCCCAGCCCAAACCCTTGGACCTAGAAAGCTGAAATTTTGCACAGAGGTTCCCTTGATAATGTAGACAAGGTATAAGGAAGGATTTTTTGAAATCCAACCCCTAAGGGAGTTAAATAGAAGATGAAAGTTTGTATCGAAAATCGATTTTTTTTTTGTAGTTACACCGACATCCACACGGGCGAAGCCGTGGGCAAAAGCTAGTCGTTGATATTTCTATCACCGCATTTGTGAAGGGCGATCATCCTTCGAATTGGGTACTTGACAATTTTTTTTTACTAGTCATCTGGTAACAGTAAAAATAAGATAGGCAAAAGTAAAAAAAAACTAGTGTATTATCTTAAAATATAATGGCTGAGTTTTAACCGATTTAAAATGACTTGCTAGGTAAAGACAGTGCTATGAAGATGTGACGTCATCACTCATACCACCATAGTTCCATAGTACAAATGGCCGTTTCGCGCAACAAGCATAGAAAGTGCCTCCACCAAAAACTTCTAAAGCGTGTAGCTATTTCATTTTTAACCGACTTCTAAAAAGGGGAAGGTTCTCTATTCTTCGACATCGACACGTATGTATTTTTTTTATGTACCTACATGTCCGTCAATTGTGGACCGATTTTCAAAATTCTTTTTTTGTTTGAAAGGATATCCTTATAGAGCTTCCCGAGGTGGACCCATTGTCACCTAGTTGAGATCTAATGTTGGGATCCTTGAGAAATCGAGGGCTACCCTCAAACAACATAATCAGTCAATTAGATTCGGAGCGAATTAGGCTGTGACAGACAGACAGACACACGAATGATCCTGTAAGGGCTCCGTTTTCTCCTCTTGAGGTAGGGAAACCCTAAAAACAAGATGATCTACTTAAAAAATACAAACTTACTCTTGGTGCTGAAAAAATTAACAAAACCATGAAAACTTATATAATGGTTAAAAAACTAACAAACGATAAAAAATCAAGTTTACTGATTGCTTTAACGCATTCAGATACTTACGCTTAAAAAATATTTTTTACTAAAAAATATTATAATCAGGCAATCCTTTTTTTGGAGCCTTTGTACTCGTCAAATTACTCCTCCCGCTCTGGGCAGAGCGGTAGGGAGTGTCAGACTTCTGCACCAAACCATCCATGTTCCTTCTTAGCGCTTTGTGTCGAGGCCACGGTATCTCTTTCGAACAACCCGCCGCCCTGACGGGCGTCAGCCCTTCCATGTTGCTGACATCTCTTTGAGGCGCGCGTGGAACACGAACGCGCCGTCGACACGGCCTGTCGTCAGGCCCGCGCCTACGGTGGCCGGTGGCCTCCGACGCCCGGAGCGTCTCCCGCGGCGGCGCACTGTGGTTCAAGGGCGGAAAAAACTCCTTTTTAGGGTTCCGTAGTCAACTAGGAACCCTTATAGTTTCGCCATGTCTGTCTGTCCGTCCGTCCGTCCGTCCGTCCGTCCTCGCTTAATCTCTGTGACCGGTAGCACTAGAAAGCTGAAATTTGGTACCAATATGTGTATCAATCACGCCAACAAAGTGGTAAAATAAAAATTGGAAAAAAATGTTTTATTAGGGTAGCCCCCTATATGTAAAGTGGGAAATGTTTTTTTTTTTAATTTCAAACCTAACGTGTGATATATTGTTGGATAGGTATTTAAAAATGAATAGGGGTTTACTAAAAACATTTTTTGATAATGTCATTAATTTCGGAAATAATCGCTCCAAAAGTAAAAAACAATGTGTCCCCCCCCTCTAACTTTTGAACCATAAGTTTAGAAAATATGAAAAAAATCTGAAAAGTAGAACTTTTCAGATTTTTTAATAATAATCTAAAAATAAATATTGACAAAACGAATTATATGACTTTCACAAATAAAAATACTAACTCGGGAAAAAATCTGAAAATACATTACAAAGACGGACTTTCTAGGAAAATCATTTTGAACTTGGATGGAAACAGTTTTTGGACAAAAAAGACAAAAATTTGTACAAAATAATTTCTGGACTAAGTTTGTAGTATAATCGTATATGCAAGCATTTTTTTTAACTTCGTTTACATATTTTATTAATTTTGGTGTTAAATATTTTTTTTACTCTTGACTTTTTGTCCGCTAGAGGGCGTTTTTGAAATGTACAAGTGATTCACTTTCAAATGATACCAAACACGGCGTATTTATCTCCATTTTTAACACGTTTTTATTAGGTTCACCTGTATCACAGATATTATAATACTTCGTACAGATACCCAATCCCATACAAAGAAATGACACCTCCCTAAGTCATCTTATTGCTCGTTTTATATTCTTTCCTCCATTATTTCAACAGATGGCAGCACCAGCGTCGCACTAATTGCCACAGACTGGAGTTTTACAACGCCATCTAGGAGTTCACGTTTCGTGTTATGTAGTTCCGGAACTTTCGGGTTCAGTAAAATGAGAAAAATATGTAATTATTTCGCTTAGAAATGTTAAAAGATGTGTTATATTTCTATAAACAGTAATACATATGCTTTTTAATGGTTAAATTTAATTAAAATTATACAACAGTTACGATTATTGTATGTGGCAAATTGAGTAAAACGCCATCTATTGCAAACAGCTCTAGAGAAAATGATTTACAGATGGCTTACTTTTGACAACTTTATGGGTACGAATTGAAGTAAAAGTCCTCCTTTAACCTTTTTTGTTGAAATAACGTTATAAATGAGTGTAAATAGATAAATAAGCGTTAAACATGGAACTTTTGATTTTTGCAAATCTTATTTCGGCCGAAATCTATCGTATAACGCATTTAAGCGATTGTTAATTTCATTACTGCTACCTATGCTGCCATCTATTGTGTTTTTTTCAAGATTAATTATAATTTGTTCGAGTTGTGACCCCATGCCTGTATGTAAAGGAATCTAAGAAAAATGATTTAATTATTTTTAAGCCTTACTTTTTGTCCGCTAGAGGGCGCCAAAACGCTTTTTGTGACACGTCACGTAGCCTATGTTCAGCGAAAAATTAAGACGGTTCTAACGATACCTCTCATGTCGAGTTCCGATAAGTAGATTAGAAGCTATGTGGGAACAGATGAAGATACTCCCATACATACAAACATACATATACATACATAGCCAGTCAAAAAATCATAACCCTCCTTTATCTCCTCCTTTATGTAGTTATTGCCTAAACTGCCGTCAGAATTTTTATGATGCCCATGAACCTTTGACTTGGCTTTACATGCCGTCGAGAAATATTTCTCAGGCATGCTGTTTTGTTTTGATTTCTGGTGGTCGCAGCTGTTGATTCTGGCTTACAGGAGTTACAGTGGTTTGGGAACAGTGTGCTGGCGGTGGTAATTATACAATACGCACCTGAGTCCGAAAAATCACAGGTCTTAAGTTCAAACTCGATGCTTATGATTTGGCAGCCCGATGGTCACACCACTACCCTAGTGGTGCTATAGTCACTGCTGGTTGTGATCAACTACTGTTCATGGAAGACATCGATCATGAATCCCTTAGCGTGTTCCGAGGATCGAATAATATAAGGTCCCATTAAAATAGGTGGACTTTTAACACAGAGTTCAGTAGGTCTAACCAAAGATATCTAAGCAAAAAAAAAAACATTAAATAATGGTCGTAGTCGGGTAAAAATAGTTTGGTTCTGTCGCTTGCGCGGGTACTTACTACTACAGTCTTTTATTTTACGGTTTGTTTCGTGCCCGCGCGAGATATCGCTGCCTCATCGCCCCGCTGCCTGCCGCTATCGCTCGGCCGTCGCAAGTTTTGTGCCCGTAGATTTAACTATGTGACCATTTCCTCCGATACTAAGCTATAATAATAACAATAATAATAATAATCTTTATTTCAAAAAGCCAGATACAATTTGTCCATCTCAATCAAAACAGGAAAAACGTTCAATGAAGTACAACAATATGCTAATTTGAGATAGAGTGAACGACTGTGTCTGTGCTAGTATAAACTGTGTTACAGACACAGGCGCCTTCCTCTTACAGTTCATTTACAATTTGCTGCACTTTGTATGAGTTTTTATGACCATAAAACTTAGTTTGACAAAAGTACATAACACTAAATAAATCACTTACTTATTAAAATTTGTGGAAGGCAGAAATGGGTGTGTGGAGTATGTGTCGTGTGTGTATGTTGTGTGTATGTGTGATGTGGGTGTATGAGTGGGCGTGTGTGTTTAGTTGTGTGTTTCGTTTGTGTTTCAGTGTAGGATAGATAATAAAGGAGCAATTTAATTCTGTGTTTAGATGTGTTAGTAAGATTTTTTTGTAAAGAGTTGTTCAGTCTCTTCGTACCGGTGTGTAGCGGTGCCGCCGCTACATAGCTTAGTAGTGTAGTACCCGCGCACTTAGTAGTGTAGTACCCGCGCACTTAGTAGTGTAGTACCCGCGCACTTAGTAGTGTAGTACCCGCGCAAGCGACAGAACCAAACTATTTTCGCTCCACCGTCGCCCGCCCGTGCATTGCTCGATCGCCCCGCTCTGCCATCGCCCGTTTCGTGCCTGTTGCTGTATACATCGGCGTTGCGTCGCGTGATCGCGTCGTCATCGCTCGTCCGTCGCTAGTTTCGTGTCTGCAGACTCACAGCTTAGCTATTACATCTTCGCTAAGCTGTGAAAATATGTGGGGTATTACCTCGCATAGCTGAAGGTTAAACGCTTGGAGCTGGTTTGGTGGGCAACCATGCCGTCCTCAATAGCGCTTTCTCCGTTGCACATCACGTTCAGGAGGCTGCAGCCGAGTTTCTCGTCAGGACAAGTGTAGCCCACGCTGGTGTCGACCGGTGACGTCACACTAATCTTGCTTGTGTTGCGCTTCAATTCTATATCTGCGGAGGGCGGGGGGGGGGGGGAGCGTTACCACTGAGACACCTCACATCAATAAACTTATACAACAACAAGTGGCTATATGACTACTGTTAAAAATTAACGAAAAATGTTATGTTATTTCAAAGAAGTAATAGAACTAACAGTACGATGTGTGAAGAAAGTGGAGTAGCTACATGCTTTAGAAGTTTTTGGTGGGGGCACTCGGCTTTCTATCCATATCGCACGAAACGGCCATTTGTACTACTAACTATGGTGGTATGAAATATGACGTCACATTACTGTCACGCTGTCTTTGTCTAGCACGTCATTTAGTCAAATAGACAATTTCCATGTATGTGGATTGTCGACGCTCGCCCCAACCAAAAACTCTGTAAATATAGAGTTTAGGCTGCCCGCCCATGTCCGATAATCGGTTATCTGTCCTACAAAAAGTCTGACGTGAACGTGCAGCCTTTCTGACCAAAAAAAAATCGGTTACCGATTATCTGACGTGGGCATGCAGCCTCATGCTGATATGTCAAATTCGGCATCTATGGACTAGAATACACCTTGGCAATATTTTTCATATTTTTCCTAATGATATTTACAAAGATATAATGACATATAATATGTTTATTGTTGGGAATTTAAAAAAAAAACAATATTTCACAGGTTTGGAATAACTGGAATTTCATATTAATGGCACATTTTATATTTCGCAAAAAAAATAGCTATAATTTAATACATCAATGACTTCAATAGTCCCACTCGTTGAAAAGATATTTGATAAAATCAGTAAATTCTCCAAAATAATTTGATTTTTCGATTACCGGGTTATTGCTTGGGAGCGTCGGCTGTATACTTACGTGTATGTGGGGGCGGGTCTGAAAATAAATATATCATTTAATTAATTAACAATGTTTTCGTGATTTACTCATTAATACAATGAGGAGTCCGACGCTAAATCGGATCGAACTTGACGTTAAGCGGCGGCTGCCTAGGTTGGCCCGTGGATGGGTGATCGACCATCTCCTTGTAAGATACTGGTATCAGCTGCGTCCGGTTAGACTGGAAACCGATCCTAACATAGTTGGGAAAAGGCAGGCTTTTTTAATTTAATTTTTTAAACATTAAATTGATTTTTGGGATTCGCCGCAGTCGGGTAAAAAGGCAAAACGACAAAGCTGACTGACTGAGGATCAACGCATAGGCCAAACCCTTAGGGCTATAAACCTCTATGTATTTCTCTTATGACGTAGGCATCCACTAAGGAAGGATTTTTCAAAATTGTACACCCAAGAGGCTGAAAAGGGGAGGCAAAGTTTGGATGGAAAATCGTCAATTTCTCGCGGCCCGCGGGCAAAAGCTAGTTTAATTCGATGTTGATCTTGTGGTTTTCATTATTCGGCGAACTTCAATAATCTCACAAAACTGATTAGTTGTAGACACTTCCAAATGGCTCTTCTACTGTTTTGTGGCAAAGTCAATCTCCAGAAATTGTCAAAACTATTTGTAATCACTTGATTTATGGTAGAGGTTATCACTACGTTGTTGATAGTTCGGTAGCCGGAAACGGAAAAAATTTGGGATAAGGGTCGGTAAATTCAAATGAAGAAGAATGTTGTGGAAGTCGAATTGTCGGATTGTATGTTTTAGCATGTTAGTTTTAGAACGTAACTGTCACTGTCATTTCTTTTTGGTTTTCTGGTTCGCTTCCGACTCCCCATCTTACTCTGTGGTCTGTGTGTGAACCCCATGTACTATAAAATTGAAATCTTTATATTATAAATTAATCCTGTATTTTGCTGATATTTTGTGGACGAAATATAAAGCCAAATACCAACCGCAGCTGAGTGTTTTTCATCTTTCCACTGAAATTAACACCGCCTAGATAATCCCATGATTATAGGTTATGAGGCCCTGATATGTGAAAGACCTGCTGCGTGGTATTTATGTCTGACAAGTGAAACCACGCGATGCCGAATCAGGATAATACGATGGCGACGGCTGGACCTGCTCCCGGTGGACAGCCTGTCATGTATGGATCCCACCACGTTGAAAAACTGACCGGTGTATCGAACTACACGTCGTGGAAATTTACGATGCGTATGCTACTCATACTTGAAGGATTGTGGGGCGTCATTGAAGGCACTGATGCCGATGCTGCCCGCGACCAACGAGCTTTAGCAAGAATATGCCTAGCAGTAAGTTCATCTTTAATTCAATATGTCCGGAATGCCACAACGGCGAAAGAAGCATGGCAAAAGTTAGAAAACGTGTTAGATGACAAAGGCCTGTACCGGCGTGTGCTTTTCCTACGGCAGCTTCATCGCATAGATTTTAGCTCTTTTGCAAATATGAATGAATACATTGAAAATGTAATGCTACTCGTCCAAAAATTGGCAGACATCGGACGTACCATTGAGGATGATGAAGTGGCGGAGATTCTTTTGAGCGGCTTACCTACTGAATATGATGCGTTAGTTTCTAACATGGAGACGATCGGCATTGGCACTACATTGACAAGCGAGATGGTTCGATCTCGACTTCTACAAGAAGAACATCGGAAAATAACAACAAGTGGAGTTACCGGCGACAGCAATATGGCATTTGCTACTAAGAAAGTCTGCCACTATTGCAATCGTCCTGGACACATTAAGTCTAAATGTTTTAAAAGAAGACGTGATGAGCAAAATAAAAAGAAAAAAGGAGAATCACAAACCTTGGCAGTGACGGAGACAGCTTTCTGCACCACATCTGACTGGATAGTTGATTCTGGTTGCTCATCACATATGATGAACAACAAAGAACGTTTAAAAGACTTTAGACAAAGTGTTGGACAAGTGTGTGTTGCAAATAATAATAAGATTGACTGTGTTGGTAGAGGTAATATCACTTTATTGTTAAATAAAAAAGTTAAATGTAATATTTCTGATATAATGTATGTGCCACTCTTATCCACAAATTTATTATCAGTTGCAAAAATAACAGAGAAGGGTCACCAAGTAGTTTTTGATAAAACAGAGTGTAATATTTTTAATTCAAAGGGCAAGTGTATTGCAAATGGCAAGAAGGTAAATGGGGTCTATAGGCTGAATGGGGTTATTTCCGGTGGTAATGAGACTTGTCCACAGGTTCAGAACAAGACTGTGCATTCGGCACCTCTGCAGAATGAATTGCAGAGGGCATCGAGCGCAAAGGAGACTGCAGTGCCTGCTGTAAGTGTGTGGCACAGCAGACTGGGACATTTGGGATACGGAGGTATGTGTGCTCTGCGAGATAATAATAGTATTATGTTCCAAGGGGAACTTGAGGTGTGTGTGCCATGTCTCGAGGGGAAGCAGGCAGCCAGGCCATTCCCTGTTCGTGAGGCGAAGCGTACTTCACAGCCACTAGAGCTCATACATTCGGACGTTTGTGGGCCCATGTCTGTTTGCAGTTGGGGTGGAGCTCGTTACATTGTTACATTTACGGATGACTTCACTAGGAAGACCTATGCCTATTTAATGAAGAATAAATCAGAGGTAATGTCCCTTTTTCTTACGTTTAAAGCTCTTGTCGAAAAGCAAACCGGTTTGCCAATCAAGTGTCTTCGGTCTGATGGAGGGAAGGAGTACTGCAATGAAAGGTTCTCTACGTACCTTAAGGGTGAAGGTATTGTTCACCAGGTTACTGTACCCTACTGTCCTCAACAGAATGGAGTGTCTGAAAGATTAAATCGTACTCTTATGGAAAAGGCAAGGTGTATGCTACAGAACTCAGGTCTTTGTCAGCAGTATTGGGGAGAGGCAGTGATGACTGCGGTATATTTGAAGAATAGATCCCCCACATCTGCTCTGGCAGGACGTATTCCTGAAGAGGTATGGACCGGCTCTAGGATAGATCTTGGTCACCTCCGGGTGTTCGGATGCATTGCCTACTCTCGTGTTCCTCCCCAAAAGAGGACTAAGTTGGAAGCCAAGTCCAAGATGTACATCTTTGTTGGCTATAGCGAGTGTACGAAGGGGTACAGGCTGGCAGACCCCTCAGATCCGAAGAAGATAACTATGTCGAGAGATGTGATATTTTTAGAAAATAAGTTTTACAAAGACTGTGATAATGTTATTAAGAAAAATATTAATTTATTGAATAATAATTATTTTTACAATTTTGACATTCACAGTAATAATGATGATATTCAATTTCAATGCAATGATAATAGTCAATTAATTAATAATGAAATGTTGAATATCAATAATAATGATGGCTCATCTGAAGGGTCAGATAAGCAGGATTTAGCTTCTCAATCAGATTTGTCTGTAATTTCAGCTCCTGGTACAGATGTCGAGTACTGCACTGGCGACGAGAGGGACTCTAGCTGCGTGAGCTCCGCAGCTCGCACTCCTCGCGGCGACAGCGACAGCAGCGCTGACAACCAGCTCCTCGAGCAGTCAGATTTAGGGGAAGAAGCGGTGGCTAGTCAGGCACCTACTTTGCCCGTGACCGTCACTCCGCGACCCGTACGTACTACTCGTGGGAAAGTTCCGATAAGGTATAATGACTACGACCTTGATTTTTCTATGTACGCTCATCAAGAAGCTGAACCGCAGACTTACCAGCAGGCTATGTCCTCTCCTGACAGTATGAATTGGCAGGAGGCTATGCAAAGGGAATACGATTCCCTCATGCTAAATAGAGTATGGAAGTTGGTAGAGCGTCCTAAAGATACCAATATTGTCAAGTGCAAATGGGTGTATAAATTGAAATATGATTCTTCAGGTAAGTGTAAGCATAAGGCACGTCTCGTTGCTAGAGGATTTTCACAAAAGGAAGGTATTGATTACAATGAGACTTTCTCGCCTGTTGTAAGACACTCTACCCTCAGATTATTATTTTCTCTTGCAAATGATTTAAATTTGGATATAGAACATTGGGATGTTGAAACAGCTTTTCTGAATAGTAATCTTAATGAATTAATTTACATGGAACAGCCTGAAGGTTTTGCACATGATAAGACCAAAGTATGTATGTTAGTTAAAAGTATTTATGGTCTCAAGCAATCTAGTAGAATGTGGAACTTAAAGGTGAATGATGTTTTGACTGCAAATGGTTTTGTACAAACAAAAACAGAACCATGTGTTTATGTGAAAAAATGTGGCAAAGAACTGACAATAGTATCACTTTATGTAGATGATTTTTATGTTTTTACAAATAGTGCTACTACTAAATCTAATTTGTATAAGCTCTTAGAATGTGAGTTCACTGTCAAGAACTTAGGTCCCCTAAAGAACTGTCTAGGTATGACTGTAACTCGGGATAGATCTAAAGGTACTTTAATTCTAGATCAGTCTGAATATATCAAAAGGCTGCTAGTAAGGTTTGGTATGCAGGATTGTAAGCCTGTCTCTACCCCTATGGTATCTAATAGTAGGTTAGAGAAGGCAGATCCAAAGGACTGTCTAGACAATGAAAAATATAGGTATAGAGAGTTTCTTGGCAGTTTGATGTACTTGTCTGTATGTACGCGCCCAGACATATCGTATTCATGTAGTCAACTGAGCCAATTTAATCACGGTTTTGATAAGACGCACTGGCTTGCTGCAAAACGCATCCTTAGATACCTGGCAGGGACTTTAAACTATGCTCTATGTTTTTATAGATGTCATAATTTGAATTTAATGACTGCTTTTGCAGATGCTGATTGGGCAAACGATAGAGTAGATAGAAAATCGTATTCAGGCTATGTAGTTAGACTAGGGAAAAATGTAATAAACTGGGAATCTCGTAAACAAAAATGCGTGGCACTCTCAAGTACAGAAGCCGAATACTTAGCGATTGGAGATGTTTGTAAAGAACTATGTTTTATTAAAAGTTTTTTTAATGAAGTAATAGATATTAAAATAGATATAAAGTTGTACAATGACAATCAGAGTACTATAAAACTTTTGAAAATTGTAGAGTTTTGCCACAAACGTACAAAACATATAGATGTAAGATATCATTTTGTAAAAGATCTGATACAGAAAGAATTTTTAACTGTAAATTACTTGTCGACTGATAAAATGACTGCGGATGTTTTGACAAAATCTTTGTGCTCTACCAAACACAAAACGTTTACTAACCTCTTGAATGTAAGGGATAAGTTAGATGTTAAATTAAGTTGAATTATATTGTCTTGTGTTATGTGTTGAGAGTTTAGTGACTCTACATTAATTTGTGACTTGAATTTAATGTGAAGTAAGACTAGGATTATGAATATAATTGTGAATTTTATTGATGATGTTTAGACTGAAACATGTAAAACATAAGGGGAAGTGTCGGATTGTATGTTTTAGCATGTTAGTTTTAGAACGTAACTGTCACTGTCATTTCTTTTTGGTTTTCTGGTTCGCTTCCGACTCCCCATCTTACTCTGTGGTCTGTGTGTGAACCCCATGTACTATAAAATTGAAATCTTTATATTATAAATTAATCCTGTATTTTGCTGATATTTTGTGGACGAAATATAAAGCCAAATACCAACCGCAGCTGAGTGTTTTTCATCTTTCCACTGAAATTAACACCGCCTAGATAATCCCATGATTATACGAATGCTAAACTAGAATGCTATTAAAATATCTAGGTATTATATTGCTCAGTCTCACCCGATCAGCGTCCTTGTTGAATTTGATGTGTGTGCCATCCTGAAATGTTATACAGAGTATTATTAACACTACGCAGCACACCAGCACACTAGACAAGGATTGTGCAGTTCATCTATGTGCGTGTGTATTATTTGTGAGTACGTAGTAGGAGTTTCCTTGCGTGATCGAATCAGAAATGAAGACATCCGCATGAGAACCAAGGTTACCGACGTAGCCTGAAGAGAAGAGAGAGAATTGCCAGACTTAAGCAGCAATGGGCAAGGCACATTGCTCGCAGAATGAATGGCCGATGGTGTCGAAAAGTTCTGGAGTGGCAACCGCGAACCGGAAGACGCAGCGTTGGTAGGCCTCCCGCCAGGTGGACCGACGACATCGTGAGAGTCGCGGGTAACCGGTGGATGCAAACGGCAGGTTGCCGTTCCTTAAGGCGTTCTATGGGGCAGGCCGTTGTCCAGCAGTTGACGAAGGACAGGACTTATGCCTATGGCTGATGATGAATGAGACCACGTTGTGTTAGAGTGACGACGTTACTCACAACTGCCTGCCGCCGCGCTATGTACGCCAGGTAGCGGCCGCGCCGCGACGCCGGCAATAGCACACTGCCTGCCTGCACCTCGTCGCCCATCTAACATTAACATACGAACAGTATGATACATATAACAGGGTTAACAAAAAAAAATCTTACTAGTCCGTCAGACTTCCAAGAAATATTGGACACAATCATATTTTTTCTTTTTTCACGTAAATAAAAAATGAAGACACATTCATTCAGTCACATTGCAGTAGGTACATTTTTTACCGGAAAGTGACGTCACAAGCCCCCAGTTACGATCTTTGTCGCATTTTATCTTCTTCAATTTTTATTAATTTGAGAAAACAAAAAACACGTATCCAATATTTTTCGCTAATCTAACTGATGGACTAAAGAGATTTGTATTATACACTCCTTTGCAAAAAAAACGGGCACCTTAGGAAATTTACGTTCTAAGGTCGATTTGAGTTAATTCAATGAAATTTAATTGTTTGACGTAGTCTGTATACTTATAATCGTGTAAATTAATACGCGTGAAGTGAACTGTGGCAATTTAAAAAAAAAATCTATGAATTCTTTAAAACCGATGTACACGGCCAAACAATAAGAAGTGGTCGGCAATAAAGACAAGCAGATTTTTTTACTTTGTTTAATTAAATAAAGTTACAAATGTAATAACCTAATAACGAGTGTGACCTCCTCTTGCCAAAATCACAGCTTGAATCCTTCTGGGCATGCTTTCCACGATGTTTTTAATGACGTTTTGAGGAATACGTTCCCACTCTTCTGCAATGACTCTTTTTAGCTCCCTGATGTTTTGTGGAGCATGTTGCACTGATCTTTAGAACATCCCAGACATGCTCAATTGGATTGAGGTCAGGACTTCGAGCTGGCCAATCTAAACGACGGATCCCAACTTCTTGCATGTCCGCTTCCACGTCGCCAGAACGGTGCGGGCGAGCATTGTCGTCCATAAAAATGGAATCTTCCCCAAGTGCAGTCAATGCGGGTTGTGCATATGGAATTAGGACTTCCATTATGTACCGGTGTGCATTAAATGTTCCATTTTCTATGAGAACTAACTCCGTACGCCCCGTCGAATTAATTGCTGCCCAAAACATAACGGAGCCTCCGCCATAAGGAGTGATTTCTTCGAAACACACTTCCGCATAGCGTTCCCGTGGTCTTCGTAGCACTCGCCGGCGTCGGTCCTCTCCACACAAAGAGATTCTAGCTTCATCAGAAAACAATACTTTATTCCAGTCCTCCAGAGTCCATGAAGCACAGTTTCGAGCAAACTGAAGTCGAGCAACACGGTGCTCACGGAGTAATTTAGGTCCCCGAGCCGGGCGGTAACTCCTGATATTGGCAGCCAAAAGCCTCCTCCTGACGGTCCACAAGCTAACTTCTACTCCTCTTACTTCTTCAAGGCTCTTCTTCAGGTCCACACTTGACGCCTTACGATTCCGCAAGGCCTGACTCACCAAAAAGCGGTCATCTCTTGGTTCTGTGCGTCGTTTTCTTCCCGAACCGGGTCTTCTTTTGACCGAACCGGTCTCTTGATACCGTTGCCAAGTCCTCTGGACAGTTGAACGACTCACATTTAGCCACTGAGACACGTAAGTTTGCGAACAACCTTCTTCAAGTAGGGCTATAATTTTACCGGCCCTTATCGCTTTATCACTCATGTCAAAAAGTGGTATTTAATGTAAAAAGAAAGATGAAATTGTTTAATTTGCAGAAAATATCCAAAAAGTTTTAAAATTTTAGTAATCAGTAATAAAATCGTTTCAGCAATTCGCGCCATTAGTAAAGCAATTTTACAATAATCTACAATAATCATTATTTTCCTTTTGTTAATTTCAAAATTTAAATTTGAATGTAAAGTAGAAGGTGTTCCCACATGGTGCTGAGCTGAAGCCAACTGAAGTATTCCAATCACAGGCAATCGCTTGCACACTTTATACCTCCGTGGAATAATGATTGGAGTTCATTAAGACTAATTGGACGTAAAGAAACATTTATCGGAACAATAAAACTATAGGCTCAGCATCGCGGACTGAGATTATTATAAGATGAAGAAACCGCGAAAAAAAAAACCATACCCACTTTATTGTGAACTGGAGGATACTGGAGGATCGCGTAACTCATTTGTATTTATGCCAAATTACAGTCTTCTAGTTGTTAACTACGAAACCCATAAAATTACGTGAAACGAGAACGACCATATTATTATTTTCTACGTTCATTGAACTTTTTTTTTTTCTTTATTTACCAGTTACAAAAAAAAATATTACATTAGTTTACGCAGAATAGCATTACTAAAAATTTGATTTTGGCATAGCAACACTCGTTAGCTGTCAATCAGTCAATCTGACAGTTAATTTCCAAACATTGTCAAATGTCAAAATTACGAAATAGACGCTGATGCATTCTTTTGTAATTAAAACGATCAATAATCTTTAATTTTAACATAGTTTAACTTTAAAACCCGCTTAAACTTCTTCTAAATAACACACAGTGTGTTATAAATGGAAAACATGGCGGAAATGTGCACTGCTTGCCTGTGTAGTGGAAGAAATTTATATTACATTGGCGAGACTGCATTCTACCACTTATATTCGCAAATTTTGAATGAAATACAAGTAAGTATGCGTGTTTATGTACTTTATTATATTGTTCCAGACTGTTGTTATAGTTTATAACCTTCTAATGTGTAAAATAAGCTATTTTTGGATATTTAATACCCATTGTTAGATTACTGAAAACCAACTATTTATGTTACGAGTTTTGCGTGCAGATTTGTTTTAAATGTAAGTTTAGACTGCGAGCTGACCTGTAAATAGCTGCGTAAAAGCATCCCAAGACTGATGACTTTGTCAATAGTGTTATGGACAAAAGAAATAACATACAAAGTTGAAAGTGCAATGACACATTTTGCCAACATCATGGCATGTCAATTAAAACAAAGAAGAAGTTTATATCAGTAAGTTATACTTCCTACAAGTAGGCACAAGTTCGTATTCGTATTTTATAAGTTGTACAAAATCAACCACACACAAGAATAAAAATAGTAGGTACCTAGTTGATTGTTGGCATAGTCATAGATTACTTAGGCCATCACTAAGAAGAGGTTTTGACAGTTTTGTCATAAAAAAGTATGTCAAATCTTTACTAAGTGCCGGCTTAAGATAATCATTAAACATCTCTTGAGTACCGCAGTTACAGATTAGAATAAATTATGCCTAACAAGGACTGACAAAGTTACCAGTATACGAGTTTTAGGTATAACAAGTAAACCTTCAAACCCAGAACAGACTTTTTTTCAAAATAAATCATCATCTGCCTAGCCTTTTCTCAACTATATTGGGGTCAGCTTCCAGTCTAACCGGATGCAGCTGAATACCAGTATTTTACATGGAGCGACTGCCTATCTGACCTCCATAACCCAGTTAATACTAGGGAATACAATACCCTTTGGTAAGACTGGATGTCAGAATTTCAGGTCACTGACTACCTGTAACGACTGCCAAAGATCTATATTATGACAGCCGGGACCAACAGCTTAACGTGCTTTCCGAGGCACGGAGGAAACTCGGTATGTCGGGTGGTCACCCATCCACAGACCGACCTAGACAAGCACAGCTTTACCTAAAGATCGACCTGAGTGGCAGTTCTTATTAAGCCACGAGCTCCTCCTTTTTTTCAAAATAAATGAAGGGAGTAAAATATTGTCTGTTGCACAGGTGTATGACTCGTCCCCATTCTACATCAGAGTGTGCTGGGAGTGCGTGGCTCACATGCGCCGCTGGAGCAAGTTTAAGGAGGCAGCCAAGAGATCGTACACACAGCTGCAATATGTACAGCAGGTCAGTGGTTACTACTTTGTTTACTAGCTTCCGCCTCATCATAAAACATGCCCATTAATGTTCCCACTGCTGGGACACAGACCTCTTCTTAGCGTGTCGATGACAATTTAAATTGAGTCGGACCAAAATTTGGCGACGAGTTTGGTACTTTCAGTGGCCTCCATCAGCTCCTGTGATGTGCAAGTAACAGGACAGGCTGGACACGATATCAAGTGCCCCATAGTTTGTGGGGCTAGACCACATTTACACTCCAGGGCAGATTCATCTATGAATCTCCACCTGAACAAGTTTTCCTTGTGTTGAGGATTAGGGTTCCATGCATTGAAATAAAAGCGGTTTATACAAGATAAACGTTGTTTTATTTAGCAGAGCTGAGATCCCACACAGCGGACATGAAAAAGCGCGGGGAACTACTCTTTTGACACACACTAACATTGACAGATAAAAACATATCATAGAGAAATAGAGGAGGGCGCATTTTAATCTCAACACCCCCCCTAAATGTGCACTCCCTTACACATACCAATTAGTTTCCTTAAAAACTCAAACTGGGGCCTCGGAAGGCTTTTGGTGAACATATCAGCCGCCTGTAATTTTGTTTCACAATACACAATATTCATAACATTTTTGAGATAATTTTCTCTCACATAATGGTACTGGACATCTATGTGTTTAGATCTTTTGTGGAGGTTGGCGCCACGAATGAGTTTGATAGTACTCTGGTTATCAATCAGCAGATCTACATTAGTTTCTGTATAACCAATTTCTTTAATTAAATTCTTAATCCATACAACTTCTTTCGTGGCAGCACAAGCAGCTAAGTATTCTGCCTCTGTTGTCGAGAGAGCAATACATTTTTGCAGTTTAGTGTTCCATGTGATGGCCCCACCATTCATTACAAACACATATCCAGTTACAGATTTACGAGTCATCACACAATTGGCATAATCAGCATCACTAAAACCCTTAATATTAAGTGAGTTTTCCTCAGTACCTGTCTCATAATGTATGCCCAAGTCTCTATTTAATTTTAGATATTTGAAAACTTTCTTAACAGCACCCCAGTGTACATTATTGAAACTGTTTAAAAATCTACTAAGTGAGCATACTATGTAGTAAATATCTGGCCTACAACCTATAGCAGCATACATAAGTGAGCCTACTGCCTCGCGATAAGGCACATCTGGCATTTCAGCTGATCCTTCACAATTAACTAACTTTACATTAGGGTCAGCTGGCACTAAACTTGGTTTACATAGATCCATTCCAAACTTATTCAGCAGACTGTTAATGTACCTAGTCTGATGTACAAAAATAGATCCATCCTTATCAAAATCTAATTCTAATCCCACAAATTGTTTTGGGCTCATTACAGTCACCTCAAAATGTTTTTCCAGCTTGTTTACAAACTTGTCAATTAACTCTTTATTTTTACACAACAACAGCCCATCATCCACATACAGAACTAAGTACAAGGGAACATCCTGTTGCAAAGACACATACAAGCATCTATCAGATTCACAATTTGTAAAATTATTTTCCTTCATGAAGGAGTCAAACTTATGGTTCCAGCACCTGGGTGACTGCTTCAAACCATACAAAGATTTATTTAGTTTACAGACTAACCCATTTGTATTCAATCCAGGTGGTGGTTCCATATAGACTTCCTCATCAAGGACACCATACAGAAAAGCAGTCTTAACGTCAAACTGAGTCATATACAATTTTTCCCTAGCTGCCAGTGAGAGCATAATTCTAATGGTATCATAACGCACAGTCGGTGAGAAAGTCTCGTCATAATCAATACCCTTTTCTTGGGTGTAACCCTTTGCACATAGCCGAGCTTTGTATCTCATGGTATCATCAGCATTCTGCTTGATCTTGTAAACCCATTTACAACCGATTAGCTTCTTATCTTCCGAACGCTCCACGAGCTCCCATGTCTTGCATGTATCATGAGACTTTAGTTCCTCACTCATTGCAGCAATCCATTTTTCAGAATCTTCACTCTTAACAGCTTCATTATAAGTACTAGGCAGTACCTCAACCAGATTAGCCTCTGCCATCATGGCTCTATTCGGCCGCTGCCTCAGATTGTATCTTCTTGTTTCTGTTTTCTCTTTTCCATTATCTTCGACTGGTCTGTCTTGTTCTTGAATCTCTGTGCTTTCCTTCTTTTCCTCTACTGTTGCTCTGTTTATCATACTTTGATAGAAGTCCTCAAAAGCGTCATATTCATAGTCCTGTGATTCTATACTTTTGTCTTGATCACTCTGGTCACTATCAAGAGCCAGTAGGTACTCAGATCTTTCATCACTTAAAGAAGGAAGCTCATTTTCATTGAAAATGACATCTCTTGACACAGTCACTTTCTTTGTCTCCGGATCAAACAACCTGTAGTTGTTAGAGTTACCTTCATAACCAACTAGAAGCAGCTTCTTGCTTTTCGGTTCTAGTTTGTTTCGCTTCTCTTTAGGTACATGCATGTAAGCTACAGAGCCAAATGTTCTTACATGAGTCAAACTAGGCTTTGCTCCAGCCCATAACTCAAACGGAGTCTTCTCATCTCTAGATCTTCTGTTCATCAGATATACAGCTGCTTGCACCGCTTCCGCCCATAGATAAAGAGGTAAATGTCGCGCATACAGCATGGACCGGGCACACTCCATGATAGTTCGGTTTGCCCTCTCACTCCTGCCGTTCTGTTGTGGCGTATAGGGGGCAGTATATTCTAATTCAATACCTTTTTCAGCTGCATATTTTCTAAACTCATCATTGCAATACTCCTTGCCATTGTCACTGTGTAACAGCTTCACTTTGGTGTCGAACTTATTCTCAAGTAGCTGTACATACCTCTGGAAAGCCTGGAAAGCCTCACTTTTGCGCTTCAGAAAGTACACAGTGATGAAACCAGATGCTGCATCCAGGAACGTAATAAAGTATCGAGCCCCTCCAACAGATGGCGTGGGCATAGGACCACACAGGTCACTATACACTTTATGCTTCACTACTTCCGATGAGCACTTCTTAAAAGGCAGTCTATGTTGCTTGCCGAGCACACAAGCTTCACAGAAAAAGTCACTCAGGTCACTTACTGGAGGCAAATGTCCATTTTGCACCATTTCACGCAATGTTTTTATATTCACGTGTCCGAGACGCTCATGCCACTGTTTTAGAGTGACAACATTTGCTTGACAGTCCTCAGTGATGGTCTTAACGAGCATTCTGTATAGATTATTACTTTGTTTAACAGCAGTAGCGGCTACAGTCCCATCACTATTTTTTATCAATGCAAGGTCCTTGTTTTTGGTCACTGTAAAACCTTTTGAGGTTACAACACCTTCAGAGAACAAATTCCTCTTCAAATCAGGCACGTAGAGCACATCATTGATGGTGGAGTCATACCATTCACCGTCCAACAATTTCTTTATTTTAATTGTTCCCGAGCCTTGCACTGACAGTTCACTTTTGTCACCTAGCCTCACACAGTTACACTCTGGCTTGAAATCAGAGAAATAATCGCGCCGATATGTCATGTGGGCAGATGCTCCACTATCCAGGAGCCATATCTCTCCATCTTCTATGGTATTCACCTCGAGCTGAGTGGTGAAAGCAGATTCTTTCTTTGAGCCACTGGATTTTGAGCTGGGTCGAGAACTTGCATGAGAATGCTTATTCGAGTCACTGGGGTGTGAGCTAGAACGGCAATCTCGAGCATAGTGCCCCTTTTTCTTGCATTTAAAACACTTCACTGATTTTAAAGGTTTCTCCGCAGCAAGTGCTATTTCTGCTTTTTCTTCCTTACTTTTAAAGTTCAATTCCTCGTCCAAGAGGCGCGCCGTAAGGTTAATTACAGTTTGTTTACTTGGTTCCAATGACAGCCAAGCTTGTCGCACCATCCGATAGCGCTCAGGCAGTGATCCCAGTATTTTGGTCACAATGGCTATTTCAGAGATCGTCTCTCCAGAATCTTTCAACTGCTTTGCTATATTTTCGATCTTTGAGATGTGTTCAGCGACACTGTCACCCTCATTGAACTTTACAGTGTGAAACTTCTCGTGCAACAACATTTTGCTATTTTCACTTTTCTGGTCATAAACAGAGTCCAGCTTGTCAAATATCGCTTTCGACGTATCGCAAGTCTCAATTAGGCTTATCTGACTTAATTCCATGCTCGACGTAATGATATACATCGCCTTCGCAGCCTCTTTTTGCCATTCTTTGACGTCGGTTCCAGCCGGCGAAATCGAAGAGGTTATGTGGTCGCCCAGCCCTTTGGCCTTCAGGGCAAGTGTTGTTTGGAATTTCCATTGTCTATAATTGTCGCCTGCGAACCTTTTCGCAGCTGCGATACCCAGACCTCCAAGATCCATCGTGATTTACGTCGTCGTACAAAACCACGTGCACCGACGCAACTCTCACGTCACAGATCGAGTCCAACAACTGTTCGCACTTTATTTTTCACTCGCGTAGCACTGGGCCCATAACCTGTTGAGGATTAGGGTTCCATGCATTGAAATAAAAGCGGTTTATACAAGATAAACGTTGTTTTATTTAGCAGAGCTGAGATCCTACACAGCGGACATGAAAAAGCGCGGGGAACTACTCTTTTGACACACACTAACATTGACAGATAAAAACATATTATCATAGAGAAATAGAGGAGGGCGCATTTTAATCTCAACACCTTGCTTCAGCCTATCGATGTCCAGAGTCTGTTTAGAGACTTCCAGGTTAGCCATGGCAACTTGTGTCCAGGTTGATTTTCGGCAAGTGGCACAAATGAATCGGTAGGGAAAAACTATCTCGCCACAATTTCTTTCCTTAGAGCGTTCGCCAGTGAGCCCCGTACAGGCCTCCTCTCTAAGAGAGGGAGTCGGCTATAATCTACCACGCGGGCCCAGTGCGGATTAGAAGATGTCACAAGTCTTCGAATTTTTGGTTCTAGGACATGACGGTTTCCTCACGATGTTTTCCTTCACCGTTTTTGAGAGCAGTGGTGATGAAATAAAATAAATTACACAAAGTAATGCGCCTGCCTGGGTTCGAACCCACGACTTACAGTTCGTAAGTTGGGACTGCTACCACTAGGCTACCGCTGCTCTCATTCATCATAATTTCAGCCAAAAGACGTCCACTGCGTCTCGCATCCAGCGGGTCCCCGCAATCTTCACCAGGTCATCGGTCCACCTAGTGGGAGGCCTTCCAATCCCACGCAACGTCTTCCGGTTCGCTTCCTAGCTTCCGACTACTCCTTCGCTATTATTTTCTGATTAATTTCCCTACAGGATCCAAGACAGTTAAGGTGAATCCGACAAGGTAGCCAGCAAAATTCAAATCTTACTTGTTTTATCAAAAAAAATACGATAGTAAAACGTGTACTTAACATTTATGATAGATTTCACAACGCTGGTATTCTGATAGGGCCCAAGGTGACGCCACAGTCACGGAAAAACAAAAATTAACAATAATTAATACCTACAATATTCCAGAACAACTTCGAACAACAGCCAGAACCTTCGCACCTGGTGATATCACACGCTTACAACTACAGCTACCCTGAGCCGCATGAAGACTTAAAGATCAAGACCGAGGCTGTTGATGGTGATGATGAAGCACATCAGTGTGAGACGGATGGTGATGACAGGGTACAGGACGTCAAGATGGAAGAGACGCATCGTGAGCCTGAGACTTTTGCTCATAATCTAGATGTGGAACCTAAGAAAAAGCGAAAGAAGGTTGCAAAGGTAAGGTCCTTTACAAATAATAATGTATCACGGCTGTAAACCGCGAAGGGTTTTTACTTTAGTTTAACTAGGCTTTTATCCGCACTTTGGGCCATTGTGCGTGATGTTTAAAGAATACCTACTCCAACCAACATAGGTCGTCCCAGAATAGGGGATCGGACAAAAAAAAACTAATTAGTCCGTCAGATAGATTTCCAAAAATTATTGGACACGTATTTTTTCTTTTTTCACGTAAACTTAAAATGAAGACGATACAGTGCTTCGAAAACTCGTGTGACGTCATATGATAGTACATTTTGTACCTTCAAGTGACGTTTCAAGCCCCACTCCATGATCTTTGACGCGCTTTATCTTCGTCAATTTTTATTGATTTGATAAAACAAAAAACACGTGTCCAATATTTTTCGATAATCTAACTGACGGACTAAACAGAATTCTGTTTTTTTGAGTCAGTCCGATCCCCTATTGCAGCAGCCTTCCCAGACTGTTGCAGGCTTCCGGGAGAGTTAATGGGGATCGTAGAGTTTGTGCCCGGTTATCTGCCACGCTCCTGCACTCTAGGAGTACGTGCCGTGGCATTTCTTTTTCTGCACAGTGGGCTATCTGTTACACCTATCATCACTATCACTACATATTATAGTATTAATAAAACAAAGTCACTTCCCGCTGTCTGTCCCTATGTATGCTTACATCTCTAAAACTACGCAACGGATTTTGATGCGGGTTTTTTTAATAGATAGAGTGATTCAAGAGGAAGGTTTTAATACCTTGTTTGCACCCGTGCGAAGCCGGGGCGGGTTACTAGTGTTAAATAGATGTTTGTTCAAGGAACAGTGACCCGTTAAGATTCCTATGATTTTACGGATTTTGTCTATATTGCCGCGAAGGGTTATAATAGTAGTACACACGGCTACACATCAAGCTATACATTTCCAGTTTACGCTGAACTCGCACTATACAGAAATCCTATACAATGCGAGACCAGCTTATACTGGAAATGCATAGCTTGATGTGTAGCCGTGTGTACTAGCTGATGCCCGCGGTTACACCTGCGTGGACGTGCGTTTTGCCACAGTAACGATAAATCACGTGTGAAAATATCCATACTAATATTATAAATGCGAAAGTAACTCTGTCTGTCTGTTACTCAATCACGCCTAAACTACTGAACCAATTTGCATGAAATTTGGTATGGAGATATTTTGAATTTGATACCCGAGAGAGGACATAGGCTACTTTTTAATAATAAAAAAATACTTTATTCAAGGGGTTGAAAGGGGGGTACGAAAATATTACTTTTAGTCGCGATAACCGGCATCGGCAGCGATAACCGACATCCGCGCGGTTGAAACCGCGGGCATCAGCTAGTTAAAAAATATTTTGATGCTTTGACTAAATACTTACACCAATCTTTTCCAGCAGCCCGTAAAAGAGAAACCCAAAAAGAAAGCCAAGCCCAAAAGAGAAAAGATACCCGTAAACAAAAAGATAAGGGTGAAGAAGAAACGCAATCCATCACCAGCCTCCCTGCCTGATGATCACTTGGACGGTAATGATGACACGGAAGGTGATGGTGAAATAAAGGATGTTGGTGATGATCTGGTGAAGGCGGATGAACCTTTCGTTAAAGAGGTAACATGGTTTTTAATTTGTTAAAGCGCTAACAGCACCAAAGTCAAATCAAATCTCATTTATTCATACTAGGCTGAAAATCAGCACTTTTCGAACGTCAAAATTTACTTTACTTTACTTATTTACACATAACAATGCAAAAATTTTAAAAAGAAAACTAAGAACTAAACACAAAATTGAGTGTGTATCTCACGGCTGCACCAAATAGGACCAGTTCAGCAAACTGCCGAGCAACTAGTACCCGACGATGGTTTTCAACTGGCCCTGACATGGTGATGTGACGGAAGTAAAACAGCCTTGTACTTTGTGTTATTAGTTAGTAATGTGTATGGATAGATACTTATAAATTATATGCAGAATAAGTGTACAATTAGATATATAAAAGAAAGTCGTGTTAGTTACTCCATTTATAACTCATGAACGGCTGGACGGATTTAGCTGAAAAAATTTTTTAGGTATGGTAGTAGGTAGGGTAGTAGATAGGTAGGTAGAAAAAACGCATTGCAACGCATGCGCGGGTTCAGCTAGTAACAAATAAGACTTCTTAGTAATAAAATAATAATAATAATAAAATATATTATAAAATACAAATACGAGAAAAGTGCAAGACAAAACAAAAACAGAAAATCAAGGTAGGTACGCACTAAATGCGATTATAATTGTTTGCGGTGGGTACAAACTACAAACGTACGTAAAATATATTGTGACGGGAGTTGGGTTAAATTATGCAAACGTGAGTAAACAAGGTGGATAAAAGATGTATAAAAGGTAAGCTAGTTTAAAAAGTTAATATTTTAAATATTTCAAGGTGCTAAGGTTTGATGGGTAGGTTGAAAAGTTTGTAAAAAATCATATAATTGAGGTATTCTGAGCGACCAACTTCCGTTGCGAATCAGTTAGATACTGCTTAGATACTGCCGTAAACGTCTTCTGAATGTATCTATTGTGCTGGTCACTCTAATCGGTGGTGGCAGGTTATTCCACACTTTGGAAGCCGCATAACGAAAGCTACCCCTGAATGCCACTGTGTTGTGTGACTGGGTCGATAGTTGTTGTGAGCATTGCCGTCTTTCACATTCGCGTCTGCTAGTTATCCAACTTAGTTTATTAAACAAGTACTCCGGTTTCTTATATTTAATAATTCCAAACAGGAGGCACGCTAGGTGTAACTTCCGTCTGGACTTCATTTTTAGTGAGAAATGTCAAATCAAAACTCATTTATTCAAACTAGGCTGATAATCAGTACTTTTCGAAGGTTTTTATCCACGTTAAGTTTACTTTACTTTACTATTTACATTTTTATAAGACAGTCCCCCAAAACGCCCACCCATCGACACTTCCTAGTGTTTAGCTGGAAAGAAGAAGTGGCGGAACAAACTCCCCAGCACACATCTGTCTGTTAGGTTAAACGCACCAGATTCTATACAGTAGTAAGGTGTAAGTTAATATTACGATTTACTACAAACACAAATCTATACTATTATTATTATTATAAAGAGGTAAAGTTTGTGTATTTGTTAAATTATAAGGGGTAATCTCGGGATTTCTTTCTTTCACCAATAGAAAGCCACATTATTGCTGAGTGTCATAGGCTATGTTTTTATCCCTGTATTCCCTCGGGAACGGGATCTACGCGGGTGAAACCGCGGGACGTCCGCTAGTCAATAATAAAAAAAGTAAATATGTAATTACATATAAAAAAATATATAACATAACATCAACAAACAAATTTTGGAGAAAGAACATAAATAACAAACATTGTCTTGTGTTTAACCTTTTGACCGCCACGGTCAAGTATAGACGACACACTTGACGTATACTTGACTGTGGCGGTCAAGAGGTTAACTCAGCGAACAACTAAAAAAAAAAAAAAAAAACTATTGTATATTATTACTAGCTGACCTGGCAGACGTCGTCCTGCCCGGACAACAGCGCCACCTACCGGCTCCATTTGTGAATCTAAAACATTCTCGAATCCACTGGAACGCACATAAAAAAAATCATCCAAATCGGTCCAGCCGTTTAGGAGGAGTCGGTGATATACACACGTACAGTAGAATTATATATATAAAGACAGGATAAATAATATAGAAAATGTTTGTCTTCTTTCAGAGTATAAGACTGAATGGCGTGTCCAAGGCAAGTAAGAAGGTCCCTCCCAAAGAGGATCCCCTCCCGGAGAGGCCGCAGTGTGCGGAGTGCGGGAAACACTTTAGTTCGCGCAAGACTTACCGATATCATTTGAAGTGAGTACAACGAACAGCTTTGGTAATCGGCCTCATAGCCAACTTCCGCTAAGATTGGCCGCCGTGACCGAAAACGGTCAGGAGGACCAATACATGTCACAGTCAAAACTGTTAACCAGTCAAAACTACTTTTGACCGGTCAAAACTATTATAACAAACTAGCTTTTGCCCACGGCTTCGCCCGCGTGGATGTCGGTTCAACTACAAAAGTGACAATTTTCCATACAAACTTTCATCCCCCTTTTCACCCCCTTAAAGGTTAAATTTCCAAAAACCCCTTCTTAGTGCTCCCCTACATTATAATAGGAAGCCGTGTGCAAAATTTCACATTCCTAGCCCCAGTAGTTTCGGCTGTACGTTGATATGTCACCCAGTCAGTTCTCCTTTTATATATATAGATTATTAGGTGGTTTCTGTTTTATTTCTCTACTAAATTATACTCGTAATAATCTAAATGTCGTTAGGAAACTTATTAGGTTCGTTAGATTTTTTTTTGATCCTTTCAATAATCTTGTACTATAGCTAACATTTATTTCATTAAAATAAACGCGTTCTAACTCGAAAATTATGCCGCGGGAAGATAAAATCAGAATAAACACTATTCTATGTGGTAATCCAGGTTATAAACTGTGTACCAAATTTTATTCAAATATAATAAACATCCATCCATCCATACATACAAACTTTTGCGTTTATAATAGTAGGAAGTAGGATTATGCTGTTTGTTAGAACATATATTAACCCATGTCGTTTTTGCAGTGTCCTCCACAAAGGACAGAACCGCTACCCGTGTCCCCGTTGCGGCAAGGTGTACCAGTGGAAGTCCAACCTTGGACGACATCTGCGTAGCCATAAGGTTGGTGCCGCATAAAACTTTCTCTGCCTAATTTAAAATGTCATTTACTAGTGACCCGCCCCGCTTCGCACGGGTGCAAAAAAGGTATAAAACCTTCCTCTTGAATCACTCTATCTATTAAAAAACCCGCATCAAAATCCGTTGCGTAGTTTTAAAGATCTAAGCATACATAGGGACAGACAGCGGGAAGCGACTTTGTTTTATACTATGTAGTGATAGTGAAAACTTCTTTAGCGGCGTTGTGCATTTTTTTTTTGAGATGGGTAAAAAATGTTAAACTCGCGTCAGGACACGTGACCTGATCGTAAGACGGCGCAGGGCGCTTGCGCGAATGTTCGCGTGTCTCTAACGTCTTTTCTTTTTTGGTGGGTGGAAAATCATCAAATAACCCCCCCCCCCCCCCCCCCCCAGGGGAGTGTCAGACTTCTATTAACTAAAAACCAACCCATTCCTTCTTCGCCCTCGTGCCGAGGCTAACTGAGGTCGTAGGCCACTGCGCATGTGCAAATAATGGGGTCGTGATTGGCCAGCGCCTGGATATAAAAATGGGAACATTTTGGTGGTAAAATCATTCCGACTGAAGTCGTAGCTGGATTCGACTAGATACATGCACACACACACATAATATAGTCAAAATCAAAATCAAAAATCATAATTCATTTATTCAAACTAGGCTGATAATCAGCACTTTTCGAAGGTCAAAATTTACTTTACCTACTTTACTACAGTGAAACTTGGTTAACTGGGTCTTGGATAAGTGAGAAACCTCTATACAGTCTATATCTAGTACAGTCATATTCAGTCAGTCGTAAGTATAGTATAGTCATGTTAGTACTCTAACATAGTAAAGACAGTAGAGTGTATAGTGTCTACATTATAAAGGGAACCTCTGTGCAAAATTTCAGCTTTCTAGGTCCAAGGGTTTGGGCTGGGCGTTGATGAGTCAGTCAGTCAGTCAGTCAGTCAGTCATAGGCGAAAGGAATGTAAAACACTTGTAACATCAAGCCTGATGGGCTTAGGCAGAGCTAATGCTATCTTAAAAAACGCTTAAAACATCGTAATAATAACTAAATCTGACACTAATCGAAATAATATTACAATATTTACGTATCGTCACTAACACTGCACTATTTTTCGTTGTCTCGCACATATTCCAAAATATTTAAAAATGCAGAACATTAATGTTCAAGTTTTCACTTCTGCCGGCACTCCCGGAGTGCAACCCGTTGTTTTTTGTACCTATAATTATTATTTACGTTTTCTTGTATATCCTTATCGACAAACTACACGTAAAAGCCAAACCGAAGTTAACGGTTTTTAAAACGGTTAGCCAGTTATGGACATTCATTTTATCCTCAATGCATACATAACATTAAGCCTCTAATACCCGTAGGGTACGGCAGAGCCGCAGAGGTACCTATACCTACCTAATAGGCGAGCCACAAATCCAGGCTCCGTGGCTGCTATTGAAAAGTTCCTAATTAAAAAATCCAACATGTTGCCCGACCCGGGAATAGAATCCGGGACCTCATTCCCAGCAGTGGCGATTGCGACCACTAGACAACGAGTCAAGGTCATTAGTTTATTTAAAACTAGCTTTTGCCAGCGGCTTTGCCCGCGTGAAAATGACGATTTTCTATACAAACTTTCATCCCCTATTTAACTCCCTTAGGGGTTGAATTTCGATAAATCCTTCGTTATTCCTTGTCTACGTTATAAAGGGAACCTCTGTGCAAAATTTCAGCGGACTTCTCTTTTTTTATTTATATAGAAGATTGTCTTTGGCGATTTCGCAACCGATTTATATGTAGGTATAATGTTTTTTGACTACAAAAATAATAAAAAAAAAATTGTTAGAATACGTAACGTTTTTCCACCCGTCCATAAAGGCACCGATGACATTGTTTTGAAGGTTCACATACTAATGAGCGCGCGTGACACACCGCGAACTGTGCGATAAGCGCCGCGTCACGTGTGACGTCATCAGCGTCATGTTTGCTGATGTCACTCACCGGTGTCTGTGTGCGTGCGTTAGTATCGAAACTACATCAACTATCATCATTTCAGCCGAAAGACGTCCACTGCTGGACATAGGCCTCCCCTAAGTGTAATTTTTGCTTAGGGGGGGTTTGCCATAATCGCCACGCTTGGCAGGCGGGTTGGCGAAAAAACAATCAACTATACGAAAAAACAATTATACCTAAGTCCCGAACCGGGGGACAGGCAGACAATAAACAGTCGTTTAAAAATATACATTTTATCGTAGTGCCTGATGTTCGCACTCACGTCATAGCAACCAGCTCACTTAAGTCTTGCTCATGATATTCCATCAGGCGTCAATTATATCGGCCAGGTGGCCCCGGCCGACGACTGATACCGTATGGTATAACATCAGTTAGTTAGGTCACTCGGTGCATAGTTCGTACAGTTCAACCGGAAGGCTTCAACGAAATAGGCGCTCGGATCAAGCGCTGAATCGGTGCGACGGGGATCGCATGGAAACATTCCACATGCGACTCGATACATCCATGAAAACAACGCTTTGATGTTGTACATAAAATTCATTCTGCCTTTACTATACTTACATCTAAGTTTACTGCCAATAGCTTATTCAATTTTGAAACAGGGCGTTTGCGCCTTTCCATTTCCTAAAAACATCAAGTTGTCAATCGACTACAACGTTGCTATAAACATTTGGTCAGGCGCAAATCATCGCATCGGTCGGAGCAACCCGACCGAATAGTAGCATGAATTGTCCCCCCAGGGAGCGACGGAGGGTACGTCAGATGATTCAATATAATCAGCTGGTATGTGGACTTAGACTCATCATAGTTTATACAGATCGACCGGTACGCCTCAATAAAATAGGCGTTGGGATCCAGCTCTAAGGGTCAACTCACACCGAAAGAGCGGCGAAGGGCAGCGAAGCGGAGCGCAGTTTCGTAGGAATTTTAACTTTATTATCATTACCATAATACTTATTATCGCATGAGAAATTCGAACGAGTCGCGCGGGATGCCCGCGGCGCCGCAGGAATTCCGGGGAATTCCATAAACGGAGCTCCGTTAAGTATTATGGTAATGATAATAAAGTTAAAATTCCTACGAAACTGAAACTGCGCTCCGCTTCGCTGCCCTTCGCCGCTCTTTCGGTGTGAGTTGACCCTAAGTCTTCATGAACGTGTGTATGAATTCTGCAAACCAGTCGACACATCCAGCCGTAGACTGATCTGGTGATGCTGCGTATTATAAAATTCATTTTTCCTTTACTACTTACATCTAAGTTCACTGCCAATAGCTCATTCAATTTCTTGAAATCTATTAAATTAAACAGGAGCTAATAAATTGCTTTGCGCCTGTATATTTCGCACTTCGTGTTGTCCATACGCAATGTTGCTATATCAATCTGTTCAGGCGCTAATTCTCACATCGGTCGGAGCAACCTGGCCGAAACTTCGCTAGCGTTTAGAAATCTCACAGAGGGAGTACGACGGACGGTACAATATACTTAATCAGCTGCTTTGTGGAATCGCTACATATAGTTTACACATATTGACCGGTACGCCTCAACGAAATATACGTTGGGATCAAGCTCTGAGACTGCGTGACCGTGTGTACGCATTCTGCAGGCCAGTCGACACATCCAGCCGTAGAATAATTTGGTCATGTTGTAAATTATAATATTCATTCTTCTTTACTATACTTCCTTTTTGACGTGACAACGTCTTATAAATTGGTTTGCCGGGTGACACTTCAAGAAACTGCGTTACGCTCCGCTCACGTTATGCGCTCACAATGAGAGCGAGTGAGAGGCACGCGTCCCTTCCACTCGGGCATGGTTAGCCCGCCTAAGAGCGAGAGAGACAGACATAAAAAGTGAAAGGCACGCGTCCCTTCCACTCGAGCACAGTTAGCCCGTTTCATCCTTCTTCCTACTATACGAATGAATATTCACATTAAAATTATTTTACCACTCAAAGTCGTTGTCACGTAAAACTTTCGCCCGTATACCGACTTTACAGGCAACCAATTTTTTTATTTTTTTATTTGGGCTTACTCTTGACCTCAATCTTGCCCTAAGGGCAGAGATGTGGTCGACGATGGATTGATTGATTTACCCAGAAGAAGCCTATTTACTCGCGACTTGAATAGATTGGGGTTATATGAACTCGGGAAAACCGACGCAGGCAGGGTGTTCCACTCCTTGGCTGTACGAATAATGAAAGCAAAACGCTTCGTACGAATGTGTGGAACATCGACAAGGTATGGGTGATAACCTGCAGTACGTCTAGTCTCTCGATGGGAGAAGGGAGATGGTGGATTAAGCTCGTGGAGCTCTTGCGCACACTCTCCGAAGTCAGTCTGTGGAAGACCGACAGACATGCAACTTTGCGGCGGTGGTACTGATACTGTTACCCTGAGTCATGCCTCTGCAGGGCAGAGGCCTCTCCCCGTGACATCCAGTTACGTCGATCTAAGACTAATCTGGACCACTGGTCGCTGGTCTTGTCCAGATCGTCTCGCCATCTTCTACGAGGTCTACCGCGACGCGTTCTGACTGTGTCAGGGCTCCAGAAAGTGGCTATTTTGGCCCACAGCTCATTGGCCATGCGGCAGACGTGCCCAGTCCAGTCCCACTTTTTCGAAATTCAACCCCTAAGGGAGTTAAATAGGGGATGAAAGTTTGTATGGAAAATCGTCATTTTTGTAATCAAACCAACATCCTCGCAAGCGAAGCCATGATGGGCATAAGCTAGGTGATACTAATAAAAATATGAACAAAAAAAAACACTGATAAATAACAGACAGAACCATACCAAACATTTCGGAAAAGTCTCGCCACACTTTTTTTTTTTTTAAAAACGTAGCCCCACACTTGAAATTTCTCCTGTATCGTGGATGCGTTTACAAACATTTAAACTCGCATACACAAACACCCAGACCCGAAACAACTATCTGTAGGTCATACAAATATTTGTTCCGTGCGGGGATCGAACCCGCTACACGCAGCGCAGCAGTCCAATCGCTCAGCCACTGCGCCAACCGTGCCGTCGAAATATCACAGAAAATGTGTGCGGATCAATAATTGTACTATAACTTGTAGGTATAATCCATTTTCCCTTCATATTTTGAAACTAGCGTAGGACAATGACGAAAAATAAACGTCTAATAAAGTGAGATCTGGAGAGCGTGCGGCCATGGGACAATAGGGGATCGGACAAAATAGTAGATTGTACACCAAGTGCATAAAACGCACCATTTTGCGCGAGACGTTTATCCATCCGATGCGAGCTTGCGAGCGAGGATGGATATAAAGTAGAGAGCAAAATGGGTTTTATGAACGAGTTTTACACTCTACTTTTCACTTCGATTGCGAGGAAATGAAACAGCAACTTGTAAATATTGTAAAAATAATTATGGTTCCCGCCAATTAACTTTTTTTTTTCAGTAGGAAACTTGACATAACACCTGACTTATGTCGTTACTCATACTGCTCAGTTATAAAAACATTTTGAGCAAGCCTATTGCCATCAACCAATGTAATTAGGAGCAAGCCTATTGCCATCAACTGATGTAATTAGGGACAAGCCTATTGCCAGCAACCGATGTAATTAGGAAAAGCCTATTGCCATCCACTGATTTAGGTAATTGAGAGCGAGCCTATTGCCATCAATCAATGTAATTAAGAGTAAGCCTATTCCCATCAAATGATGTAATTAGGAGCAAGCCTATTGCCATCAACCAACCTAATTAAGAGCAAGCCTATTCCCATCAACTTTCCTTGTATTCGTAATAAAAAGCAGTAATCCCTTGTTCTTAGAATACAAGCGAAACGAATTAAATTAAAGAGGTTATTCTATGAAGTTGAAGTTGTTCCTGTGGCTGTTGGGCCGATTACCTGTGCCGATTACCTTGGTCATCGACGAAGATTTTACTTTATGCTCTAGAGCATAAAACGCGACTTTATGTCGCCTACGCACGACATAAAGACGAATTTTAGAGCGAGAGAAGTGAAAAAACTAATTAGTCCGTCAGATAGATTTCCAAAAATTATTGGACACGTATTTTTTCTTTTTTCACGTAAACTTAAAATGAAGACGATACAGTGCTTCGAAAACTCGTGTGACGTCATATGATAGTACATTTTGACGACACAAGTGACGTTTCAAGCCCCACTCCAAGATCTTTGACGCGTTATATCTTCGTCATTTTTTATTGATTTGATAAAACAAAAAACACGTATTCAATATTTTTCGATAATCTAACTTACGGACTAAACAGAATCATATTATTTTGACCCAGTCCGATCCCCTATTACGTCACAAATTAAGGTTATAGTTTTTTGACGTGATAACGTCTTATAATTCGATGGCCGGCTGCACGCACGAAAAAAGATGACGTCATGCGTCGTTACCTCGCTCTGAGGCGTTACCTTGCTCTGAGGCGTTCCATAGCAACGGCGTGTTAATTGTCGTTCCATAGCAACGGCGTGTTTTTAAATTAATTGTATGATAAATTGAGGACTATTAGAATTGATGAGTGATTAAATTATTAATAATAATAATTATTAATTATTTATCGTTCAACTATCGTCAGTAAACCCACTTTACAGCAGTGTAGGGCGTAGTTACCTACAATTTTGTAATCTGGTTACTAACTACGATTAAAAGTAGTTAACTACATGTAGTTAAGTTACATGTAATCATAACTACATGTAGTTAACTACTTTTAATCAAACGTAGTTGTTAGTTTGATTGCTGCTATCGAGTAGTTATAACTACTGATTATTTAAGTTTTACGAATTTATATTTTGCAATGAAATTAACATGTAATGAGTAGTTAATTTAAATATGTTTTGGAATAAGGCTGCATAAAAAAACAGTTTATTGCACATACCTATGTTTATTTTTATGAATAATCAAATGCAAGGATTAAAGTCGTAGATATTATGTGAATTTTTCACTGCAACACTCGAAAAATACTGAAAAAAACAAATTGAAGCTTTCGGCATTTTCAACGCTACATCATTTTAAATGTAGTTATAAAAAGTAATCAAGTAATCGTGATTGCAACTACAATTTGTAGTTAGTAGTTAAAATTTCTAACTACATTTTTCGATTACTTTATGTAGTTAGTAGTTATGATTGCTAACTACTTTTTGTAGTCGTAGTTAGTAATCAGTAGTTAGATTACATTTTGCCCAACACTGCTTTACAGACAACTAATTTTTTTACATATTTAGGACGTGAATCGAATACTGAATACCCGTTTAACCTAACATCCTGTATAGACGAGCATAAAATGTCCAGTAACATGGCACCCCAAAGTGTCGCGTTACCGAGATAATTGAAGGTAAAGATCGACAAATGAGTAGGTAATGTCCGAAATAGGGATGCTTCCTGATAAACAAAGTCTTACTGTTTAGTCCGTCAGTTAGATTATCGAAAATATTGGATACGTGTTTTTTGTTTTATCAAATTATCTAAAAAAAAATCGAAGATTAATAAAAAATTAAGACTAATTATTTTTTTCTGTCAACTACCCCATACACTAGAAGCACATCGTTGGAAGTCTAGTTTTTATGTGACCTACGGCCATACTATGACGTCTTAAAAAAGTGCTTATTCCAGTGTGGAAACGTGACAGAACTATACAGGATGTCTAGCGCCATCTCTTTTCTCACTGGAATAAGAACTGTTTTAACACGTCATGACTTACGAACAGTAGGTCGTGGGTTCGAACCCAGGCAGGCACATTACTTTGTGTAATTTATTTCATCACCGCTTCTCTCAAAACGGTGAAGGTAAACATCGTGAGGAAACCGGCATGTCTTAGAACCAACAAAATCGAAGACATGTGACATCTCCTCCTCCTCAGGCGGCACGGTTGGCGCAGTGGCTGAGCGATTGGACTGCTGCGCTGCGTGTCACGGGTTCGATCCCCGCACGGAACAAATATTTGTTAGGCCTACAAATAGTTGTTTCGGGTCTGGGTATTTGTGTATGTGAGTTTAAATGTTTGTGAACGCACCCACGATACAGGAGAAATTCCTAGGGTGGGGATCAACGTTCTTTAAAAAAAAAAAAAAACTACCAATCCGCATTGGGCCCGCGTGGTAGATTATAGCCCATCCCTCTCAAAGAGAAGAGGCCTGTGTCCCAGCAGTGGGAACATTAATAGGCTGTTGATGATGATGGTAGACCTTCTGGGACCTTATAATGTGTGTAAGTAATATATTTGTTGTGTCAGGCGCGCGACTCGGGCGAGTTGTACTGCGAGACTTGCGACAAGCGTTTTGCGTCAGTCGCAACGTACAGACAACATCTGCGCGTGTCGCGGCGACATGTTCCCGAGAGCGAGTTCAGGTGAGACACACAACCTTTTTTTTAATACAGTTGCTCAAAAAGTGGCGTATTGCAGGGACGTATAGCGTTCGGGATGTGGGCTATTACGTACTCGTGCTTTTTCTTTACCATTTCCGAACACGTGCGTTCTCTTTCCCAACTGTCAAAATGTCCATTTAAAAAAAAAAAAAACCACGAAGTTTTTACTAAAAAAAATCATAGAAATATTTCTAAAGAAGCTACTAATTTGTTTCAATATCAGATTTAATTATTTGATTCAATGAGTTTGGTTAGGTTTCATTCCGTTTCATCTCATTAAAATTCATTTTCATTTCATATCAATAAAAAAAATCTACTGAAGACTTGGCTGTATGGGCATAGTTCCCTTTGCCTACCCAGAATAGGTGAAGAAAACAAAAGAAAAAAAAATATCTGCTTAAATTCTTTTACGGTTAGCGCCATTTTCCAAAAATGTTCTTAATTAAATTCCTTCATTTTTTCGCAACTGTATTAAAAATAGTTGTTCAGTACAGTATAATTTGTTCCGACTGTCAACCCTCGCCTTCGGCTGTGCCTCGGGTAGACATTTGTCGGAACTCTTTGCAATGAGGCTGAGGCAGGCTTTCCGCACTAATAATGAAATATACTATTTTGGGGGGGTGGGAAATCATCAAATAACCCCTCCCGCAGCGGAAGGGATTGTCAGACTTCTACTGACTAAAAACCACCCATGTTCCTTCTTAAGCCTTCGCCGTTGCGAGGCCGCGGTATCTCTTTCGAACAACCCGCAGCCCGACGGGGAGACAGACAACTTACATTTATTGTACACTAGCTGATGCCCGCGTCTTCGCCCGCGTCAAATTATATACTAAAACCTTCGAGAACCACGTTATCCATGAAAATCGGTATAAACAGCCCGCCACACTATTCCCAAACCACTGGAACTCCTGTTAGACAGAATGGCGACCATGTTGTAGCATCAACGCCCAGCCCAAACCCTTGGACCTAGAAAGCTGAAATTTTGCACAGAGGTTCCCTTTATAATGTAGACAAGGAATAAGGAAGGATTTTTCGAAATTCAACCCCTAAGGGAGTTAACTTAAATAGGGGATCAATCAATCAATCAATCATTTATTGCATATCACATGTGTTTTTACAAGATCTTAATAATAATAAAATAGTTCACATGGACCCTGTCGGGCACAACAATTTGTTACAATAATGATAGTAGCAGTAATTAAACATTAATAAACAGTAATTAGACATTTGGAAAATTCATTTATAAGTAAGCAATATCATAGGAAAAAATTAAATTAAAAATTAAGTAAAATAATAAAAGTCGGCAAATAGAAATCAAATACAGTCAAGTGCATCATGTCAATAAAAATAAAATAATAATCAAAATACAATCACAATAAAATGTCAAAGATAATTCTCTAATACAAAATGTCAATAAATAAAACCCAAAATTCAATAAATAAGCAGAAAAACTTAGTCCAATATGATGTCACCGTTAAATCAAATTATAGTCAAACACATCTTGCCATTAAAATAATAATCCAAATTCAATCATGTTATAGAAATACTGTAATACATAATGTCAATAAATAAAAACTAAAATTCAATAAATAAGCAGTGAGTTGATGAAAGTTTGTATGGAAAATCGTCATTTTCACGCGGGCGAAGCCGCTGGCAAAAGCTAATAACTAAATAAATATTGTGGAAATAGCATGAAAATAAAAATCGTAGACGTGTGCAATGGTTGCTGTTTGAACTTGGAAGATCATTTTTTTGTTATTGTCATTAGAAAAATACATAAAACCTAACAAAAAGTAACTTACAATGCGATCAAATTATCTTGGCAGGTCCGAACTTCGTGCAGGTCATTTTGTTACAACTAATGTATAAAAGTGTTATGATATTTATTTTATTTGTATTTCTCACTGTTTAAATTAGATATTTTCTGATCGTTTAAGTATTGGTTTATCTGGCAATAACAGTTTTCTTCACAAGTTTACATGCGTAAAAGTTCGCAGAGCCTATGTTCAGACCTGCCAAGATAATTTGATCGCACGGTAAATAAGTAGGTTTTATAATAGACCACAAGAAAAGCGCCGAGACAATGAAGCTCGACGAAGTCCCAGAGAAGCGAATTTAACTGTCTTGGATCCCGCAACGAAATTAATCAGAAAAGAATAGCGGAGGAGTAGGAAACACATAATTTCTAGTCAGACAAGCCGTCTTACGGTATCGTATTACCCTCAGTTGTGGAGACAGTCGCTCCATGTAAAATACTAGTATTCAGCTGCATCCGGTTAGACTGGAAGCCACAGATTTAGGTAGACCTAGATGACTTCGCGTGCCACTTTTCGTGTCTAGCTTACGTACAAAAATCGTAAGTGGCCACCAGTGTTGCCAACTTAGTGGATTTTCCACTAAATCTGGTGGTTTTGACTTACCTTTTAGCGGACAAATATCGGTTTTAGTGGCTAGTGGATTTTCTAGTGGAATTAATTGGTACCAAAGAGTCGTATCAATCGGAGATTATCCATGATGATACAAACGGGAACGACTTATCTGAATATAACTTAATAATATAATTTGATTGACATCTTTTAAATACAGGTATTTTTAAGTATTTTGTTCTTCCACAAAAGCCATTAATTAATAGAGAGTTGAAGTTGATGTAATTTGTTACCTAATATTTGTATTTTTAATGTTATTGCTTTAATAAACTTTCCCAAAAAATATTGTTTTCTTCTTGCAAAGGCCACAAATCTGCCAGAAATAAAGTTAGTGGAAAATTTTTGCGATTTTTTAAGACGTGCGATTATTTTTAGTGGAATTCTGGTGGTTTTAGACGTCGATTCTGGTGGGGAGCTTGATACTTCGTTGGCAACACTGGTGGCCACTTTCGCGCTCAGTCTGCATCGGTGTATAGCTCTAGTCGGACGTCGGCGCTGGTGCTAAAGGCAGTTGGGGCGAAGGCTTTGAATCGATTTGATTTTCAGTGGTTGTGACGTCATAATAGGTAGTCAAAAAATGACACGCTTGGTTTTCATACAGATCGTGATACTTGCGTTATCTAAGTCTATCTATAAAGGCGACAAAAGTCAGATGAGTAAGCTTGATGTAGTTCACAGTAAACTAAACGTTATACTGACGGTATTACGTATCAGTTTCATGTGCAACGAATGCGGCAAGAAGTTCGTAAACAAGACGCGACTCCGCGATCACATCGACTGGGAACATCTCAAGAAGATCAAGTTTCGTTGTCAACTCTGCAATAAGGTAACCATACAACACACACACTACATGTCAAACTAAAAACATTTATTTTTCCACTCATATCTCATATAAAAAAAATACAACCAAATCAAAAATCATTTATTCAAACTAGGCTGATAATCACTTTTTGAACGTCAAAATTTACTTTACTTTACTTATTTACAAGAGACAGTCCCCCAAAACGCCATCGACACTTCCTAGTGTTTAGCTGGAAAGAAGAAGTGGCGGAACAAACTCCCCAGCACACATCTGTCTGTTAGGTTAGAAGAATCAGACTAAATACAATAGTAAGGTGTAAGTAAGTTAATATTACGATTTACTACAGACACAAGTCAATAATAAAAAAGTATATAAGTAATAATAAAAATAGGAAAAGGGCGGTTACTTCGTCGTTTATTTTAAAAAAATTAATGAGCTTCTGATCCATAAGAATAGATTATTGTTTGATCAACCAACTGAATAGGGATGTTTACTGACTAACAAAATATGATTCTAATTAGTCCGTCTGTAAGATTATCAAAAAATATTGGATACGCGTTTTTTGTTTTATCAAATTAATAAAAATCGACGAAGATAAAACGCGTCAAAGATAATGAGTGGGGCTATTGACGTCACTACGTGGTAAAAAATGTAGTGCGATGTGACGTCACATGGGTTTTCGAAGCACTGTATCGTTTTAATTTTTTGTGTACGTGAAAAAAGAAAAAATACGTGTACAATAAAATTTGAAAATCTATCTGACGGACTAATTAGTTTTTTTTTGCTGAAATAGGTACCCTATGTAATGTAATGTTGTATGTGTATAGCCGTTCAAGTGCCACACTTCGTTGTATGTGCACCTACAGAATGTACATCGTAACAAGGAGAAGAAGGACAACCTCTGCCACGTCTGCGGCAAGTCTTACCAGGTATGTACCACCAGCTTATAATACTCCCACAGCTGGGACTCAGGCCTCCTCTTTTCCTTTTGAGGTAAGGAACTCTAAAAAGGTGATTTTTTACCATTTAGGTACGGAACCCTGTATGTGGGAGTCCGACTCGGTGCTTGACCAGTTTTTTTTATATCGGTCAACGTGTATAATAATAATTTTTTTTTATTTATGAATGAATGAATGAATGATTTTTATTTAACTTCAAAAATCTTACAACTAAGTACAATGCCCCACAAAACTGCTTACGCAGTTTAACTGTGAGATCGATGAGTCTCTTTACAATAAACTGGCCTGTTGGTCTAGTGGTTAGTGACCCTAACTGCTATGCCGGAGGTCGTGGGTTCGATTCCCACCCAGGACAAATGTTTGTGTGATGAGCACGATCATTTGTTCTGTGTCTGGGTGTAATTTATCTATAAAATGTATGTATTTAGAAATATATAAGTATGTTTATCAGTTGTCTAGTACCCATAACACAAGCTCTGCTTAGCTTGGGACTAGATGGCGTTGTGTGATAGTTGTGGAATATTATTATTATTATTATTATTATTATAAACTTAAATAATAATAAGGTACATCTATATCTTATACAAAATAAATATTCTTAATACCTACAAAGTTACATATTATCTAATAAATATGTTTTAAGTTTGCGTGCGAATTTAACTTTATTATCTTCTTGTCTGATGTCAGCAGGCAGTGTTCAGTAAATAGGGCACGCGTTTTAGACTTATTAATTTTTTTTAGACATATTGGATGACACGATAAGCACAACAAATAAAGATACAACAAGGAGTAGAGATACAGTGCAATTAAGTAACGCTAGACCCCACACTAGGATACCCTGTGTGGAGTCTAGTTAAACCTACGTTAACGACACATTATAAGTGCGCTTGTGGGTAGTTCAGTAAACATTAATTTGGTTACTTACTCTAAACAATTTTTAAACTTACCTACTCAACTAATGAAAACATGCAAAGTTACAATTAAAAGGTTTGTGTAGCTGTAGAGTGTATTTGAATGTAGACGTGATTGTGTGTGTTAAAGAAAATTACAATACTAGGGTTGCTTATATAACCTGTTTAATATAATATATCGCATACAGCAGCAGCAGTTTTATTGAGCAAAAGTCTTTTCGTATAGTACCGGCTATTTTTATTTTAATCATATTCCAAATTCCATAAAAAAGGACCCAGTAAAAACTTTAAAAAAGAAGCTAACATTCATCATCAGCCTATAATGTTCCCACGTGCGGGACTCAGGCCTCCTCTCTAGGAGAGGGATGGGCTATAATCCACCACGCGTGCCCAGTGCGGATTGGTAGATGTCACATGTCTTCGAATTTTTTGGTTCTAAGACATGCCGGTTTCCTCACGATGTTTTCCTTCACCGTTTTGAGAGCAGCGGTGATGAAATAAATTACACAAAGTAATGTGCCTGCCTGGGTTCTCTCGTGTTGTATGAAACTTGAGTCTTTATTTCGAGACTTGAGCAGATTTTCAAGACTAGGACTCGTTAGTCACATAAGTCCGAGTCCTTTGAGTCTTCTGAGTCCTTTCAAGTCCTTTGACACAATTTTATTTCTGAATTGTCCATGCATTTTTGCAGTTAACTGTACATACATTGTGAGCAAATAAACGAATATTCTATTCATTCTATTATATTGTACAGAACGCAGCGAAGCTAAAGTACCACATCGTAGCGATGCACACAAGTGAGACACCTTACCAGTGCCAGCACTGCGCCGCGGCGTTCGGCTGGTACTCCAGTCTGTACCGACACGTCAGGGAGGTGCACTACAAGGTACGTGTGGGACAATATGGGTTACTAACAAAATAAAACTTGTGAATGGTCAATAGTAGATTTTACAACAAGTGCACAAAACGAACCATTTTTATCCGAGACTTTTAGCAGCCCGCAGCCGAAGCGAGGGCTGATAGTAATGTCGAGGATAAAAATGGTTTTGTGGACGAGTTATAAACTCTGCTTTTCACTTCGAATGCGAAGAAATAAAACAGTAGTATAACATATTTCTTGAATTAAAATTCAAAGTAAAATTTGTACAGTTTTAAATACTGAAGGAAATTGTTTTTTTTTTAATCTTACGAAATTGATATTAGGCTTGCAGACCTATACAGCCTACTATTAAATTAATTTTGTAACAATAATTTTCATTAATTAATTAAATAACTTACCGTACTTGAATTTAAATTTTAATATCTTTTAAGTCTTAAAAAACACATAAGTAAGGCAAATAAATTAAAGTAAATATTATAAAATAACAAATTCTATCTATGAACTTCTTATTGTGTTTGGCTGTATGGCTCATTTTCTTTGCCTTAATAAAGATACATTTATGAGTAGATACGTTAATGCCCTTGTGCACAAAATTCGATTTTGTGCAGCCTATTTCCCCCCTAGGGGAGGGGGGAATTTGAAGACTTTATTTTTTGGATTCCACTTTTCCCCCTCAGGGGGGATTTGTGGAATAAGCCGCAAGAATAGTAGCTCAAATATCGCACTGCTAACACAACACTGTATCTACTCAAAAATAGATTTTCGAGATAACTCATTCATCATCATTCTCTACGCATCAATAAAACCGTCACTGAAATAGTGTAAGAATTATATAATAATTATGACTGATTTTAAAACAGTGTTCACTTTTTTACAATCGGTCAGTCAGTCACTTTTTTACAATCGGTCAGTTTTCCATCATTTGTGAAAAAAGTCTCATTTTGAGTTGATACAGTGTTGTGTTAGCAGTGCGATATAGTGTGTTATAGTCTGAGAATAAAGGTCATTGATCCGACTTGTACCAAAAAAAGCCTGTGGACGGTCTCGTACCTAGGTAATGGGCTAGCTCGCCGTCCGGCCGTCCCGTGACGGTCAGAGTGTTCCACGCGCCGCGAGAGAGATGTCAGCAACATGGGACGCCCGCAAGGGTCGACGCTGTGGGATGTTCGAAAGAGATACCGCGGCCTCGACACAAAGGGCTATAAAGGAACATGGCTGGTATTTAGTCAGTAGAAGTCTGACACTCAAAAAAAATTAATTATTGATAATTGATTAATTAATGTAATGATGGTGCAGTGCTTCGTAAACTCACAGTTTGGTACATTTTTTTACCAGAAAGTGACGTCACCAGCTTAGCAGCACGATCTTTGACACGCCTTCGTCAATTTTTAAAACATGGATAAAACAAAAACCAAGTGTCCAATATATTTCGATAACCTAAAAGACGGACTAAACAGAATCATATTTTTTGAGTCAGTCAACTACCCTACTAGAATAAGTTATTTAAGATTAAGCAATAAACATTTATATTTATATGTCCGCAGTTGCGACTACAGCCCCGGAAGCCCAAGAAAGGCAAGAAAGACGACATCCACCCGTCGTTGCTGCCCAGTCTGCCCAGTCTGCCCGCTGCCGCGCCGTTAGCACAGCACAGAGCCGCGCAGACCTAGTGCTGCTCACCCACTGCACTACATATAGCGTGATGTTGTAACAATAAAGAGTGTAAAATTACCCTTCACACAGCCGTCTACCAAGCATTCTGTACTTCAAACTAAGTACTACGCAAAAATGATTGCTGGGATACGACTTTTTAGGGTGAAAAATCACATTTTACGGTAAAACTCAAACTAGCACTCTTAAAACATTGTGCTAGTGGATACTTTGAATAATAAACGAATTAATTAATTTTAGTAAAGTTGTAACCTGGAAGACTATTATTAAAAAAAACAGCTGTGAAAAATTTGGAACTTTGACCGAATAATTCAAAATTATCAAGTGGGATTTTTGGAACGGTTTCTCATTAGAGTTAATTTCCCCCCCCCCCCCTGAAGTATTCTCTCAGGGCGGAAAAGTGGAAACACTCAAAATGCCAAGGGGACTTTCTGGAAATTTTTTACATCCGAGTCTAGTTTTCCCCCCTGAGGGGGATTTTCTCAGGGGGGGAAAGTGGAACAAGTGGCTTTTGGCTTTGTTATGGGTACTTTTACACTATTTATAGCGAGGTGTTATGTAGTCACAAGTATAAGTATACTTGAAGCGATAGGCCATCGAACTATCTCAACGAACATTATAATTGCGAAGAAATAATCAAAATTGTTTGTAAAATAATAATCTAAATTCATGGTAAATATCGAGCCTTTTCAGGAAGAACATCGTAAACGCCAAAATTCCCAAAAACCGGTTTTAATAAATTATTAACCGGCAGATCAATTGATTTTGAATCTTTTGTCACTTACTTGAGTTCATAGTTTGAATTAATAGAAAGGTGCCCATTATAATAACCCCTAGTAAAAACAAATTGATGCTGTAAATATTTTGAGAAATATTAAAAAAAAACGTTCTCCTGTAAAATTATGCAAAATGGCGGTTACGATCTTCTTCCTGAAAAGGCTCGATATGTATTCCATTTTCAGTGAGACGCTAACATCACCGAAACTAGCGCCACCCACGTCTTTAGAATTACATCAGTAAGTAATTCTCTTAATTTATCAAGCCTAGAATAATGTAAAGTGATTTTATAAATACTACAGGTTATTTACTAGCGTCATAGTGCTTAGGATTTTTCAAATAATTTGATTTGATTTTAGAGTAAAAGAAATAAGATGTGGGTGGCGCTAGTTTCGGTGCTGTTAATACACTATCACAATCCATGTCAGTTTAAAAACTTATTTCATCATCAGCCTATAATGTTCCCACTGCTGGGACTCAGGCCTCCTCTCTAGGAGAGGGATGTGATATAATTTACCTCGCGGTCCAGTGCGGGTTGGTAGATGTCACATGTCTTTGAATTAAAAAAAACAACAGGTTGCACTCCGGGAGTGCCGGCAGAAGTGAAAACTTGAACATTAACGTTGTGCATTTTTGAATGGTTAGGGATATATTTCGCACGAATTGCTTTATTTATCAGTACAATATTCATTTATTGCGCTCTCGTACACAAACATGACAATTTATATTACATACAAAATAAAAAATTCAGAACTAATAAACTGACAAATGCTTGCACTGACTGGACGGGTCCACTCAAATCTGTGTGGTGCTTTCTTCAAAAGATCATCTCAAACACTAATTTGCATAGTCTTCATGTGTGTATTATACCAAGATTATGTCTGTACCTTGAACATATTGTAAACCCAAACGATTTTAAAAGAGTGTCCATGAAGTTTCTTGCCATTCTTCTCATGAGACCAACGCTTTGGAATTGGCAACTACAGTACAATCACGAGTTATTATGCCTTGTGACTGGGACTGTAGCTTAGTTTATTTAGCTTCAGTAGTTTACTGCCGCACTCGGAGAGCTTCAGTGGTTGCTTGGGCCGTCGCTTGGTAAAGGTTTTTGGCAGTTTTTTCATACAAAACTATGTCAGGCCTTTGCTGGGTGGCGGCTTGAGTAATCGTTGGATATCTCTGAGTGCCGCAGTTAGTTTAATTCGATTATTCAAAAGTGCGTGTAACTGGCCTACTTGAAACAAATATTTTTGACTTTGACTTTGATTACAATTATTTAAATTTGAAGTTTCTCACTCAGAAAAATCAGCTTGACATTTCAATGTTTTGACATTTGACATACACTCACATTCGCGCAGCGCCGTCTTACGATCAGGTCACGTGTCCTGACGCGAGTTTAACATTTTTAACCCATCTCAAAAAAAATAAATGCACAACGCCGCTAAAGAAGTTTTCACTTCAAAAACTTATAGCACGCTGTAAATATAAATGTATGATGTCATACATAGAAAATTCAAATTTGAATGGCCAAAATGATAGTTTGGCCATACAAAGAAGTGACTGAACTTTGATACTTTATTCCTGTAAGCTAGTATTAATGTAAAGTGACGATACTATATGAAGTAATGATCTGAGTGAAATTAAATAATTTTAATGATTTAATATTTTGTTTGATTTTAGCTAGTTCTGCCTCGTAGGTCTAGTCTAGTGGTTACGCATGAGGTCCTGAGTTTATCAGGAATTCCTTGGATCTGGCACGAGTTGATGGCAAAAGGCTCGCCGTTTACTACATGACACTAAGTACCAAACACTTCTGCCTAACCCTAAGAGATGTCATGTCTCCACGCCAGGGTTAAGCCAGGGCAGCACGGCTCATCCCACAAGGGGGGACCTTAAGGGAAAAATATTGTCTGTAAACCTGTCCACAGCCATCTTTCTCGCCACGTAAACCCTTTCCGTCACAATAGCCAATGTGAAGGAAAGAACTTGCGTGGGGCAGGTTATAAGAATAAGACCACGAAACCTCGTCTACATAAAATATATTAAACAACTAGCTTTTGCCCACGGCTTCGCCCGCGTGGATGTCGGTTTAACTACAAAAATGACGATTTTCCATACAAACTTTCATCCCCTATTTAACTCCTTTAGGGGTTGAATTTCAAAAAATCCTTCCTTATTCCTCGTCTCCATTATAAAGGGAACATCTGTGCAAAATTTCAGCTTTCTAGGTCCAAGGGTTTGGGCTAAAGATGTAAAACAATAACGAACTAAAGTAAAAAAATAAAAAAAAGTAAAAAACTAAAACCCGACTACGACAAAAAAAACGACGCTGAAAAAGTATGAAACAAGATTTTCAGGATGGAACAAAAAGAAAAGCCGTAGTCACACGGTATTAAAGTGTTTAGGTTGGTACCTATAACGTGTGACTACGGCTTTTCTTTTTGTTCCATCCTGAAAATCTTGTTTCATACTTTTTCAGCGTCGTTTTTATTGTCGTAGTCGGGTTTTAGTTTTTTACTTTTTTTTATTTAAACAATTTTGGTGTTAATTTTTTTTTTACTCTTGACTTTTTGTCCGCTAGAGGGCGTGATTTTAAATTTTGAACAATATTTTAGAAATGTACAAGTGAGGCCCTTTCAAATGATACCAAACACGGCGTATTTATCTCCATTTTTATTTTGTAAGCCTACTTTTTGTCCGCTAGAGGGCGCCAAATCGCTTTTTGTGACACGCCACTTAGCCTATGTTCAGCGGAAAATTAAGACGGTTCTAACGATACCTCATATGTCGAGTTCCGATACGTAGATTAGAAGCTATGAGGGAACAGATGAAGATACACTCATACATACATACAAACATACATACATACATAGCCAGTCAAAATCATAACCCTCCTTTGGCTTTGCCGTAGTCGGGTAAAAATACATTTTGTTAATTCAGATCCAATAACACTTTTAAAACCTTTCATTTTACTACCGTACACCTTTAGATGTCCCAATACGACATTCGTTCGTTGAACTCTCTGGGGGCCAATTCTCGATTTTCGACATTTATCTCGAGTTCGAGTTCGTAAGTCTATCTCTATGTCTATCAAAAATATCTCTATCTCTACCAAAAAATTTCGAATTGAGCAGAATTCCGTATTCTCAGTCAAAATAGAAATAAATGTCACGAAAATCTCGAGTCGAGTGAAGCTAATGTTACCAATAAGAAGAATCGCGCGTTCCGTTTTAGGTAGCTATGAGTGAATGAATGATTTTGTTTTAAAACGCTGACTAAACCTAACTATTTAAGTATAAAAGAAAGAAAGAAAAAGTATTTATTGGTTTCACAAACAAACAAGTAAACGTAATTATGAGAAACCCTTAAAATTAGGACATAATTTATATATTAAATTTGAATAAGGCCCGTGCAAAGCCAAAGTAAAACGAAACGTTTAGTGTAAAAATAATCAGTTTGACAGCTGACTGTCTGTCAGTGACTAATAAAATTATGAAGCAAACAATTATTTACCTTCGTTTTCAGGTCTATTTTAGTGGTATCCTGAATTACAGGAGCCAATAGATCTAAGTATTAGAACCCTTATTACATCTTTATTTAGTCTGAAGTTTTTAATGACTTCTGTTTCGCTCAAGTCGTAAATATCGACGGCGGGATAGCTGTTGTCGCCGTGTATTGGCCAGTTGCTCGCCACTTTCCAACAACTCCGAGATAAAATTGCTAATAAACTCATCCATCTTTCAGTGGTTTCAAGTCCAATCGTAGTTACACAAATTACAGAGTCTATTATCTGCGCGAAGGTCGTCGTTTCAAGAAAACAATGCACAAATCAAAGAGTATAAATCGAATTTCCAGTATGAGATGCCAAGCCGTATTTTATTTAAAAACTAAAGAAAAGAAAACACAGTGTACAATCCAAAACTCAACAAATTCATTCAGAAATGACGTATCTATATAATCGACATGACATCTCTACTGCTCAGAAGCACTCGACATGAACTCTAACGTTAGCCTTCGACAAATGTCGAATTCGACATCCCCAGAATAGCAACTTTTAAAATTTCTCGAAAAAATGACGTCATTAGAAATTTTTGTCGAGTTCGACACCATCTCTAAAACCGAGAATTGGCCCCCTGCTCTCTAGAGTTATCTGTTTGTCTATGTTCAAATATGGCCGCCGGCTCCGGTCAGCTGGTTGCCATTTGACAGGAGTCACCACAGAACTTAAATACCCCTAGAGGGAGTCACATCTGACACTGAAGGAAGGCGTTGGATCTCTGGAAAACAATTAATTTTTAATTTATTACGTTTTTAGTGTCTGACTGCGTAACTCACAGATATTTAATGACTAGCTGTTGCCAGCGGCTTCACCCGCTACAACTCGAAAATTATCCCACGGAAAGATAAAATCGGGATAAAAACTATCCTATATGTTAATCCAGGTTATAAACTATCTGTATACCAAATTTTATCAGAATCCGTTCAGTAGTTATTGCGTGAAGAAGTAACAAACATACACAGTCACACACTCACAAACTTTCGCCTTTATAATATTAGTAGGAAGTAGGACTACATAGTTTACGTTAGGTGTCGTCATTTCTCGCTTCACACGATTTCGTTTCTGAATTGTCTTTGCAGGTGAATGTACGGCCTTCCAAAATCCGAACCTGTCAATGTTCGGTCTGACAACTCTGACACCCACAACAGGTCCACAACTAGTCCACAACCTGCAGGGCTATTGCGTATCTTTTAAATGTCAATGGCTATCATAGTGTGCATCGATTAACTGTCAAATTGGTTTGGTACAAAAACTAACCATTTGACAGTTAATTGATAAACATACTTTTATAAACACTTTATTAGCCACTGACATTTAAAAAAAAAAATGCAATAGCCCTGCTGTCCGAACCAGTTTGGCCGAATCTTCACGGAATTGTTGAGATCCAGATTTGCAGTGGCTCCATGTATTGGCACTGGTATAAATTGTTACCCAAACTTATTTGGGAGAAGAGAATTCCACACATTCGTACGAAGCGTTTTGCTAAGACTTTCATTATTCGTACAGCCAAGGAGTGGAACACCCTGCCTGCGTCGGTTTTCTCGAGTTCACATAACCCCAATCTATTTAAGTCGCGAGTAAATAGGCTTCTTCTGGGTAAGCTCGTTCCATCGTCGACCTCATCTCTGCCCTTAGGGCAAGATTGAGGTCAAGAGTAAGCCCATATTAAATAAAAAAAAAATAAAAAAAAAGAGAAGGCAGGATGATGTTTGTGAAACTTCCTCCTTGGTTTAATCGTCTCCAATGTGACAAATGAGCTGATCACGGGGTTCAACCGCTAACCCACAGATATAGATAGACCTATATAACGCAAGAGTAACTACTTCGCGTGCCTAGCTTACGTACAAAAATCGTAAGAGGCCACTTTCGCGCTCAGTCTGCATAGGTGTATAGCGCTAGTCGGACGTCGGCGCTGGTGCTGAAGGCGGGGGTTGGGGCGAAGGGCCGCAGGCGTCGTTGATTTTTCGATTTTCCGTGCGTGACGTCATAATAGGTAGTTTCAAAAATGGCAGGCTTGGTTTTCATACAGATCGTGATACTTGCGTTATCTAGATCTATATCTGTGTTCTAAAGAACAGCACTTACTCGTATTTAGCGAAATTAGTCCACATTACAGTCAACGCATCAATGATGTTCTGATCATCTTCACTCGGCGGTGTATCTCTAAACATTGACATATCAAAGAGATAAGCCGTATCGTCTCCATGCGACGCACCGCTTGAAGTGAAGTTCCTCGCTAACTTGGCTCTATTCCGTCCTCCCTCATACGCAAATACGTATCGAAACACTCTATTTGCACCAGCTTTCACGTACCGCTCTACAGATCTTTCTGCTGGACAGTTAAAAGCTAGATCCGATCCGTAATCTAGAATGACACTCTGCAATTCTTCGCTTAACACCTTATTTCTGATATAGAAATGCCTGACATTACTGACATCGGGAATATCTTCAAAAACAAAAGCTAGTTCTTCTTCAAACTTGTATTTTCTGTAGAAATCTTTGTCTGAATCATCTGCATACATGAATTTCGCTTCTTTATTTGTGTGTCCAATCATTATGTCCATTGCTTTGACTTTCGGTTGTAAGTTCTGAGGGTAGTCTTTTAAAATTTGATCGTTTCCGACATTTTCTACGCAAGGGTGTCGATGGCCTAAGAACATAATGTCATTAGCTGATTTAACAACGTCTAAAGGATTTCCGTTAGATAGAAATTCAATTGCTCCTTTCAAATCTAGTCCATCATAGCCTATAGTCTTGCTGCTATATTTAAATGTATACTATCATTCTGTTCTGTTACAAGCCAAGTAGTCAATGCAGATCCACTTTCGTTCGTTTAACGAAACCTTCTTTCGCTAATAATTGTATATCTAAAGCCATGGCTCCAGCAGACTGCCCAAAAGCGGTGACCCTGTCTACATCTCCACCAAAGGCTGCAATGTTTTCTTTAATCCATTCCATTGCAAGTACTTGGTCTTTCAAACCTTGGTTGTTATAACCTGTTTCGCTAACACACAGGAAGCCGTATGGACCTACTCTGTAGTTGAAAGTCACTATGATGACATTATGCCTGACTAAAAACTTCGGTGACAAGTCCGCCTCAGACTTGTGACCTCTTATGCATGAACCTCCATGTATAAAGACCATTACTGGCAAAGTATTGCGAGAGCTGGCTGAGTTTGGTACGTAGAGGTTGACTTGCAAGCATTGGATGGGGCCCATAGCGTTGTTGTTGCTGTACTGCGGGCAGGCTATTATATGGTGTCGTGGTAGGCTTCGAAGGTTGCGCTGAAGCCGGAGTGAGGCGTCGCGGCCTGGAACATGATGGGAAATGGTGTTAGATAAATATCAGAAGGTTAAGCTTGTATCTCTCAAAAAGGTAAGAAACGCTGTTAGAATGTACAAGCTTTTATTTATTTTTGCCTTTGGAAAATCGTCAAATTACCCCTCCCGACCAGCATTCAAAAAATTTCAGCAAAGAGAACACATAGTCACCACCTATCACCATGCCTAAATATGTCACTAAGATATTCTTCAGGCACCCAATGATTGTGGTAGTAAGTGCACAGTTGTACTGAGTGCACACCATCACACTGTACGACAGTATAAATCCCATCACACATGACATTAGGAACTGTGCTAGGAACTGTGAATAGGATGCACTATAGCTTTCTTTAAGGACTTTGAAAATACTCCATTGGAGATACATAAGTCACAAATGTGTGCGATAGCCGGTACGAGGAATTGGCGATTCGCTTTTATAATTCTAGTTGGAATTCCGTCCCATCCCGCGGCAGAGTCAGTACGGAGACTCACTATGATTCTTTCAACTTCATCAAAATCCGGGGTAAGGAGCGCAAGAGAATTCGTCTGTACATCATCCCTGAGGAATGGAACATGTTTATCGCAAGTTCTTCTATATAAGTGTCTTTCCGCAAGATTTCTGCCAACATTTGCGAAGAATTCATTAACTGCATTAATCGAGGACTTTTCATCAGGTCCAGTCAGGGTCAACAATTCTGTGGGCGGAGGTTTAGAGGTCTGCTTATTAATAACATCATTTATTACTTGCCAGGTTGCCTTAGGATTGTTTTTAGCTTTAATAAACTCATTCTTCTCATAATTAGTTTTTAGTCGGTTTAATAGTTATTAACAGACAGACAGACAGAATAGTTGTTACAGAAATTACGTTAACGCCTAACGGAGGTATGTGATTTTCAACGTATAATTTTCTGGTGATTTTTTATGTTTCCTGTGCATATTATCCCTGTTTCGAATGCATTTAAGTAGCCCCTGAGTGATCCAGGGCACAAGTCTATTTTTAGTATTTGTTTGTACTATTGAGGTAATGGTTTTTATTAGAAGATCAGTATAGCTTCATTCGGATCTTTGGACAATAAGACAGGACTAAAATCCGTGTTGGATAAATCTGAGAGTACCTTAGGATGATCGATTGTTGCAACTAATCTGGATCTTTTAGGTGTTCTCTGATTAGTTTTTAAACATACTAATATTGGTGCATGATCGGTAATGTGTGTATCCAAAAAAATACAGGAAACCACTGAACTATTAACTTTTATCATCTTGTGATCCAGACAATTGTTTTCCCTAGTGGGAGATGTGTATGCAGGTAGCAGGTCCAGGTTACTAGTATATGCCCTGAAGGCTCAATATCGAGCGGACCAGGTTACTAGTATATCCCTGAAGGCTCAATATCGAGCGGTCCAGGTTGCTAGTACGTGTCCTGAAGGCTCAATATCGAGCGGTCCAGGTTGCTATGTCCTGAAGGCTCAGTATCGAGCGGTCCAGGTTGCTATGTCCTGAAGGCTCAATATCAGTTGTCAGTATATGTTCTGAAGGCTCAATATTGAGCGGTCCAGAAGTATAAGCTAATTCTGAAGGGATGCGCCGGACCAGATAGTAGTCAGGATGAACGAACATCGCTCATAAATGTTTCTGTCTTTCAGATACTGTTTGATGGGACTACGCGCACGAGGACGTCCGCACGTCAGTATGGCCTTGTCGGCGTCGTCGTTGTAAACAGCACGTGCAGCGGGCCAGGTGCGCAGCGCAGGCGTCACTCAGGCCGCACCACTCTCCCCACTGCTCGAGCCAGTCTTTATAAACGAGCGCTCGGCGTGGAGGGGATCATTCTTGTCGCAGGCTTGGCCCGGTGCACATGCTGCAGCGCTTAGAGTTTTAATATTATATCAGAATTTTATAGTTGTGTGTGTATAGTGATTTATTTTAAATATCGTATTGGAGTAAAAGTTGATTACCGCTTTATTTCGTAGTTTCATTTAAGATGATAGACCCTCTGCCTTCATGTGTATCCAAATTACAGGAAACCACTGAACTATTTACTTTTATCATCGTGTGATCCAGACAATTGTTTTCCCTAGTGGGAGATGTGTATGCAGGTAGCAGTCCATGCGATGCAGTTAGGTTCATATATTCACTGTAATGCGGATCATTATTATTTGGACTTATATTTATGTTAATATCTCCCACTAGAATCACATTTTTATACGTAGATACTGAAGTTAAGACGTTATTTAGGCTACCTAAAAAGGAATCTGTATGTCTAAAGGATGGTGGTCGATATACTGCTGCAATTACTGTTTCGGAATTTAATTTACTAACAAGGCAGTTTGCTTCCATGAATAAAGGCTCCGTGACACATAATGTTTCAGCTCCGAGCGTATGTATATCACTAAGCCGTCATTCTGGTTAATAATTGGGGGTAGGACCAGTCGATGTTGATAATAAAGCGGTACCAATATAACTTTGCATGGCGGGTAGGCTTTGTGCTAATGGAACACTATTGCCTGTCATATAATTTGTTAAAACATTATTAACATGACTCACCAACTGCTGGAAGTAGATCAAACCTGCGATCCAGTACGGAATCCCGCCTGCGTTTACGTGGCGCTGGATCACCTCCATCACTCGCCGATGACACCGTATATCACTTCCCTTCGATGACGATGAAGAAACTCGAACACTGCGTCTTTTTTTCGCGAATTCACGTTTGGCGCGATAGTTTCACCGTCCATTTTGTATGTAAATAAACACAGTTCACGAGACGGAAATTAATTTAAGTTATTCGAATACCAAACTAATAAACTTTCTACTTTAATCTCGAAAGTTCTAAAAATAAAAAAATATCGTTTAAAATTCGAAATAACTGACAATCTAACAAAGCTGCGCTCGTTTCGGAAAACGACGCAACAATGACATAAGACTTCATCATGGCGGCTTGTATGCGGTTTTTGAAAGTAGTTCACAGATATGACGTTTGGTGGCGCTAGTGGCGCAATTACGAGGCGGAAGTTACGACAACTAGCAGCTGTTCATGGAAGGAAACGTGTACTCTCTCTCATAATGGACTTCGGACGTCAAACGGAACACACAATACCATTCTTCATCTATTACTAAGTACTAACAAAACATTTAAAGAAATAATAATAAAACACTGAACTTTATTACGACTCTCCCGGTAATGGATAAAAAATACAAAATTGCCGAACTTCAAAGAGTTTCTAACATCTGGTTATCTTTCTAAAATAGTTATTAGAAATACCGGTTGCTACCAACTAAGCAAAATAAAACAAACTTTAAAAAGCTTTCAAATCGGCTGAAAAAAGTAATAAACCTCACACAGAGAGCTCATAATAATCGTTATATACATTCAGCTCAGAATCTATGTAAAGTAACATGGAAAGTAATAAATAAAAATAATATTAAACATAATTTGCCAGGCGAAACCATTACAAAAATCAAATTAAAAGATAAAATTTTAACTAATCCTCTTGAAATAGCACAAGCTTTTAACGATTACTTTGTAGATCAAGTGCAACCTGTTACTAATTTAGACATTAATAATAATAAACATAAAATAAGCAGTAGCACTACTTCCATGTTTATGTCGCCTACAATACCACAAGAAATCCACCAAATTATTATGTCGCTAAAGAACACGCATAGCACTGGGTATGATGATATAAGTACAAATATTGTTAAACGGGTATCCACAATAATTGCTCCTGTGTTGAGTCACCTTATCAATATGTGCATATACCATGGCTACTTTCCAAAAGAATTAAAAATAACAATTATAAAACCTCTCTTCAAGAAAGACAACAAAGAAGATATGTCTTGCTACAGGCCTATAGCGTTAGTACCGATTTTTTCTAAAATATTTGAGAAAGCAATATATTATCAACTAACTTCATAATTTGAGAAAAATTGCCTTTTCGTTGATAACCAGAAAAGTTTCAGAAAAAACAGATCTATTGACATGGCCATCTACGATTTCTTACATAAATGGTTACTAGTAGAGTGGATAAGAGGCTACCAACTCTAGCGCTTTATATGGACATGTCAAAAGCTTTTGATCGCGTAGACCATAAATTACTAATAAATAAACTTAACGCATACGGAATAAGAGGGAATATATCAAATCTAATAGAATCTTATCTGTGTGATAGGCAACAAATAACGTACATTAAAAGAATTTCTCAAAAAACCGAAATAACTTATAAATCCAGTCAGAGAGCGGTAAACTATGGAGTGCCACAAGGTAGTGTACTCGGACCGCCCCTATTTATTGTTTATATTAATGACTTTCCGACAGCATCATCATACCCTATGACAATGTTTGCAGATGACAGCACTTTACTTTTTAATAATGACGAGGTTAGTAAATTGGAGGCTGAGATTAATAATACTTTACTATCAGTTGTAAATTGGCTGCAGAATAATAATTTGATTATAAATTTTGATAAAACAGTATTAATGAAATTTCAACAAAGAATAAATTACAATCTGGACTTAAATATTAAATACAAAAACAAAACTATAAATGAAGCAAAAAGGACCAAATTCCTTGGACTAAATATAGAAAACACTTTAAAATGGAATTCCCATATTGAAAAAGTATGCAGTAAGCTAAACCAACATTCCTATGCTTTGCACATGTTAAGTAAAACGGCCAATCGAGCAACAGTTTTAACGGCGTATCATGGTCTAGTAGCCTCAACATTGAGATATGGAATTATATTTTGGGGCAATGCCACGGGTAAAGATATGGTATTTAAGTGCCAAAAAAGGTGCATAAGAGCTATTTATAATTTGCAGACAACAGACAGCTGCAAACCGTTTTTCAAAAATACGAAAATATTAACTATGCCGTCGTTGTATATCTACGAAACGTCTATGTTCGTAAAAAATAATTTACATAAATTTGCTAGAGTAACTAGTCAGCGCCGTTGTGATCGGTTACAAACAGTCGGATCTAGTACTGCATTATACAGAGACAGTGTTTTTGTAATGGCTCCAAAGGTCTATAATAAATTACCAAAATGTTTAAGGAGTGAAGACAATGTCCGCAAATTTAAAAGTAAATTGCATTCATTTCTAATAGATAAGACGTATTACTCTATTGAAGAATTTTTAAATGATAAAATATGACATTACCTGCACTTTATTATAATTTATTTTTAATTATAATTTATTTTTAATTGATTTATAAATGATTAATATTTAATTGACATTATTTACAGTATTATAAAATTTGACATTAATAGCCTTTTAAATAAATTACCGTTGACATGACTGAAAAATAAATTATAAATGATTAATTAATGATTTATATTACATTGAATTCTCATTATTTACCCGAACCTGACTTTGTATTCTATATATCCAGACTTTTTACTAAAAACCCAATGTTTGTACACCAATTTTATTGGTAGGACATAGAGCTCAACTAAAATGTATGAATAACACCTTTATTTCAATACCTGTGTTCACAAATAAAGATAATTTGAATTTGAATTTATTATAAAGGTACCTACACTTTTTATTGCCATAAGATAAAAATAACACGACGCCGACATTGTTACGTGTGTAGTTATAGTTTAGTAAAGTTTCTAGTATGTATTCGTTTTATTATTGTTATAATGTATATTGAGTTTTACAATCTGAAATAACATGGTACTTAAACATAACTAGCAAAATGTGGGTGTACTAATGAATACAACTTTGCCTAACACTTCGGGGATTGCAGTTGTTACGCATGGGTTTTAGAAATTGATACAAAATTTGTATATTTTAGACATTTTATTCATACATTCTATTCTTAACAAACTATTTATTCTATAGGTAACGTTCACAAAACCATCAAAAATATTTTGACAATACATCTTAAATGTTACACAGTGTGCCTAACAAAACAGAAGTTTTCACCGAAAGTGTTTTTTTTGTACTCCTGAATATTTATTTAAAATCATGAATAATTTTAAAATTCGAACAATTTATGCACAAAACAAAAAATCTAATTTGTTCAAATGGATACACACAGATCTATTACGCTACAATATAAATTCGTTAAGTTATACACTAAAAAACACAGGGAAATTCAAGATAGTTTAATTAAAATGTAGTTTTTTAGGTTTGTTTGAATTACAATCGGTCAGTTTACATCCTGTATAATTATAATCTTGATACGTACCAAATAATACCCTCACAAATTCCAGTAAAAATCTTTGCTTAGTTGTATGTACAGAATGCTTGGTTTGGATCATTCCCACTAGTTCTACTGCATAGTCCTACGATAGAACTAGTGGGATTTTTTTCCCACTAGTTCTACGATTCAAGGTGGTACGAAATCGTAGAACTAGTGGAAACGAAAAGTCTATTGAACATTTCGTTCTCACTAGTTCTACGATACAAGGGTGTTACAAAATCGTAAAACCAACGGGACTCAAGTTTCTCATTCGTTCTTCACACAGTTTAGGCTACGGCACAAACTACCAGGAGAATAGAAGTAGGCAGGAGGTATTGAAAACCATTTGTTTGGAGATGGTAAAAAGGATTACTACCTATCTTTTTTTTTCATCTCCAAAAAAATGTTTGCCTCCTTCTATTCCACTGGTAGTTTGTGGGACTTGACTATCCTGGTTTCCTACTCCAACAAAAAAAAGTGCATATTAGAAAGGAATAATTAAGATTTGATTTAAAGATTCCAATATCTTCTTCCTACTTCTGTACTCCTGGTAGTTTGTGGGACTTTACTACATAACGTTTTTTTTAATCTCCATAAAAAATTACACACACACAAAAAAATAACACTGGTAAGGTTTTTCACCAGTGCGAGTTATAAACATGATCTATTAAAGATCTCTTTACACCAAAACTAAACTGACACACACTACAGTTAAAGGGGTTTTTCACCAGTGTGAGTCCGAATATGCTTGTTTAAATTACTCTTTTCGCTAAAAGATCTCAGACATACGTCACACTGGAAAGATTTTTCACCAGTGTGAGTTCGCATATGACTGTCTACATGACCCTTTCGGCTAAAAGATTTCAGACATACGTCACACTGGAAAGATTTTTCACCAGTGTGAGTTCGAACATGATCTATTAAAGAACTCTTTTGACTAAAATGACGCTGACATATATCACACTGGTAAGGTTTTTTACCAGTGTGAGTTCGAATATGCCTGTTTAAATTACTCTTTTCGCTATAAGATCTCAGACAAACGTCACACTGGAAAGGTTTTTCACCAGTGTGAGTCCGAATATGCCTGTCTAAATTACACTTTTGGCTAAAACATCTCAGACATACATCACATTGGAAAGGTTTTTCACCAGTGTGAGTTTTAACATGATGTAATAAAGTACTCTTTTCATTAAAATGAAGCTGACATATATCACACTGGTAAGGTTTTTCACCAGTGTGAGTTCGAGTATGCCTTTTTAAAAGCCACTTATGGCTAAAAGATCTCAGACATACGTCACACTGGCAAGATTTTTCGCCAGTGTGAGTTCGCATATGACTGTCTAAATGACTCTTTTGGCTAAAAGATTTCAGACATACGTCACACTGGAAAGATTTTTCACCAGTGTGAGTTCGCATATGCCTTTCTAAATGACACTTATGGCTAAAAGATTTCAGACATACATCACACTGAAAAGGTTTTTCACCAGTGTGAGTTCGAACATGATCTATTAAAGAACTCTTTTGACTAAAATGACGCTGACATATATCACACTGGTAAGGTTTTTTACCAGTGTAAGTTCGAATATGCCTGTTTAAATTACTCTTATCGCTATAAGATCTCAGACAAACGTCACACTGGAAAGGTTTTTCACCAGTGTGAGTCCGAATATGCCTGTCTAAATGACACTTTTGGCTAAAACATCTCAAACATACATCACATTGGAAAGGTTTTTCACCAGTGTGAGTTTTAACATGATGTAATAAAGTACTCTTTTCAGTAAAATGAAGCTGACATATATCACACTGGTAAGGTTTTTCACCAGTGTGAGTTCGAATATGTCTGTTTAAATGACTCTTTAAACGGTTTTTTTTGCTATAAGATCTCAGACATACGTCACACTGGAAAGATTTTTCACCAGTGTGAGTTCGCATATGACTTTCTAAATGACACTTATGGCTAAAAGATTTCAGACATACGTCACACTGGAAAGATTTTTCGCCAGTGTGAGTTCGAACATGCCTTTCTAAATGACCCTGTCGGCTAAAAGATTTCAGACATACGTCACACTGGAAAGGTTTTTCACCAGTGTGAGTTTTAACATGATGTATTAAAGAACTCTTTAGACGAAAATGACGCTGACATATATCACACTGGAAAGATTTTTCACCAGTGTGAGTTCGAATAATATGCCTGTCTAAATAACACTTTTGGCTAAAAGATTTCAGACACACTTCACACTGGAAAGGTTTTTCACTAGTGTGTGTTCGAACATGATCTATTAAAGAACTCTTTTGACTAAAATGACGCTGACATATATCACACTGGTAAGGTTTTTTACCAGTGTGAGTTCGAATATGCCTGTATAAATTACCCATAGTGCTAAAAGATTTCAGACAAACGACACACTTGTAAGCCTTTTTACAAACTCGCCTCTGAGTGTGTTTTAATTTTTTTATTCGATTTAGACTACGCTGATCATAGTTGTTAGTCTTATTGTAAGAAGCGCCAGGTTTGGACGTACCATTTCGAGTTGTTCGGAAATGTTTCAAGTTTGAGGGTTCATTTTTCGTGACCTCCTTTGTATTTGTATCTTCTAGTTTTCTTCTTACTGAGGCGGGAGCACCTGCGACAATAAATCTGGTAAGTACGGTGTTGAAGAAGATTATGTACATCAGAGTCGCGGGTGTATTTTTCAGATCTGCCTAAATTTATTCTCAAACTCAAAGCATTTATTTCAATTAATCCATTACAGGCACTTTTGAATGTCAGAAAAAAAAACGAACGAAACTACGAGTGCAATACGTCATTCCGAAAGCCACCACGCCGAACCACACGCCACCGAATGCCCGCAACAACGAACACTGCGAGCACGAAAGCACGCAGCGAAGCACACCGCAACAACGAATGCACGAGACCCCGAATCACGGAACAACGAATGCAAGTCTTAAATATATAGTCTAATTACTACCAGCGTTGGAATTGTAACATTTTTCTTTCTCCATGGAAGTGAACTGATTTCCAAGATACAGGTTTTTTACCTAGTTTGGAAGTCAGGCGTCCGTATAGTATATTCAGCCTTTTTTTTTGTATAGAATTTCCGATAGTGAAATTGTATTAGGCTATATTTTAATTAAGACCAATAAACGATTATTATTATATTATTAAATGCACGCCGCAACGCACAACTCGGCACAACCGCCGCCCCGCGACCCGGAGCCCCGCACACCCGCCGCCACGGCACGCGCCGTCGCACGCCCCCGCACCCACAGCACTCGCCGCCGGTAACATCCGGCGCCGCGCAGCCCGACGCAGCAACTCCCGAAACGACGCATTGTCAAGTCAAAGCATTTATTTCAAGTAGGCCGTTACAGGCACTTTTGAATAGTCGAATTAAACTAATTAATCCAACGATTACTCAAGCCGCCACCCAGCAAAGGCCTGACATACTTTTGTATGACAAAACTGCCAAAAACCTTTACCAAGCGACGTCCCAAGCAACCACTGAAGCTCTCCGAGTGCGGCAGTAAACTATTGAAGCAAATAAACTAAGCTACAGTCCCAGTCACAAGGCATAATAACTCGTGATTGTACTGTAGTTGCCCATTCCAAAGCGTTGGTCTCATGAGAAGAATGGCAAGAAACTTCATGGACACTCTTTTAAAATCGTTTGGGTTTACAATATGTTCAAGGTACAGACATAATCTTGGTATAATACACACATGAAGACTTTGCAAATTAGTGTCTGAGATGGTCTTTTGAAGAAAGCACCACACAGATTTGAGTGGACCCGTCCAGTCAGTGCAAGCATTTGTCAGTTATCGTGGAGCTTGCACTCCTAAGCTACAGTCACAATCACAAGGCATAATAACTTGTGAAAGTACTGTAGTTGCCAGTTCCCTAACGTAGATCTCATGAAGAAGAACGGGCAAGAAACTCCATGGACACTCGTTATAAATCAGAATATTGTTACAAAATCTTGGTACATTACATCATTCATGTTGAGATGGTATATTATGTGAGAACTATGTAGCAAGACGTGCAAGTTAAGAGCGTCCAGAGTAAAAAGATAATAAACCATGTGTTGAGGACAGCGCCATCTATGCACACCTACGAGACAATACGAGAGCATCGAGTCATGACATCGATCACACAACCCAAGCTGCAAGCTACGTAGTTCCTGCTTCAACACCAGAGGGCGCAAAACCACATCTATATAAGCTGAAACCTACGTTTTGGAACCCCTTTTTGCCTTCGATACTATTACCAGCATTAACAGCATCAGAAAAGCTACGTGAAGTGGGGTAGCGTACTTTCGGATGAGTATGCACTTAATGCACTGGAGTGTGGTGTGAGGCAGGGAGGCCTGTCCTCTCCAAGACTCTTTAACTTATATGTTAATCAGCTGATCGGTGAGCTCAGTAACAGCCGTGTTGGCTGTCGTATAGATAACGTTTGCGTTAATAACATCAGCTACGCTGATGACATGGTGTTGCTGAGCCCATCGCTCAGTGGGTTGAGAAAACTGCTTGATATCTGTGAGTCTTATGCTGAGGGTCACGGTCTGAGGTACAACGAGCAGAAGAGCAAATGTATGGTCTTTAGAGGCAAGAACAAACAACCGGAGCATATACCACCGGTCTATCTGAATGGGGTGCCTTTAGAGCGTGTCACTCAGTTTAAGTACCTAGGGCACGTTGTGACAGAGACTTTGAATGACGATGCGGATATCGAGCGGGAGCGAAGGGCGCTGTCGGTGCGTGCTAATATGTTGGTGTACATAGATTCGCAAGGTGTTCTACGGGTGTAAAATTAACACTATTCAGAGCTTACTGCCAAAGCTTTTACGGCAGCTCTCTGTGGACCAACTACACGCAGCGGGCCTACAGCGCTCTTCGCATCCAATACAACAATGCGTTTAGGATTCTGGTGAGGCTCCCTCGATTCTGCAGCGCGTCGGGTATGTTTGCTGATGAAAGGGTAGACGACTTTTATGCGATAATGCGTAAAAAAACAGCTTCTCTGATGCGCCGGATTCGGGGGAGCACCAACAAAATCCTAAAAATGATATCTGAGAGGCCTGATTCCGCAGTGCTGGGGAGATTCATCCAGCTTCATGTGACGTAGAGTGATTCTTGACATGTGATTTGATGTAATACTAACGTAGTTTTAAGACCTTTATAACTAACATGACATGTGTATTTTGTTGTAATTATTGTATTTCTGATTATTTGAATTTTTGTGAATGATAATACATAATACTAACATAGTTTTAAGACCTTTGTTACTAACAATTATGGACAAAATTGGTCTGAAATGAAAGTATATAATAATATAATAATAATTAACTGAAGTCTGCCCTGTGTGCATTTTGTAAATCTCTTAATAAACTTCTATCACAAGAAGAATAAACCAGTCACTTTGGTCATATAATTACCTGATTTGCAAACTCCCTTAAAATTAAGGACACACCTTAACATTGGTCCTTCTAAGCCGAATAATCTATCAAGATCACAGCGCTACCAGTGATAGACTTCAGGGGTGCCAATCCTACCTACTTCCTCCCTTATTCATTCTGTGTGTGCTAAAATCGTGCTTTTGTACAGGAACACGTAGTCCAGCTCCGTGCCCGCGTTTTCTCACCGCGCTCCAGTGCTGCAGGAAAACCGTGAGTACCCACACTTCTCATAAGTGCCACAATGAGTGAGTCAGAGGATATCAAAAAGCTAGCAGATTTAAAACGAAAACGAGGTACCATTAAGGGTGGCCGCGGATTTTTGTACTAGATGACGTGGCCTCGGCGCAAGGGCAAAGAAGGAACATGGGTTCGGTTTTTAGTCAGTAGAAGTCTGACACTCCCCTTCGCTCTGCCCAAGAGCGGGGGGGGTCATTTGATGATTTTCCACCCACCAAAAAAAAAAAAAAAAGGTACCATTAAGGGTATGGTCACCCAATTCGAGAAATGTGTAAATTTGTTGGTAGGCAGTGAAATTAATCCCAGACAAAGAGCAGAACTAGAATTACGAATAAAGTCTGCTCAAGGATTGCATCACGAATTTAGTAAAATTCAATCGTTAATCGAGGAATTAGTGTCGGAAAAGGACATGTCGGAACAATTACAATATAGAGAGTCTTTTGATAACTCTTACTATAGTGCTGTCGCTGAAGCCAATTGTTTAATAAATAGTAGTAGTCGCGAACATGAGTGCAAGTCCAATAGTTCAGAACACACATGCAATTCTAACACAATAGTAAAATTGCCAACTATTTCGCTTCCCAACTTCGACGGTAGTTACGATAGTTGGATGGAATTTAGGGATTTGTTTTTATCCATGATCCACAATTCAAAGCAACTTGACAATATCCAGAAATATCATTATTTAAAATCATCTCTGTCTGGAAACGCGTTGCAAGTAATTAAGTCTCTAGAATTCACTTCAGATAACTATAGTGTTGCATGGGAATTGATTGAGAATAGATTTAATAATAATCAATTATACGCAATCATGTCAAAGCGTTATTTTCAATGTCAGCTGTTTATAAAGAATCGCCTGCACATATTAGGAAACTAATAGATACGGTACTCAAGAATTTACGTGCTTTGAAAACACTTGGTGAACCTACAGAATCGTGGGACACCTTGATAAATAGACGTAGTGATTGAAAAAGAATGGGAACAGTTTAAAAATACCAGTGCTGGCAATTCAAATAAGAAATTTAATTTAGATTCACTCTTACAGTTTTTAAAATATAAGGCTGACACTTTAGAAATGGTTAAGGGTCACAATTCGCAGTCATCTCATGCAGGCCAGGATCATGTTAAAAAGCAATCTCACAGTTTTGTTGCTACTCAAAACAAGAAAAAGTTTTATAAATCCACCCGCACCTGTATTAAATGTAAGGGAAAACATCCGTTATATGGGTGTCAACAATTTTTGGATTTAAGCTCACAGGACAGACTTCAGTTAGTAAAAGATAAAAATCTCTGCATTAACTGTTTATGGACAGGGCATTCGGTCAGTGATTGTCAGGCCGGACCATGTAAGCAATGCTACGGCAAACACAACACACTTTTACATAATGAGTTTAATAAGGATGGGACTGTGCCCTCTGCAGCTCAAACACACCAGGATAGGCCTTCAGATTCGCAGCATAGGTCGTCGTCAGTGGTTCAGACTCTTCACACAGTCGTAGATTCACACAATATCAATTGTAAAAGTTTACTCGGTAAACACGCTTTACAATCCGTTCTACTGTCGACAGCCACGGTCGAGGTCGCTGGCAAAGATAATAAATATTATAAAGCTCGTGCATCTGCGAAAATGGATAACGAATTTACCGAACGTTGTACACACCGCTCAAAATTCTAATAGTTCAAAGTATCTGTCATTGGGTGAAAATGTTCTAGCAAAACACTAGGCCTTGGCTGGTTTAACAGCCAGGATGTTTCATTTCACATCTAAAATAAATGTCGATTTCTCAAACGTGACTAAACGTTTGATTTTATCCGCTATTTCTCAAATTTACGATCCTTTGGGGTTATTATGCCCAGTGGTTATAGAGGTCAAAGCTCTTCTTCAAAAACTATGGCTCACTAAAGTAGGTTGGGACGACGCTCTGCCTCAAGACATAGTATTGTATTGGAAAAAATTCGTTGAGTCAATATCAAATTTAAACAAACTACGAATCCCTAGATTTGTTATGTGTGACTCACCTAATATAACTGAGTTACACGTATTTACCGACGCAAGTCAAATTGCATACGGCGCTTGCGCATACATACGCACCTGGAACGCAACCGGCGACGTCACAGTGAAATTGTTATGTGCCAAAAGTCGCGTAGCCCCTGTCAAACCGGTTAGCATTCCTCGATTCGAGTTGTGTGGCGCAGTTCTAGGAGCTAGATTAGTAGATAAAATAAAAAAATCTTTCCGCGTTACGTTCAATACTATTGTTTTGTGGACAGACTCCACAATTTTTAGGTTGGCTTAGAATGCCTCCTAATCAACTCAAAACCTTTGTACAAAACTGTGTTGTGGAAATAAACGAGTTGACAAGCAATATGTGTTGGTGTCATGTGAGTGGAATAAATAACCCGGCAGACCTGTTGTCACGCGGCAAAGGAGTAAATGAGTTGAGTACTCTGCCCCTTTGGTGGGGCGGACCATCTTTCTTGCACGAAAAGGTAGATGACTGGTCAAGCGAACAACATAACCTAGGTAAGAATCTGACCGAAATATTACCCGAATTAAAATCGAACACTGTCAGTGTACCGACCTGTGTCAACAGTTCGGACAGAGTAGTTAAATTCGAAAGATTCTCTTCGTATCTTCGTAAAGGTAGGGGAGCGAAATTAGAAAAGTGCTATTTATGTTTGTTTGTTTCTCAACTAAGGCGTTGCACTTAGAACTTGTTACTACATTATCATCTGAAGGTTTTATTCTGGCACTAAAAAGATTTATCTCACGAAGAGGTAAACCTTTACAAATCTATTCAGATAATGGTAGGAATTTCGTTGGAGCAGCCAAGGAATTCACACATTCCTTGAATAAATGTTCTGATGACTTACTAAATTTTAGTTCAGAAAATCACATTGAATTTAAATTTATTCCTCCATACTCACCTCATTTCGGCGGCTTGTGGGAAGCGGGGGTAAAATCCTGCAAGCACCACATTGCCCGCGTAATAGGCAATGCACATCTTAATTACGAGAAGTTCAGCACGGTTTTAGCACAGATAGAAGCCGTCCTGAACTCCCGTCCCTTACATCCTATGTCTTCAGATCCCGATGACCTCACGCCTGGGCACTTCCTGATCGGTCGACCACTGACGGTGCCTGCAGAACAACACGTCATGACGGTGACCACACACTCACTGTCACGCTACCGCCGCATCGAGCAGCTGAGACAACACTTCTGGGGCTGCAGTCTCTACACTAACAACGACGCTACGAATGTCGTTAAGTCGAGAAATCGTAAACTTTCTGTAATAGATTTTCAGCTTTATTTCAACAGCATAAGGTTCAAAATCTATTAAAGAAAGTTTACGATTTTACGAGTTAGCGACATTCGTAGCGCTGTTATTAGTGTAGAGACTGCAGGCCCTGGGCTCGATGGTCGAGCGAATATGTTTCGGAGCTACAGAAACGTTCCAAGTGGAAGACGACCAAGGAAGCACTTACACCGAACACACTAGTCCTGGTGAAGGAGGACCACCTGTCACCCCTCAAGTGGCGACTGGGTCGAATAACAAATGTGTTCCTCGGCAAGGATGGCGTTCCCAGGGTGGCATCCATCCGCACCACCACAGGCGTCATCGAGAGGGCCTTCTCCAAGATCTGCCCTCTTCCATCGCCCAAGGTCGACTTCGAGGCTGCAGACATACCAGCGATGGTCACATTACCGCATCAAGACAATCTTTGACAGTTATCCTAAGACTCTCAAAGCCCCGGAGGATGTTGAGGACAGCGCCATCTATGCACACCTACGAGACACTACGAGAGCATCGAGTCATGACATCGATCACACAACCCAAGCTGCAAGCTACGTAGTTCCTGCTTCAACACCAGAGGGCGCAAAACCACTTCTATATAAGCTGAAACCCACGTCTCGGAACTCCTTTTTGCCTTCGATTTCGATACTATTACCAGCATTAACTGAAGTCTGCCCTGTGAGCATTTTGTAAATCTATACTAATATTATAAAGCTGAAGAGTTTGTTTGTTTATTTGTTTGTTTGAACGCGGTAAACTCAGGAACTGTTGGTTGGAATTTTAAAATTCTTTTTGTGTTGGATAGTCCATTTATCGAGGAAGGCTATAGGCTATATAACATCACGCTACGGCTAATAGGAGCGGAGCATAAATGAAAAATGTTACAAAAACGGGAAAAGGTATTTCCTTTTTGAGAGCTTCCGCTGCGTGCGCTGCGAAAACGGTTTAAGTTACGCAAATATCATGTATGAAGGAATTGTTCCTCTTTAAAATTTCTAAAAAAAAGTCCGCGACAGCATATATCTATCTTTTAAGATTGACTCACTGTAACCTTTTTTTACTATTAAACTGTTAGGTTAAAAATAATTATTTTTTGCGAAGCTTATTTAACCCATATGGTATTAATCTATATCTAAATAAATGTGTTTGTTAGAAGGAAAATTTAATCTATACTAATATTATAAAGCTGAAGAGTTTGTTTGTTTATTTGTTTGTTTGTTTGAACGCGGTAAACTCAGGAACTGCTGGTTGGAATTTTAAAATTCTTTTTGTGTTGGATAGTCCATTTATCGAGGAAGGCTATAGGCTATATAACATCACGCTACGGCTAATAGGAGCGGAGCATAAATGAAAAATGTTACTAAAACGGGAAAAGGTATTTCCTTTTTGAGAGCTTCCGCTGCGTGCGCTGCGAAAACGGTTTTTAAGTTACGCAAATATCATGTATGAAGGAATTGTTCCTCTTTAAAATTTCTAAAAAAAAGTCCGCGACAGCATATATCTATCTTTTAAGATTGACTCACTGTAACCTTTTTTTACTATTAAACTGTTAGGTTAAAAATAATTACTTTTTGCGAAGCTTATTTAACCCATATGGTATTAATCTATATCTAAATAAATGTGTTTGTTAGAAGGAAAATTTAATATAGAATATTTGTGCCCTTTACTCTAAACAGTTTAAACAAACATCTTAGAAGATATCGCAATGTAAAAATATCCGCGCGGCAAAATAATTCGCGCGTCGCAATGTAGGGAGATTCTTTCCGGGAAATTCAAATTCAAAATATTTACTGCATCATAATGTTTACAAGTACAGAGTGTCACACTTTAATATAATCTAAGCTAATCTAAACCATCTAAACTATTATAATAAAGAAGAAAGATAAGATTTTTTGTTTGTTACTATTTAGCTTAATTTATGTCGGATAGTCGATATATCGAGAAAGGTTATAAGCTATATTTATGTGACGCAGACGAAGTTGCGTGGGTCAGCTAGTCTCTTAATAAACTTCTATCACAAGAAGATAAACCAGTCACTTTGGTCATATAATTACCTGATTTGCAAACTCCCTTAAAATTAAGGACACACCTTAACACCATGGTAACTAAGAGATGACCAGTCTCCACTGACAGCGCCCGTTCACGAACATGACGCATGGATCAGCACCATTCAACTCAACCATTTTGAAGGGAACTAAATGATACACGTGCCTCCATCAGCGAGACATTTGAGTGAGCATGACATTCTCTCAGCCACCAGGGCATCGTCAATAAAAATATAACTAAATGTAAAAGTAGCTTTATAGTACATAGTATAGTACTCACACATGTGCTATGCAATTATATAATATTAAGATATTGAATATATATAATGCAAAGATATTTTTACAATCTTCTGCAACTTCCATAATTACTTTACTTCACATGTCGATTTATTTGCCCCTATGGTTGTGGAGTAGGACCAGCATGGAGCCAAGCATTTTTATCATCAATGTAATCCCCCAACTAATAGTAAGCTTGCCTACATAGTGTGCGTTTTATACAAGATTTAAATTTTGTCTCATTTAGTTGAAGAATGTGAGGGGGTATTTTATTGTAACATTTTAAACAGTACCCCATGAAAGATGAGTCTACTTTAGCTAGCCTGAAACCTGGCTGAACTATTTGGTCCCTATTCCTCGTATTATAGTGGTGTCTATCACCTCTTTTGCTAAATAAATGCAGATTTTTCCTACGTACATGATGTTTTCATAGATGTATTGACAAGGTACTGTCATGATGTTAATTTCCTTGAACAGCTCTCTCAGAGATTCGCGCCTTCGTAAACCATATATGGCTCTAATGGCTCTTTTCTGCAGAATAAATATAGACTCGATGTCTGCAGCCCGTCCCCATAGTAAAATACCGTATGACATAACACTATGATACACCTATACCTATGATACAGGAGAAATTCCTAGTGTGGGGCAACGTTTTTTTAAAAAAAAAAAAAAAAAAAAAAAAAAAAAATAGTTAAAATAGACTAGTCTCGCGGTATCTACGTCAGTAAATTGACGGATTTTCCTAACAGCATATGCCGCTGAACTCAGCCGTCCTGCAAGAGATGTTAAATGCGGACCCCACTGTAGCCTTGAGTCAATCGTTATCCCCAAGAAAACAGTTTCATTGACAAATTCTAGTTTCTCTTGATTCAATACTATGTCACAATCAGTACTTTTGACATTTGGTAGAGCAAATCTTATGCACTTCGTTTTTTTCCCATTTAATACTAAATTATTAACGGTGAACCAATTATGAACCTGCAGTAAGGCGTTATTTACGTCATCAAGATTCGTGGCACGTCTGTTTACCTTAAATATTAAAGAAGTATCGTCGGCAAACAATACCATTTCAGGTTGGTTTTTAAATAAATGGGGTAGATCATTAATAAAGACTAAAAAGAGAAAGGGACCTAATATCGAACCTTGTGGCACACCCATGCTTACTTTTAAGCCCATTGAATTGACACCATTTACTTGTACTTGCTGATGTCTATCGCTTAAATACGATTTCATTAAACTGAGTGCAAGATTCCCTAAACCTATTTGTCGCAGTTGTTTTTTTTTATTTTTTATTGTTATGTAAACTCAAACTTTTTTTTTTCTTTTTTGTACTTACCAATTTTTTTTTTTTAGTTTTATGTTGTGTTTACTGCTTTTGTATTGTATATAATTCTGCGGCAATAAATATTTTTCTTTCTTTCTTTTCTTTTAAACCGTAATGTTTGAGCTTTATGAGAAGGGTTTCGTGGTTGACGCAATCAAATGCTTTAGAGAGGTCACAGAAGATCCCTATGGCATCTTGTGACTCTTCCTACGCAGTAAATATATGTTTTAATAAGGTGACACCGGCGTCAGTCGTACAACGTCCTTTGGTGAAACCATACTGTTTCTCATGTAAGATTTTATTGGTGTTAAAGTGGATGAGCATTTGATTATGCATTACCTTTTCAAACACCTTGCTGAAAACTGGCAAAACGGATAGGGGTCTATAATTATTGGTGTCTTTACTGTCACCGGATTTGAAAAGTGGAATTACCTTGCAGGCATTAAAGTTCAATTACGTAGCAGCTGATTTTGCTTTTTCTGAGAAAATTTACCATTGCAATGTGTGTTTTTTATACATCATCAGATAGTAGAGATTATAAGGAACACAACGCCCACCGAATTTTTAAAAAAAGCTGATATTTTGACGTCACAATTTTCGATTGAAAATTAGGATGCTTTTTTGATATTAAGTTAAAATAAGCCGAAAAAATAAATATTTTAAATCAAATAAATTACAGTGTATTTGGGACATAATAAGGTAAGTTTTCACCATTTTTGCCACCGACTTCAGAAGCTGATTTTTCTTTTGAAGTTTATTTTTCACTTTTTGGTGTTTTTGAAGTCGGTTGTTCGTAGAAAAAAATAAATTGAAAAAGATATAAATAAAAAACCAAAAACTTGGTTTTTTGAATTTTTCACCTAAATTTTGAGGTTATGTGAAAAAAGTGTTAAAATCAAAGTTGGAGATCTTTTTATTTTCTACAACTTTGCCATTACATTTTTTTCCATAGCACTTGTAGTTTTGCCGGAAATCGAGATAAACCGCTTTCCCCCTTAAAAAACCCCCACCCCCACTTCCCGACCTCAGATCGACCGTAATTTATTTTTCCTTTAATTTTTGTTATATTCTCTACTTTTTCTATTGGGTTTCATCCTACTGTAATTTTTTTTCATTTTTTACCATTTTTGAAGGTTTCGGCCCTGGTCTAATATTTTTCATAATTAATAAGCATTTGGTAATCCTTAAGCCAATGTTCAGTAAAACAAATAATGTCAAACATACTTTTCTCTAAAAACAATTCTATTTCTAATAATTTGGAAGAAATGCCTTGGATATTTTGGTGGAATAAATTCAAAGTGTTCTGCTGAGGCCCTTTTTTACTAACTACTTTAGAGCAAGAAGATACCTTTCTGTTGATATGTTTAACAATATTTTTAATGGTACCTTCTGTTGTCTTGTTATCTGGAGTGAGCCCAGAGTCTCCTGTGCCATCACCAGACAACAAGATACTATCACTTAAACTTCTAATTGAGAGTATTCCACGGTGACATATGGAACCTCCTCCATACAATGATTGTAAACATTTATAGCACTAGTGCTATATTTATCTAAGGTCACCTCCTGTACATTAGTACCATGACTAATAAGTGTCAACAATATAAGCAAACTTCGACATACTACTTATGTCTGTGTGAATATTAAAAGCTAATAGCCTAGCTATTTTGTGTCTAAACCTAACAGGTATAGATACACATTACCTGGAGTTGACTTAAGCTTATCAACAAAAGTGTTGATATCAAGATATACAAGCTTATCACAATAGTGACCTACTAAGAAATGCAAATGATTGTTTAACATGTGTATATAATTGTTTTACCTATCACAAATTCTTTCAAAATATGGAAAAGCACACAATATAATTTTACTACAATCTAACTTTAACAACTCTGTTATCCGAGCTTGTTAATAGGGACATGCGATTTGTGCTTAATTCTACATACATACATACATAAACTCACGCCCTTTTCCCATGGGGGGTAGGTTGTTTCTAGTATTAAGTATATTCGTATTCAACCTGATGTGTCTGTACCTGGCGACAGACACATTTCAGCCTGTTCGATTATCCATTGATTAACTGACTAATACTTACTATTGGTCTCCACGGCTCTTCGTTTCTTATTAGGTTCTTCTACTGCTTCTTCCACATCAATTTTAAACTCTAAAATAGGTACATCATTTTCCGAATCTGATTCAGAATGTTCAGATAGTGTAGGGTTTTCATCTAGATAGGTACTGCCTACGTTTTCTGGTTCTACATATTCTGTAAGTAAGGAAAAATTGTTATTATTAGAAACTAGCTGATGCCCGCGGGTTCGCCCGCGTGCATTATATATTAAAACCCTTCTCGAGAACCACTCTATCCATTGGTGAAAACAGCATGAAAATCGGTGCAGTAGTTTTTCAGTTTATCGAGAACAGACAGACAAACGCGGCGGAGGACTTTGTTTTATAATATGTAGTGATGATTTACTTTACTACTCAAAACAATGTTTGCTTGCAACGAATTTTCTTATTCAATTCTCCCCTATCAGTCAGCACTCCACAATTTATACCTTTCTCTTTCAAATCCCTACCTCTCCCTCTACAGCCACTTACATTTATGCCTTTATTAATCACACGAGTTGCATTCCTCTTCAATATTTACATGTCCATACCAATGTAATAAATCTTCTTCTATAATATAAAAGGCAAACTGGGGATCAACGCACAGACCAAACACTTTTTTTTATTTTTTTGAGGGTGGGAAATCATCACATGACTCCCCTCTGGCCAGTGCAGTAGTGTCAGACTTCTACTGACTAAGATCCACCCATATTTTGTCTTAGACCTTTGTGTCCAGGCCGTGGTGTGTCTTTCAAACAGCCCTCACCCCCGACGGGATGGGTCAAACCCTTAGAGGGCTACAAACTTAAAATATCTATATATCTCTTATGACATAGGCATCCACTAAGAAAGGATTTTTTCAAAATTCTACCCCCAAAGGGGTAAAATAGGGGATGAAAGTTTGTTTTGAAAATCAACATTTTTGATAATTCCCCCATCCCTGCAGGCGAAGCCGAGGGAAAAAGCTAGTATAATATACTTAAATATGCAATAATGATTTAAAATCAACATGCAACATAACATAAATCACAATTTGAAATAATCCTTAGATGTATTGAATTTTCCAAGTTCGGCTAAGCTTTTGTGTCTAAAGCTCATATTAATATTATGAATTAATTATGAACAACATATTTATTTCTGTTCTTAAAGACTTACCATCACTTTGATCTTCCTTAATATCCTCTAGACCCTCACAATCAGCTGATAATTCTTGTTTGATAGCAATGCTTTCTGTTTGACAGCTATCAACTATATTTATTTGTTCTACGGGAGTTATAATAAACCCACTGCAAAACTCAAAGGGTTCTGGGTTTATTAAAGGTTTAGGCTGTAAAAGTAATATTACATTATTAGGTGAAGTCACTCAAAAAGCCTCCACAAGTGAGAATACTTAAGTAGGCCCAATGCTACCGGGACAGTCAACCATGCTATCAACCACACACACGCTATTGTTGCATAGCTTGTGCCAACATGACAGAGGACTGTTATCAATCTGCCGCACACATGTACAAGTTTCATACTGAAATTTAAGAATACCTCACCTCACAAAACTCTTCCATCATCAGAGCCAATAGCTCTTTGGCTTCCAAACATTGTCTCATCAACCAGAAGGATTTCTTTAGTTTAGTGCAGCAGAAAGAACAAGCAAGAATCGGTTTTCTGTCTTTCGCAACAAACTGCAACAAAAGTCTCATTTATGTCTATGAATCACCAGCTAACAACAACAATTATATGCGGGTGATTCATAGAAATACACATCTGACAGAGAAAGTATAGGTAAGCATTATTAATGATCGCTCTTATTCTAGGCACATTGGCGTGTACCAGACTTTAAGTAGTATAAACTTACTGGTATATTAGTTAGCTTCTCATATAGTTCGTGCAAGTTCCTGTTGACCACCACATACATGGGAACATTGTCCGCTAAACATATCCTACACATTGGTAGTTTTTCCATCTTTACTTCAAAAAGTAATCAAAATATTTATGTTAATAAAAATGCCGTCTGTAGTGCTGCAAGGATGATAAAGTGCTCGCAAAGAGTAGAATACGGATGAGAAGGGAGCCGGCCCTTTTAGCACAATAACTAGATTGCTAAAATAATATCTAATAAAAGGTGTGTGGCAAAAACTTAAGTTTTACAGATGCTCGGCTCAGATCAACGATCCAGATGACATTGACGTATTTCAATTTTCACGTATTTGACATTTGACGTCTAATATAGGCCGCGTTCCGTATTACAAAATAATCGCTCACAGCGCTCACGTCTATATTTTGCGTTCCGAATTAGATATCACGATTATGACAGCTAAGACCTGTCATCAATTCGGAACGCTCGACGCGTTTACAGTGCTCACTCGTCAGGTGATAACAAAAACATAACATGCATGAGAGAAATTCGTCGCCCGTTAGGCTCGTCTTGTATATTTACTTGAATACTCATGCATGGATATGAGACTCCAAAGAGATTTTAAAGAACTAATTGAATGTATTTGTGCGACTCCAGCCAGTGAACCTCAGCTGTGAACACACATACCCACCCAGACACACACACACACGCATCAGGCATCTGTCATTTTTTACTTTGATTTTGACAGCGCTCACGGTGATATCTATTTGGGGCATGGTCGGTGTAATCGCAACATGGCGCATGTCATGACGTCATCTATGACGATTCAAGGGACATCGTTAGCGCGCTCACAGTAATTCGGTACGGGTTTATGGACGCTCAAATCGATTACAGCGTAATTCGGAACGCACCCGTGTTTGTTAATGCAGATAAAAAACGATGATAGAGGAATAACCTATGGAAAAAAGAGAAAGTGAATCACGTAACTTTATTTTGCCACTTATAACGGCAGGAAATTTTAATGTAAATACGTAGGGCGAAAATAGAAAGCAGAGGTGGCTCAGGGGTAGCGACCCCGACTTACGATTAGTGAGTCGTGGGTTCGAACCCAGTCAGGCGCATTACTTTGTGTAATTTATTTCATCACCACTGCTCCCAAAACGGTCAAGAAAAACATCGTGAGGAAACCGGCATGTCTTAGAACCAAATAATGCGAAGACATTGTGACATTAAGGTGAATCCTCCAACCAGCCCGCGAAATTCAAATTTTCTTAAGTTTTTTGCAATTTGCAGGCCAGTGATAGGTGGTATGTTGATGAACATTTGATTCGCAGCTGTAAGACGTATATAATTACAGAATTATAATCATTAAAACCATTAATACAACCCTCCGAGCTCATATAGGTTTAAAAATGACTTTTTACAAGGTCAAAGCCATTCCGGAACCTTTATGAGCTCGGACGGTTGTATTAAGGATTTTGATGATTATAATTCTGTAAGTACATACGTCTTACAGCCGCGTTTTAAATGTTCATCAACATACAACCTATCACTGGCCTGCAAATTGCAAAAAACTTAAGAAAATTTGAATTTCGCGGGCTACCCTGGAACATCAACCTTAACCAATTTACACTAGTTCCGCGTGGTAGGTTATAGCCACCAAGATAGCCACAGATCATAGCCCATCCCTCTCCCAGAAAGGAGGCCTGAGCCCCTGCAGTATTTATAACCTATGGAAATAAGGAGTGAATCGCGTAACAAACGAACAAAACGTGTTCTTTCATTATATTGGGATTCAGCAATATTTCAGTAAAACTCACGATAGAATTCTGTAAGCAATATTTTATTGAGCACAAACGACATTACATTTTTCAACGTAAAACAAAGACAAAGGAACAGCGCCACGGTGTCAGAAAAAGGAAACAAACTGCATTCGTTTAGGAAACCTATCTTAGAAATTTATTATTTAAGGTTGATGTTCCAGGGTAGCCCGCGAAATTCAAATTTTCTTACGTTTTTAGCGATTTGCAGGCCAGTGCTAGGTTGTATATTCGTGAAAATATGATTCGCGGCTGTAAGACGTATGCAGTTACAGAATTATAATCATCAAAATCATCATTACAACCCTCCAAGATCATTTAACTTTCAAGAATGAGTATTTCATCAAAAGGTCATTCTTGAGAGTTACATGACATTACATTTTTCAACGTAAAACAAATAACAAAGAAAAAGGAAACAAACTGCATTCGTTTATGAAGCCACTCTTCAACAAAACGTTTACAAGGACACCCATGACCTATCTTATTTTATTATTTAGTCCTATTCACGAATACAGCGCTGCGTACAGTGCGATCAAATTATCTTGGCAGCTCTGAACATAGGCTTTGCGAAATTTTACGCATGTAAACTTGGGAATAAAACTGTTATTGCCAGATAAACCAATACTTAAACGATCAGAAAATATCTAATTTAAACAGTGAGAAATACAAATAAAATAAATATCATAACACTTTTATACATTCGTTGTAACAAAATGACCTGCACGAAGTTCGGAGCTGCCAAGATAATTTGATCGCACTGTATGCGGGACCGCATACGCAGTGCTGTATTCGCACGACATAATGACACGACATAATGGCACGACTGGCCTGTTGGTCTAGTGGTTAGTGACCCTAACTGCTATGCCGGAGGTCGTGGGTTCGATTCCCACCCAGGACAAATGTTTGTGTGATGAGCACGATCATTTGTTCTGTGTCTGGGTGTAATTTATCTATAATATGTATGTATTTAGAAATATATAAGTATGTTTATCAGTTGTCTAGTACCCATAACACAAGCTCTGCTTAGCTTGGGACTAGATGGCGTTGTGTGATAGTTGTGGAATATTATTATTATTATAATGTTGCTATCTCTTTCTCTCTCTCCATATCTCCCCCTCTGTCAAATTTAGTTCCACAATTGTCCGCGGGACTTCTTTCGTGAAATGGACTATAATCAACACTCCCACTTAAATTTATAAGGTATACATAACAATGCACTAACTATTCCTTTTACTTTAAACTAAAACGTTTCTATTAACATTTTCAGAAAATAAACATTCTTCTTTTTTTTTAAAATCACAAGTTACACTGTTACAGTCTGTTTATAAAAACATGAAAATAAATGAGGGCGCTGCGGTCGTGCTGAGTCGTGCACATAGCAACCATGTATAGTGTGACTAAAATGGTTTTGATACTAGCACATTATTTTGTACTAGAAGCAAACCTGGTTTTAATTAAAATCTGTTATCTTATTAAGGTGGATGTTCACGGTAGCCCGCGAAATTCAAAGGACATTGCTCAAGTTTATATGAGGTTTGGTCCAAATGCCGCCCAGGAATGGGAGTACCTGCGCTGGGTTCCTGGCACTAAACTACACACATCAAAAGTGTCTAGGGATCAAGCATTTTTATGCGGATTTCTTGAGATTGAGATGTGGCTTTGTAATAAATTTATGATTTTATAAATTTATATGGATCCTTTTTGGTGCATTTCATAATTTGAATCAGGAACTGTCAATCAAATTCGAGTAAAAGATGAAAATCAGCTGTCAATATTTTCCCTATAAAAACATACCATGACCGACCCATAGTCACACTAAACTACCACACCAGTGTGACTATGGTTAATTATATTTATCCGTAGTCACACTGGTGTGACTACGGCTGATCCGTAGTCACACTAGTATGACTATGGATAATTTAACCTGATCCGTAGTCACACTAGTATGACTATGGATAATTTAACCTGATCCGTAGTCACACTGGTGTGACTACGGCTGAACCGTAGTCACACCAGTATCGTAGCTTTTGGTCACGTCACTCATACATGCAACGCATGTACTCCATGACGCGCGCTCGCTTCGCTCGCATATTAAATAACACTAATATCTTCTGTCCCCGAAGTGCCGGGCCTCCGCCGGCCTCCTTCGTCGGCCTACGGCCCGGTGCCCATGCCGCCCATAAAGGATACTGTCGCGAGACGGTGATTCATCCACTTAGCGGACGACTAGCAACAGCCTATAATTTTGGTTATTCATCCGGGTGTGACTACGGATCAGGTTAAATTATCCGTAGTCACACCAGTGTGACTACGGATAAATAAAATTAACCATAGTCACACTGGTGTGGTAGTTTAGTGTGACTATGGGTCGGTCACTAAACATACAACGCATTGAAGACATTATTAGTGCTACTGTTTCCCTACTACTGATTAAAACCAACGTTATTATGGAGCGGTGACGTCATTTAAGCAGGGAAGAAATGCTCAGAGCCGTGGGAATGATAGAAGCTGGTTCCCGGCAACGTATCTGTGGCTTTAGCTCTGAATACAAGTCAGAGTGTTATCAGTCGACTTTGGACACGTTACCGAAGCACTGGTACCGTGACTGAGCGCCATGGAGGACGGTATCGCTGCACCACACGGAGACAAGACCGATACATTCAAATCTTAACTCGAAGAGCTCCAACAATAACCGCCATGATGTTAGCCATGAGGCTTCATCACTCTTCAGGGAACTTAATTAGCGACCAAACAGTCAGAAACCGCTTGCATGAAGTGAACCTTCATTCCCGAAGACCGCTACGGGTACCACCTATAGCAATGCGCAATCGTAGGATTCGATATCAATGGGCTCTTGAACACAGAAATTGGGCAGAAGAACAATGGCGTTTCGTGTGCTTTTCTGATGAGTCTCGTTTTGGTATGAGACCGGATACAAGACGTATACGACACTGGAGAACCCCTGGACGCCAACAGCGATTAAAATCCTGCCAGGAAGTCCATCCTTATAGTGGTGGAACCATCATGGTATGGGCGGGTATTTGGATCGGCGGAAGAACTGAGTTGATTTGGATCAGAGGCAACCTCAACGCTCAAATTTATGCTGAGACGATTGTATCAGACGTCAACGTTCCTCTACAAGTGCAAATCGGTCCCTTATTTCAGTTAATGCATGATAATGCACGACCGCACACCGCAAGAGTTGTAAGACAGACTCTCGCCGCAGCTAACATCAATGTCCTGCCCTGGCCTGCTCAGTCGCCAGACTTGAACCCGATTGAGCATGCATGGGATATGCTACAGAGAAGAGCTCTGCCGAATATGGAGGGTATCCAGTCGCAAGAAGACCTTTTTTTGTTGTTGCAACGAACATGGGCGGCCATTCCACAGCGTGATTTGGATGAACTCATTTTGAGTATGCCAAACCGATGTTCTTGTGTTGTACTGTTGTTAGTGTTCGCGGTAGAAACACGGATTATTAATTGTTTAAGTTACCCAATAAATTTTTAAAGAAAACTGTTATTTCAGTCTTTTTTTCGAACTTTAATGTTAGTGGTTCAAATGTCAAAAATCCCTTTATTAGGAAAATGGCAAATTTTTTTATTAATGCAAAGGTGACTTGGTTTATCGTTACTGTGACAAACGAAAACACTTTATTTGATGAATCCTTAAAGAAAATTTTAATTAATATCAATCAGGAGAAAAGTTATTGCAAAAATATATGTTGATCCCTAGACACTTTTGATGTGTGTATGTCATTATACAAAATATTTTTAGAATCCATCCCGGGGTTCCCACTTTTTTTACCTATTTACTCTGATGCATTTATTTTTTTCACATGGTGTTTTTTGACGCCTTTTGAAGATTTTTACACCTTTTAAGACCACAACTAAAGACATTTTGTCTATATATGGACAGTTTTAATACTTATTCCGTATTGGAAGTGATAGAAAGGAACAAAAAAAACTGAAATGGCTTGTATTATTTATTTCTATTTCAATCATCATCATTTTCATCAATGTCTCTGTTTGTAGGTACCTACTGTCTAAACAGAGGGCAGAGGTCTGATAACAACTTGGTGCCTATATTTTTATTTTATTAAGCAGTGAAAAATGCCCAACGCATACCGCAGCGTCCGCGTCCGGAGAGACGGTTTGGTTATACGGGGCTTGTAAAAACACCGCCGTGAGCTTACTGCCGCCTTGGCGGATAAGCCCCGAGAACTGCTACGCATGATGTTGGCGACCCATCCAGCGTACCCTGCCTCCGAGCTCCAGAATCCTGTGGCGATGTCTGGGCTCACTAAAACCGCCACTACTCATGAGCGCCGTGCAATACGGAGATAACAGATACCCCGATCTATCGCCCGCTGGCACCTCCTAGGGCGGTATCAGGTCGCCAAGGCGGTTCCTTCACCCCCCTGTCTTCCTGCGACTGATCGCGGAGGCGGTGGAGCGCGTCAGGGTGGAATGTCTCCCTGCCTTCCTCCCTGACGCTAACGCCGCCTCCATCTGCGAGATGACTTCCTCGCAGAAGGACGCCACTGCCTCCCATGCCGGCCGGTAAAGCGCACGCGAGAGCACGGCGCTTCACCACCCATGCAGAGCTATGCTTAAGAGTGTGAAGCACCATGTCCTCGCTGCAGTCGCACTGGTGACACACGGGAGTCGCCTCCCATCTGGCTACTTTGTGCAGGTATTTGCCAAAGCACCCATGTCCTGACAGCATTTGCATTAGACGGAAGGTTAACGTCCCATGTCACTTCCGTACCCACTCCTCCAGGAAAGGCTGGATCGGTTCAGTGACCTGCACTAGGCGTCTCCTGCCTCACCCACCATTTCCCCAGGGTATGGGTTTGGTCCTCCCTATATCATTTCATGACCACCTTCAGGCATCGGACATCCTGCCAATCTCCACCTGCAGGTCTGCGCCACGCCGGTAGACTTCAGTGAGCACTTACGCCTCCGAATCCCACGAGGGTGTACCCATACCAGGGCTCCATAGAGCGCCGTCAAGCGAATCACCCCCTTTTACAGCCGTCTCAGACCACGTTCGGTCCACCCAGGTTCGACAAAAGCCGGCTGAGGGCTGACGCAGTGCCGATCAGATTCGGTGCAAGCTGAGCAAAGTGCTCGCCGAAGTATGTTACCAGGCCGAAGTATTTATCTACAATAATTTTTTATTTTTTTTTTGCTGGGTGTAATTTATCTATAATATGTATGTATTTAGAAATATATAAGTATGTTTATCAGTTGTCTAGTACCCATAACACAAGCTCTGCTTAGCTTGGGACTAGATGGCGTTGTGTGATAGTTGTGGAACATTATTATTATTATTATTTAATGCTTGCCCGCACCGGTATCGTTGCAACACGATGGTGAGGTGTACGCAAGCCGGAAGCTGGCGTCGGAGCACAAGAAATACCAGTGCCTCCATCTTCTCGAGAGCCACCTTGAGGCCCAGTGCCTCGATTTGTTCCAAGCGAGACTGCAAATGGCCAGGACTCTGTTTAAAAAAGCTAACAGACCGTCGATCCCGACATTTTTGTCATTTTTTATGTCAAAAATGAACGTATAAAACTGTCCATTTACACAAATTGTCTTTTGTTGGGGTCCAAAATGCGTAAAAATGTTAAAATACCGTCAAAAAATAAACATGTAAAAAAAATAATATCATCAAAATAAATCTGTAAAAAAAATAGGAACCCCAGGATGGATTTTCAAAATATTTAGTATAATGACATAGAGTAGTGCCAGGAACCCAGCGCAGGTACTCCCATTCCTGGGCAGCATTTGGACCAAAGTTGGGCAATCTCCTTTTCTTACGTTTTTAGCGATTTGCAGGTCAGTGCTAGGTTGTATGTTAGTGAAAATATGATTCGCGGATGTAAGACGTATGCAGTTACAGAATTATAATCATCAAAATCATCATTACAACCCTCCAAGTACATGTAACTCTCAAGAATTTTTATGGAGTATGATAGACTAGAACCCATTGAGGTATAATGTACTACGTACATACTAGAGGAGACGCCTCAACTTGATTTTTTGTAACACGTTACGGTACGTGCACTACACCTCATTTAGTCTATGCCGAGCGGTTGCTGCGACATGACATATTTGAGTGAAGTTTTCTTGTCTAAATTATGCCTTCGTGTGCATTTAGATACTGTAGAAATAATTCAATAAATATAAGTAAAAGTCAAGGAGTGACTTTTCACCAGTAAATATAACTATTATCTTTAAGGACCTTGGAAATACTCCATAAGTCACAAATGTGTACGATAGCCGGTACGAGGAATTGGCGGTTCGCTTTTATAATAAAAAGCTTTATATAGTATTATAAGTTTCAGAAGTGAAAATTTATTTAAAAAAAACAATTAACAACAAAAAAAACATTTTTACTTTATAATTGACTCAAATTACAACCAGCACAATTTACTTACAGTCCAGTAAGACTTAAAATTAACACAACAAAACACAAACTCACTTTATGATTTTTACGACAAACTAAACTCAAAATGGCTTACGTAACATTACAATTGGCATAAGAATCAAACGTCCGTCCAGTCCAAGCGTCGAGCAGCAAAGGGACGTTCTACCCGCAGCGCCTGGTTTTTATAGGCGAGGCGAGTATAGTGACGTAACGCGAGCATTCTCTTACACGGCCTCTCCTGACGAAGTGTCGTCCTCGACACAAGCTCTTGGAGTGGCCCCGCTAGGACCCGCGATGGGAGAGGTCGGCACTTCGAGCTCCACTTCGCCCGCTGGCAGAAGCGACGGGTTGACCGCAGTAGAGGACCCCGTTTGTTCAGAGTCGTCATCAGTATCTTCATCTGAAAACAAGATCTTGTTAGAAGCTATCCAAGAAAGGACATTGGGAACTTTACTATGGGAAAAATCCCCACGGCGGACAGAGATGAAACGGAATTTATTTGAAAGTTTTAGACCTGTATGTAAGTTTCCTTAAAGCGCTATGTTGTGACATATGGGAATTCTGAGGTAGGATGAGTCTAAGTTGGATATATTTTTTGTCTTAAATGTTTTTTTTTTTTTTACTTTTTATGTTGTTTTGCATCGCAGAATAACTAGCCTAAGCAGCGCCGGTTCAGTAAACGCGCGCTGTTCTCCGGCGCAGCCGAAGCGCACGCCGCTTGTGCGCTTCTACGGCCAGTATGCGTTTTAGTGTGACGCCGTTGAGACGCGCCGTAAGATATTTGTTTACATTAACGTTCATATTGTACACGACTGTCTCACAGCAGCGGAATCTCGTTTGAAAGTGCACCGCTGTTCAAGAGCGTTCAAGAGCCCAGCGGCGCGTCTAGCGGCGTGACTATAAAACCAGCCTTAAACAACCATATTGAACAAAAGCTGAATAGACAGAGGAGGTATATTATATAATACAATCAATCAAAAAAAAATCAATCAAAAAATCAAACAATCAATCAATTTGTTTTGTCCTGGTGTGAAACCAATAAATACTTTTTCTTTCTTCTTTCTTAATAATAGGCTTTTATTATTCATCATAATCTCATCATCAGCATTCATCATTCAGCCAAAAGACGTCCACTGCTGGACATAGGCTTCCCCCAGGTGTGACCAGGCCATCGGTCCACCTAGTGGGAGGCCTTCCAACGCAACGTCTTCCGGTTCGCGGTCGCCATTCCAGAACTTTTCGGCCCCGTCGGCCATCCGTTCTGCGAGCAATGTGCCCTGCCCATTGCCACTTAAGTCTGACGATTCTTCGGGCTACGTTAAGTTAGATCTACCCAACTGGACCGTTTGTCCCAGGTAGACATAATCGTCCACAACTTCGAGCGTAGAGTCTCTGATGTTGATAGGAGTGGGTGTATATGAAAATTCAACATAACCTTGGTTTTGTCCATGTTCATTTTAAGACCCACTCTTTCGGAAGCTCCACTGAGGTCATCAAGCATTTGAGGAGTGGCTAGAGAGGCGCCACGGCGCGCTCACCTTCCGTCTGACGCAGGTCCTCACCGGACACGGATGTTTTGGGAGGTACCTGTACCGAATCAGGCGGGCGGAAACGCCCGGATGCTACCACTGCGAGGATCGACCGGAGGACACGGTGGCGCACACTGTGGAGGCGTGCCCTGCTTGGGCGGAGCCCCGCCGTGTTCTCGTAGCGGCGGTCGGCGGCGGCGACCTCTCGCGCCCGGCCCGCCGGCAAGCCATGGTCCGGGGCGAGTAGTAATGGGACGCCGTTGCCTCCTTCTGCGAAGCAGTGATGCTAGCGAAGGAGGTGGCGGAACGTGAGAGGACGAGAACCTCTCGTCCCAGCCGCCGCGGGAGACGCTCCGGGCGTCGGGGGCCACGTGATGGCTTCCGGCCACCGTAGACGCGGGCCTGTGGACGGTGAGAACGGGCTAGCTCGCCGTCCGGTTGTCTTATGACGACAACAGACCGTGTCGACACGGCGCGTTTGTGTTCCACGCGCGCCTCAAAAAAACGTCAGCAAGGAGGGGCCCGCAAGGGCCGACACCCGTCGGGGCTGCGGATTATCGAAAGGCATAACGCGGCCTCGGCACAAGGGCGAAGAAGGAACATGGGTGCTTTTAAGTCAGTAGAAGTCTGACACTCCCTTCCGCTCTGCCCAAGAGCGGGAGGAGTTATTAAAAAAAAAAGGTCATCGAGCATTTTACTGAGGTCTTCCATGGTCACAGGCATGCATGACCACTATATCGTCGGCAAACCGAAGGTGAGTGATGTACTCGCCGTTGACGTTGATGCCAAGTCCTCTCCAATCCAGAACCTTGAAGACATCCTCCAATGCAGCGGTGAACAGTTTCGGAGAAATGACGTCTCCCTGTCTCACACCGCGCTGCAGAAGGGTAGGTTCCGAGGTCTGGTCCTGAAGTTGGACTGACATGGTGGCGTTTTTGTACAAACACTTCAACACCTCGATGTACCGGTAGTCGATTTGGCGCCGTTGGAGAGACTGCAGTACAGCCCAAGTCTCGATCTATCTTGTAGTCCACAAACGTTAATCAGAGAGGCAGGTTTTTTCGGTCTTCTGTATAACTTGCCGCAGCGTATGTATGTGGTCTACGGTACTGAAGCCTTTTCGGAATCCGGCTTGTTCGGGAGGCTGGAAATCGTCAAACCTGCGTGCGAGACGATTCGAGATGACTCTTGAAAACCACTTGTAGACATGGCTTAGAAGTGAGATAGGCCTATAGTTCCTCAACCGGGCATTGTCACCCTTTTTGAAGAAGAGCACCACCACACCCCTGCACCAAGCCTGTGGCGTTTTCTCCTCGAGTATGACGGAATAAAATAACTTCTGTAGGGTCTTAAGGACTGGTTAGCCACCCGCCTTCGGAATTTCATAATCTATGATAATAATATTGTCCAAAAAGGCAGCTGGCGCAAGATTGACATCTTCAATCTTCATGTCTGGTCCATGAAAGGTACACGTAGTCTAACATACTCGCAATATGTGCACAACACCCCACTATGCGGCGGCCATGGATACAGGAACAATAATAGCTACGTATTTCTTCTCTTCTTCTTGTGTAGTATCAATTAAAATGTAAATACACACATCAAAAGTGTCTAGGGATCAAGCATTTTTATGCGGATTTCTTGAGATTGAGATGTGGCTTTGTAATAAATTTATGATTTTATAAATTTATATGGATCCTTTTTGGTGCATTTCATAATTTGAATCAGGAACTGTGAATCAAATTCGAGTAAAAGATGAAAATCAGCTGTCAATATTTTCCCTATAAAAACATACAACGCATTGAAGACATTATTAGTGCTACTGTTTCCCTACTACTGATTAAAACCAACGTTATTATGGAGCGGCGACGTCATTTAAGCAGGGAAGAAATGCTCAGAGCCGTGGGAATGATAGAAGCTGGTTCCCGGCAACGTACTGTGGCTTTAGCTCTGAATACAAGTCAGAGTGTTATCAGTCGACTTTGGACACGTTACCGAAGCACTGGTACCGTGGCTGAGCGCCATGGAGGACGGTATCGCTGCACCACACGGAGACAAGACCGATACATTCAAATCTTAACTCGAAGAGCTCCAACAATAACCGCCATGATGTTAGCCGTGAGGCTTCATCACTCTTCAGGGAACTTAATTAGCGACCAAACAGTCAGAAACCGCTTGCATGAAGTGAACCTTCATTCCCGAAGACCGCTACGGGTACCACCTATAGCAATGCACAATCGTAGGATTCGATATCAATGGGCTCTTGAACACAGAAATTGGGCAGAAGAACAATGGCGTTTCGTGTGCTTTTCTGATGAGTCTCGTTTTGGTATGAGACCGGATACAAGACGTATACGACACTGGAGAACCCCTGGACGCCAACAGCGATTAAAATCCTGCCAGGAAGTCCATCCTTATAGTGGTGGAATCATCATGGTATGGGCGGGTATTTGGATCGGCGGAAGAACTGAGTTGATTTGGATCAGAGGCAACCTCAACGCTCAAATTTATGCTGAGACGATTGTATCAGACGTCATCGTTCCTCTACAAGTGCAAATCGGTCCCTTATTTCAGTTAATGCATGATAATGCACGACCGCACACCGCAAGAGTTATAAGACAGACTCTCGCCGCAGCTAACATCAATGTCCTGCCCTGGCCTGCTCAGTCGCCAGACTTGAACCCGATTGAGCATGCATGGGATATGCTACAGAGAAGAGCTCTGCCGAATATGGAGGGTATCCAGTCGCAAGAAGACCTTTTTTTGTTGTTGCAACGAACATGGGCGGTCATTCCACAGCGTGATTTGGATGAACTCATTTTGAGTATGCCAAACCGATGTTCTTGTGTTGTTAGTGTTCGCGGTAGAAACACGGATTATTAATTGTTTAAGTTACCCAATAAAATTTTAAAGAAAACTGTTATTTCTGTCTTTTTTTCGAACTTTAATGTTAGTGGTTCAAATGTCAAAAATCCCTTTATTAGGAAAATGGCAAATTTCTTTATTAATGCAAAGGTGACTTGGTTTATCGTTACTGTGACAAACGAAAACACTTTATTTGATGAATCCTTAAAGAAAATTTTAATTAATATCAATCAGGAGAAAAGTTATTGCAAAAATATATGTTGATCCCTAGACACTTTTGATGTGTGTATAATACTGTTTCAGACGCACATTACGTGACCGGATGCGATCTCTTACCAGTGTCTTGTTTTCGACACCCTCGTAATTGCTATTTGATCTCAAATGTTCGTTGCTGTAAAAGAAGAAGAAACAACAAGAAAGAAAGAACATGGGTGGTTTTTAGTCAGTAGAAGTCTGACACTCCATACCGCTCTGGCCAGAGCGGGAGAAGTCATTTGATGATATCCCAGATCCAAAAAAAAGGTGTAATGTGAAATGTACAAGTAAAAGTACCAAAGTATTGAAACCTTATTTTCTGAATGTTCCCATATGTTACAGAAAAATGAAATGCACAGCAATAAAGTGGATAACAGTATCTATCATCTGTGATAGGTTTTGTTTGTGTCCGCTACTTTTCGAAAAGCGGGGCCGAAAGTTCCCAATGTCATTTGTGTAAAAGCGTTCAACCTCTCACGAAGTTCCATTCATTTTCAGCCAACTAATTCATTCATCGTTCTCTCATATAGTTCATAAGTTTAAATAGACACACACATCCATCTTTCTCAAAACATTTTTAAAAAATAAAGCCAAGGCATTGTCCTGTACGTATCCAGCGCGTAAGAGGCGGTTTCTATGCTGTCGTCTTGCTGACGGTGACCGCAACTGCGACCACGACCAGCGTTCAGCTCTCACCACCTGCAACATGGTCTGACAACCTGCAGACCCGCTTGACACGCAGACCGTATTCATACGTGCAAGCCGCTTAACACGTAGACCGTATTCATACGTGTAAGCCGACTCATACACTGACCGCAATCATGTGTACAAGCCCACTCGATACGCAGACCGTATTCATACGCACGAGTTCTCTCAACACGCAGACCGTATTCATACGTGTGAGACCACAAATTGACCACACATAGCCAAATTTATGCGGCCACCAGTGACTCAGCAACAGGTGCCATCACAACCGGCGACACACACGCGCCTGCTACCGGCGGCACCACAGTACAGCACAGCAGCCAATGCTCAAAGAACGTGGCACACGTTTCTGGGCACCACTGTCCTCAGATCCTTCTCTCACAGCCAGATGGCATCATTATCTGCAAACACATGGAAGTGAACACATGAGCAAATAAATAACATGACCACTATGGTTTAAAGCCTATTCAAAGCGAAGTAATTTCATAAGTTAGAGTCCATAAATTTGACCAGTGTTCCAGGCGCAAGCGTGCACTCAAGCGACAGCAACAAAGACCACCAATAGTGATTTTTAAAATTGAAACAGCTTCAAACCCAAGAGATTCATGCATCGCTAATGATTTTGTGACACACCGCGTCATTGAGACTGAAGCCCAAAACTTCCACATGTCTCCACTATGACCGCGGAGCAGAGCAGAGCAGACGCCCAAACGTTTGCATGCTCACGACAAATAAGTAGCAGTAGTCCTGCAGCGACGCGCTTGACCAAGCCAGGTCGCGCCAGTAGCCGGGGCCATGCGCTCAACCGCGCCAGCAGGGCGCGCTAGCACCGTGGTGTGCCACGCACAACTGCGCCAGTAGGGCGCACTGGCACCGTGAAGTGCCACGCACAACTGCGCCAGTAGGGCGCGCTGGCACCGTGAAGTGCCACACACAACTGCGCCAGTAGGGCGCGCTGGCACCGTGAAGTGCCACACAACTGCGCCAGTAGGGCGCGCTGGCACCGTGAAGTGCCACACACAACTGCGCCAGTAGGGCGCGCTGGCACCGTGAAGTGCCACACACAACTGCGCCAGTAGGGCGCGCTGGCACCGTGAAGTGCCACACACAACTGCGCCAGTAGGGCGCGCTGGCACCGTGAAGTGCCACGCACAACTGCGCCAGTAGGGCGCGCTGGCACCGTGAAGTGCCACGCACAACTGCGCCAGTAGGGCGCGCTGGCACCGTGAAGTGCCACACACAACTGCGCCAGTAGGGCGCGCTGGCACCGTGAAGTGCCACACACAACTGCGCCAGTAGGGCGCGCTGGCACCGTGAAGTGCCAGGCACAACTGCGCCAGTAGGGCGCGCTGGCACCGTGAAGTGCCAGGCACAACTGCGCCAGTAGGGCGCGCTGGCACCGTGAAGTGCCACACACAACTGCGCCAGTAGGGCGCGCTGACATTGTGAAGTGCCACGCACAGCTGCGCTAGTAGAGCGCGCTGGCACCGTGGAGTGCCACGCATAACTGCGCCAGTAAGGCGCGCAGTCAGCGTGCAGCGACGCGTTTGGCAACGCCAGTAGGGCGCGCAGTCAGCCTGCATTGACACGCTCGGCAACGCCAATAAGGCACACCGGCGGCGGCCTGCGGCCACGTGCGCGTTCATGGCGTCACTGTTGCGCAGCCCTGGCAACCACTGCTATGAGACCAGGCAGCGTTGAGTTGCATACCACACGCCACACGTCCTTATGTAATGTTTACTCTGCAAAGAGACAAATCTACGACAGAATTTTGTTCCACTCGGTCACTCCTGACTCCTGATCAAACATCCATTAGGTCCCACTCTTTTTGATAAAATCAAACGTGGCCAAACTGGAAATTATCAAAAATACAACAATCACCCACCCTGGGTCATGTACCATAGTCGTTCAAATCAATCTTAAAAACATTATTCTGTCAAAAATATGCCAGGATCACAAAAGTCTTCGAGTAAAACCACAGATGTCTAACTCACTAGTAAACAAGTCGATCACTATTTGACTTCACACTACGGTCTTTCCAGACCCTGACCTCAACCAGAGCTAAACGCGCATCGCACACACAGTCGACATGAGTTTCCTCAAAAAAACTCCAATTTCAACCGAGCCACGACTACGCAATAACTACAGGACCTATATATATATATATGATCCCGACCGATTTCGGCCACAGCGACTTGGATCTGCCTACTTGATCTGGATAATTTTTTTATAACACGAATTCGAATAACTTTACCACGTATGTTGGCGATGCCCGAAAGTTCTTGTTGCGGTTGAATATCGTCAAGGAACTGTCGTTGGTTTGATCCCCGTACGGTACAAATTTTTGTATGGCGTACAGATAGTTTTTCCGGGTCTTGGTATTTGTGTATGTGAGTTTAAATATTTATGAAGGTACCCACGACACAGGAGAAATTCCTAATGTGCTCAAATAAAAGCCGCAATTATGAACAAAACAAAATACAGTCAAAAGTCTTGTTTTCTGTATATTTGAAACTCAAAAGTGCAGTTGTTTGCACATCAAACTCAAATAATCATGATCTGCGTAAACGCAAACCCCTACGCAATATGATCAGTTTACTTGTTGTTCGTGTGAAGACGTAGGCCGTATACAAGTTCACTGTAAGGTCTGATAAGTCTTGCTCTATTAGAGAAGGTGCATAAGACACATGATTGGCTAAGGAAGAAGCCAACGGGTCACGTACCAGTCGATGTTCATAAAGGTTTTGATGAAGTTAAGTTGAGGTAGAAAGTCGAGTAAGGGTTTCTATCGGCTGTATTGTGTTCGACCGTACCAGTAGGTCCAGTAGTACTGGTACGGTCGAATTCGTACTCATAACGTCATATAGCACAGTGGCCATATCACCTTAACGTGGACACAATGACCAAAATTCGGGTTTATTTATTTATTAAAACTTTATGCACAACAAAATCGTACAAAGGCGGACTTTGTTTACAATTAGTCCACTTTTGTTATTGGTCACCCAATCGTTAACCCATGTCTTATCACCACCATGTAAACAGCCACCAATGTGTCAGAGGCTGGTGGAGTTATGAGAGTAGCGGCTGCGAAGGACCAATAAGCGTTGTGTAAATTATAGTTTAAGCGGGAGTGAATGCTGCCAACTGGTTTTATTTAGAGGGAACGGTATTAGGACTTACTTGCAGTTTGAAGGATCGCCTGTAACGATGGCTGACGACTGGAAAGCGCCGTGTAGAGGTCTTGAATGTGGTTTCTTCCCAGCACGTTTTTATTATTGTCCCACTTGTGTCGGCCGACACTCACAGATTGGTTATTTGGTTTTATGGTTGCGTCTTGGTGTATTTGCGGTGCGCACCGCAATAACTAAGCGGTATCGCGTAAAGAGGTGTTAAGCCGTTGAAGACAGTTGAAGATATGAATTTTAAGTGTTCCTCTTCATCATGGAGTGGTGGTTTTTCTTCATCACCTCGGAAGCTCGCGTCATTGGACGCTTGCGGCAATAATCCTTTCTCTTTCTGTCGCATGGAGGCGGTATAGGAGGGAAAGAGAGGGGTAGATAAAACCAGCGCAGGCAACATGACAGGAAATATAACGCGGTAAAAGTGTTTCGGATATATGGTAGCGTGTTGTACCACGTTCGGAAATATTATAGTAAAAAAACGTATGCTACATAAAACTTGCGTAAGCATCCTGCCCGGTTTTGAGGATATGTAGTATTCTCAAAAGGAAAGAAGTTACATTAAAACGGACTAGGAGAGAGAAAAATATTTAAATATGTTAACTACAGCTAAATTAGGTTATTGAATACAGAGTGAAACTATTGAGAAGGTAAAGGACATAATTTTACAACGGGTCTCTTGAAAGAGCCACTGCATGTCTTCACCATAGCAACGCGGGTTGTCCCATCCCTGCCGGGGAAAACTTCGGTGATTATGCCCATTGGCCAACGTAACGGAGGGACATCATCCTGATGCATGAGAACCACTGTACCAATCTTAATATTGTCTGTGGCATTCAACCATTTTTGCCTAACTTGTAAGTTATGTAGATATTCTATCCGCCATCTTCTCCAAAAGCTGCAAACCATTTGGTCAAGCAATTTCTTGCGGCAAGTTAGAGAACTCGTTGTTTCGGGAACGTTCACGACAGGCAACGAGGTCAACGGAGAAGCCATTATAAAATGCGCGGGAGTAAGCGGTTCTGGGTACGGATCCTCAGTCAGGACGCAGAGTGGTCTAGAATTTAGAACTGCCTCAATTTCAGTGAGAACCGTCGAAAGCTCCTCATAAGTAAGGAGTTGAGAACCGATAACACGGTATAAATGAGTTTTAATTGATTTAATATTAGATTCCCACAACCCTCCAAAGTGGGGAGCGCGGGGTGGAATCATTTTCCACTCTATGCGGTAGCGGTTAGCAAGTAGTTCTTGCAATTGAGCCTTGGCTCCAACGAAATTTGTTCCGTTGTCGGAATATAAGTAAGAGACAGGTCCTCTGCGGGAAATGAATCTTTTGAAAGCGGAAATAAAAGTGTCCGATGACACGTCGGTAACCAATTCAATATGAACTGCTTTGGTAACGAAACAAATGAACAAGCAAATGTAAGCCTTCTGACTTCTCTGTCCTCTACGTCTACATAACGTTACTTTAATGGGACCAGCGTAATCCACACCCGTGTGCACAAAAGCTTTAGTCTCCTGTACGCGACAAGCGGGTAAATCAGCCATCTTTGGGCTAGGGTGAGAAGGAGAAACTTTAAAACAAAAGTTACAAGCGTGTACTCTTTGTCTGATGACACCTCTAGAAGAGAGGATCCAATATTTTTGACGTAACAAAGAGCTAAGAAGGCTTACACCGGCATGACAATAAATGCGGTGATAGTAGTCTATTAGAACATGCGTAAAATTATCATGTTTAGGTAAAAGAGCGGGATGCTGAGCTTCATAAGGAAGGTTCGCATTTGACAACCTGCCACCGATTCTAATTATGTTATGCTCGTCTATAAAGAGATCGAGTTTTTTAAACTGTGAGCGAAGTTTTTTACCTTTAATTTCGTCATAAATTTCTAAAAAATGAAATTGTTGAATACAACGAATTAAATAAATTTCAGCGGTAGCTAATTCACGGACAGTAATTATCTGATGTGACTTGTCATAAGGAATAATATGCAAAAATCTTAAAATGTATACAATTATGCGCAATATTTTATTTAAAGATGTAATTTTTTGAGAAAGGCTATATATCAAATTAAGTTCTGATACGGTAGATACCAACGTTAAAGATTTATTATTAAACTCGGGCAACTGCTCGCTGCATGAGGAAACAAACGGAGTGATAGGCCACTCAGCAGTTGGGCGCAGAAGCCACTCAGGGCCATGCCACCACAAATCGTGATTTAGTAGCTGCTCAGGTAGAAGACCTCGAGACAAACAGTCACTAGGATTTTCTTTACCGATGATATGATAAAAATGTTTAGGATCAAGATTTTCTTGACATTTTGCGACGCGGTTGCTAACAAAAATGTTCCATTTGTGCGGTGAAGAATGAATTCATGAAAGTGTAATTGTAGAATCGGAAAAGGCAAATATTTTATTAATAGCGGTACGAGAGCGGTAAGTGTCATAAACTAATTTAATTAAGTTAGACAAAAGAACAGCGGCGCAAAGCTCTAGACGAGCCAGAGATACGACCTTAACAGGTGCAACTTTGGATTTAGCACACACCAAATTTACGTGAGTGTTACCATTTGTGTCAGTGACATGTAAGTATATGACGCAGCCATACGCATTCATGCTGGCGTCAGCAAAACCTACTATATTTGTCATGCAACCCATAGTAACGGCTACATGACGCGGCAATTTTAAAGAAGAAAGTAGAGGCAGTTGCTCTTTAAATGTTTGAAAGAGAAGTACAATAGAATCGGGTGGAGTTTCATCCCAATCTGTGTTTAATTTCCATAATTCTTTTATTTTTTTCCGGTTCCGGAGCTCGAAACGTAAACATCGTTGTAGTGCAGTCCGTAAACTTATCGTGCTTAAAATATATTTACTGACTTTTGAACACAGTGAATAGTGAAAAACACAATTATAAGTGCTCGGGATTCGTGGAACTACTGATTCTGGTGCAACAATCGTGAAAATAAAGCAAATTACAACAATATAAGATTCAACAACCACCGAATTGAGGTTAGAAATAGTGTCACATAGTAATATTACAAACGTCATAGTTGTCAATCACTGTCAGGTTGACAGTGTCAATGACATTCATCGCATCGGTGTTGCCAACACGAAAAATATCATTTCCGCCGCGTTCCAGTTTACGCAAAGAAGTTAAAACTTAAACATGGAACAACAATTTCAAATTCTATTTGACAACATGAAAATCGAAATGCATACTCAGATGGTTCAACTTAAAGAGTCTTTAACTAATTCAATCATGGAGAAAATAGATGAACAACTAAAGCCTATTATAGAAGAAAATAAAGATTTAAAGGAAAAATTGATAAACATTGAGAAAGAGATGGAGTATTTGAAAAGGGAAAAGAAGCAAAACAACATTATTATTTTTGGATTAAAAGAGGAAGAAGATACTACGTCAGGACTAATACAACAGGTGAAGAAGATATTTAATAACATAAATGTTAGCATTTTGGATGTTGAAATAAACAACATCTATCGCATTGGAAGGGAAAGCCCTGACGGGAAGCCGAGACCTGTTCTACTTTCTTTTGTCAATTTATGGAAGAAAAATGAGGTAATGAAGGCCCGAAAAAATCTCAAAGATATGTATATCGCAGAGGATTATTCTAAAGAAGTCCTGGAGAAGAGAAAAATGCTACAAAACAAATTAAAAGAAGAAAGACAGAAAGGGAATTTCGCATATCTTAAATACGACAAGCTTGTAGTAAAGGAAAATAATAAAAGCAATGACAAAAGAAAAAGAGAAATATCTTTATCGTCGCGAGACAATGCAGTGGCAAAAAAACAACAAGTCTGGACGATCCCTAAACCATCACTAAATAATAGGCGTAACGCTTTTGATGTTATGAGAGGCAGATCCAATTCTCTCTCGGCGGATAATAATAATAATAAACAATAACAATTAGCTATCGGCAACCGGAAAACACAACAACACATAAATGTAGAAAACCAAATAATTAGAAACTCCAACACCAAGCTCCCCCAAGCCGACTGGTCATCGTGGGGGAAAGAGACTACGACCCTCCAACCATAAAGTAAAACAACAGACACAGGAGAGTAATTATCTACGTCGCATCCCTGAAGATCTTAAACCATAAGTTGATAAATTAGGTATAAATCATATAACTCTCATAAAAATTTCTTAAATTATAAGTTATGTTAAATTTCTCTCTAGAAAATTATTAAAGATTTATTCCTACTGAACTACTATAAAAATACGTTAAAACAAATTAAGTGGGAAATAATCTACAGTGAAATGGGACTAATGAATCATCCAAACTAGAAAAGCTAGACAAAGAATGACATCAAAGAAGAATCATAGAGAAGAATTACATATAAAACGTGGCAGGAGTGACGTGGAACAGAGTGGCTCACGTCCACAAAGTAAAAGGTTGGAGGAGGCCTTTGCCGACTGGCAAACAGATTTGCAGGAAATAAATAAGCAACAAATATGTACTAGAATAAGTTTTAAAATTAAGAATAAGTATTTATATGTGCTAAAATATTGTAATAGAATTAAGTGAATCTGAATAAAAGGCTATATTATTATTATTATTATTATTATTATTATTAATTCTTTTATGAGTAATTTCGCGAATACAACTACAGGAGCTACCAGACCGAGGACATCCCACAGACGAGCAATCGTGGAAAGTATGGAGCGTTTAGTACAAGTTTTATCCAAGTTAGATGTAGTAAAGGTGAAACAATCCTCGGAAGGAATCCATTTTAGTCCAAGAATTTTTAAATTATCCCCGTCAGAAAAGTTAATAGAAGAGCGATTGGAGTGTGGAATAGCCTTCAGTAGTTCCGAGGAATTACTTGCCCACTTAGTAAGGTCGAAGCCCCCAGCCTTAAATAAGGCGATAAGTTCAGCGGAAAGAATTTTGGCTTCCTCCAGAGTAGAAGTCGAGTTAGCCAAGTCATCCATGTATAGCTCATGAGAAGCGACAATGGATGCGCGCGGGAAGCGATGTTTTTCATCCTCTGACAGCTGGCGCACCGTGCGCATGGCTAGAAATGGACTGGGCTTAAGTCCAAACGCAACTCGGTTAAATTGAAATTCGCGAACAGGCTCAGCGGTATTGAATCGAAATAATATTTTCTGGTATTTTCGATGCTCATCAATAACAGCAATTCGAAGATACATCTGTTTTATATCAGCTGTAACTGCAATAGGGAATAAGCGGAAATTTAGAAGTAATAAAAATATGTCAGCCTGTAAATTCGGCCCTGTGTGTAACAAGTCGTTCAATGACACGCCATTATGAGACTTGGCGCTCGCGTCAAGGACGATACGAACTTTAGTAGTTTGTTTATCATTCCTAATAACAGGGTGATGCGGTATGTAATAACCCGTAGTCTGATCAGCAGCGCTGGGTGTAGTTTCAGTTAAATAATTTTGATCAATATATTCTTGGATTATTTCGTTATAACTAGCGCGCAAAGCAGGGTCGCGAAGCTTAGTTTTTTCCAAATTAATTAAGCGTCGATAAGCGACAGCATAAGAATTTCCGAGTGAATCTGGATTCTTACAGAATGGTAACGCAGTACAATACCTACCACTGGAGTCACGTGACACAGTAGAAACGTACAGCTGTTCACACTCCCGTTCAGTGGGGCTCATAAAAGATTTTGAAGGTATTTCTTCGATATTCCAAAATTTATGTAAAGATTCGTCTAATGATATAAAACAATGAGAATCATCTATATTTAACGCGGTAGAAAAATATGAAGCGGTATTTAAATCTGCGGATCTGTTGTTGTTGTTGTTGGCACTGAAACTAGCGGGTACCTCACCCATAAGAATGTAACCAAACACGGTTTCAATTGCGGAAGGCGCGGTAGGTGAGATAATTTTATCGTTAAGTAATAAATATGGGAACAGCTTTGCCCCTAGAAGTAATTCAACCTCACCGGGCACGTGCCACAGGGGGTCCGCTAGCGGCAATTCAAATAAATGTTGCACTGCAGAGGTGTCAACAAAGTGAGATGGTAATTTATCCGTTATACAATCAACAACAAGAGCGGTTATTTTAAAAGAATTAGTTTTATTTTTAGCAGTAACTTTTATCTCAACGTAACCTATGATAGGCCGCGAAGAGGTTCCTACACCCTTTATAACTGAATTTGAAAGCGATATAATATTTAATTGCAGTTTTTTACAACAAGCTAAAGTAATTATGTTGTTTTGTGAAGCGTTATCTATTAAGCATCTTACAGAAACGTATTTATTATGTTTGTTGTCAACATAGACCTGTGCTGTCGACAAAAGTACAGTAGTGCGTGGCATGTCTGTGCATAGGCGTGAACATGCACACAGCGCCACCTGTTGTGAATGCGTGGAGCTAGGCACAGCGTCAGTCGATATCGATCGCGGCGACTGCGATGAGCTCTGTTCCAGATGTAAAAGAGAGTGGTGTTTTTTATTACACGTCCTGCAAGTATGTATCGATTTACACTGTGATGCAGTGTGCGTCGCACTAAGACAATTCACACATCCACGTACGTTTGGTTTTAATAAACTCCAAACGCGCGTTGGCTGAAAGTGACTGAAATGTTGGGCATAAATAAAGCTTCCAATGGTCATTCTTATTGCAATGTAAACAAGTTTGATTATTATCACAAGCAACAAAAGTATGTACTGTACTATCACGTGACTGATTACGGTATGAATTATTTTTGTTAAGATTTACAGACGCAGTCCGAGAAGAAATAGTTCTGTCTAATATTTTAACTTGCGATTTTATGAACTCAACGAAATCCGTATATGTAGGAATATCCGTATCTCTCATATGCATTTCAAATAAATGTATGGTAGCGGGATCTAATTTTTTCAAAGCTAAGTTTAATATTATGAAATCCTTTGTGTCATTAATTTCTAATTGTTCTAATGCCGAAACAGACGCGTGAAAACTTTCAATGAAACTATTTAGAGAAGCGGAATTATTAGTTGCGGGTTTAATATTCAATATATTAGACATGTAATGTGAGCCTAGTGCTCGTTTATCTTGATACTTTTGAACCAAACTGTTCCAAATGGAGGAATAATTTTCTCCGGACGGAATAATTCCGGCAGTAATTTGCAATGCGGTTCCTTTTAAGTTCCCTATTAAATACTGCACACGCTGAGAATCTGTAAGATTTATATTACTATGAATATTTGATCTAAATGACTCATAGAAAACAGGCCAGTTTTCAATCCTACCATCAAAGAACGGAATCTGAATAGGAGGTAGTTTGATCGAGCTTCTAGAATGTTTCGCGCTGTCCTGTGACATTGAGTCATCTAATGACCTTGAAGACTTCGCTGCAATAAGTGAGCGTACTCTTTCCACGCGAGTGTAAACGCCGTCAAAGGACACCTGACTGCTATAATCGATTCTATGATCAGGATTTAATTGTAAACAATATGTATTTATTTTATCTATGTTGTCACCAAATTCCTGACGAGAGACTGAGAGTATTTGGGTGTCTGCCATGAACGTTTCCGACGATCGCAGTTCAATATTAGTCGTATTTATTTTCTTTGAAGTTTCATACAACGACGATAAACGCTCAAAGATTGCTTGATTTTTAGCTTGAAGCAATTTAACTTTCATTTTAAGATCTTCCATATTGGAATATTTCTAGAAAGTACAATGAATAAAATAATTTAGTTGTAGCGGGTAGACTTAGAACAATTATTTTTATTCTAAGCGGGTATAAGTAAAGAATGCGGTTGAGTATAAGTTATTGGCAAGTTTGCCGAACTAACTCGCGACAATTAGCGGTTTTAATATTTACCTATGCTATTTCAATGCAACAGGAGGAATATTGAGTTGGTACAATGGTTCTCAATGAATAAGTATGTACCTAGCGGGATGTACGAACGTTAGTACACGTTCAATATGGTGACTTTACGAATTTAGGTATTTGACCTAAATCCTAGGTATGAGACCTATATAAGCTGATTTTTTGAATCCGACTCGAATGGACCAAAAACTTATGGTGGAGTTATGAGAGTAGCGGCTGCGAAGGACCAATAAGCGTTGTGTAAATTATAGTTTAAGCGGGAGTGAATGCTGCCAACTGGTTTTATTTAGAGGGAACGGTATTAGGACTTACTTGCAGTTTGAAGGATCGCCTGTAACGATGGCTGACGACTGGAAAGCGCCGTGTAGAGGTCTTGAATGTGGTTTCTTCCCAGCACGTTTTTATTATTGTCCCACTTGTGTCGGCCGACACTCACAGATTGGTTATTTGGTTTTATGGTTGCGTCTTGGTGTATTTGCGGTGCGCACCGCAATAACTAAGCGGTATCGCGTAAAGAGGTGTTAAGCCGTTGAAGACAGTTGAAGATATGAATTTTAAGTGTTCCTCTTCATCATGGAGTGGTGGTTTTTCTTCATCACCTCGGAAGCTCGCGTCATTGGACGCTTGCGGCAATAATCCTTTCTCTTTCTGTCGCATGGAGGCGGTATAGGAGGGAAAGAGAGGGGTAGATAAAACCAGCGCAGGCAACATGACAGGAAATATAACGCGGTAAAAGTGTTTCGGATATATGGTAGCGTGTTGTACCACGTTCGGAAATATTATAGTAAAAAAACGTATGCTACATAAAACTTGCGTAAGCAGAGGCATTCTCAATCGCCCCAGTGACTTACCTAATAAACACACACAATTACATAACATCACGCCTGTAATCCCAGAAGGGTTAGGCATAGGTGTACCTAGTACACCCACATTTCGCCAGATATGTTTAAGTCCCATATAATAGGGGTGAGCCTATTGCCACCAACCAGGCACAAATCCAGACAATAACACTTTCCGACCCGGGAATCGAACCCAGAACCTTCATGCTCAGCAGTCGTGCTTGCGACCACTAGACCAACGAAATATAAAAATGGTTCGACCTTACTTGTATCAGGGACGAAAGTAAACCCACTATTGTTCTAGGTAGAACTCGTTTGAACCGGCGGTGAAGGAGTACATGTGCGTTTTCTATTGCCAATGCTGCAATGTCGCTACGCGAACGACCTACGCGTATCGCGCCTATCCCTACTACGCGATTGGTGCCTTTCGGGACTATAAGAATCATGCCAATCTCGATTACGCAAGCCATCTCATGGAGTACGACGACTACTACTCGAATCGATCTACCACTACTGCGATCAATGACCCACGGGATTGACGTCGTTTGCGCACACGTGACTTAATCCCGAGTACGTGACCGTTCTTCGCGAGTATGCGGCTTTTCACGCCCCATTATCACAAGAAAATCGGGATCAAATCAGACAAACAAGTAAGACAATCGAATGAAAAGAAAAATAATAAAGTGGGTAGTTGCAAAATAAAATTAAAAGTAAAAGAACGGCTTTTCTGTTCAAAACAATTTTCAGCTACGAGACTTCGTCTAAGTGGGCATAAAAAGTCCTTTTCACTTCTCTCGCTCTAAAATTCGTCTTTACGTCGTGCGTAGGCGACATAAAGTCGCGTTTTATGCTCTAGAGCATAAAGTAAAATCTTCGTCGAAGATCAAGGTAATCGGCACAGGTAATCGGCCCAACAGCCACAGCAACAACTTCATAGAATAACCTCTTTAATTTAATTCGTTTCGCTAGTATTCTAAGAACAAGGGATTACTGCTTTTCATTACGAATACAAGGAAAGTTGATGGGAATAGGCTTCCCCCAATTACCTAAATCGCTTGATGGCAATAGGCTTGCTCTTAATTAGGTTGGTTGGTGGCAATAGGCTTGCTCCTAATTACATCATTTGATGGGAATAGGCTTACTCTTAATTACATTAATTGATGGCAATAGGCTTGCTCTCAATTACCTAAATCAGTGGATGGTAATAGGCTTGCTCCTAATTACATCGGTTGATGGCAATAGGCTTGCTCTTATTAAGATTGGTTGATGGCAATATGCTTTTCCTAATTACATCGGTTAATGGCAATAGGCTTGTCCCTAATTACATCAGTTGATGGCAATAGGCTTGCTCCTAATTACATTGGTTGATGGCAATAGGCTTGGTCCCAATTACATCAGTTGATGGCAATAGGCTTGCTCCTAATTACATTGGTTGATGGCAATAGGCTTCCTCAAAATGTTTTTATAACTGAGCAGTATGAGTAACGCTAACGACATAAGTCAGGTGTTATGTCAAGTTTCCTACTGAAAAAAAAAAGTTAATTGTGGCGGGAACCATAATTATTTTTACAATATTTACAAGTTGCTGTTGCATTTCCTCGCAATCGAAGTGAAAAGTAGAGTGTAAAACTCGTCCATAAAACCCATTTTACTCTCTACTTTATATCCATCCTCGCTAGCAAGCTCGCATCGGATGGATAAACGTCTCGCGCAAAATGGTGCGTTTTATGCACTTGGTGTACAATCTACTATTATCCCACTTCTGATATAAGTTTCAGAAGTGGAAATTTATTTAAAAAAAACAATTAACAACAAAAAAACCATTTTTACTTTATAATTGACTCAAATTACAACCAGCACAATTTACTTACAGTCCAGTAAGACTTAAAATTAACACAACAAAACACAAACTCACTTTATGATTTTTACGACAAACTAAACTCAAAATGGCTTACGTAACATTACAATTGGCATAAGAATCAAACGTCCGTCCAGTCCAAGCGTCGAGCAGCAAAGGGACGTTCTACCCGCAGCGCCTGGTTTTTCTAGACGAGGCGATTAGAGTGACGTAACGCGAGCATTCTCTTACATCATTCATCATCATCATTTCAGCCAAAAGACGTCCACTGCTGGACATAGGCCTCCCCCAGGCGTCGCCACATTGACCGGTCCCGTGCGTCTCTCATCCAGCGGGTTCCTGCAACCTTGACCAGGTCATCGGTCCACCTAGTGGGAGGCCTTCCAACGCAACGTCTTCCGGTTCGCGGTCGCCATTCGAGAACTTTTCGGCCCCATCGGCCATCCGTTCTGCGAGCAATGTGCCCTGCCCATTGCCACTTAAGTCTGGCGATTCTTCGGGCTACGTCGGTAACCTTGGTTCTCCAGAGAGGCAGGTTATACTCTTCGGTCTTCTGTATAACTTGCCGCGGCGTATGTATGTGGTCTACGGTACTGAAGCCTTTTCGGAATCCGGCTTGTTCGGGAGGCTGGAAATCGTCGAACCTGCGTGCGAGACGATTCGTGATGACTCTTGAAAACAACTTGTAGACATGGCTTAGAAGTGAGATGGGCCTATAGTTCTTCAACCGGGCATTGTCACCCTTTTTGAAGAAGAGCACCACCACACCCCTGCACCAAGCCTGTGGCGTTTTCCCCTCGAGTATGACGGAATCAAACAACTTCTGAAGGGCCTTAAGGACCGGTTTGCCACCCGCCTTCAGCAGTTCGGCCGTAATTCCGTCATCACCCGGCGCCTTGTTGTTTTTAAGCTGTTTCAGAGCCATCCTAATCTCGTACAGGCTGACATCCGGGATGTCTTCGGTATAGTGTCGGGTCAGTCTAGCTCTGGGGTCTTTCGCTAGATTTTCGACGGGTTGACTAGTTGACGTGTACAGCTGCCCATAAAAACTCTCGATCTCTCTCAGAAGCTCCGGTTTGGCGGACACGATCCTGCCATCGTCGGTTTTCAGTTTCGTGAGCTGGCTCTGCCCAATAGCCAGATCTCTTGCAAATACCTTGGAGCCTTTGTTCCGTTCAATTGCGTCTTTGATACGCTCGGTATTAAAGCGGCGGAGGTCGCTCTTCAAGGATTTGGAGATCCGTCTATTGAGCTGCCGGATTATTGGAATTCCGTCCCATCCCGCGGCAGAGTCAGTACGGTACGGAGACTCACTATGATTCTTTCAACTTCATCAAAATCCGGGGTAAGGAGCGCAAGAGAATTCGTCTGTACATCATCCCTGAGGAATGGAACATGTTTATCGCAAGTACTTCTATTTAGGTGTCTTACTGTATTTTGTTGTCTTTAGATTTTTGCCAACATTTGCGAAGAATTCATTAACTGCATTAATCGAGGACTTTTCATCAGGTCCAGTCAGGGTCAACAATTCTGTGGGCGGAGGTTTAGAGGTCTGCTTATTAATAATATCATTTATTACTTGCCAGGTTGCCTTAGGATTGTTATTAGCTTTAGTAAACACATTTTACTTCTCATAATTCGTTTTTTGTCGGTTTAATAACTTGTTACAGAAATTACGATAACGGAGGTATGTGATTTTCAGCGTGTAATTTTCTGGTGATTTTTTATGTTTCCTGTGCATATTATCCCTGTTCCGAATGCATTTAAGTAGCCCCTGTCTATCGATCTAGGGCTTTATTGTTACATTTTTTGAGGGCACAAGTCTATTTTTTTTAGTATTTGTTTGTACTATTGAGGTAATGGTTTTTATAAGAAGATCAGTAGCTTCATTCGGATCTTTGGACAATAAGACAGGACCAACACGGATTCGTGTTGGATAAATCTGAGAGTACCTTAGGATCATCGATTGTTGCAACTAATCTGGATCTTTTAGGTGTTCTCTGATTAGTTTTTACACATACTAATATTGGTGCATGATCGGTAATGTGTGTATCTAAAATACAGGAAACCACTGAACTATTAACTTTTATCATCGTGTGATCCAGACAATTGTTTTCCCTAGCGGGAGATGTGTATGCAGGTAGCAGTCCATGCGATGCAGTTAGGTTCATATATTCACTGTAATGCGGATCATTATTATTTGGGCTTATATTTATGTTAATATCTCCCACTAGAATCACATTTTTATACGTAGATACTGAAGTTAAGACGTTATTTAGGCTACCTAAAAAGGAGTCTGTATGTCTAAAGGATGGTGGTCGATATACTGCTGCAATTACTGTTTCGGAATTTAATTTACTAACAAGGCAGTTTGCTTCCATGAATAAAGGCTCCGTGACACATAATGTTTCAGCTCCGAGCGTATGTATATCACTAAGCTGCACTGGTTAATAATTGGGGGTAGGACCAGTCGATGTTGATAATAAAGCGGTACCAATATAACTTTGCATGGCGGGTAGGCTTTGTGCTAATGGAACACTATTGCCTGTCATATAATTTGTTAAAACATTATTAACATGACTCACCTGCTGATGATGAAAGTAGATCAAACCTGCGATCCAGTACGGAATCCCGCCTGCGTTTGCGTGGCGCTGGATCACCTCCATCACTCGCCGATGACACCGTATCACTTCCCTTCGATGACGATGAAGAAACTCGAACACTGCGTCCTTTTTTCGCGAATTCACGTTTGGCGCGATAGTTTCACCGTCCATTTTGTATGTAAATAAACACAGTTCACGAGATGGAAATTAATTTAAGTTATTCGAATACCAAACTAATAAACTTTCTACTTTAATCTCGAAAGTTCTAAAAATAAAAAATATCGTTTAAAATTCGAAATAACTGACAATCTAACAAAGCTGCGCTCGTTTCGGAAAACGACGCAACAATGACATAAGATAAGACTTCATCATGGCGGCTTGTATGCGGTTTTTGAAAGTAGTTCACAGATATGACGTTTGGGGGCGCTAGTGGCGCGATTACGAGGCGGAAGTTACGACAACTAGCAGCTGTTCATGGAAGGAAACGTGTACTCTCTCTCATAATGGACTTCGGACGTCAAACGGAACACACAATACCATTCTTCATCTATTACTAAGTACTAACAAAACATTTAAAGAAATAATAATAAAACACTGAACTTTATTACGACTCTCCCGGTAATGGATAAAAAATACAAAATTGCCGAACTTCAAAAAGTTTCTAACATCTGGTTATCTTTCTAAAATAGTTATTATAAAGGTACCTACACTTTTTCTTGCCTAAAGATAAAAATAACACGACGCCGACATTGTTACGTGTGTAGTTATAGTTTAGTAAAGTTTCTAGTATGTATTCGTTTTATTATTGTTATAATGTATATTGAGTTTTACAATCAGAAATAACATGGTACTTAAACATAACTAGCAAAATGTGGGTGTACTAATGAATACAACTTTGCCTAACACTTCGGGGATTGCAGTTGTTACGCATGGGTTTTAGAAATTGATACAAAATTTGTATATTTTAGACATTTTATTCATACATTCTATTCTTAACAAACTATTTATTCTATAGGTAACGTTCACAAAACCATCAAAAATATTTTGACAATACATCTTAAATGTTACACAGTCTGCCTAACAAAACAGAAGTTTTCACCGAAAGAGTTTTTTTTTTGTACTCCTGAATATTTATTTAAAATCATGTATAATTTTAAAATTCGAACAATTTATGCACAAAACAAAAATTCTAATTTGTTCAAATGGATACACACAGATCTATTACGCTAATATAAATTCGTTAAGTTATACACTAACAAACACAGAAATTCAAGATAGTTTAATTAAAATGTAGTTTTTTAGGTTTGTTTGAATTACCATCGGTCAGTTTACATCCTGTATAATTATAATAATAAAATAATAATAGATACGTACCAAATAATACCCTCACGAGTTCCAGTAAAAATCTTTGCTTAGTTTTATGTACAGAAAATGCTTGGTTGGGATCATTCCCACTAGTTCTACTGCATAGTCCTACGATAGAACTAGTGCGATTTTCCCACTAGTTCTTCGATTCAAGGTGGTACGAAATCGTAGAACTAGTGGAAACGAAAAGTCTATTGAACATTTCGTTCTCACTAGTTCTACGATACAAGGGTGTTACAAAATCGTAAAACCAACGGGACTCAAGTTTCTCATTCGTTCTTCACACAGTTTAGGCTACGGCACAAACTACCAGGAGAATAGAAGTAGGCAGGAGGTATTGAAAACCATTTGTTTGGAGATGGTAAAAAGGATTACTACCTATCTTTTTTTTTTCATCTCCAAAAAAAATGTTTGCCTCCTTCTATTCCACTGGTAGTTTGTGGGACTTGACTATCCTGGTTTCCTACTCCAACAAAAAAAAGTGCATATTAGAAAGGAATAATTAAGATTTGATTTAAAGATTCCAATATCTTCTTCCTACTTCTGTACTCCTGGTAGTTTGTGGGACTTTACTACATATCGTTTTTTTTCATCTCCATAAAAAATTACACACACACAAAAAAACCGGCCAAGTGCGAGTCGGACTCGCGCACCGAGGGTTCCGTACAAAAAAAAAAAATTATGTGATGTAACTAAAAATTTATGGTTTTCGTAATTTTTCCTTTATCTATGCTATAAGACGTTGCTTCGTACCAAATTTCAAGATTCTGAGTTCACGGGAAGCACCCTGTAGGTTTTGATTCCCTTGCAAGTGTCGAAAATTTGCGGCATAAACGGCTGTATCTTTTGATTGCGTTGGCTTAGAAGTTTGATTTTTTCACAGCTTCAAGGGACAGTAGACCTCAGTAATTGATATAAATTTCAGCTTCATACCTCCACGCGTTCCTGAGAAAAAGGGTCTTGACAGACGGACGGACGGACGGACAGACGGACAACAAAGTGATCCTATAAGGGTTCCGTTTTTTCCTTTTGAGGTACGGAACCCTAAAAATAACACTGGTAAGGTTTTTCACCAGTGCGAGTTATAAACATGATCTATTAAAGATCTCTTTACACCAAAACTAAACTGACACACACTACAGTTAAAGGGGTTTTTCACCAGTGTGAGTCCGAATATGCTTGTTTAAATTACTCTTTTCGCTAAAAGATCTCAGACATACATCACACTGGAAAGGTTTTTCACCAGTGTGAGTTCGAATATGCCTTTTTAAAAGCCACTTATGGCTAAAAGATTTCAGACATACATCACACTGGAAAGGTTTTTCGCCAGTGTGAGTTCGCATATGACTGTCTACATGACCCTTTCGGCTAAAAGATTTCAGACATACGTCACACTGGAAAGATTTTTCGCCAGTGTGAGTTCGAGTATGCCTTTTTAAAAGCCACTTATGGCTAAAAGATCTCAGACATACGTCACACTGGCAAGATTTTTCGCCAGTGTGAGTTCGCATATGACTGTCTAAATGACTCTTTTGGCTAAAAGATTTCAGACATACGTCACACTGGAAATATTTTTCACCAGTGTGAGTTCGCATATGCCTTTCTAAATGACACTTATGGCTAAAAGATTTCAGACATACATCACACTGGAAAGGTTTTTCACCAGTGTGAGTTCGAACATGATCTATTAAAGAACTCTTTTGACTAAAATGACGCTGACATATATCACACTGGTAAGGTTTTTTACCAGTGTGAGTTCGAATATGCCTGTTTAAATTACTCTTATCGCTATAAGATCTCAGACAAACGTCACACTGGAAAGGTTTTTCACCAGTGTGAGTCCGAATATGCCTGTCTAAATGACACTTTTGACTAAAACATCTCAAACATACATCACATTGGAAAGGTTTTTCACCAATGTGAGTTTTAACATGATGTAATAAAGTACTCTTTTCAGTAAAATGAAGCTGACATATATCACACTGGTAAGGTTTTTCACCAGTGTGAGTTCGAATATGTCTGTTTAAATGACTCTTTAAACGGTTTTTTTTGCTATAAGATCTCAGACATACGTCACACTGGAAAGATTTTTCACCAGTGTGAGTTCGCATATGACTTTCTAAATGACACTTACGGCTAAAAGATTTCAGACATACGTCACACTGGAAAGATTTTTCGCCAGTGTGAGTTCGAACATGCCTTTCTAAATGACCCTGTCGGCTAAAAGATTTCAGACATACGTCACACTGGAAAGGTTTTTCACCAGTGTGAGTTTTAACATGATGTATTAAAGAACTCTTTAGACGAAAATGACGCTGACATATATCACACTGGAAAGATTTTTCACCAGTGTGAGTTCGAATAATATGCCTGTCTAAATAACACTTTTGGCTAAAAGATTTCAGACACACTTCACACTGGAAAGGTTTTTCACTAGTGTGTGTTCGAACATGATCTATTAAAGAACTCTTTTGACTAAAATGACGCTGACATATATCACACTGGTAAGGTTTTTTACCAGTGTGAGTTCGAATATGCCTGTATAAATTACCCATAGTGCTAAAAGATTTCAGACAAACGACACACTTGTAAGCCTTTTTACAAACTCGCCTCTGAGTGTGTTTTAATTTTTTTATTCGATTTAGACTACGCTGATCATAGTTGTTAGTCTTATTGTAAGAAGCGCCAGGTTTGGACGTACCATTTCGAGTTGTTCGGAAATGTTTCAAGTTTGAGGGTTCATTTTTCGTGATCTCCTTTGTATTTGTATCTTCTAGTTTTCTTATTACTGAGGCGGGAGCACCTGCGACAATAAATCTGGTAAGTACGGTGTTGAAGAAGATTATGTACATCAGAGTCGTGGGTGTATTTTTCAGATCTGCCTAAATTTATTCTCAAACTCAAACCATTTATTTCAATTAATCCATTACAGGCACTTTTGAATGTCAGAAAAAAAAACGAACGAAACTACGAGTGCAATACGTCATTCCGAAAGCCACCACGCCGAACCACACGCCACCGAATGCCCGCAACAACGAACACTGCGAGCACGAAAGCACGCAGCGACGCACACCGCAACAACGAATGCACGAGACCCCGAATCACGGAACAACGAATGCAAGTCTTAAATAATGTAAATCAGAACGTTCGGCCAGTCGAGATGGGGAGCTGGCTGCTACTCCAGTATTTAGTGACGATAAAGTGACGCGTATAGATGCCAGCCAAAGAATTGGTGACAGAACAGTTCGAAAGTTAGAAGCATTTATTTATGGCCGAACGACCTGATATCAGGCCGTTCGGCCAACCTGAATCTCCGTAACTGAGGACCTTAGAGAAACTGTTACTGAATAAAGACTTAGCGACGATTTGGTGACAAACAACCACTGCTTTACTTTTACTCGTAATGCCACCGGTTAAAAGCAAAATTAATTTTAGTTCCTGGAACATCAGGACGTTCGGCCAACGTAATCTCCATAACTGAGGACCTGGGAGAAACCGTTAATCAATAAAGATGTTGTGACGACACTGAAACGAACAATTATTGTTTTATTTTATTTTATGACGGCCTCTATAAAAAATTGAGAATTTAACATCTAACCTCAAAACATTGGGATTATCAATTCCTCCACAACGAAGAAGCCCAGAGAAACCGTTATTGAATAAAGATTTAGTGACGACACTGAAACGAACTATTATTGTTTTATTTTATTTTATGACGGCCCCTTTATATAGTAAATTGAAAATTTAACATATAACCTCAAAACATTGAGATTATCGATTCCTCCACAACGAAGAAGACTCCTAAAACCCTGATGTGTTATAGGTTTTCAGTGCGATGGTTTCAGTATTTTTGTTGATTCGAGATTAATCTATAAAAATGTACTATGGTGGATGGCGACTGAAATAGGGTGACCATGTATTCCAACGAAACAAGTACCTATTTGTCGAGTGCCTACTCAGTTAACTAAACAATGACGTAAAACATGTGGCTCTGGTCCGCTGGACAAAACTTCAAAACTGCTCGCATTTACAATAGGGCAATAGGGCACTTTATGTGACGGCTAAACACCCTTATTTCAGAATAGGTGACGCTACAGAATCTTAGATAATCGATCGAAAGCGTGTCCAGCCAGCTTGAAAAACCACTTTTCGCTGATCTCTCAATCTCGGTAACGGAAGTGATTTTGACGACTTTTTGCATATCAACGGGCGTCACATAAATATGTGACAGGCATCAAGCTAAAAGTTTTGTGATACGTACAGTAGTTTAGTAGAAAAATGCAAAAAACTGTGTCCAGCCATCTTGAATTTACGTAAAAAACTTTTGGCTGGCACTTCCGAATCCCACATAACGGGAGCGTTTTCGAATATGGTTCCTTTACTAATACTTGGTGACGCAATGTGTGACAGTAATAACGTTTGATTTATGGCGTCACATGTAAGGGTTTACGAGATATCAATGAAAACTTAATGTATACTTGTGTCCAGCCATCTTGAACTCAGGCTGGCTGGACACATGTATCTCCGCTGCCTGATGATCTACGACCTTCAAAATGTTATCAAAATGTTGTGACGGGGACGATAATGATAACCTGAATTTGTGACGGAGAAACTTTGGGAAGTTTCAAAGATATTGATCATTTAAATTTTCCATACAAACACTGTAGTAGGGTTACCAATATTGTAGGTTTTATGTAGGACAAAGTATATTTTAAGGTGTTTTCTTTAATGGACGAAAATCCGCGTATTGGTGATACTAATACGAACAACTGTAGATATTTAAATCAATAGAAGACAAAAGTGTAGAAGGGGGGGGGGGGGGGCTTTAATGTTATTGATTATTTACGTGCAGATACCTATCTACTCTTTTTAGTAGATAATTATTGGTGTTTTTTTATGATAAGTACGTATGTAGATATTGTGCCAGGATAACAGACTAATGCTCTAAGGTATTTAAATGAAAAAATAATGTAATTCACGTTACTTACCAAGGACCTCGTTAAATAACAACGCGCTTAGCAAATATTGCACGTATTCCTTACAAATCGACGGAAGGCTATAAATACCATTATGTATACTTTACTCTAAACGATTAAACGAAAACGGTTTACGCTGTCACAGCACTCACAGCCTCTGTGTACAAAACAAACTCAGTATCAGTGCATCAGTGTTGCCAACAAGACCGATATAGAATCTGCTAAAATTATGCTAATTGCTTTATAGAAATGCTAAAAAATCTGCTAACATTTTTCAGTGTCAAATGAAACGTAACATAGTTTTAACTTTTTTTATTATTTAACAAAATATACATACTGTTTTAATCGACTAAGTTCTCAAATACTCTTTCCATTATCATCAGCATTAGCATCAGGAGCGCCAACAATATTATACTTATTAAAGGGTTTTTTTTTTCTAAATGGAAATAATTGCTTACGCATTAATGTATTTTATTTTAAAATAATTTTATATGCTATAAGCTAAACAACTAATAAGTTTGCTAAACAACATGAAAAAATGCTATTCTTATTATTCTTATTCTCTATTGCACACATAAAATAACAAATATAAACACAAATTACAATAATAAAGTTTATGCTAAATTGGCATCACTGAGTGCAATGCACTTTGTTTTTTTTGTTAGTGTTTTTAATTATTATTTAGAATTAACACATACTTCCCCTTTTTCTGCAGGAAAACCTTTTATTCCCACGGAGAAATCAAATACAAAGCTGGCGTGGCTTGGCTGCTACCGGCCGATTAGTCGATTCAAAAGAAATCCTATAATTATGTAAAAAATATGGTCACCTCACAATATTAATGGATGTTTGTATGGGAAAATTTAAATGATCAATATCTTTGAAACTACCCAAAGTTTCTCCGTCACTAATTCAGGTTATCATTATCGTCCCCGTCACAACATTTTGATAACATTTTGAAGGTCGTAGATCATCAGGCAGCGGAGATACACGTGTCCAGCCAGCCTGAGTTCAAGATGGCTGGACACAAGTATACATTAAGTTTTCATTGATATCTCGTAAACCCTTACATGTGACGCCATAAATCAAACGTTATTACTGTCACACATTGCGTCACCAAGTATTAGTAAAGGAACCATAATCGAAAACGCTCCCGTTATGTGGGATTCGGAAGTGCCAGCCAAAAGTTTTTTACGTAAATTCAAGATGGCTGGACACAGTTTTTTGCATTTTTCTACTAAACCACTGTACGTATCACAAAACTTTTAGCTTGATGCCTGTCACATATTTATGTGACGCCCGTTGATATGCAAAAAGTCGTCAAAATCACTTCCGTTACCGAGATTGAGAGACCAGTGAAAAGTGGTTTTTCAAGCTGGCTGGACACGCTTTCGATCGATTATCTATGATTCTGTAGCGTCACCTATTCTGAAATAAGGGTGTTTAGCCGTCACATAAAGTGCCCTATTGCCCTATTGTAAATGCGAGCAGTTTTGAAGTTTTGTCCAGCGGACCAGAGCCACATCGTAAAACACGTCGTCGTAATATTTAATTATATAGGTACAAGCAACGTTGGGCAGATGCCACTTGTGAAGTCTTTGTTATATTCATCATCAACAGCCTGTTAATGTTCCCACTGCCGAGACACAGGCCTCCTCTCTTTGAGAGGGAATGGGCTATCTACCACGCGGGCCGAGTGCGGATTGGTAGATGTCACATGTCTTCGAATTTTTTGGTTCTAAAGACATGCCGGTTTTCGCACGATGTTTTCTTTCACCGTTTTGAGAGCAGCGGTGATGAAAATAAATTACACAAAGTAATGTGCCTGCCTGGGTTCGAACCCACGACCTACTGTTCGTAAGTCGGGGCCGCCACCCCTGGGCCAACGCTGCTTTGTTGAGTCGAGTATATTTTGGCTAAAAGCAAACGAAAGTAGAAAGGTGACTGACAGTGGAGTTTGGGAAATTTGACTAAGTACAAGAATACTTAAATAAATTGGTACACAAATTAAAAAATGCTTTATTTGTAATCAATCATCCACATCCACCACCACAGGTACCATCCACACCAGGTAATACATGTCGCAGATTCAACACCGAGGCACAATATTTAGAGTTGTCAATTTAGAATAACGCCATCTATCATCGTTTTTCGGAACTATAATCGTTTTTCGGAAACGTCAAGCAGTGAGCTTGGGTGAGGTCGATACAGAGCGTGGCAGGTCTGGTTTGACAGCTGTCAGTTGTCATATGTCAGGGGTCTGTTGTCAGTGGCCGGTTGACGTTGACATTGGGCGCATTTGACTTGAGGGACGTTACTTTTTGGTGAGACACGAACGCGAACGGTTGTTCTGCCCGCCTGTATCGAACTGACCGCGTTTCCGGACTTTAATCCGTTTCCATCGGCTTGATCGTTTGAGATTTTGTTAATTTGTTATCGGAAGTAAATAAATAGGCGGTTGTAACCAGTGTTGAAACTATTATTTCGTACCTCCGCCATGCCGAACTTGGACTCTGACAACGATGAACCCGAAATAGTTGAGCTACCTTCGTCATACATAATAATTTGTACTTGTGTAACTTCGTTATTCGGATTAACTGTATTAAGAATAGGTACGAAGCGCCCGGCCATTTCATTAAATGGTGACAGTTCTAAAAATACTAAAGAATTGACACGTGGAATGTGAGTTCGGCTGTCATTGAGCCGATCAAGTTTGATCAAGGGCCTGATTCAGAACGCAGTAAATATACTCCTCGATATGGCTCCCTTGTGAGGAGGCCTGTCTCTGCAGCCCGAACCACACCGGTAGCTTGCGACCCGCTCCCGGCTCCCGAATCTCCCGATACACGAAACTCTTTTTTTTTTATTCCTACTTTGTAATGTTTTAATGTCTTTTTTTAAGAAATATTCGAAATACATTTTTAAATATTTCTTAAAAACTAAATGAGAAAGAAAATAAATAAACTAATAAAATTAATAATTCCGAGCATTTCAATGCAACTTTTCAATTTATCTCTAATGCATATTATATAAAATATTAGTTATCTGCACTCCTTCTCCTATTCCTCCGTCCGCGTATCTATTTATTTTGTTGCAATAGCTACATCGTCACCTTATTTCAACATTTTCGACGTGTTTTGCTTCATTGTTTAGGTGATTGAGTCCTACTCGACAAATAGGTACTTGTTTCGTTGGAATACATGGTCACCCTATTTCAGTCGCCATCCACCATAGTACATTTTTATAGATTAATCTCGAATCAACAAAAATACTGACACCATCGCACTGAAAACCTATAACACATCAGGGTTTTAGGAGTCTTCTTCGTTGTGGAGGAATCGATAATCGGTCACGTTCTCGCTGCGGTCTCTCTATAGATTCAAGCATTTTCTTCCATCTAGCACGAAACTCACTATGGTTCAGTCCCTTGTGCTTCCCATTATTGACTATGCTGATGTTTGTTATTCTGATTTATCCCAAGAACTTCTAAATAAATTGGATCGACTTCTCAATAATTGTATTCGTTTTATTTTTGGCCTTCGTAAATACGATCATATTTCTTCCTTCCGTTCTCAGCTTAAATGGCTGCCTATCCGACTCAGGAGGTCCCTCAGATCTCTCTGCATGCTCTTCTCAATTATGAACGATCCACGTGCTCCCGATTATTTAAAAACTTATTTCAAAGTGTTGGGCAGTTGTCATAGTCGTAGCCTCCGAGCTTCCAAAAATCTCATTCTCCAAATTCCTTCACATCGCACCTGTTTTTTGTCAAACTCTTACGCTGTGTCATCCATAAAACTCTGGAATGCGCTACCTCTTGGCATTAAAAAAGCTGAAAGCAAATTTACTTTTAAAAGGAAAGTACGTAGCCACTATTTAAGTCAGACCAAATAGCTCTCAAATTATTATAAGTCGAGTCATGGTATTGCCTATTGTTAAGTTTTTCGTTTTTTATTTTGGTATTTGTAAAATATTTATTAGTTTATTCTATATTTTTATATTTATGTATTAGTATAATTATAAAACTATATAGTTTAGTTTTTTAGAGTTGATGTTGTTTTTTAGATATTTTGTACCCTACCACAATGTTGTCTTATTTAACCCTAAAGTTGGCTGGTAGAGAATGCCTTGTGGCATTAAGTCCGCCTATGTATCACTATTGTGCATGAAGTTTAAATAAATAAATAAATAAATAAATAATCTCAATGTTTTGAGGTTATATGTTAAATTTTCAATTTACTATATAAAGGGGCCGTCATAAAATAAAATAAAACAATAATAGTTCGTTTCAGTGTCGTCACTAAATCTTTATTCATTAACGGTTTCTCTGGGCTTCTTCGTTGTGGAGGAATTGATAATCCCAATGTTTTGAGGTTAGATGTTAAATTCTCAATTTACTTTTTATAGGGGCCGTCATAAAATAAAATAAAACAATAATTGTTCGTTTCAGTGTCGTCACAACATCTTTATTGATTAACGGTTTCTCCCAGGTCCTCAGTTATGGAGATTACGTTGGCCGAACGTCCTGATGTTCCAGGAACTAAAATTAATTTTGCTTTTAACCGGTGGCATTACGAGTAAAAGTAAAGCAGTGGTTGTTTGTCACCAAATCGTCGCTAAGTCTTTATTCAGTAACAGTTTCTCTAAGGTCCTCAGTTACGGAGATTCAGGTTGGCCGAACGGCCTGATATCAGGTCGTTCGGCCATAAATAAATGCTTCTAACTTTCGAACTGTTCTGTCACCAATTCTTTGGCTGGCATCTATACGCGTCACTTTATTGTCACTAAATACTGGAGTAGCAGCCAGCTCCCCATCTCGACTGGCCGAACGTTCTGATTTACATCTTAAGAGGCCTTGTACAGACAAGACTTGCGGAACTTTAGGCAATTTCTATGTTTGTGTGCAGCGATAACACCGACGAACGCACACACGGGCATTTCGAGCGTTGAACTACGGTTGAAAAATTTGATCATTTAGACGATTATTATTTTAGGTGACATAATTTTATAGTAAGTAAGTAGACGCGTACGGCTTTGAAAAAAAGTCTGGAATGTGTGTTGTGTATACGTACAGTATGTCAATCAACATAAAAATGGTTCAATTAGGTGTTAGATGAATTAAAATCAAAAATTATGTTATCTACTATTTTAATCACAGATTTTAATATTTGCTGTAAATTGGTTGTGAAAGCACTTTAACACGTCAAAAATAAATAATATTTCTGTCTCTTTTTAACCGACTTCTAAAAAGGAAGTAGGTTCTCTATTCGTATGTTTTTTTTATGTGTGTCCGCGCATATTGACTGGCCTGTTGGTCTAGTGGTTAGTGACCCTAACTGCTATGCCGGAGGTCGTGGGTTCGATTCCCACCCAGGACAAATGTTTGTGTGATGAGCACGATCATTTGTTCTGTGTCTGGGTGTAATTTATCTATAATATGTATGTATTTAGAAATATATAAGTATGTTTATCAGTTGTCTAGTACCCATAACACAAGCTCTGCTTAGCTTGGGACTAGATGGCGTTGTGTGATAGTTGTGGAATATTATTATTATTATTATTATTATTATTATATATCTCCGACAAGTGTGGACCGATTTTCAAAATTATTTTTTTGTTTGGAAAGGTATACTCCCAAGGTGGTCCCATTGTCACCAAGTCAGTTTCTGATGATGCGAACTCTGAGAAATTGAGGGCAACCCTCGAATATCATAGGCGCACATAACGTTTTCCATACATTTACAGAAGCTGTTCAAGTATTTGCGTCTGATAATCATAATTTCATGTGGCTGCGCTGATGACGGAAGGTGCAACTCCTCAACGGTCAGGACTTTAAAGAAAATTCCTTCAAAATTACACGTACTTATGGATCGATAGTTGTATTCTTTCAGGCTATTAGGTTGAACTGATGATAGACGGTAAATCTCATTAACCGACTTAAAAAAAAGGAGGTTCTCAATTCGTGGGCTAGGAAAATTTTAGGTTTCTCCGTCATGGGTGTCGTTTTCATGGTTTTTGGGGTCGCTGATTACGAAAATGAGGTCAAAATGAAAATCCAAGATGGCGGTCAGGAAATTTTTTGGTTTTCCGTCATGGGTGTCGTTTTCATGGTTTTTGGGGTCGCTGATTACGAAAATGAGGTCAAAATGAAAATCCAAGATGGCGGTCAGGAAGTTTTTTGGTTTTTCCGTCACAAGTGTCGTTTTCATGGTTTTTGGGATAGCTGATTACGAAAATGAGGTCAAAATGAAAATTCAAGATGGCGGTCAGGAATTTTTTTGGTTTTTCCGTCATTGGTGTCGTTTTCATAGTTTTTGGGGTCGCTGATTACGAAAATGAAGCCAAAATGAAAATCCAAGATGGCGGCCAGGAACATTTTTGGTGTTTCCGACATGGGTGTCGTTTTGATGGTTTTCGGGGTCGCTGATAACGAAAATGAAGCCACAATGAAAATCCAAGATGGCGGCCAGGAAAATTTTTGGTTTTTCCGTCATGGGCGTCGTTTTCATTGTTTTTGAGGTCGCTGATTACGAAAATGAAGCCAAAATGAAAATCCAAGATGGCGGCCAGGAAATTTTTTGGTTTTTCCGTCATGGGTGTCGTTTTCATGGTTTTCGGGGTCGCTGATAACGAAAATGAAGCCACAATGAAAATCCAAGATGGCGGCCAGGATAATTTTTTGTTTTTCCGTCATGGGCGTCGTTTTCATTGTTTTTGAGGTCGCTGATTACGAAAATGAAGCCAAAATGAAAATCCAAGATGGCGGCCAGGAACATTTTTTGGTTTTCCGTCATGGGTGTCGTTTTCATGGTTTTCGGGGTCGCTGATTACGAAAATGAGATCAAAATTAAAATCCAAGATGGCGGCTAGGAAATTTTTTGGTTTTTCCGTCATGGGTGTCGTTTTCATTGTTTTTGAGGTCACTGATTACGAAAATGAGACCAAAATTAAAATCCTAAATGGCGGCTAGGAAAATTTTTGGTGTTTCCGACATGGGTGTCGTTTTCATGGTTTTCGGGGTCGCTGATTACGAAAATGAAGCTAAAATGAAAATCCAAGATGGCGGCCAGGATTTCTTTTTGTTTTTCCGTCATGGGTCGTATTCATGGTTTTTGGGGTCGCTGATTACGAAAATGAGGTCAAAATGAAAATCCAAGATGGTGGCCAGGTTTGTCCGTCATGGGTGTCGTTTTGATGGTTTTCGGGGTCGCTGATAACGAAAATGAAGCCACAATGAAAATCCAAGATGGCGGCCAGGAAAATTTTTGGTTTTTCCGTCATGGGCGTCGTTTTCATTGTTTTTGAGGTCGCTGATTACGAAAATGAAGCCAAAATGAAAATCCAAGATGGCGGCCAGGAAAATTTTTGGTTTTTCCGTCATGGGTGTCGTTTTCATGGTTTTCGGGGTCGCTGATAACGAAAATGAAGCCACAATGAAAATCCAAGATGGCGGCCAGGATAATTTTTTGTTTTTCCGTCATGGGCGTCGTTTTCATTGTTTTTGAGGTCGCTGATTACGAAAATGAAGCCAAAATGAAAATCCAAGATGGCGGCCAGGAACATTTTTTGGTTTTCCGTCATGGGTGTCGTTTTCATGGTTTTCGGGGTCGCTGATTACGAAAATGAGATCAAAATTAAAATTCAAGATGGCGGTCAGGAATTTTTTTGGTTTTTCCGTCATTGGTGTCGTTTTCATAGTTTTTGGGGTCGCTGATTACGAAAATGAAGCCAAAATGAAAATCCAAGATGGCGGCCAGGAACATTTTTGGTGTTTCCGACATGGGTGTCGTTTTGATGGTTTTCGGGGTCGCTGATAACGAAAATGAAGCCACAATGAAAATCCAAGATGGCGGCCAGGAAAATTTTTGGTTTTTCCGTCATGGGCGTCGTTTTCATTGTTTTTGAGGTCGCTGATTACGAAAATGAAGCCAAAATGAAAATCCAAGATGGCGGCCAGGAAATTTTTTGGTTTTTCCGTCATGGGTGTCGTTTTCATGGTTTTCGGGGTCGCTGATAACGAAAATGAAGCCACAATGAAAATCCAAGATGGCGGCCAGGATAATTTTTTGTTTTTCCGTCATGGGCGTCGTTTTCATTGTTTTTGAGGTCGCTGATTACGAAAATGAAGCCAAAATGAAAATCCAAGATGGCGGCCAGGAACATTTTTTGGTTTTCCGTCATGGGTGTCGTTTTCATGGTTTTCGGGGTCGCTGATTACGAAAATGAGATCAAAATTAAAATCCAAGATGGCGGCTAGGAAATTTTTTGGTTTTTCCGTCATGGGTGTCGTTTTCATTGTTTTTGAGGTCACTGATTACGAAAATGAGACCAAAATTAAAATCCTAAATGGCGGCTAGGAAAATTTTTGGTGTTTCCGACATGGGTGTCGTTTTCATGGTTTTCGGGGTCGCTGATTACGAAAATGAAGCTAAAATGAAAATCCAAGATGGCGGCCAGGATTTCTTTTTGTTTTTCCGTCATGGGTCGTATTCATGGTTTTTGGGGTCGCTGATTACGAAAATGAGGTCAAAATGAAAATCCAAGATGGTGGCCAGGTTTGTCCGTCATGGGTGTCGTTTTGATGGTTTTCGGGGTCGCTGATAACGAAAATGAAGCCACAATGAAAATCCAAGATGGCGGCCAGGAAAATTTTTGGTTTTTCCGTCATGGGCGTCGTTTTCATTGTTTTTGAGGTCGCTGATTACGAAAATGAAGCCAAAATGAAAATCCAAGATGGCGGCCAGGAAAATTTTTGGTTTTTCCGTCATGGGTGTCGTTTTCATGGTTTTCGGGGTCGCTGATAACGAAAATGAAGCCACAATGAAAATCCAAGATGGCGGCCAGGATAATTTTTTGTTTTTCCGTCATGGGCGTCGTTTTCATTGTTTTTGAGGTCGCTGATTACGAAAATGAAGCCAAAATGAAAATCCAAGATGGCGGCCAGGAACATTTTTTGGTTTTCCGTCATGGGTGTCGTTTTCATGGTTTTCGGGGTCGCTGATTACGAAAATGAGATCAAAATTAAAATCCAAGATGGCGGCTAGGAAATTTTTTGGTTTTTCCGTCATGGGTGTCGTTTTCATTGTTTTTGAGGTCACTGATTACGAAAATGAGACCAAAATTAAAATCCTAAATGGCGGCTAGGAAAATTTTAGGTTTTTCCGTCATGGGTGTCGTTTTCATGGTTTTTGGGGTCACCGACTACGAAAATAAGGTCAAAATGAAAATCCAAGATGATGCTGACGAAATTTTTAGTTTTTCCGTCATGGGTGTCGTTTTCATGGTTTTCGGGGTCGCTGATTACGAAAATGAGCTCAAAATTTAGTAATACATAAAATGGGTTTGTTAAACATGAAATCGAAATAAATATTAATAAGTTATACTAGACAAAATGTAAAATAACTGTCATGAAAAGAAAAACATAGAATTATAGGCATTGTCATTCAAATAATCCGTTAGCCGTTATCACGTTTCCACCGGGCACCACGTGGAGGTGGACTGACACCCAGCGTTTTTTTTTGGTTGTTGTTTTTCATTGATTTTTATACACAATGTTAAAATCAGATTTTAAGTATTATACATGATGAAGGAAAAAAAAAACATGACTTCTTGTTAGGTTTTGTGCTTTCGATGTCAAGAATCTCGATCACGCCTGAAGGAATGCTGGCTTATTTTGTAAAAACAAAGGTCATTGGCCGTATGCAGCATGTAGACTTTGACCCCAGATAGATATGATTATTTCTTTTAAATTTTTATACTTTTTAGTTTTTTACGTTTAATCATTTTGTTTGTTTCGTTTTTTTTTTAATGTATTTTTTTTAATCAAATTTGTTGGAATTCATAATTATGAGCAATGGCTGGTAAGTAATCTGGGAGTGGTCTCTCCTCAAATGATTCAACTAAATCTTTCAATCTTGCTGATGTTTGCCCATATCTTGGCTGACTAGTTTTGTGTGATCCACGAGACATGCTCCAGTTTCAGCTCTGTCAGGCTTTGCTGCCGACGAAGTTCATCCAAAAACTTCCATATAGATGGGTGATGAGCCGTTAGAAGTGACGAGAATCCCCTGTGAAAGCCTTCAACGGAGTTGTTCGTTCGAGGAATTTCCTGAAGAAATGCATCAAAAGTATTCCACAGATCAATAGGAAATCTAGGAGCTCACCTGCCCCGTCTTTCCAACCTTCCGATCCAGTTATCTTCAAAATAATCAACGACTTGTCGGAGGAGGCCAGAATGCACAATATAAAACTGAGATTCGAGTAGTTCGTCAAAAGCGTTGATAACTTGTTCTGATGGAACATACGCTAAAGCACATAATTGGCGAATATGCAATGCGTAATCAGGGGTGTGTAGTGTACTCAGTTTTAATAAACAAAAAATCAAATATTTTCTTCCCTTCATCACGTATAATACTTAAAATCTGATTTGAACATTGTGTATAAAAATCAATGAAAAAAAACAACCAAAAAAAAAAACGCTGGGTGTCAGTCCACCTCCACGTGGTGCCCGGTGGAAACGTGATAAAGGCTAACGGACTATTTGAATGACAATGCCTATAATTAAATTTTTTTCCTGTTCATGTTACTTAACATTTTGTCTAGTATCACTAAATTAATATTAATTTCGATTTCATGTTTAACAAACCCGTTTTATGTATTACCAAATTTTGAGCTCATTTTCGTGATAAGCGACCCCGAAAACCATGAAAACGACACCCATGACGGAAAAACCAAAAATTTCGTCGGCGCCATCTTGGATTTTCATTTTGACCTTATTTTCGTAGTCGGCGACCCCAAAAACCATGAAAACGACACCCATGACGGAAAAACTAAAAATTTTCCTGGCCGCCATCTTGGATTTTCATTTTCGTAATCAGCGACCCCGAAAACCATGAAAACGACACCCATGACGGAAAAACCAAAAATTTTCGTCGGCGTCATCTTGATTTTCATTTTGACCTTATTTTCGTAATCAGCGACCCCAAAAACCATCAAAACGACACCCATGACGGACAAACCAAAAAATTTCCTGGCTGCCATCTTGGATTTTCATTTTGACCTCATTTTCGTAATCAGCGACCTCAAAAACAATGCAAATGACACCCATGACGGAAATACCAAAAATTTTCCTGGCCGCCATCTTGAATTTTTATTTTGACCTCATTTTCGTAATCAGCGACCCCAAAAACCATCAAAACGACACCCATGACGGAAAAACAAAAATTTTCCTGAAAGCCATCTTGAATTTTCATTTTGCCCTCATTTTCGTAATCAGCGACCCCAAAAACCATCAAAACGACACCCATGACGAAAATACCAAAAATTTTCTTGGCCGCCATCTTGAATTTTCATTTTGACCTCATTTTCGTAATCAGCGACCCCAAAAACCATAAAAACGACACCCATGACGGAAAAACCAAAAATTTTCCTAGCCGACGAGTTGAGAACCTCCTTTTTTTTAAGTCGGTTAATGAGATGTACCGTCTATCATCAGTTCAACCTAATAGCCTGAAAGAATACAACTATCGATCCATAAGTACGTATAATTTTGAAGGAAATTTCTTTCAAGTCCTGACCGTTGAGGAGTTGCACCTTCCGTCATCAGCGCAGCCTCATGAAATTATGATTATCAGACGCAAATACTTGAACAGCTTTTGAAAATGTATGGAAAACGTTATGTGCGCCTATGACATTCGAGGGTTGCCCTCAATTTCTCAGAGCTCCCATCATCAGAAACTGACTTGGTGACAATGGGACCACCTCGGGAGTATACCCTTTCCAAGACAAAAAGAATTTTGAAAATCAGTCCACAATTGACGGAGATATTCGCGGACATACAAACACGAATAGAGAACCTCCTCTTTTTTGGAGGTCGGTTAAAAATATATATCGAAGTACCAATCGACAATAACAATCGATCTTGAAATTCGAATTCGATTTGAAGATGAAAAAAATTTTAGCAATGTTTTTTCAATGTTTTAGCAAAAAAAAACATGTTTGATCAAAATTAATAAGTGTATCAAATTGTGGTAATCGGCTTACAATCTCGAAAATATGTTTACGAAAAACACGGGAGCGTTTGTGACACAAAGCGATACGTCCGTCCCTTGGCAGTGGCCGATTCGTACTGGCGAGATAGAGTTTGCGCGGTCGATAATATAGTTAACTTTGGATTCAATTTACGAAATGAAATTATAGTTTATTGATAAAATAAAAATACGATTCTATTAGAAGGTTACCTTAAAATTAATACGTAGTTTTTGAATTTTCTCTAAAGTGATTCTAAGGTATAGAAAAAAAATCTTAAATGTCGAGACATTTTGTAAAAATTGCGATGTTTTAACATTTTTTTTCTGCTATTTTTTGTATCGAAGTCGAAAATGTGACTCCTTGGTACACCAGTAGACCATATGGTGATGTTATTTATATTTTTTTTAATGTTTAGAATCGTTTGTAGTGTTATGTTCGGCTAAGCCAAACGTAACTCGATCGGTATTTTTGCGGAAAAGGGCTTTTGAATACGGGTGATTGCCATTAATATAAACATTATTTTGAAAATTCTTGTTCACTATTCACCAGAAAAAGAACTCGTCTCTTATAATAGTCATAAGGAAGCTTCAAATTCTTCATAGATTTCCCACACGAACCGATCAAAATTGATCAAAATGAGATGATTTCGTGGAAGGAGCCTTAAATATATAGTCTAATTACTACCAGCGTTGGAATTGTAACATTTTTCTTTCTCCATGGAAGTGAACTGATTTCCAAGATACAGGTTTTTTACCTAGTTTAGAAGTCAGGCGTCCGTATAGTATATTCAGCCTTTTTTTGTATAGAATCCCCGATAGTGAAATTGTATTAGGCTATATTATAATTAAGACCAATAAACGATTATTATTATATTATTAAATGCACGCCGCAACGCACAACCGCCGCCCCGCGACCCGGAGCCCCGCACACCCGCCGCCACGGCACGCGCCGTCGCACGCCCCCGCACCCACAGCACTCGCCGCCGGTAACATCCGGCGCCGCGCAGCCCGACGCAGCAACTCCCGAAACGACGCATTGTCAAGTCAAGTCAAGTCAAAGCATTTATTTCAAGTAGGCCGTTACAGGCACTTTTGAATAGTCGAATTAAACTAATTAATCCAACGATTACTCAAGCCGCCACCCAGCAAAGGCCTGACATACTTTTGTATGACAAAACTGCCAAAAACCTTTACCAAGCGACGTCCCAAGCAACCACTGAAGCTCTCCGAGTGCGGCAGTAAACTATTGAAGCAAATAAACTAAGCTACAGTCCCAGTCACAAGGCATAATAACTCGTGATTGTACTGTAGTTGCCCATTCCAAAGCGTTGGTCTCATGAGAAGAATGGCAAGAAACTTCATGGACACTCTTTTAAAATCGTTTGGGTTTACAATATGTTCAAGGTACAGACATAATCTTGGTATAATACACACATGAAGACTATGCAAATTAGTGTCTGATATGGTCTTTTGAAGAAAGCACCACACAGATTTGAGTGGATCCGTCCAGTCAGTGCAAGCATTTGTCAGTTATCGTGGAGCTTGCACTCCTAAGCTACAGTCACAATCACAAGGCATAATAACTTGTGAAAGTACTGTAGTTGCCAGTTCCCTAACGTAGATCTCATGAAGAAGAACGGGCAAGAAACTCCATGGACACTCGTTATAAATCAGAATATTGTTACAAAATCTTGGTACATTACATCATTCATGTTGAGATGGTATATTATGTGAGAACTATGTAGCAAGACGTGCAAGTTAAGAGCGTCCAGAGTAAAAAGATAATAAACCATGTGTTGAGGACAGCGCCATCTATGCACACCTACGAGACAATACGAGAGCATCGAGTCATGACATCGATCACACAACCCAAGCTGCAAGCTACGTAGTTCCTGCTTCAACACCAGAGGGCGCAAAACCACATCTATATAAGCTGAAACCTACGTTTTGGAACCCCTTTTTGCCTTCGATACTATTACCAGCATTAACAGCATCAGAAAAGCTACGTGAAGTGGGGTAGCGTACTTTCGGATGAGTATGCACTGGAGTGTGGTGTGAGGCAGGGAGGCCTGTCCTCTCCAAGACTCTTTAACTTATATGTTAATCAGCTGATCGGTGAGCTCAGTAACAGCCGTGTTGGCTGTCGTATAGATAACGTCTGCGTTAATAACATCAGCTACGCTGATGACATGGTGTTGCTGAGCCCATCGCTCAGTGGGTTGAGAAAACTGCTTGATATCTGTGAGTCTTATGCTGAGGGTCACGGTCTGAGGTACAACGAGCAGAAGAGCAAATGTATGGTCTTTAGAGGCAAGAACAAACAACCGGAGCATATACCACCGGTCTATCTGAATGGAGTGCCTTTAGAGCGTGTCACTCAGTTTAAGTACCTAGGGCACGTTGTGACAGAGACTTTGAATGACGATGCGGATATCGAGCGGGAGCGAAGGGCGCTGTCGGTGCGTGCTAATATGTTGGTGTACATAGATTCGCAAGGTGTTCTACGGGTGTAAAATTAACACTATTCAGAGCTTACTGCCAAAGCTTTTACGGCAGCTCTCTGTGGACCAACTACACGCAGCGGGCCTACAGCGCTCTTCGCATCCAATACAACAATGCGTTTAGGATTCTGGTGAGGCTCCCTCGATTCTGCAGCGCGTCGGGTATGTTTGCTGATGCAAGGGTAGACGACTTTTATGCGATAATGCGTAAAAAAACAGCTTCTCTGATGCGCCGGATTCGGGGGAGCACCAACAAAATCCTAAAAATGATATCTGAGAGGCTTGATTCCGCAGTGCTGGGGAGATTCATGCAGCTTCATGTGACGTAGAGTGATTCTTGACATGTGATTTGATGTAATACTAACGTAGTTTTAAGACCTTTATAACTAACATGACATGTGTATTTTGTTGTAATTATTGTATTTCTGATTATTTGAATTTTTGTGAATGATAATACATAATACTAACATAGTTTTAAGACCTTTGTTACTAACAATTATGGACAAAATTGGTCTGAAATAAAAGTATATAATAATAATTAACTGAAGTCTGCCCTGTGTGCATTTTGTAAATCTCTTAATAAACTTCTATCACAAGAAGAATAAACCAGTCACTTTGGTTATATAATTACCTGATTTGCAAACTCCCTTAAAATTAAGGACACACCTTAACATTGGTCCTTCTAAGCCGAATAATCTATCAAGATCACAGCGCTACCAGTGATAGACTTCAGGGGTGCCTGGGCAATCCTACCTACTTCCTCCCTTATTCATTCTGTGTGTGCTAAAATCGTGCTTTTGTACAGGAACACGTAGTCCAGCTCCGTGCCCGCGTTTTCTCACCGCGCTCCAGTGCTGCAGGAAAACCGTGAGTACCCACACTTCTCATAAGTGCCACAATGAGTGAGTCAGAGGATATCAAAAAGCTAGCAGATTTAAAACGAAAACGAGGTACCATTAAGGGTATGGTCACCCAATTCGAGAAATGTGTAAATTTGTTGGTAGGCAGTGAAATTAATCCCAGACAAAGAGCAGAACTAGAATTACGAATAAAGTCTGCTCAAGGATTGCATCACGAATTTAGTAAAATTCAATCGTTAATCGAGGAATTAGTGTCGGAAAAGGACATGTCGGAACAATTACAATATAGAGAGTCTTTTGATAACTCTTACTATAGTGCTGTCGCTGAAGCCAATTGTATAATAAACTAGCTTTTGCCAGCGGCTTCGCCCGCGTGAAAATGTCGATTTTCCAAACAAACTTTCATCCCCTATTTAAATCCCTTAGGGGTTGAATTTCAAAAAATCCTTCCTTATTCCTTGTCTATGTTATAAAGGGAACCTCTGTGCAAAATTTCAGCTTTCTAGGTCCAAGGGTTTGGGCTGGGCGTTGATGAGTCAGTCAGTCAGTCAGTCAGTCAGTCAGTCAGGACTTCTCTTTTTATTTATATAGATAGTAGTAGTCGCGAACATGAGTGCAAGTCCAATAGTTCAGAACACACATGCAATTCTAACACAATAGTAAAATTGCCAACTATTTCGCTTCCCAACTTCGACGGTAGTTACGATAGTTGGATGGAATTTAGGGATTTGTTTTTATCCATGATCCACAATTCAAAGCAACTTGACAATATCCAGAAATATCATTATTTAAAATCATCTCTGTCTGGAAACGCGTTGCAAGTAATTAAGTCTCTAGAATTCACTTCAGATAACTATAGTGTTGCATGGGAATTGATTGAGAATGGATTTAATAATAATCAATTGTTGATACGCAATCATGTCAAAGCGTTATTTTCAATGTCAGCTGTTTATAAAGAATCGCCTGCACATATTAGGAAACTAATAGATACGGTACTCAAGAATTTACGTGCTTTGAAAACACTTGGTGAACCTACAGAATCGTGGGACACCTTGATAAATAGACGTAGTGATTGAAAAAGAATGGGAACAGTTTAAAAATACCAGTGCTGGCAATTCAAATAAGAAATTTAATTTAGATTCACTCTTACAGTTTTTAAAATATAAGGCTGACACTTTAGAAATGGTTAAGGGTCACAATTCGCAGTCATCTCATGCAGGCCAGGATCATGTTAAAAAGCAATCTCACAGTTTTGTTGCTACTCAAAACAAGAAAAAGTTTTATAAATCCACCCGCACCTGTATTAAATGTAACGGAAAACATCCACAACATTATATGGGTGTCAACAATTTTTGGATTTAAGCTCACAGGACAGACTTCAGTTAGTAAAAGATAAAAATCTCTGCATTAATTGTTTATGGACAGGGCATTCGGTCAGTGATTGTCAGGCCGGACCATGTAAGCAATGCTACGGCAAACACAACACACTTTTACATAATGAGTTTAATAAGGATGGGACTGTGCCCTCTGCAGCTCAAACACACCAGGATAGGCCTTCAGATTCGCAGCATAGGTCGTCGTCAGTGGTTCAGACTCTTCACACAGTCGTAGATTCACACAATATCAATTGTAAAAGTTTACTCGGTAAACACGCTTTACAATCCGTTCTACTGTCGACAGCCACGGTCGAGGTCGCTGGCAAAGATAATAAATATTATAAAGCTCGTGCATTGCTAGACAACGGCAGTCAACAATGTTTTATCACAGATTCTTTATGTAAGAAATTAAACACACAACGTATACAGTCCACTTGTCAAATTAGCGGAATAGGAGATTCAGTCACACAGGCAATCCATTCCTGCGAAATTAATCTTAGATCGATACACGGCGATCATGATGTTCACATTAAATGTTTGGTTCTACCTAGCATTACGTCGACTATACCGGCCACAAGTATAGACATTCACAACATTTCAATACCCAAAGACATTAAGTTAGCAGATCCAACTTTCTGCATACCCTCACACATTGGTTTATTAATCGGTGCAGATTGTTTCTGGGACTTGGTTGTTTGTGGTAAAATCCGTCTACCCTCCGGTCCTTATTTAGTTAATACCAAATTAGGCTGGATAATTACGGGTCAGTTATACACTGAGAACTCACACACAAATAAGGTTCAGTGTCATGTTGCTCAATTCACACAATTAAATGAGCAATTAAAAAAGTTCTGGGAACTTGAAGAAATCTCTTGTTCGGGTCAGCAGCTTTCTAAAGAAGAAAGTTCGTGCGAAGACCTGTTCACACAAACTACCCGAAGGGTAGACAATGCTCGTTTTTCGGTTCAGATTCCACTGAAGGAATCGGCGGAGTCACTAGGCGATAGCTATGAAGTTGCCAAAACCAGATTTTTATCATTAGAACGTAAACTTGTACGTAATCCACAATACAAACACATGTATAGCGACTTCATGCAGGAGTATTTAAGCTTAGGACACATGACCCGCATCGACAACGATTTTAAGATGCCATATTATTTCTTACCACATCACGGCGTCCTCCGTGAAGATAGCGTAACAACTAAATTACGCGTAGTGTTCGATGCTAGTCAAAAAACATCCACACAAAAATCGCTTAATGACATACAATATATCGGACCTGCATTGCAAAACGATTTGGTTTCTATTCTCTTGCGTTTCCGTCAGTATAAGTACGTTGCGTGTGCAGATATTGAGAAAATGTTTAGACAGATTCTAGTTCACGAGGAACAAAGAAATTTGCAATTAATACTGTGGCGAGAAAAACCGTCAGATCCCCTCGGTGTGTACCGTCTTAATACGGTTACGTACGGAACGGCGTCGGCTCCATATCTCTGTATTCGTTGTGTCAGACAATTAGGGTTAGAGTGCACAGACGAATTAGTTTCTCAAACCATATTGGAGGATTTTTATGTCGACGACTTAATTACCGGGGCTGATTCAGAAACACAGTTATCATGTATATGTAAAAAGGTTACAGAAGTTTGTCAATCCGGTTGTTTTCCTCTGCGAAAATGGATAACGAATTCACCGAACGTTGTACACACCGCTCAAAATTCTAATAGTTCAAAGTATCTGTCATTGGGTGAAAATGTTCTAGCAAAACACTAGGCCTTGGCTGGTTTAACAGCCAGGATGTTTCATTTCACATCTAAAATAAATGTCGATTTCTCAAACGTGACTAAACGTTTGATTTTATCCGCTATTTCTCAAATTTACGATCCTTTGGGGTTATTATGTCCAGTGGTTATAGAGGTCAAAGCTCTTCTTCAAAAACTATGGCTCACTAAAGTAGGTTGGGACGACGCTCTGCCTCAAGACATAGTATTGTATTGGAAAAAATTCGTTGAGTCAATATCAAATTTAAACAAACTACGAATCCCTAGATTTGTTATGTGTGACTCACCTAATATAACTGAGTTACACGTATTTACCGACGCAAGTCAAATTGCATGCGGCGTTTGCGCATACATACGCACCTGGAACGCAACCGGCGACGTCACAGTGAAATTGTTATGTGCCAAAAGTCGCGTAGCCCCTGTCAAACCGGTTAGCATTCCTCGACTCGAGTTGTGTGGCGCAGTTCTAGGAGCTAGATTAGTAGATAAAATAAAAAAATCTTTCCGCGTTACGTTCAATACTATTGTTTTGTGGACAGACTCCACAATAGTTTTAGGTTGGCTTAGAATGCCTCCTAATCAACTCAAAACCTTTGTACAAAACCGTGTTGTGGAAATAAACGAGTTGACAAGCAATATGTGTTGGTGTCATGTGAGTGGAATAAATAACCCGGCAGACCTGTTGTCACGCGGCAAAGGATTAAATGAGTTGAGTACTCTGCCCCTTTGGTGGGGCGGACCATCTTTCTTGCACGAAAAAGTAGATGACTGGTCAAGCGAACAACATAACCTAGGTAAGAATCTGACCGAAATATTACCCGAATTAAAATCGAACACTGTCAGTGTACCGACCTGTGTCAACAGTTCGGACAGAGTAGTTAAATTCGAAAGATTCTCTTCGTATCTTCGTAAAGGTAGGGGAGCGAAATTAGAAAAGTGCTATTTATGTTTGTTTGTTTCTCAACTAAGGCGTTGCACTTAGAACTTGTTACTACATTATCATCTGAAGGTTTTATTCTGGCACTAAAAAGATTTATCTCACGAAGAGGTAAACCTTTACAAATCTTTTCAGATAATGGTAGGAATTTCGTTGGAGCAGCCAAGGAATTCACACATTCCTTGAATAAATGTTCTGATGACTTACTAAATTTTAGTTCAGAAAATCACATTGAATTTAAATTTATTCCTCCATACTCACCTCATTTCGGCGGCTTGTGGGAAGCGGGGGTAAAATCCTGCAAGCACCACATTGCCCGCGTAATAGGCAATGCACATCTTAATTACGAGAAGTTCAGCACGGTTTTAGCACAGATAGAAGCCGTCCTGAACTCCCGTCCCTTACATCCTATGTCTTCAGATCCCGATGACCTCACCCCCCTCACGCCTGGGCACTTCCTGATCGGTCGACCACTGACGGCGCCTGCAGAAAAAGACGTCATGACGGTGACCACACACTCACTGTCACGCTACCGCCGCATCGAGCAGCTGAGACAACACTTCTGGGGCTGCAGTCTCTACACTAACAACGACGCTACGAATGTCGTTAAGTCGAGAAATCGTAAACTTTCTGTAATAGATTTTCAGCTTTATTTCAACAGCATAAGGTTCAAAATCTATTAAAGAAAGTTTACGATTTTACGAGTTAGCGACATTCGTAGCGCTGTTATTAGTGTAGAGACTGCAGGCCCTGGGCTCGATGGTCGAGCGAATATGTTTCGGAGCTACAGAAACGTTCCAAGTGGAAGACGACCAAGGAAGCACTTACACCGAACACACTAGTCCTGGTGAAGGAGGACCACCTGTCACCCCTCAAGTGGCAACTGGGTCGAATAACAAATGTGTTCCTCGGCAAGGATGGCGTTCCCAGGGTGGCATCCATCCGCACCACCACAGGCGTCATCGAGAGGGCCTTCTCCAAGATCTGCCCTCTTCCATCGCCCAAGGTCGACTTCGAGGCTGCAGACATACCAGCGATGGTCACATTACCGCATCAAGACAATCTTTGACAGTTATCCTAAGACTCTCAAAGCCCCGGAGGATGTTGAGGACAGCGCCATCTATGCACACCTACGAGACACTACGAGAGCATCGAGTCATGACATCGATCACACAACCCAAGCTGCAAGCTACGTAGTTCCTGCTTCAACACCAGAGGGCGCAAAACCACTTCTATATAAGCTGAAACCCACGTCTCGGAACTCCTTTTTGCCTTCGATTTCGATACTATTACCAGCATTAACTGAAGTCTGCCCTGTGAGCATTTTGTAAATCTATACTAATATTATAAAGCTGAGAGTTTGTTTGTTTATTTGTTTGTTTGAACGCGGTAAACTCAGGAACTGCTGGTTGGAATTTTAAAATTCTTTTTGTGTTGGATAGTCCATTTATCGAGGAAGGCTATAGGCTATATAACATCACGCTACGGCTAATAGGAGCGGAGCATAAATGAAAAATGTTACAAAAACGGGAAAAGGTATTTCCTTTTTGAGAGCTTCCGCTGCGTGCGCTGCGAAAACGGTTTAAGTTACGCAAATATCATGTACTAGCTTTTGCCAGCGGCTTCGCCCGCGTGAAAATGACGATTTTCCATACAAACTTTCATCCCCTATTTAACTCCCTTAGGGGTTGAATTTCGAAAAATCCTTCCTTATTCCTTGTCTACATTATAAAAGGAGCCTCTGTACAAAATTTCAGCTTTCTAGGTCCAAGGGTTTGGGCTGGGCGTTGATGAGTCAGTCAGTCAGTCAGTCAGTCAGTCAGTCAGGACTTCTCTTTTTATTTATATAGATGAAGGAATTGTTCCTCTTTAAAATTTCTAAAAAAAAGTCCGCGACAGCATATATCTATCTTTTAAGATTGACTCACTGTAACCTTTTTTTACTATTAAACTGTTAGGTTAAAAATAATTATTTTTTGCGAAGCTTATTTAACCCATATGGTATTAATCTATATCTAAATAAATGTGTTTGTTAGAAGGAAAATTTAATCTATGCTAATATTATAAAGCTGAAGAGTTTGTTTGTTTGTTTGTTTGTTTATTTGTTTGTTTGTTTGTTTGAACGCGGTAAACTCAGGAACTGCTGGTTGGAATTTTAAAATTCTTTTTGTGTTGGATAGTCCATTTATCGAGGAAGGCTATAGGCTATATAACATCACGCTACGGCTAATAGAAGCGGAGCATAAATGAAAAATGTTACTAAAACGGGAAAAGGTATTTCCTTTTTGAGAGCTTCCGCTGCGTGCGCTGCGAAAACGGTTTTTAAGTTACGCAAATATCATGTATGAAGGAATTGTTCCTCTTTAAAATTTCTAAAAAAAGTCCGCGACAGCATATATCTATCTTTTAAGATTGACTCACTGTAACCTTTTTTTACTATTAAACTGTTAGGTTAAAAATAATTACTTTTTGCGAAGCTTATTTAACCCATATGGTATTAATCTATATCTAAATAAATGTGTTTGTTAGAAGGAAAATTTAATATAGAATATTTGTGTCCTTTACTCTAAACAGTTTAAACAAACATCTTAGAAGATATCGCAATGTAAAAATATCCGCGCGGCAAAATAATTCGCGCGTCGCAATGTAGGGAGATTCTTTCCGGGAAATTCAAATTCAAAATATTTACTGCATCATAATGTTTACAAGTACAGAGTGTCACACTTTAATATAATCTAAGCTAATCTAAACCATCTAAACTATTATAATAAAGAAGAAAGATAAGATTTTTTGTTTGTTACTATTTAGCTTAATTTATGTCGGATAGTCGATATATCGAGAAAGGTTTTAAGCTATATTTATGTGACGCAGACGAAGTTGCGTGGGTCAGCTAGTCTCTTAATAAACTTCTATCACAAGAAGATAAACCAGTCACTTTGGTCATATAATTACCTGATTTGCAAACTCCCTTAAAATTAAGGACACACCTTAACACCATGGTAACTAAGACATGACCAGTCTCCACTGACAGCGCCCGTTCACGAACATGACGCATGGATCAGCACCATTCAACTCAACCATTTTGAAGGGAACTAAATGATACACGTGCCTCCATCAGCGAGACATTTGAGTGAGCATGACATTCTCTCAGCCACCAGGGCATCGTCAATAAAAATATAACTAAATGTAAAAGTAGCTTTATAGTACATAGTATAGTACTCACACATGTGCTACGCAATTATATAATACTAGCAGTTGCCCGCGACTTCGTTCGCGTAGAAATTTTGACTCTCTTGTCTGGACTGCCTGTGGATGGTACCTACTATGTCAAATCGAATGCCAAATGCCAATCGAAGCGATTATATTCCCTTAAACCAGCCCTGTCGTAAAATCTATTCCTACCTGAAATGTCTTAACTATATTCTATCTCTCTGCCAATTTTCAGGTACAAAAAGCCAAGGATTTCATATGGACTTACGGGAGCCCTTAGTCCAGGTCTTCCTTACAAACTTAGCTTAGATCTCCTACTCCTAAACTCTAGACTTGTTAAATTTCAGGTTGTTAGTACAAAAAAAAAAACAGTACATTTTTACAAACATGTGAAAGCCCTCAGACCTCCTTATTCTGGCCATGTTGCTAAACTCGCTAAATCCGTTCTTAGTCAACGTCTACTAACTATAAAGTACCTTCCTGCCAAAATTGTAGCACAAATAAGGAAGGACTGTCATACAAACTCGCGTGAGCCCTTAGACCTCCCTAGTCCGGCCCTGTCGCAAAATCGGTTCTTAGCAAACTTCTACTCACCTACTACGTCCCTGCCAAAATTCAAGTTAGTAGCACACAAAATGATGGACTTTTAAACAAACTTGCGAGCGCCCTTAAACCTCTCTAATCCGGCCCTGCCACAAAACCTGTACTTAGCAGTTCTTCTAACTATAAACTACGTGCCTGCCAAAAATCAAGTTTGTAGCACAAAAAATTAAGGATTTTCTTACGAACTTGCAAGAACCCTTAGACCTCCCTAATCCGGCCCTGTCACAAAATCTGTTCTTACCAGACGTCTACTAACTATAAACTACGTCCGTCTCAAAAATCAACTTTGTAGCTCAAAAAATGAAGGACTTTCATACAAACTGGCGAGAGCCCTTAGACCTCCCTAATCCGGCCCTGTCTCAAAATCTGTTCTAAGCAGACGTCTACTAACTTTAAACTACGTCCCTGCCAAAAATGAAGATTGTGGCACAAAAAAATGAAAGACTTTCATACAAACTGGCGAGAGCCCTTAGACCTCCCTAATCCGGCCCTGTCACAAAATCGGTTCTAAGCAGACGTCTACTGCCTATTAACTACGTCTCTGCCAAAAATCAAGATTGTAGCACAAAAAATGAAGGACTTTCAAACAAACTTGCGAGGGCCCTTAGACCACCCTAATCCGGCCCTGTCGCAAAACTAATTTATAGCGGATGCCTACTGACTATAAACTACGTCTCTGCCAAAAATCAAGATTATAGCAGGAAAAATTAAGGACTTTCATACAAACTTGTGAGGGCCCTTAGACCACCCTAATCCGGCCCTGTCGCAAAATCCGTTCTTAGCGGACGTCTACTAACCATAAACTACCTCCCTGCCAAAAATCATCTTTGTACGTCCAGCGGTTTTCGAGATTTCGTGATGAATCAGTGAGTGACCTTTCGCTTTTATAGATATAGATTAAGATATTGAATATATATAATGCAAAGATATTTTTACAATCTTCTGCAACTTCCATAATTACTTTACTTCACATGTCGATTTATTTGCCCCTATGGTTGTGGAGCAGGACCAGCATGGAGCCAAGCATTTTTATCATCAATGTAATCCCCCAACTAATAGTAAGCTTGCCTACATAGTGTGCGTTTTATACAAGATTTAAATTTTGTCTCATTTAGTTGAAGAATGTGAGGGGGTATTTTATTGTAACATTTTAAACAGTACCCCATGAAAGATGAGTCTACTTTAGCTAGCCTGAAACCTGGCTGAACTACTTGGTCCCTATTCCTCGTATTATAGTGGTGTCTATCACCTCTTTTGTTAAATAAATGCAGATTTTTCCTACGTACATGATGTTTTCATAGATGTATTGACAAGGTACTGTCATGATGTTAATTTCCTTAAACAGCTCTCTCAGATAATCGCGCCTTCGTAAACCATATATGGCCCTAATGGCTCTTTTCTGCAGAATAAATATAGACTCGATGTCTGCAGCCCGTCCCCATAGTAAAATACCGTATGACATAACACTATGAAAATAGCTAAAATAGACTAGTCTCGCGGTATCTACGTCAGTAAATTGACGGATTTTCCTAACAGCATATGCCGCTGAACTCAGCCGTCCTGCAAGAGATGTTAAATGCGGACCCCACTGTAGCCTTGAGTCAATCGTTATCCCCAAGAAAACAGTTTCATTGACAAATTCTAGTTTCTCTTGATTCAATACTATGTCACAATCAGTACTTTTGACATTTGGTAGAGCAAATCTTATGCACTTCGTTTTTTTCCCATTTAATACTAAATTATTAACGGTGAACCAATTATGAACCTGCAGTAAGGCGTTATTTACGTCATCAAGATTCGTGGCACGTCTGTTTACCTTAAATATTAAAGAAGTATCGTCGGCAAACAATACCATTTCAGGTTGGTTTTTAAATAAATGGGGTAGATCATTAATAAAGACTAAAAAGAGAAAGGGACCTAATATCGAACCTTGTGGCACACCCATGCTTATTACTTTTAAGCCCATTGAATTGACACCATTTATTTGTACTTGCTGATGTCTATCGCTTAAATACGATTTCATTAAACTGAGTGCAAGATTCCCTAAACCTATTTGTCGCAGTTGTTTTTTTTTATTTTTTATTGTTATGTAAACTCAAACTTTTTTTTTTTCTTTTTTGTACTTACCAATTTTTTTTTTTTTAGTTTTATGTTGTGTTTACTGCTTTTTTATTGTATATAATTCTGCGGCAATAAATATTTTTCTTTCTTTCTTTTCTTTTAAACCGTAATGTTTGAGCTTTATGAGAAGGGTTTCGTGGTTGACGCAATCAAATGCTTTAGAGAGGTCACAGAAGATCCCTATGGCATCTTGTGACTCTTCCTACGCAGTAAATATATGTTTTAATAAGGTGACACCGGCGTCAGTCGTACAACGTCCTTTGGTGAAACCATACTGTTTCTCATGTAAGATTTTATTGGTGTTAAAGTGGATGAGCATTTGATTATGCATTACCTTTTCAAACACCTTGCTGAAAACTGGCAAAACGGATAGGGGTCTATAATTATTGGTGTCTTTACTGTCACCGGATTTGAAAAGTGGAATTACCTTGCAGGCATTAAAGTTCAATTACGTAGCAGCTGATTTTGCTTTTTCTGAGAAAATTTACCATTGCAATGTATGTTTTTTATACATCATCAGATAGTAGAGATTATAAGGAACACAACGCCCACCGACTTTTTTAAAAAAGCTGATATTTTGACGTCACAATTTTCGATTGAAAATTAGGATGCTTTTTTGATATTAAGTTAAAATAAGCCGAAAAAATAAATATTTTAAATCAAATAAATTACAGTGTATTTGGGACATAATAAGGTAAGTTTTCACCATTTTTGCCACCGACTTCAGAAGCTGATTTTTCTTTTGAAGTTTATTTTTCACTTTTTGGTGTTTTTGAAGTCGGTTGTTCGTAGAAAAAAATAAATTGAAAAAGATATAAATAAAAAACCAAAAACTTGGTTTTTTGAATTTTTCACCTAAATTTTGAGGTTATGTGAAAAAAGTGTTAAAATCAAAGTTGGAGATCTTTTTATTTTCTACAACTTTGCCATTACATTTTTTTCCATAGCACTTGTAGTTTTGCCGGAAATCGAGATAAACCGCTTTCCCCCCTTAAAAAAACCCCCACCCCCACTTCTCGACCTCAGATCGACCGTAATTTATTTTTCCTTTAATTTTTGTTATATTCTCTACTTTTTCCATTGGGTTTCATCCTACTGTAATTTTTTTTCATTTTTTACCATTTTTGAAGGTTTCGGCCCTGGTCTAATATTTTTCATAATTAATAAGCATTTGGTAATCCTTAAGCCAATGTTCAGTAAAACAAATAATGTCAAACATACTTTTCTCTAAAAACAATTCTATTTCTAATAATTTGGAAGAAATGCCTTGGATATTTTGGTGGAATAAATTCAAAGTGTTCTGCTTAGGCCCTTTTATACTAACTAATTTAGAGCAAGAAGATACCTTTCTGTTGATATGTTTAACAATATTGTTAATGGTACCTTCTGTTATCTTTCTTCCTAGTTTAAACTAATATTAATATCTGGAGTGAGCCCAGAGTCTCCTGAGCCATCACCAGACAACAAGATACTATCACTTAAACTTCTAATTGAGAGTATTCCACGGTGACATATGGAACCTCCTCTGTACAATGATTGTAAACATTTATAGCTCTAGTGCTATATTTATCTAAGGTCACGTCCTGTACATTAGTACCATGACTAATAGTCGCAGTGTCAACAATATAAGCAAACTTCGACATACTACTTATGTCTGTGTGAATATTAAAAGCTAATAGCCTAGCTATTTTGTGTCTAAACCTAACAGGTAGATACACATTACCTGGAGTCGACTTAAGATTATCAACAAAAGTGTTGATATCAAGATATACAAGCTTATCACAATAGTGACCTACTAAGAAATGCAAATGATTGTTTAACATGTGTATATAATAGGGTATTTCACCAAAAAAATCTAATTAGTCCGTCAGATAGATTTTCAATAAATAATGGACACGTATTTTTTCTTTTTTCACGTAAACAAAATATGAAGACGATACAGTGCTTCGAAAAGTCGTGTCAAGTCGTGTGACGTCATAAGGATAGTACTTTTTTACCCACTAAGTGACGCCAAAAACCCCCACTCTTGATCTTTGACACATTTTATTTTCGTCAATTTTTATTATAATGATAAAACAAAAAACACGTATCCAATATTTTTCGATAATCTAACAGACGGACTAATTAGATTTTTTTGGTGAAATACCCTATTGTTTTACCTATCACAAAGTCTTTCAAAATATGGAAAAGCACACAATATAATTTTACTACAATCTAACTTTAACAACTCTGTTATCTGAGCTTGTTAATAGGGACAGGCGATTTGTGCTTAATTCTACATACATACATACATAAACTCACGCCCTTTTCCCATGGGGGGTAGGTTGGTTCTAGTATTAAGTATATTCGTATTCAACCTGATGTGTCTGTACCTGGCGACAGACACATTTCAGCCTGTTCGATTATCCATAGATTAACTGACTAATACTTACTATTGGTCTCCACGGCTCTTCGTTTGTTATTAGGTTCTTCTACTGCTTCTTCCACATCAATTTTAAACTCTAAAATAGGTACATCATTTTCCGAATCTGATTCAGAATGTTCAGATAGTATAGGTTTTACATCTAGATAGGTACTGCCTACATTTTCTGGTTCTACATATTCTGTAAGTAAGGAAAAATTGTTATTATTAGAAACTAATATATTAAAACCCTCCTCGAGAACCACTCTATCCATTGGTGAAAACAGCATGAAAATCGGTGCAGTAGTTTTTCAGTTTATCGAGAACAGACAGACAAACGCGGCGGAGGACTTTGTTTTATAATATGTAGTGATGATATTTTACTTTACTACTCAAAACAATGTTTGCTTGCAACGCATTTTCTTATTCAATTCTCCCCTATCAGTCAGCACTCCACAATTTATACCTTTCTCTTTCAAATCCCTACCTCTCCCTCTACAGCCACTTACATTTATGCCTTTATTAATCACACGAGATGCATTCCTCTTCAATATTTACATGTCCATACCAATGTAATAAATCTTCTTCTATAATATAAAAGGCAAACTGGGGATCAACGCACAGACCAAACACTTTTTTTTATTTTTTTGAGGGTGGGAAATCATCACATGACTCCCCTCTGGCCAGTGCAGTAGTGTCAGACTTCTACTGACTAAGATCCACCCATATTTTGTCTTAGACCTTTGTGTCCAGGCCGTGGTGTGTCTTTCAAACAGCCCTCACCCCCGACGGGATGGGTCAAACCCTTAGAGGGCTACAAACTTAAAATATCGCACACATATTCCTCTTATGACATAGGCATCCACTAAGAAAGGATTTTTTCAAAATTCTACCCCCAAAGGGGTAAAATAGGGGATGAAAGTTTGTTTTGAAAATCAACATTTTTGATAATTCCCCCATCCCTGCAGGCGAAGCCGAGGGAAAAAGCTAGTATAATATACTTAAATATGCAATAATGATTTAAAATCAACATGCAACATAACATAAATCACAATTTGAAATAATCCTTAGATGTATTGAATTTTCCAAGTTCGGCTAAGCTTTTGTGTCTAAAGCTCATATTAATATTATGAATTAATGATGAACAACATATTTATTTCTGTTCTTAAAGACTTACCATCACTTTGATCTTCCTTAATATCCTCTAGACCTTCACAATCAGCTGATAATTCTTGTTTGATAGCAATGCTTTCTGTTTGACAGCTATCAACTATATTTATTTGTTCTACGGGAGTTATAATAAACCCACTGCAAAACTCAAAGGGTTCTGGGTTTATTAAAGGTTTAGGCTGTAAAAGTAATATTACATTATTAGGTGAAGTCACTCAAAAAGCCTCCACAAGTGAGAATACTTAAGTAGGCCCAATGCTACCCGGACAGTCAACCATGCTATCAACCACACACACGCTATTGTTGCATAGCTTGTGCCAACATGACAGAGGACTGTTATCAATCTGCCGCACACATGTACAAGTTTCATACTGAAATTGAAGAATACCTCACCTCACAAAACTCTTCCATCATCAGAGCCAATAGCTCTTCGGCTTCCAAACATTGTCTCATCAACCAGAAGGATTTCTTTAGTTTAGTGCAGCAGAAAGAACAAGCAAGAATCGGTTTTCTGTCTTTCGCAACAAACTGCAACAAAAGTCTTATTTATGTCTATGAATCACCAGCTAACAACAACAATTATATGCGGGTGATTCATAGAAATACACATCTGACAGAGAAAGTATAGGTAAGCATTATTAATGATCGCTCTTATTCTAGGCACATTGGCGTGTACCAGACTTTAAGTAGTATAAACTTACTGGTATATTAGTTAGCTTCTCATATAGTTCGTGCAAGTTCCTGTTGACCACCACATACATGGGAACATTGTCCGCTAAACATATCCTACACATTGGTAGTTTTTCCATCTTTACTTCAAAAAGTAATCAAAATATTTATGTTAATAAAAATGCCGTCTGTAGTGCTGCAAGGATGATAAAGTGCTCGCAAAGAGTAGAATACGGATGAGAAGGGAGCCGGCCCGTTTAGCACAATAACTAGATTGCTAAAATAATATCTAATAAAGGTGTGTGGCAAAAACTTAAGTTTTACAGATGCTCGGCTCAGATCAACGATCCAGATGACATTGACGTATTTCAATTTTCACGTATTTGACATTTGACGTCTATTATAGGCCGCGTTCCGTATTACAAAATAATCGCTCACAGCGCTCACGTCTATATTTTGCGTTCCGAATTAGATATCACGATTATGACAGCTAAGACCTGTCATCAATTCGGAACGCTCGACGCGTTTACAGTGCTCACTCGTCACGTGATAACAAAAACATAACATGCATGAGAGAAATTCGTCGCCCGTTAGGCTCGTCTTGTATATTTACTTGAATACTCATGCATGGATATGAGACTCCAAAAAGATTTTAAAGAACTAATTGAATGTATTTGTGCGACTCCAGCCAGTGAACCTCAGCTGTGAACACACATACCCACCCAGACACACACACACACGCATCAGGCATCTGTCATTTTTTACTTTGATTTTGACAGCGCTCACGGTGATATCTATTTGGGGCATGGTCGGTGTAATCGCAACATGGCGCATGTCATGACGTCATCTATGACGATTCAAGGGACATCGTTAGCGCGCTCACAGTAATTCGGTACGGGTTTATGGACGCTCAAATCGATTACAGCGTAATTCGGAACGCACCCGTGTTTGTTAATGCAGATAAAAAACGATGATAGAGGAATAACCTATGGAAAAAAGAGAAAGTGAATCACGTAACTTTATTTTGCCACTTATAACGGCAGGAAATTTTAATGTAAATACGTAGGGCGAAAATAGAAAGCAGAGGTGGCTCAGGGGTAGCGACCCCGACTTACGATTAGTGAGTCGTGGGTTCGAACCCAGTCAGGCGCATTACTTTGTGTAATTTATTTCATCACCACTGCTCCCAAAACGGTCAAGAAAAACATCGTGAGGAAACCGGCATGTCTTAGAACCAAATAATGCGAAGACATTGTGACATTAAGGTGAATCCTCCAACCAGCCCGCGAAATTCAAATTTTCTTAAGTTTTTTGCAATTTGCAGGCCAGTGATAGGTGGTATGTTGATGAACATTTGATTCGCGGCTGTAAGACGTATATAATTACAGAATTATAATCATCAAAACCATTAATACAACCCTCCGAGCTCATATAGGTTTAAAAATGACTTTTTACAAGGTCAAAGCCATTCCGGAACCTTTATGAGCTCGGAGGGTTGTATTAAGGATTTTGATGATTATAATTCTGTAAGTACATACGTCTTACAGCCGCGTTTTAAATGTTCATCAACATACAACCTATCACTGGCCTGCAAATTGCAAAAAACTTAAGAAAATTTGAATTTCGCGGGCTACCCTGGAACATCAACCTTAACCAATTTACACTAGTTCCGCGTGGTAGGTTATAGCCACCAAGATAGCCACAGATCATTGCCCATCCCTCTCCCAGAAAGGAGGCCTGAGCCCCTGCAGTATTTATAACCTATGGAAATAAGGAGTGAATCGCGTAACAAACGAACAAAACGTGTTCTTTCATTATATTGGGATTCAGCAATATTTCAGTAAAACTCACGATAGAATTCTGTAAGCAATATTTTATTGAGCACAAACGACATTACATTTTTCAACGTAAAACAAAGACAAAGGAACAGCGCCACGGTGTCAGAAAAAGGAAACAAACTGCATTCGTTTAGGAAACCTATCTTAGAAATGTATTATTTAAGGTTGATGTTCCAGGGTAGCCCGCGAAATTCAAATTTTCTTACGTTTTTAGCGATTTGCAGGCCAGTGCTAGGTTGTATATTCGTGAAAATATGATTCGCGGCTGTAAGACGTATGCAGTTACAGAATTATAATCATCAAAATCATCATTACAACCCTCCAAGATCATTTAACTTTCAAGAATGAGTATTTCATCAAAAGGTCATTCTTGAGAGTTACATGACATTACATTTTAAATAACAAAGAAAAAGGAAACAAACTGCATTCGTTTATGAAGCCACTCTTCAACAAAACGTTTACAAGGACACCCATGACCTATCTTATTTTATTATTTAAAGTCCTATTCACGAAAGAAGTCCCACATACGCAGCGCTGTATTCGCACGACATAATGTTGCTATCTCTTTCTCTCTCTCCATATCTCCCCCTCTGTCAAATTTAGTTCCACAATTGTCCGCGGGACTTCTTTCGTGAAATGGACTATAATCAACACTCCCACCTATATTTATAAGGTATACATAACAATGCACCAACTATTCCTTTTACTTTAAACTAAAACGTTTCTATTAACATTTTCAGAAAATAAACATTCTTCTTTTTAAAATCACAAGTTACAGTCTGTTTATAAAAACATGAAAATAAATGAGGGCGCTGCGGTCGTGCTGAGTCGTGCACATAGCAACCATGTATAGTGTGACTAAAATGGTTTTGATACTAGCACATTATTTTGTACTAGAAGCAAACCTGGTTTTAATTAAAATCTGTTATCTTATTAAGGTGGATGTTCACGGTAGCCCGCGAAATTCAAAGGACATTGCTCAAGTTTATATGAGGTTTGGTCCAAATGCCGCCCAGGAATGGGAGTACCTGCGCTGGGTTCCTGGCACTAAACTATGTCATTATACAAAATATTTTTAGAATCCATCCCGGGGTTCCCACTTTTTTTACCTATTTACTCTGATGCATTTATTTTTTTCACATGGTGTTTTTTGACGCCTTTTGAAGATTTTTACACCTTTTAAGGCCACAACTAAAGACATTTTGTCTATATATGGACAGTTTTAATACTTATTCCGTATTGGAAGTGATAGAAAGGAACAAAAAAAACTGAAATGGCTTGTATTATTTATTTCTATTTCAATCATCATCATTTTCATCAATGTCTCTGTGTGTAGGTACCTACTGTCTAAACAGAGGGCAGAGGTCTGATAACAACTTGGTGCCTATATTTTTATTTTATTAAGCAGTGAAAAATGCCCAACGCATACCGTAGCGTCCGCGTCCGGAGAGACGGTTTGGTTATACGGGGCTTGTAAAAACACCGCCGTGAGCTTACTGCCGCCTTGGCGGATAAGCCCCGAGAACTGCTACCTACGCATGATGTTGGCGACCCATCCAGCGTACCCTGCCTCCGAGCTCCAGAATCCTGTGGCGATGTCTGGGCTCACTAAAACCGCCACTACTCATGAGCGCCGTGCAATACGGAGATAATAGATACCCCGATCTATCGCCCGCTGGCACCTCCTAGGGCGGTATCAGGTCGCCAAGGCGGTTCCTTCACCCCCCTGTCTTCCTGCGACTGATCGCGGAGGCGGTGGAGCGCGTCAGGGTGGAATGTCTCCCTGCCTTCCTCCCTGACGCTAACGCCGCCTCCATCTGCGAGATGACTTCCTCGCAGAAGGACGCCACTGTCTCCCATGCCGGCCGGTAAAGCGCACGCGAGAGCACGGCGCTTCACCACCCATGCAGAGCAATGCTTAAGAGTGTGAAGCACCATGTCCTCGCTGCAGTCGCACTGGTGACACACGGGAGTCGCCTCCCGTCTGGCTACTTTGTGCAGGTATTTGCCAAAGCACCCATGTCCTGACAGCATTTGCATTAGACGGAAGGTTAACGTCCCATGTCACTTCCGTACCCACTCCTCCAGGAAAGGCTGGATCGGTTCAGTGACCTGCACTAGGCGTCTCCTGCCTCACCCACCATTTCCCCAGGGTATGGGTTTGGTCCTCCCTATATCATTTCATGACCACCTTCAGGCATCGGACATCCTGCCAATCTCCACCTGCAGGTCTGCGCCACGCCGGTAGACTTCAGTGAGCACTTACGCCTCCGAATCCCACGAGGGTGTACCCATACCAGGGCTCCATAGAGCGCCGTCAAGCGAATCACCCCCTTTTACAGCCGTCTCAGACCACGTTCGGTCCACCCAGGTTCGACAAAAGCCGGCTGAGGGCTGACGCAGTGCCGATCAGATTCGGTGCAAGCTGAGCAAAGTGCTCGCCGAAGTATGTAACCAGGCCGAAGTATTTAATGCTTGCCCGCACCGGTATCGTTGCAACACGATGGTGAGGTGTACGCAAGCCGGAAGCTGGCGTCGGAGCACAAGAAATACCAGTGCCTCCATCTTCTCGAGAGCCACCTTGAGGCCCAGTGCCTCGATTTGTTTCATGCGAGACTGCAAACGGCCAGGACTCTGTTTAAAAAAGCTAACAGACCGTCGATTCCGACATTTTTGTCATTTTTTATGTCAAAAATGAACGTATAAAACTGTCCATTTACACAAATTGTCTTTAGTTGGGGTCCAAAAAGCGTAAAAATGTTAAAATACTGTCAAAAAATAAACATGTAAAAAAAATAATATCATCAAAATAAATCTGTAAAAAAAATAGGAACCCCAGGATGGATTTTCAAAATATTTTGTATAATGACATAGAGTAGTGCCAGGAACCCAGCGCAGGTACTCCCATTCCTGGGCAGCATTTGGACCAAAGTTGGGCAATCTCCTTTTCTTACGTTTTTAGCGATTTGCAGGTCAGTGCTAGGTTGTATGTTAGTGAAAATATGATTCGCGGATGTAAGACGTATGCAGTTACAGAATTATAATCATCAAAATCATCATTACAACCCTCCAAGTACATGTAACTCTCAAGAATTTTTATGGAGTATGATAGACTAGAACCCATTGAGGTATAATGTACTACGTACATACTAGAGGAGACGCCTCAACTTGATTTTTTGTAACACACGTTACGGTACGTGCACTACACCTCATTTAGTCTATGCCGAGCGGTTGCTGCGACATGACATATTTGAGTGAAGTTTTCTTGTCAAAATTATGCCTTCGTGTGCATTTAGATACTGTAGAAATAATTCAATAAATATAAGTAAAAGTCAAGGAGTGACTTTTCACCAGTAAATTTAACTATTATCTTTAAGGACCTTGGAAATACTCCATAAGTCTCAAATGTGTACGATAGCCGGTACGAGGAATTGGCGGTTCGCTTTTATAATAAAAAGCTTTATATAGTATTAAAGTTTTAGAAGTGGAAATTTATTAAAAAAAAAAAACAATTCACAACAAAAAAACCATTTTTACTTTATAATTGACTCAAATTACAACCAGCACAATTTACTTACAGTCCAGTAAGACTTAAAATGAACACAACAAAACACAAACTCACTTTATGATTTTTACGACAAACTAAACTCAAAATGGCTTACGTAACATTACAATTGGCATAAGAATCAAACGTCCGTCCAGTCCAAGCGTCGAGCAGCAAAGGGACGTTCTACCCGCAGCGCCTGGTTTTTAAAGGCGAGGCGAGTATAGTGACGTAACGCGAGCATTCTCTTACACGGCCTCTCCTGACGAAGTGTCGTCCTCGACACAAGCTCTTGGAGTGGCCCCGCTAGGACCCGCGATGGGAGAGGTCGGCACTTCGAGCTCCACTTCGCCCGCTGGCAGAAGCGACGGGTTGACCGCAGTAGAGGACCCCGTTTGTTCAGAGTCGTCATCAGTATCTTCATCTGAAAACAAGATCTTGTTAGAAGCTATCCAAGAAATTTGTGTAAAAGCGTTCAACCTCTCACGAAGATCCATTCATTTTCAGCCAACTAATATTCATTCATCGTTCTCTCATATAGTTCATAAGTTTGAATAGACACACACATCCATCTTTCTCAAAACATTTATAAAAAAACCCGACTGAAAAAACTGAAAAGCAAAAAACAAGCACATTTTAAATTAAACAAAACTTGGAAGCAGGCGGGGTTCATTCTATTTTCATTTTTTCTTTTCATAATTTAATTTAATATTCAAATGAACCCCGCCTGCTTCCAAGTTTTGTTTAATTTAAAATGTGCTTGTTTTTTGTTTTTCAGTTTTTTCAGTCGGGTTTTTTAGTTTTTTAACTACTTTTTTATTTCCAACTTTTTAGTTCTTTTGTGTTTGTTCTTTCGTTGGTCGCGTAAAATTCTTCGCAGATGATTTAACTTTTGTGATTGTTTATAGGATTTCTCACTTTGAATTTCTTTTAAACATAGTAAGTGTTTTATATTTTTGTAATCTCCTTTTAAAATCCTTTATTTTGATACCCTACTCGATGGTATTGGAAAAAAAAATTTTTTGAACTCCGCGATTTGGCCCCCAAAATCCGCAATTTTTCTTTGTTTTTTAATTTTAATGTAGCCTATAATACTCGCGCCATCAAGACAAATCTAACGACGTATATTTCATTTAAATCGGTTCATCCGTTTATGAGTTATGAGGGAACAAAGAAACGGACATACATACACGTCAAACACATAACCCTCCTTTTGGGCTTCGCCGCAGTCGGGTAAAAATAAAGCCAAGGCATTGTCCTGTACGTATCCAGCGCGTAAGAGGCGGTTTCTATGATGCCGTCTTGCTGACGGTGACCGCAACTGCGACCACGACCAGCGTTCAGCTCTCACCACCTGCAACATGGTCTGACAACCTGCAGACCCGCTTGACACGCAGACCGTATTCATACGTGCAAGCCGCTTAACACGCAGACCGTATTCATACGTGTAAGCCGACTCATACACTGACCGCAATCATGTGTACAAGCCCACTCGATACGCAGACCGTATTCATACGCACGAGTTCTCTCAACACGCAGACCGTATTCATACGTGTGAGACCACAAATTGACCACACATGGCCAAATTTATGCGGCCACCAGTGACTCAGCAACAGGTGTCATCACAACCGGCGACACACACGCGCCTCCTACCGGCGGCACCACAGTACAGCACAGCAGCCAAAGCTCAAAGAACGTGGCACACGTTTCTGGGCACCACTGTCCTCAGATCCATCTCTCACAGCCAGATGGCATCATTTTCTGCAAACACATGAAAGTGAACACATGAGCAAATAAATAACATGACCACTATGGTTTGAAGCCTATTCAAAGCGAAGTAATTTCATAAGTTAGAGTCCATTTTGACCAGTGTTCCAGGCGCAAGCGTGCACTCAAGCGACAGCAACAAAGACCACCAATAGTGATTTTTAAAATTGAAACAGCTTCAAACCCAAGAGATTCATGCAGCGCTAATGATTTTGTGACACACCGCGTTATTGAGACTGAAGCCCAAAACTTCCACATGTCTCCACTATGACCGCGGAGCAGAGCAGAGCAGACGCCCAAACGTTTGCATGCTCACGACAAATAAGTAGCAGTAGTCCTGCAGCGACGCGCTTGACCAAGCCAGGTCGCGCCAGTAGCCGGGGCCATGCGCTCAACCGCGCCAGCAGGGCGCGCTAGCACCGTGGTGTGCCACGCACAACTGCGCCAGTAGGGCGCACTGGCACCGTGAAGTGCCACGCACAACTGCGCCATTAGGGCGCGGTAGCACCGTGATGTGCCACGCACAACTGCGCCAGTAGGGCGCGCTGGCACCGTGAAGTGCCACACACAACTGCGCCAGTAGGGCGCGCTGGCACCGTGAAGTGCCACACACAACTGCGCCAGTAGGGCGCGCTGGCACCGTGAAGTGCCACACACAACTGCGCCAGTAGGGCGCGCTGGCACCGTGAAGTACCACACACAACTGCGCCAGTAGGGCGCGCTGGCACCGTGAAGTGCCACACACAACTGCGCCAGTAGGGCGCGCTGGCACCGTGAAGTGCCACGCACAACTGCGCCAGTAGGGCGCGCTGGCACCGTGAAGTGCCACGCACAACTGCGCCAGTAGGGCGCGCTGGCACCGTGAAGTGCCACACACAACTGCGCCAGTAGGGCGCGCTGGCACCGTGAAGTGCCACACACAACTGCGCCAGTAGGGCGCGCTGGCACCGTGAAGTGCCAGGCACAACAGCGCCAGTAGGGCGCGCTGGCACCGTGAAGTGCCAGGCACAACAGCGCCAGTAGGGCGCGCTGGCACCGTGAAGTGCCAGGCACAACTGCGCCAGTAGGGCGCGCTGGCACCGTGAAGTGCCACACACAACTGCGCCAGTAGGGCGCGCTGACATTGTGAAGTGCCACGCACAGCTGCGCTAGTAGAGCGCGCTGGCACCGTGGAGTGCCACGCATAACTGCGCCAGTAAGGCGCGCAGTCAGCGTGCAGCGACGCGCTCGGCAACGCCAGTAGGGCGCGCAGTCAGCCTGCATTGACACGCTCGGCAACGCCAATAAGGCACACCGGCGGCGGCCTGCGGCCACGTGCGCGTTCATGGCGTCACTGTTGCGCAGCCCTGGCAACCACTGCTATGAGACCAGGCAGCGTTGCGTTGCATACCACACGCCACACGTCCTTATGTAATGTTTACTCTGCAAAGAGACAAATCTACGACAGAATTTTGTTCCACTCGGTCACTCCTGATCAACCATCCATTAGGTCCCACTCTTTTTGATAAAATCAAACGTGGCCAAACTGGAAATTATCAAAAATACAACAATCACCCACCCTGGGTCAAATACCATAGTCGTTCAAATCAATCTTAAAAACATTATTCCGTCAAAAAAATGCCAGGTTCACAAAAGTCTTCGAGTAAAACCACAGATGTCTAACTCACTAGTAAACAAGTCGATCACTATTTGACTTCACACTACGGTCTTTCCAGACCCTGACCTCAACCAGAGCTAAACGCGCATCGCACACACAGTCGACATGAGTTTCCTCAAAAAAACTCCAATTTCAACCGAGCCACGACTACGCAATAACTACTGGACCTATATATATATGATCCCGACCGATTTCGGCCACAGCGACTTGGATCTGCCTATTAAGAGAACACGAATTCGAATAACTTTACCACGTATGTTGGCGATGCCCGAAAGTTCTTGTTGCGGTTGAATATCGTCAAGGAACTAAGGTTTGATCCCCGTACGGTACAAATTTTTGTATGGCGTACAGATAGTTTTTCCGGGTCTTGGTATTTGTGTATGTGAGTTTAAATATTTGTGAAGGTACCCACGACACAGGAGAAATTCCTAATGTGGGGCAACGTTGTGATTTGTATATCTGATGCTCAAATAAAAGCCGCAATTATGAACAAAACAAAATACAGTCAAAAGTCTTGTTTTCTGTATATTTGAAACTCAAAAGTGCAGTTGTATGCACATCAAACTCAAATAATCATGATCTGCGTAAACGCAAACCCCTACGCAATATGATCAGTTTACTTGTTGTTCGTGTGAAGACGTAGGCCGTATACAACTTCACTGTAAGGTCTGATAAGTCTTGCTCTATTAGAGAAGGTGCATAAGACACATGATTGGCTAAGGAAGAAGCCAACGGGTCACGTACCAGTCGATGTTCATAAAGGTTTTGATGAAGTTAAGTTGAGGTAGAAAGTCGAGTAAGGGTTTCTATCGGCTGTATTGTGTTCGACCGTACCAGTAGGTCCAGTAGTACTGGTACGGTCGAATTCGTACTCATAACGTCATATAGCACAGTGGCCATATCACCTTAACGTGGACACAATGACCAAAATTCGGGTTTATTTATTTATTAAAACTTTATGCACAACAAAATGGTACAAAGGCGGACTTTGTTTACAATTAGTCCAATTTTGTTATTGGTCACCCAATCGTTAACCCATGTCTTATCACCACCATGTAAACAGCCACCAATGTGTCAGAGGCATTCTCAATCGCCCCAGTGACTTACCTAATAAACACACACAATTACATAACATCACGCCTGTAATCCCAGAAGGGTTAGGCATAGGTGTACCTAGTACACCCACATTTCGCCAGATATGTTTAAGTCCCATATAATAGGGGTGAGCCTATTGCCACCAACCAGGCACAAATCCAGACAATAACACTTTCCGACCCGGGAATCGAACCCAGAACCTTCATGCTCAGCAGTCGTGCTTGCGACCACTAGACCAACGAAATATAAAAATGGTTCGACCTTACTTGTATCAGGGACGAAAGTAAACCCACTATTGTTCTAGGTAGAACTCGTTTGAACCGGCGGTGAAGGAGTACATGTGCGTTTTCTATTGCCAATGCTGCAATGTCGCTACGCGAACGACCTACGCGTATCGCGCCTATCCCTACTACGCGATTGGTGCCTTTCGGGACTATAAGAATCATGCCAATCTCGATTACGCAAGCCATCTCATGGAGTACGACGACTACTACTCGAATCGATCTACCACTACTGCGATCAATGACCCACGGGATTGACGTCGTTTGCGCACACGTGACTTAATCCCGAGTACGTGACCGTTCTTCGCGAGTATGCGGCTTTTCACGCCCCATTATCACAAGAAAATCGGGATCAAATCAGACAAACAAGTCAGACAATCGAATGAAAAGAAAAATAATAAAGTGGGTAGTTGCAAAATAAAATTAAAAGTAAAAGAACGGCTTTTCTGTTCAAAACAATTTTCAGCTACGAGACTTCGTCTAAGTGGGCATAAAAAGTCCTTTATCCCACTTCTGATATAAGTTTCAGAAGTGGAAAATTTAAAAAAAAACAATTAACAACAAAAAAACCATTTTTACTTTATAATTGACTCAAATTACAACCAGCACTATTTACTTACAGTCCAGTAAGACTTAAAATTAACACAACAAAACACAAACTCACTTTATGATTTTTACGACAAACTAAACTCAAAATGGCTTACGTAACATTACAATTGGCATAAGAATCAAACGTCCGTCCAGTCCAAGCGTCGAGCAGCAAAGGGACGTTCTACCCGCAGCGCCTGGTTTTTCTAGACGAGGCGAGTATAGTGACGTAACGCGAGCATTCTCTTACATCATTCATCATCATCATTTCAGCCAAAAGACGTCCACTGCTGGACATAGGCCTCCCCCAGGCGTCGCCACATTGACCGGTCCCGTGCGTCTCTCATCCAGCGGGTTCCTGCAACCTTGACCAGGTCATCGGTCCACCTAGTGGGAGGCCTTCCAACGCAACGTCTTCCGGTTCGCGGTCGCCATTCGAGAACTTTTCGGCCCCATCGGCCATCCGTTCTGCGAGCAATGTGCCCTGCCCATTGCCACTTAAGTCTGGCGATTCTTCGGGCTACGTCGGTAACCTTGGTTCTCATGCGGATGTCCTCATTTCTGATTCGATCACGCAAGGAAACTCCGAGCATAGCCCTCTCCATTGCCCTTTGGGTGACTTTGAGCTTTCTGATAAGGCCCATTGTGAGCGACCACGTTTCGGTCCCGTATGTAATCACTGGCAACACACACTGGTCATAGACTTTCGTCTTGAGACACTGGGGTAAGTTGGACGAGAAGATACCGCGCAGCTTCCCGAACGCTGCCCAGCCGAGTCGGATTCGACGATTGACCTCTTTCTCGAAGTTAGATCTACCCAACTGGACCGTTTGTCCCAGGTAGACATAATCGTCCACAACTTCGAGCGTAGAGTCTCCGATCTTGATAGGAGTGGGTGTTACATGAACATTCGACATAACCTTGGTTTTATCCATGTTCATTTCAAGACCCACTCTTTCGGAAGCTCTACTGAGGTCATCGAGCATTTTACTGAGGTCTTCCATGGTCTCAGCCATGACCACTATATCGTCGGCAAACCGAAGGTGAGTGATGTACTCGCCGTTGACATTGATGCCAAGTCCTTTCCAATCCAGAACCTTGAAGACATCCTCCAATGCAGCGGTGAACAGTTTCGGAGATATGACGTCTCCCTGTCTCACACCGCGCTGCAGAAGGATAGGTTCCGTGGTCTGGTCCTGAAGTCGGACTGACATGGTGGCGTTTTTGTACAAACACTTCAACACCTCGATGTACCGGTAGTCGATTTGGCACCGTTGGAGAGACTGCAGTACAGCCCAAGTCTCGATCGAATCGAAGGCTTTCTCGTAGTCCACAAACGCTAAACAGAGAGGCAGGTTATACTCTTCGGTCTTCTGTATAACTTGCCGCGGCGTATGTATGTGGTCTACGGTACTGAAGCCTTTTCGGAATCCGGCTTGTTCGGGAGGCTGGAAATCGTCGAACCTGCGTGCGAGACGATTCGTGATGACTCTTGAAAACAACTTGTAGACATGGCTTAGAAGTGAGATGGGCCTATAGTTCTTCAACCGGGCATTGTCACCCTTTTTGAAGAAGAGCACCACCACACCCCTGCACCAAGCCTGTGGCGTTTTCCCCTCGAGTATGACGGAATCAAACAACTTCTGAAGGGCCTTAAGGACCGGTTTGCCACCCGCCTTCAGCAGTTCGGCCGTAATTCCGTCATCACCCGGCGCCTTGTTGTTTTTAAGCTGTTTCAGAGCCATCCTAATCTCGTACAGGCTGACATCCGGGATGTCTTCGGTATAGTGTCGGGTCAGTCTAGCTCTGGGGTCTTTCGCTAGATTTTCGACGGGTTGACTAGTTGACGTGTACCTGCCATAAATGCTGCTGCCCATAAAAACTCTCGATCTCTCTCAGAAGCTCCGGTTTGGCGGACACGATCCTGCCATCGTCGGTTTTCAGTTTCGTGAGCTGGCTCTGCCCAATAGCCAGATCTCTTGCAAATACCTTGGAGCCTTTGTTCCGTTCAATTGCGTCTTTGATACGCTCGGTATTAAAGCGGCGGAGGTCGCTCTTCAAGGATTTGGAGATCCGTCTATTGAGCTGCCGGATTATTGGAATTCCGTCCCATCCCGCGGCAGAGTCAGTACGGTACGGAGACTCACTATGATTCTTTCAACTTCATCAAAATCCGGGGTAAGGAGCGCAAGAGAATTCGTCTGTACATCATCCCTGAGGAATGGAACATGTTTATCGCAAGTACTTCTATTTAGGTGTCTTACTGTATTTTGTTGTCTTTAGATTTTTGCCAACATTTGCGAAGAATTCATTAACTGCATTAATCGAGGACTTTTCATCAGGTCCAGTCAGGGTCAACAATTCTGTGGGCGGAGGTTTAGAGGTCTGCTTATTAATAATATCATTTATTACTTGCCAGGTTGCCTTAAGATTGTTATTAGCTTTAGTAAACACATTCTTCTCATAATTCGTTTTTTGTCGGTTTAATAACTTGTTACAGAAATTACGATAACGGAGGTATGTGATTTTCAGCGTGTAATTTTCTGGTGATTTTTTATGTTTCCTGTGCATATTATCCCTGTTCCGAATGCATTTAAGTAGCCCCTGTCTATCGATCTAGGGCTTTATTGTTACAATTTTTGAGGGCACAAGTCTATTTTTTTTAGTATTTGTTTGTACTATTGAGGTAATGGTTTTTATAAGAAGATCAGTAGCTTCATTCGGATCTTTGGACAATAAGACAGGACCAACACGGATTCGTGTTGGATAAATCTGAGAGTACCTTAGGATGATCGATTGTTGCAACTAATCTGGATCTTTTAGGTGTTCTCTGATTAGTTTTTACACATACTAATATTGGTGCATGATCGGTAATGTGTGTATCCAAAATACAGGAAACCACTGAACTATTAACTTTTATCATCGTGTGATTCAGACAATTGTTTTCCCTAGCGGGAGATGTGTATGCAGGTAGCAGTCCATGCGATGCAGTTAGGTTCATATATTCACTGTAATGCGGATCATTATTATTTGGGCTTATATTTATGTTAATATCTCCCACTAGAATCACATTTTTATACGTAGATACTGAAGTTAAGACGTTATTTAGGCTACCTAAAAATTATGCTTCTGCCTGCTATCGGAATTTAATTTACTAACAAGGCAGTTTGCTTCCATGAATAAAGGCTCCGTGACACATAATGTTTCAGCTCCGAGCGTATGTATATCACTAAGCTGCACTGGTTAATAATTGGGGGTAGGACCAGTCGATGTTGATAATAAAGCGGTACCAATATAACTTTGCATGGCGGGTAGGCTTTGTGCTAATGGAACACTATTGCCTGTCATATAATTTGTTAAAACATTATTAACATGACTCACCTGCTGATGATGAAAGTAGATCAAACCTGCGATCCAGTACGGAATCCCGCCTGCGTTTGCGTGGCGCTGGATCACCTCCATCACTCGCCGATGACACCGTATCACTTCCCTTCGATGACGATGAAGAAACTCGAACACTGCGTCCTTTTTTCGCGAATTCACGTTTGGCGCGATAGTTTCACCGTCCATTTTGTATGTAAATAAACACAGTTCACGAGATGGAAATTAATTTAAGTTATTCGAATACCAAAGACTGTTTTGGTATGGATATAACGAGCTTTTATGAGTCTTTAGCTAGTACAGTAAACTCTAATAAACTTTCTACTTTAATCTCGAAAGTTCTAAAAATAAAAAATATCGTTTAAAATTCGAAATAACTGACAATCTAACAAAGCTGCGCTAGTTTCGGAAAACGACGCAACAATGACATAAGATAAGACTTCATCATGGCGGCTTGTATGCGGTTTTTGAAAGTAGTTCACAGATATGACGTTTGGGGGCGCTAGTGGCGCGATTACGAGGCGGAAGTTACGACAACTAGCAGCTGTTCATGGAAGGAAACGTGTACTCTCTCTCATAATGGACTTCGGACGTCAAACGGAACACACAATACCATTCTTCATCTATTACTAAGTGCTAACAAAACATTTAAAGAAATAATAATAAAACACTGAACTTTATTACGATTCTCCCGGTAATGGATAAAAAATACAAAATTGCCGAACTTCAAAAAGTTTCTAACATCTGGTTATCTTTCTAAAATAGTTATTATAAAGGTACCTACACTTTTTCTTGCCTAAAGATAAAAATAACACGACGCCGACATTGTTACGTGTGTAGTTATAGTTTAGTAAAGTTTCTAGTATGTATTCGTTTTATTATTGTTATAATGTATATTGAGTTTTACAATCAGAAATAACATGGTACTTAAACATAACTAGCAAAATGTGGGTGTACTAATGAATACAACTTTGCCTAACACTTCGGGGATTGCAGTTGTTACGCATGGGTTTTAGAAATTGATACAAAATTTGTATATTTTAGACATTTTATTCATACATTCTATTCTTAACAAACTATTTATTCTATAGGTAACGTTCACAAAACCATCAAAAATATTTTGACAATACATCTTATATGTTACACAGTCTGCCTAACAAAACAGAAGTTTTCACCGAAAGAGTTTTTTTTTTGTACTCCTGAATATTTATTTAAAATCATGAATAATTTTAAAATTCGAACAATTTATGCACAAAACAAAAATTCTAATTTGTTCAAATGGATACACACAGATCTATTACGCTAATATAAATTCGTTAAGTTATACACTAACAAACACAGAAATTCAAGATAGTTTAATTAAAATGTAGTGTTTTAGGTTTGTTTGAATTACCATCGGTCAGTTTACATCCTGTATAATTATAATAATAAAATAATAATAGATACGTACCAAATAATACCCTCACGAGTTCCAGTAAAAATCTTTGCTTAGTTTTATGTACAGAAAATGCTTGGTTGGGATCATTCCCACTAGTTCTACTGCATAGTCCTACGATAGAACTAGTGCGATTTTTTTTTCCCACTAGTTCTTCGATTCAAGGTGGTACGAAATCGTAGAACTAGTGGAAACGAAAAGTCTATTGAACATTTCGTTCTCACTAGTTCTACGATACAAGGGTGTTACAAAATCGTAAAACCAACGGGACTCAAGTTTCTCATTCGTTCTTCACACAGTTTAGGCTACGGCACAAACTACCAGGAGAATAGAAGTAGGCAGGAGGTATTGAAAACCATTTGTTTGGAGATGGTAAAAAGGATTACTACCTATCTTTTTTTTTTTCATCTCCAAAAAAAATGTTTGCCTTTTTCTATTCCACTGGTAGTTTGTGGGACTTGACTATCCTGGTTTCCTACTCCAACAAAAAAAAGTGCATATTAGAAAGAAATAATTAAGATTTGATTTAAAGATTCCAATACCTTCTTCCTACTTCTGTACTCCTGGTAGTTTGTGGGACTTTACTACATAGCGTTTTTTTTAATCTCCATAAAAAATTACACACACACAAAAAAATAACACTGGTAAGGTTTTTCACCAGTGCGAGTTATAAACATGATCTATTAAAGATCTCTTTCCACCAAAACTAAACTGACACACACTACAGTTAAAGGGGTTTTTCACCAGTGTGAGTTCGAATATGCCTGTTTAAATGACTTTTTTTGCTATAAGATCTCAGACAAACGTCACACTGGAAAGGTTTTTCACCAGTGTGAGTCCGAATATGCTTGTTTAAATTACTCTTTTCGCTAAAAGATCTCAGACATACATCACACTGGAAAGGTTTTTCACCAGTGTGAGTTCGAATATGCCTTTTTAAAAGCCACTTATGGCTATAAGATGTCAGACATACGTCACACTGGGAAGATTTTTCGCCAGTGTGAGTTCGCATATGACTGTCTACATTACCCTTTCGGCTAAAAGATTTCAGACATACGTCACACTGGAAAGATTTTTCACCAGTGTGAGTTCGAACATGATGTATTAAAGAACTCTTTCGGCTAAAAGATCTCAGACATACATCACACTGGAAAGGTTTTTCACCAGTGTGAGTTCGAACATGATGTATTAAAGAACTCTTTTGACTAAAATGACGCTGACATATATCACACTGGAAAGGTTTTTCACCAGTGTGAGTTCGAATATGCTTGTTTAAATTACTCTTTTCGCTATAAAATCTTAGACATACGTCACACTGGAAAGATTTTTCACCAGTGTGAGTTCGCATATGCCTTTCTAAATGACACTTATGGCTAAAAGATTTCAGACATACATCACACTGGATAGGTTTTTCACCAGTGTGAGTTCGAACATGATCTATTAAAGAACTCTTTTGACTAAAATGACGCTGACATATATCACACTGGTAAGGTTTTTTACCAGTGTGAGTTCGAATATGCCTGTTTAAATTACCCATAGTGCTAAAAGATTTCAGACAAACGACACACTTGTAAGCCTTTTTACAAACTCGCCTCTGAGTGTGTTTTAATTTTTTTATTCGATTTAGACTACGCTGATCATAGTTGTTAGTCTTATTGTAAGAAGCGCCAGGTTTGGACGTACCATTTCGAGTTGTTCGGAAATGTTTCAAGTTTGAGGGTTCATTTTTCGTGATCTCCTTTGTATTTGTATCTTCTAGTTTTCTTCTTACTGAGGCGGGAGCACCTGCGACAATAAATCTGGTAAGTACGGTGTTGAAGAAGATTATGTACATCAGGGTCGCGGGTGTATTTTTCAGATCTGCCTTTTATTCTCAAACTCAAACACAAAGCATTTATTTCAATTAAGCCATTACAGGCACTTTTGAATGTCAGAAAAAAAAACGAACGAAACTACGAGTGCAATACGTCATTCCGAAAGCCACCACGCCGAACCACACGCCACCGAATGCCCGCAACAACGAACACTGCGAGCACGAAAGCACGCAGCGACGCACACCGCAACAACGAATGCACGAGACCCCGAATCACGGAACAACGAATGCAAGTCTTAAATATATAGTCTAATTACTACCAGCGTTGGAATTGTAACATTTTTCTTTCTCCATTTAATTTTCTCCATGGAAGTGAACTGATTTCCAAGATACAGGTTTTTTACCTAGTTTGGAAGTCAGGCGTCCGTATAGTTTATTCAGCCTTTTTTTGTATAGAATCCCCGATAATGAAATTGTATTAGGCTATATTTTAATTAAGACCAATAAACGATTATTATTATATTATTAAATGCACGCCGCAACGCACAACCGCCGCCCCGCGACCCGGAGCCCCGCACACCCGCCGCCACGGCACGCGCCGTCGCACGCCCCCGCACCCACAGCACTCGCCGCCGGTAACATCCGGCGCCGCGCAGCCCGACGCAGCAACTCCCGAAACGACGCATTGTCAAGTCAAGTCAAAGCATTTATTTCAAGTAGGCCGTTACAGGCACTTTTGAATAGTCGAATTAAACTAACTGCGGCACTTAGAGATATCCAACGATTACTCAAGCCGCCACCCAGCAAAGGCCTGACATACTTTTGTATGACAAAACTGCCAAAAACCTTTACCAAGCGACGTCCCAAGCAACCACTGAAGCTCTCCGAGTGCGGCAGTAAACTACTGAAGCTAAATAAACTAAGCTACAGTCCCAGTCACAAGGCATAATAACTCGTGATTGTACTGTAGTTGCCCATTCCAAAGCGTTGGTCTCATGAGAAGAATGGCAAGAAACTTCATGGACACTCTTTTAAAATCGTTTGGGTTTACAATATGTTCAAGGTACAGACATAATCTTGGTATAATACACACATGAAGACTATGCAAATTAGTGTCTGAGATGGTCTTTTGAAGAAAGCACCACACAGATTTGAGTGGACCCGTCCAGTCAGTGCAAGCATTTGTCAGTTATCGTGGAGCTTGCATTCCTAAGCTACAGTTACAATCACAAGGCATAATAACTTGTGAAAGTACTGTAGTTGCCAGTTCCCTAACGTAGATCTCATGAAGAAGAACGGGCAAGAAACTCCATGGACACTCGTTATAAATCAGAATATTGTTACAAAATCTTGGTACATTACATCATTCATGTTGAGATGGTATATTATGTGAGAACTATGTAGCAAGACGTGCAAGTTAAGAGCGTCCAGAGTAAAAAGATAATAAACCATGTGTTGAGGACAGCGCTATCTATGCACACCTACGAGACACTACGAGAGCATCGAGTCATGACATCGATCACACAACCCAAGCTGCAAGCTACGTAGTTCCTGCTTCAACACCCGAGGGCGCAATACACATCTATATAAGCTGAAACCTACGTCTCGGAACCCCTTTTTACCTTCGATACTATTACCAGCATTAACAGCATCAGAAAAACTATGTGAAGTGGGGTAGCGTACTTTCGGATGAGTATGCACTGGAGTGTGGTGTGAGGCAGGGAGGCCTGTCCTCTCCAAGACTCTTTAACTTATATGTTAATCAGCTGATCGGTGAGCTCAGTAACAGCCGTGTTGGCTGTCGTATAGATAACGTCTGCGTTAATAACATCAGCTACGCTGATGACATGGTGTTGCTGAGCCCATCGTCGCTCAGTGGGTTGAGAAAACTGTTTGATATCTGTGAGTCTTATGCTGAGGGTCACGGTCTGAGGTACAACGAGCAGAAGAGCAAATGTATGGTCTTTAGAGGCAAGAACAAACAACCGGAGCATATACCACCGGTCTATCTGAATGGGGTGCCTTTAGAGCGTGTCACTCAGTTTAAGTACCTAGGGCACGTTGTGACAGAGACTTTGAATGACGATGCGGATATCGAGCGGGAGCGAAGGGCGCTGTCGGTGCGTGCTAATATGTTGGTACATAGATTCGCAAAGTGTTCTACGGGTGTAAAATTAACACTATTCAGAGCTTACTGCCAAAGCTTTTACGGCAGCTCTCTGTGGACCAACTACACGCAGCGTGCCTACAGCGCTCTTCGCATCCAATACAATAATGCGTTTAGGATTCTGGTGAGGCTCCCTCGATTCTGCAGCGCGTCGGGTATGTTTGCTGATGCAAGGGTAGACGACTTTTATGCGATAATGCGTAAAAAAACAGCTTCTCTGATGCGCCGGATTCGGGGGAGCACCAACAAAATCCTAAAAATGATATCTGAGAGGCCAGATTCCGCAGTGCTGGGGAGATTCATGCAGCTTCATGTGACGTAGAGTGATTCTTGACATGTGATTTGATGTAATACTAACGTAGTTTTAAGACCTTTATAACTAACATGACATGTGTATTTTGTTGTAATTATTGTATTTCTGATTATTTGAATTTTTGTGAATGATAATACATAATACTAACATAGTTTTAAGACCTTTGTTACTAACAATTATGGACAAAATTGGTCTGAAATAAAAGTATATAATAATATAATAATAATTAACTGAAGTCTGCCCTGTGTGCATTTTGTAAATCTCTTAATAAACTTCTATCACAAGAAGAATAAACCAGTCACTTTGGTCATATAATTACCTGATTTGCAAACTCCCTTAAAATTAAGGACACACCTTAACATTGGTCCTTCTAAGCCGAATAATCTATCAAGATCACAGCGCTACCAGTGATAGACTTCAGGGGTGCCAATCCTACCTACTTCCTCCCTTATTCATTCTGTGTGTGCTAAAATCGTGCTTTTGTACAGGAACACGTAGTCCAGCTCCGTGCCCGCGTTTTCTCACCGCGCTCCAGTGCTGCAGGAAAACCGTGAGTACCCACACTTCTCATAAGTGCCACAATGAGTGAGTCAGAGGATATCAAAAAGCTAGCAGATTTAAAACGAAAACGAGGTACCATTAAGGGTATGGTCACCCAATTCGAGAAATGTGTAAATTTGTTGGTAGGCAGTGAAATTAATCCCAGACAAAGAGCAGAACTAGAATTACGAATAAAGTCTGCTCAAGGATTGCATCACGAATTTAGTAAAATTCAATCGTTAATCGAGGAATTAGTGTCGGAAAAGGACATGTCGGAACAATTACAATATAGAGAGTCTTTTGATAACTCTTACTATAGTGCTGTCGCTGAAGCCAATTGTTTAATAAATAGTAGTAGTCGCGAACATGAGTGCAAGTCCAATAGTTCAGAACACACATGCAATTCTAACACAATAGTAAAATTGCCAACTATTTCGCTTCCCAACTTCGACGGTAGTTACGATAGTTGGATGGAATTTAGGGATTTGTTTTTATCCATGATCCACAATTCAAAGCAACTTGACAATATCCAGAAATATCATTATTTAAAATCATCTCTGTCTGGAAACGCGTTGCAAGTAATTAAGTCTCTAGAATTCACTTCAGATAACTATAGTGTTGCATGGGAATTGATTGAGAATAGATTTAATAATAATCAATTATACGCAATCATGTCAAAGCGTTATTTTCAATGTCAGCTGTTTATAAAGAATCGCCTGCACATATTAGGAAACTAATAGATACGGTACTCAAGAATTTACGTGCTTTGAAAACACTTGGTGAACCTACAGAATCGTGGGACACCTTGATAAATAGACGTAGTGATTGAAAAAGAATGGGAACAGTTTAAAACTTTTTTACAAAAAATAAAACCGACTTCGACAAAAAAAACACTCAAAAGTGAAAAATAAACTTGAGAAGAAAAATCAGTTTCTGAAGTCGGTGACTTTTGTTTCTTTGATTTCATTTTTTTGTCACCGACTTCAGAAACTGATTTTTCTTCTCAAGTTTATTTTTCACTTTTGAGTGTTTTTTTTGTCGAAGTCGGTTTTATTTTTTGTAAAAAAGTTTTTATTTTTCACTTTTTAGTGTTTCACATGTGCTTACCCCTTCACAACGTACCGGCGTGATGTTATGTTAGGAACTGGTGTAAACAATAGACAGACAATATGAGATTTCAGCAATCCCAGTCCATTTGCTATCATTTATTGAGGAGTTCCGTTGCCTATCTCCGAAGTTCTTCATCAGATCTTCACAAAATAGTTTTTATAACCTTTGTAGTGAGTACAGGCGTGATATTATGTTGTGTGATGGCGTAAACAATGCTTAGATATGCTATAGCAACAATCGCGGTTAATCTGCTGTTATTTATTGAAGAGTTCCCCCGATTTCTACAAGATCCCATCATCAGATATTGAAATGGTGACAATGGGACCACACGGGAACCACCAGCTTTCAAATGAAAAAAGAATCATGAAAATCAGTTCACCCAGTCGCAAGTTATGAGCGAACAAACATAAAAAAAAAAAAAAAAAAAAAAAAAAAAAAAAAAAATACAGTCGAATTGATAACCTCCTCCTTTTTTTGGAAGTCGGTTAAAAAATACCAGTGCTGGCAATTCAAATAAGAAATTTAATTTAGATTCACTCTTACAGTTTTTAAAATATAAGGCTGACACTTTAGAAATGGTTAAGGGTCACAATTCGCAGTCATCTCATGCAGGCCAGGATCATGTTAAAAAGCAATCTCACAGTTTTGTTGCTACTCAAAACAAGAAAAAGTTTTATAAATCCACCCGCACCTGTATTAAATGTAAGGGAAAACATCCGTTATATGGGTGTCAACAATTTTTGGATTTAAGCTCACAGGACAGACTTCAGTTAGTAAAAGATAAAAATCTCTGCATTAACTGTTTATGGACAGGGCATTCGGTCAGTGATTGTCAGGCCGGACCATGTAAGCAATGCTACGGCAAACACAACACACTTTTACATAATGAGTTTAATAAGGATGGGACTGTGCCCTCTGCAGCTCAAACACACCAGGATAGGCCTTCAGATTCGCAGCATAGGTCGTCGTCAGTGGTTCAGACTCTTCACACAGTCGTAGATTCACACAATATCAATTGTAAAAGTTTACTCGGTAAACACGCTTTACAATCCGTTCTACTGTCGACAGCCACGGTCGAGGTCGCTGGCAAAGATAATAAATATTATAAAGCTCGTGCATCTGCGAAAATGGATAACGAATTTACCGAACGTTGTACACACCGCTCAAAATTCTAATAGTTCAAAGTATCTGTCATTGGGTGAAAATGTTCTAGCAAAACACTAGGCCTTGGCTGGTTTAACAGCCAGGATGTTTCATTTCACATCTATCTTCTATATCTTCTATACTTATAATAAATCTGTAGAGAGGTCAATTCTGTACATGATATATATTTTCAAAATAACTATCAGGGGGTAATTAGTGATCGATACTGATGCCAAAAATGCAATCAGTAAAATTTTTGTCTGTCTGTCTGTCTGTCTGTCTGTCTGTCTGTCTGTCTGTCTGTATGTTCCTTATAGAAACAAAAACTACTCGACGGATTTTAACGAAACTTGGTACAATTATTCTTCATACTCATGGGGAGGTTATAGTATACTTTTCATCACGCTACAATCAATAGGAGCAGAGCAGTGAAGGAAAATGTTGGGAAAACGGGAGAAGTTGCTCCATTTTTTAAGCTTCCGTCGCGTGTGCAGCCATAATGGTTAAAGCTACATAAAAATCATTTAAGACGGAAATGTTCTACATAAAATTATCTAAAAAATATCCCACAACAGCATATGTCTATCTTTTATGGTTGACTCACAATAACACGTGTAACTCCCGATAGCTTAGCAGTTCGGAGCTTTCTGAATATACGGGTGGAATTTTGTAATGCCACCTGGAGGGAAAGTACTCTTAATACTGCAGATAGAAAATTTTACTCAAAGGAAACATTCCTTTATTTTTTAATAGAAAGCAAACTGCATTCAAAGATTTTCGAAAATTCTCTTCTCGCACACCCGGGAATCGAACCGGCTAAAATCTGAAAAAATTATACCCTGTACTTTTATTGCATCGATCGTTAGGGTCAATTATAAGGATGAAATCTCTCTAACAAACATGATAAATTAAATGAAAGGAAAACCTGCCTGCGAGATCGCCAGATCTCACCCCATTAGATTTTTTTTTGTGGGGATATGTAAAAAATCAAATTTACATGAAATCTTATGCGAATGACAACGAGTTGAGAGTTGAAGTTCAGAATACGATTTATAATATTCACCACAACACTTTATTAAAGGTTACTAGAATTTGTGTATCCAAGAGAATGGAGCTCATTTCGAGCAACTAATTGGTTAGTTTACCATTTTTTGTAATTAATTAAATTAATTTAAGATTTCCTGGTTTTCTTTTCATTTAATTTATCATGTTTGTTAGAGAGATTTCATCCTTATAATTGACCCTAACGATGATGCAATAAAAGTACGGGGTATATTTTTTCCAGATTTTAGCCGGTTCGATTCCCGGGTGTGGGAGAAGAGAATTTTCGAAATTTTTTGAATGCAGTTTGCTTTCTATTCAAAAATAAAGGAATGTTTCCTTTGAGTAAAATTTACGTACTCAAGACGCTTTTTGTTACGTAAGAAAATATGGACGTCCCGACTTATTTATTACTTTATCTACCAAGCCCAAGTGGGATGAAATCACTCGGGAGCTTCTTGAGGGTCAAGCACCGCATGACCGCCATGATATTATCGCAAGAGTTTTTCATTTAAAATTAAAATCAATGATAGATCTACTTACCAAAGATAACATTTTTAGTATAACGCGGACGAAGTCGCGGGCAAAAGCTAGTCTAAAATAAATGTCGATTTCTCAAACGTGACTAAACGTTCGATTTTATCCGCTATTTCTCAAATTTACGATCCTTTGGGGTTATTATGTCCAGTGGTTATAGAGGTCAAAGCTCTTCTTCAAAAACTATGGCTCACTAAAGTAGGTTGGGACGACGCTCTGCCTCAAGACATAGTATTGTATTGGAAAAAATTCGTTGAGTCAATATCAAATTTAAACAAACTACGAATCCCTAGATTTGTTATGTGTGAGTCACCTAATATAACTGAGTTACACGTATTTACCGACGCAAGTCAAATTGCATACGGCGCTTGCGCATACATACGCACCTGGAACGCAACCGGCGACGTCACAGTGAAATTGTTATGTGCCAAAAGTCGCGTAGCCCCTGTCAAACCGGTTAGCATTCCTCGACTCGAGTTGTGTGGCGCAGTTCTAGGAGCTAGATTAGTAGATAAAATAAAAAAATCTTTCCGCGTTACGTTCAACTTCTCTGATGCGCCGGATTCGAGGGAGCACCAACAAAATCCTAAAAATGATATCTGAGAGGCCTGATTCCGCAGTGCTGGGGAGATTCATCCAGCTTCATGTGACGTAGACTACTTATTCTTGACATGTGATTTGATGTAATACTAACGTAGTTTTAAGACCTTTATAACTAACATGACATGTGTATTTTGTTGTAATTATTGCATTTCTGATTTTTTGAATTTTTGTGAATGATAATGCATAATACTAACATAGTTTTAAGACCTTTGTTACTAACATGACATGTGTATTTTGTTGTTGCCCCAGAGATTGAATTATTATTGAATTTTAATTGATATTTATTAAGTATACTAAGTACTAACGTAGTTTTAAGAAATTTGTTACTAACAATTATGGATGGACAAAATTGGTCTGAAAATAAAAGTATAATAATAATAATAATAACGTCGATAAAATAAAGCCGAACGAATGGCGTCGATAAAATAAAGTCGAACGAATGGCTCAAACGAGGCAAACTGTTTCCCGAGACCGAGGGTTTTATGCTGGCCATACAAGATCAAATAATAGCTACTCGTAATTACAGAAAATACATCATAAAAGACCCAAACCAGCCGACTGACTTATGCAGACATTGCAACAATGCCTCCGAAACTATACAACATATAACAGGAGCATGTAAATCACTCGCACAAACTGATTACAAACACCGCCATGACCAAGTCGCTGCCATCATACACCAACAGTTATCATTTAAATACAAACTAGTATCTGAAATGATACCGTATTATAAATATAAACCGGCACTAACATTAGAAAATAACGATACAAAAATTTATTGGGACCGAACTATAATAACTGATAAAACAATTCATTACAATAGACCCGACATTACTATTCACGACAAAACCAATAAAACAGCTTATCTGATTGACATAGCAATACCTAACTCACATAATATCCAAGCCACAATATCCGAAAAGCTTAGTAAGTATCAAGACCTTGCCATTGAAATTAAAACCCAATGGAATGTTCAAACTGTTCATATTGTCCCCATCGTTCTCTCATCTACTGGTATTATACCAAAATCTCTCACACAAAGCCTCAACACTCTACAAATGCCTACTCACACACTTTACATGCTACAAAAAGCCACCATTCTCAACACCTGTCGAATCACTCGAAAGTTTCTGACTTCTTCTACATTATCATCCACTTTCTCTATCTAAATTACACCTTACATCCTTGGTTTCGACCCGCGTGTAAGGTTTCTTATGCTCTCTTAAATGAGAAGAAACAAAAAGAACCAAAAATAATAATAATAATACTATTGTTTTGTGGACAGACTCCACAATAGTTTTAGGTTGGCTTAGAATGCCTCCTAATCAACTCAAAACCTTTGTACAAAACCGTGTTGTGGAAATAAACGAGTTGACAAGCAATATGTGTTGGTGTCATGTGAGTGGAATAAATAACCCGGCAGACCTGTTGTCACGCGGCAAAGGATTAAATGAGTTGAGTACTCTGCCCCTTTGGTGGGGCGGACCATCTTTCTTGCACGAAAAGGTAGATGACTGGTCAAGCGAACAACATAACCTAGGTAAGAATCTGACCGAAATATTACCCGAATTAAAATCGAACACTGTCAGTGTACCGACCTGTGTCAACAGTTCGGACAGAGTAGTTAAATTCGAAAGATTCTCTTCGTATCTTCGTAAAGGTAGGGGAGCGAAATTAGAAAAGTGCTATTTATGTTTGTTTGTTTCTCAACTAAGGCGTTGCACTTAGAACTTGTTACTACATTATCATCTGAAGGTTTTATTCTGGCACTAAAAAGATTTATCTCACGAAGAGGTAAACCTTTACAAATCTTTTCAGATAATGGTAGGAATTTCGTTGGAGCAGCCAAGGAATTCACACATTCCTTGAATAAATGTTCTGATGACTTACTAAATTTTAGTTCAGAAAATCACATTGAATTTAAATTTATTCCTCCATACTCACCTCATTTCGGCGGCTTGTGGGAAGCGGGGGTAAAATCCTGCAAGCACCACATTGCCCGCGTAATAGGCAATGCACATCTTAATTACGAGAAGTTCAGCACGGTTTTAGCACAGATAGAAGCCGTCCTGAACTCCCGTCCCTTACATCCTATGTCTTCAGATCCCGATGACCTCACCCCCCTCACGCCTGGGCACTTCCTGATCGGTCGACCACTGACGGCGCCTGCAGAAAAAGACGTCATGACGGTGACCACACACTCACTGTCACGCTACCGCCGCATCGAGCAGCTGAGACAACACTTCTGGGGCTGCAGTCTCTACACTAACAACGACGCTACGAATGTCGTTAAGTCGAGAAATCGTAAACTTTCTGTAATAGATTTTCAGCTTTATTTCAACAGCATAAGGTTCAAAATCTATTAAAGAAAGTTTACGATTTTACGAGTTAGCGACATTCGTAGCGCTGTTATTAGTGTAGAGACTGCAGGCCCTGGGCTCGATGGTCGAGCGAATATGTTTCGGAGCTACAGAAACGTTCCAAGTGGAAGACGACCAAGGAAGCACTTACACCGAACACACTAGTCCTGGTGAAGGAGGACCACCTGTCACCCCTCAAGTGGCGACTGGGTCGAATAACAAATGTGTTCCTCGGCAAGGATGGCGTTCCCAGGGTGGCATCCATCCGCACCACCACAGGCGTCATCGAGAGGGCCTTCTCCAAGATCTGCCCTCTTCCATCGCCCAAGGTCGACTTCGAGGCTGCAGACATACCAGCGATGGTCACATTACCGCATCAAGACAATCTTTGACAGTTATCCTAAGACTCTCAAAGCCCCGGAGGATGTTGAGGACAGCGCCATCTATGCACACCTACGAGACACTACGAGAGCATCGAGTCATGACATCGATCACACAACCCAAGCTGCAAGCTACGTAGTTCCTGCTTCAACACCAGAGGGCGCAAAACCACTTCTATATAAGCTGAAACCCCCGTCTCGGAACCCCTTTTTGCCTTCGATACTATTACCAGCATTAACTGAAGTCTGCCCTGTGAGCATTTTGTAAATCTATACTAATATTATAAAGCTGAAGAGTTTGTTTGTTTGTTTGTTTATTTGTTTGTTTGTTTGTTTGAACGCGGTAAACTCAGGAACTGCTGGTTGGAATTTTAAAATTCTTTTTGTGTTGGATAGTCCATTTATCGAGGAAGGCTATAGGCTATATAACATCACGCTACGGCTAATAGGAGCGGAGCATAAATGAAAAATGTTACAAAAACGGGAAAAGGTATTTCCTTTTTGAGAGCTTCCGCTGCGTGCGCTGCGAAAACGGTTTAAGTTACGCAAATATCATGTATGAAGGAATTGTTCCTCTTTAAAATTTCTAAAAAAAAGTCCGCGACAGCATATATCTATCTTTTAAGATTGACTCACTGTAACCTTTTTTTACTATTAAACTGTTAGGTTAAAAATAATTATTTTTTGCGAAGCTTATTTAACCCATATGGTATTAATCTATATCTAAATAAATGTGTTTGTTAGAAGGAAAATTTAATCTATACTAATATTATAAAGCTGAAGAGTTTGTTTGTTTGTTTGTTTATTTGTTTGTTTGTTTGTTTGAACGCGGTAAACTCAGGAACTGCTGGTTGGAATTTTAAAATTCTTTTTGTGTTGGATAGTCCATTTATCGAGGAAGGCTATAGGCTATATAACATCACGCTACGGCTAATAGGAGCGGAGCATAAATGAAAAATGTTACTAAAACGGGAAAAGGTATTTCCTTTTTGAGAGCTTCCGCTGCGTGCGCTGCGAAAACGGTTTTTAAGTTACGCAAATATCATGTATGAAGGAATTGTTCCTCTTTAAAATTTCTAAAAAAAGTCCGCGACAGCATATATCTATCTTTTAAGATTGACTCACTGTAACCTTTTTTTACTATTAAACTGTTAGGTTAAAAATAATTACTTTTTGCGAAGCTTATTTAACCCATATGGTATTAATCTATATCTAAATAAATGTGTTTGTTAGAAGAAAAATTTAATATAGAATATTTGTGCCCTTTACTCTAAACAGTTTAAACAAACATCTTACAAGATATCGCAATGTAAAAATATCCGCGCGGCAAAATAATTCGCGCGTCGCAATGTAGGGAGATTCTTTCCGGGAAATTCAAATTCAAAATATTTACTGCATCATAATGTTTACAAGTACAGAGTGTCACACTTTAATATAATCTAAGCTAATCTAAACCATCTAAACTATTATAATAAAGAAGAAAGATAAGATTTTTTGTTTGTTACTATTTAGCTTAATTTATGTCGGATAGTCGATATATCGAGAAAGGTTATAAGCTATATTTATGTGACGCAGACGAAGTTGCGTGGGTCAGCTAGTCTCTTAATAAACTTCTATCACAAGAAGATAAACCAGTCACTTTGGTCATATAATTACCTGATTTGCAAACTCCCTTAAAATTAAGGACACACCTTAACACCATGGTAACTAAGAGATGACCAGTCTCCACTGACAGCGCCCGTTCACGAACATGACGCATGGATCAGCACCATTCAACTCAACCATTTTGAAGGGAACTAAATGATACACGTGCCTCCATCAGCGAGACATTTGAGTGAGCATGACATTCTCTCAGCCACCAGGGCATCGTCAATAAAAATATAACTAAATGTAAAAGTAGCTTTATAGTACATAGTATAGTACTCACACATGTGCTATGCAATTATATAATATTAAGATATTGAATATATATAATGCAAAGATATTTTTACAATCTTCTGCAACTTCCATAATTACTTTACTTCACATGTCGATTTATTTGCCCCTATGGTTGTGGAGTAGGACCAGCATGGAGCCAAGCATTTTTATCATCAATGTAATCCCCCAACTAATAGTAAGCTTGCCTACATAGTGTGCGTTTTATACAAGATTTAAATTTTGTCTCATTTAGTTGAAGAATGTGAGGGGGTATTTTATTGTAACATTTTAAACAGTACCCCATGAAAGATGAGTCTACTTTAGCTAGCCTGAAACCTGGCTGAACTATTTGGTCCCTATTCCTCGTATTATAGTGGTGTCTATCACCTCTTTTGCTAAATAAATGCAGATTTTTCCTACGTACATGATGTTTTCATAGATGTATTGACAAGGTACTGTCATGATGTTAATTTCCTTGAACAGCTCTCTCAGAGATTCGCGCCTTCGTAAACCATATATGGCTCTAATGGCTCTTTTCTGCAGAATAAATATAGACTCGATGTCTGCAGCCCGTCCCCATAGTAAAATACCGTATGACATAACACTATGAAAATAGCTAAAATAGACTAGTCTCGCGGTATCTACGTCAGTAAATTGACGGATTTTCCTAACAGCATATGCCGCTGAACTCAGCCGTCCTGCAAGAGATGTTAAATGCGGACCCCACTGTAGCCTTGAGTCAATCGTTATCCCCAAGAAAACAGTTTCATTGACAAATTCTAGTTTCTCTTGATTCAATACTATGTCACAATCAGTACTTTTGACATTTGGTAGAGCAAATCTTATGCACTTCGTTTTTTTCCCATTTAATACTAAATTATTAACGGTGAACCAATTATGAACCTGCAGTAAGGCGTTATTTACGTCATCAAGATTCGTGGCACGTCTGTTTACCTTAAATATTAAAGAAGTATCGTCGGCAAACAATACCATTTCAGGTTGGTTTTTAAATAAATGGGGTAGATCATTAATAAAGACTAAAAAGAGAAAGGGACCTAATATCGAACCTTGTGGCACAAACATGCTTACTTTTAAGCCCATTGAATTGACACCATTTATTTGTACTTGCTGATGTCTATCGCTTAAATACGATTTCATTAAACTGAGTGCAAGATTCCCTAAACCTATTTGTCGCAGTTGTTTTTTTTTATTTTTTATTGTTATGTAAACTCAAACTTTTTTTTTTTCTTTTTTGTACTTACCAAATTTTTTTTTTTTTAGTTTTATGTTGTGTTTACTGCTTTTTTATGAATACTAGTATATTATTTATTGTAATAAAAGACTATACTAAATAAATAAACTAAACTAACCTAAAAACAAAATAACTACAAAAGGGCATCGAAAAACTCCTCCTCAACGCTGTCAGCAGGTAAAGTACCCAAGAGACTGGCAGCGTTGCCGCGTTGTATGGCAACACTTATCCTCTGGCCAAAGAAAAAGCCAGCCCTTGGGTCGGAGGAAGCGTCAACAAGGCGTTTTGAAATCTCCTTAAAAAGGCTGTGTGCACTAGGACCCCACGGCCCTAAAGTTTCAACCCCAAACGGCTCGAAAATATAGTTTCCACAAAGGTTACTATATTTACGCCGCTTGAGGTTCTCCGCAGCCGCAGCGGCAGCGCCAGCACAACACGAAGAGCTTGGAAGATGCGATGGCGCAAGAGTATCGACACTTTTTTATTGTATATAATTCTGCGGCAATAAATATTTTTCTTTCTTTCTTTTCTTTTAAACCGTAATGTTTGAGCTTTATGAGAAGGGTTTCGTGGTTGACGCAATCAAATGCTTTAGAGAGGTCACAGAAGATCCCTATGGCATCTTGTGACTCTTCCTACGCAGTAAATATATGTTTTAATAAGGTGACAACGGCGTCAGTCGTACAACGTCCTTTGGTGAAACCATACTGTTTCTCATGTAAGATTTTATTGGTGTTAAAGTGGATGAGCATTTGATTATGCATTACCTTTTCAAACACCTTGCTGAAAACTGGCAAAACGGATAGGGGTCTATAATTATTGGTGTCTTTACTGTCACCGGATTTGAAAAGTGGAATTACCTTGCAGGCATTAAAGTTCAATTACGTAGCAGCTGATTTTGCTTTTTCTGAGAAAATTTACCATTGCAATGTATGTTTTTTATACATCATCAGATAGTAGAGATTATAAGGAACACAACGCCCACCGAATTTTTAAAAAAAGCTGATATTTTGACGTCACAATTTTCGATTGAAAATTAGGATGCTTTTTTGATATTAAGTTAAAAATAAGCCGAAAAAATAAATATTTTAAATCAAATAAATTACAGTGTATTTGGGACATAATAAGGTAAGTTTTCACCATTTTTGCCACCGACTTCAGAAGCTGATTTTTCTTTTGAAGTTTATTTTTCACTTTTTGGTGTTTTTGAAGTCGGTTGTTCGTAGAAAAAAATAAATTGAAAAAGATATAAATAAAAAACCAAAAACTTGGTTTTTTGAATTTTTCACCTAAATTTTGAGGTTATGTGAAAAAAGTGTTAAAATCAAAGTTGGAGATCTTTTTATTTTCTACAACTTTGCCATTACATTTTTTTCCATAGCACTTGTAGTTTTGCCGGAAATCGAGATAAACCGCTTTCCCCCCTTAAAAAACCCCCACCCCCACTTCCCGACCTCAGATCGACCGTAATTTATTTTTCCTTTAATTTTTGTTATATTCTCTACTTTTTCCATTGGGTTTCATCCTACTGTAATTTTTTTTCATTTTTTACCATTTTTGAAGGTTTCGGCCCTGGTCTAATATTTTTCATAATTAATAAGCATTTGGTAATCCTAAAGCCAATGTTCAGTAAAACAAATAATGTCAAACATACTTTTCTCTAAAAACAATTCTATTTCTAATAATTTGGAAGAAATGCCTTGGATATTTTGGTGGAATAAATTCAAAGTGTTCTGCTGAGGCCCTTTTTTACTAACTACTTTAGAGCAAGAAGATACCTTTCTGTTGATATGTTTAACAATATTTTTAATGGTACCTTCTGTTGTCTTGTTATCTGGAGTGAGCCCAGAGTCTCCTGTGCCATCACCAGACAACAAGATACTATCACTTAAACTTCTAATTGAGAGTATTCCACGGTGACATATGGAACCTCCTCCATACAATGATTGTAAACATTTATAGCACTAGTGCTATATTTATCTAAGGTCACCTCCTGTACATTAGTACCATGACTAATAGTCGCAGTGTCAACAATATAAGCAAACTTCGACATACTACTTATGTCTGTGTGAATATTAAAAGCTAATAGCCTAGCTATTTTGTGTCTAAACCTAACAGGTATAGATACACATTACCTGGAGTCGACTTAAGCTTATCAACAAAAGTGTTGATATCAAGATATACAAGCTTATCACAATAGTGACCTACTAAGAAATGCAAATGATTGTTTAACATGTGTATATAATTGTTTTACCTATCACAAATTCTTTCAAAATATGGAAAAGCACACAATATAATTTTACTACAATCTAACTTTAACAACTCTGTTATCCGAGCTTGTTAATAGGGACATGCGATTTGTGCTTAATTCTACATACATACATACATAAACTCCCCTTTTCCCATGGGGGGTAGGTTGTTTCTAGTATTAAGTATATTCGTATTCAACCTGATGTGTCTGTACCTGGCGACAGACACATTTCAGCCTGTTCGATTATCCATTGATTAACTGACTAATACTTACTATTGGTCTCCACGGCTCTTCGTTTCTTATTAGGTTCTTCTACTGCTTCTTCCACATCAATTTTAAACTCTAAAATAGGTACATCATTTTCCGAATCTGATTCAGAATGTTCAGATAGTGTAGGGTTTTCATCTAGATAGGTACTGCCTACGTTTTCTGGTTCTACATATTCTGTAAGTAAGGAAAAATTGTTATTATTAGAAACTAGCTGATGCCCGCGGGTTCGCCCGCGTGCATTATATATTAAAACCCTCCTCGAGAACCACTCTATCCATTGGTGAAAACAGCATGAAAATCGGTGCAGTAGTTTTTCAGTTTATCGAGAACAGACAGACAAACGCGGCGGAGGACTTTGTTTTATAATATGTAGTGATGATTTACTTTACTACTCAAAACAATGTTTGCTTGCAACGCATTTTCTTATTCAATTCTCCCCTATCAGTCAGCACTCTACAATTTATAACTTTCTCTTTCAAATCCCTACCTCTCCCTCTACAGCCACTTACATTTATGCCTTTATTAATCACACGAGTTGCATTCCTCTTCAATATTTACATGTCCATACCAATGTAATAAATCTTCTTCTATAATATAAAAGGCAAAGTTGACTGACTGGGGATCAACGCACAGACCAAACACTTTTTTTTATTTTTTTGAGGGTGGGAAATCATCACATGACTCCCCTCTGGCCAGTGCAGTAGTGTCAGACTTCTACTGACTAAGATCCACCCATATTTTGTCTTAGACCTTTGTGTCCAGGTCGTGGTGTGTCTTTCAAACAGCCCCCACCCCCGACGGGATGGGTCAAACCCTTAGAGGGCTACAAAATTAAAATATCGCACACATATTCCTCTTATGACATAGGCATCCACTAAGAAAGGATTTTTTCAAAATTCTATCCCCAAAGGGGTAAAATAGGGGATGAAAGTTTGTTTTGAAAATCAACATTTTTGATAATTCCCCCATCCCTGCAGGCGAAGCTGAGGGAAAAAGCTAGTATAATATACTTAAATATGCAATAATGATTTAAAATCAACATGCAACATAACATAAATCACAATTTGAAATAATCCTTAGATGTATTGAATTTTCCAAGTTCGGCTAAGCTTTTGTGTCTAAAGTTCATATTAATATTATGAATTAATGATGAACAACATATTTATTTCTGTTCTTAAAGACTTACCATCACTTTGATCTTCCTTAATATCCTCTAGACCCTCACAATCAGCTGATAATTCTTGTTTGATAGCAATGCTTTCTGTTTGACAGCTATCAACTATATTTATTTGTTCTACGGGAGTTATAATAAACCCACTGCAAAACTCAAAGGGTTCTGGGTTTATTAAAGGTTTAGGCTGTAAAAGTAATATTACATTATTAGGTGAAGTCACTCAAAAAGCCTCCACAAGTGAGAATACTTAAGTAGGCCCAATGCTACCCGGACAGTCAACCATGCTATCAACCACACACACGCTATTGTTGCATAGCTTGTGCCAACATGACAGAGGACTGTTATCAATCTGCCGCACACATGTACAAGTTTCATACTGAAATTGAAGAATACCTCACCTCACAAAACTCTTCCATCATCAGAGCCAATAGCTCTTCGGCTTCCAAACATTGTCTCATCAACCAGAAGGATTTCTTTAGTTTAGTGCAGCAGAAAGAACAAGCAAGAATCGGTTTTCTGTCTTTCGCAACAAACTGCAACAAAAGTCTTATTTATGTCTATGAATCACCAGCTAACAACAACAATTATATGCGGGTGATTCATAGAAATACACATCTGACAGAGAAAGTATAGGTAAGCATTATTAATGATCGCTCTTATTCTAGGCACATTGGCGTGTACCAGACTTTAAGTAGTATAAACATACTGGTATATTAGTTAGCTTCTCATATAGTTCGTGCAAGTTCCTGTTGACCACCACATACATGGGAACATTGTCCGCTAAACATATCCTACACATTGGTAGTTTTTCCATCTTTACTTCAAAAAGTAATCAAAATAAAAATGCCGTCTGTAGTGCTGCAAGGATGATAAAGTGCTCGCAAAGAGTAGAATACGGATGAGAAGGGAGCCGGCCCTTTTAGCACAATAACTAGATTGCTAAAATAATATCTAATAAAGGTGTGTGGCAAAAACTTAAGTTTTACAGATGCTCGGCTCAGATCAACGATCCAGATGACATTGACGTATTTCAATTTTCACGTATTTGACATTTGACGTCTAATATAGGCCGCGTTCCGTATTACAAAATAATCGCTCACAGCGCTCCATGAAGTTATAGATAAATATGGAGACCACACTTCGAATACCTACTTGAAGCAAAACTTATGCATCGCTATCTCGCTCTCTGTGGGCTGACCCTCTCTTTCTAAGTAGGGTAACCTTTATTTTATTTTACCCAGGACATTACATAGTTCCTTTTCATAACTTGTGTTTGATTAAATTAATATATCGACATCTCTGTTCACTTCTAGATTGATGAAAGATGCCAATGATAAATTACGAAAGAAGCTGTTTGCTTACAGTGTGAAAGTTGTTTTTTTTTTGGCAGATTGTCATTTTCAATCACGCAAAAAAGTCTTAGATCGTATACGTACGTAATTTCGCACAGAAATAGAATATAGACCATGGCCAGTATAAAAGTTTAGTTCCTGTAGCAATACGAAATTAATGATCTTCTATCTATCCATATAAATAAAAAAATAGTTAAAAAACTAGAAAACCCGACTGAATAAACTTAAAAGCAAAAAACAAGCAAATTTTAAATTAAACAAAACTTGGAAGCAGGCGGGGTTCTATTTTAGTTCTATTTTTTTTTTCATTTAATATTCAAATGAACCCCGCCTGCTTCCAAGTTTTGTTTAATTTAAAATTTGCTTGTTTTTTGCTTTTAAGTTTATTCAGTCGGGTTTTCTAGTTTTTTAACTATTTTTTTTATTTCCAACTTTTTAGTTCTTTTGTGTTTGTTCTTCCGTTGGTCGAGTAAAATTCTTACTTTTGTGCTTGTTTATAGGATTTGTCACTTTCAATTTCTTTTAAACATATAAGTGTTATATATTTTTGTAATCTCCTTTTAAAACCCTTTATTTTGATACCCTACTCGATGGTGTTGGAAAAAAAAATTTTTTTGAACTCCGCGATTTGGCCCCCAAAATCCGCAATTTTGTTTTGTTTTTTAATTTTAATGTAGCCTATAACACTCGCGCCATCAAGACGAATCTAACGACGTATATTTTATTCAAATCCCTTCATCCGTTTAGGAGTTATGAGGGAACAAAGAAACGGACATACATACATACATACATACATACACGTCAAACACATAACCCTCCTTTTGGGCTTCGCCGCAGTCGGGTAAAAAGAGAAGTCCTGACAGACTGACTCATCAACGCCCAGCCCAAACCCTTGGACCTAGAAAGCTGAAATTTTGCACAGAGGTTCCCTTTATAATCTAGACAAGGAACAAGGAAGGATTTTTTGAAATTCAACCCCTAAGGGAGTTAAATAGGGGATGAAAGTTTGTATGGAAAATCGCCATTTTCACGCGGGCGAAGCCGCTGGCAAAAGCTAGTAAATCATAATGACAGAAGAGGTGAAGACACGACCACGGTGGTTGCCTACCGCAAGGGCTGGTGGGGTGGCTCAAGATAATGAATCTGGAAGGATTTGGGAGAGATTTTTGCCCAGTACAACTCTTACTATAAAATCATGAAATCGCAAAAAAGAAATTAGATGTTTCTTTTATTTTGTAGACTAATGAAAATGATACATATAAGATGATTTTTTTTTAAAGATTTCTGGGTAAGTCAGTGTTAAGGTTTCTTACCACTGTGGAATTTTTAATATTATGTATTTTCATCTAAATACGGGGCTATAATAGGAACGGTAATACATATGTATAAAACCTCAAAAAGAAACAAAAACACTTTCTAAATTAAAATCATTTTATTATAATATTTTCTATTATATTACGAAGATATGTCCTGATTTTTTTAGTCTGTCGTAAAACTCTTTGCTTAAGAATCTTAGATTTCTTCTGCAGTATTTTTTCTTCAGTTGATTTTATTTACACCTGTACGCCCCTATCAATCTTCGTAGAGACCTGCAGGGCTATTGTGTATCTTTTAATGACAGTGGATAACTTATAATGTCTATCAAATAACTGTCAAATGGTGAGTTTTTAAGAAAAAAATGTACCAAACCATAACCAATTTACAGTTAATCTATGGACATTTCTGATAGCCACTGACGTTAAAAAGATACGCAATAGGGGGGCTGGGCTTCGCTGTTGACCTAAAACCAGAAGAGTGTGAAATCAGAACATAATTTTATATTATTCATTACATTTACTGTATTATTTAAATAGTAATTGGCTATTTGACTACTGTTAAAAATTCACGAAAATGTTATGTTATTTCAAAGAACTAACAGAAATAACACGGTGTGTGAAAAAAGTAATAAAATGTAATAAAGCGAGTATGATAATGACTATATAATTAATGAAGGTCCCACGGAAAGTCCCAGATATATCCCCAACATGGTCACACTACTTCAGTATGACTCCTTAAAAACAAAAACAAATAAAATTGCAGAAAGTCCATGAAATTCAATGTAAAACTGTTTGGTCTTTACATAGTTATCTAAGTTATCATTGACTAAATCATAGGTCAAGCTTTTATGAAGTAATTAATTGAAAATACAAAGAAATATGCAGAAATATGTTTACAATTATTCAGTGTCAAAAATCCCGATTTAAACACTTACGCGTGAAATCTTATAACACCACGTACAGCTTGTCTATAAAGTCATGAAATTAATGTTTGAGGAACTAACATTATTCAAAAGTAAGGCAACACTAAATCATGGTACATCAAATGTCATCGGCTGTCATCAACTTGTTATTTATCTCGATATCTTTTGCATTTTTTAATGTTTTTCAAATCTACGTCGACAAAACTTCGAAAAAACGTGTTAAATATGAGGAAAACAAATAGGAGTGGAGCTCGGGAAATTATTTCAAAGTATATCAGCGATGTTTGTTAGAACACCAAGCTGACCAAATTTTATCAAATTTGGATGATATTTATACTCGAACAGCAGCTATAACAGGTATGTAATCGTGTTATTGTTTGTTTTTTATCTACCAGAAGTCACAAATTTACTAAATATACGATTTTAAGACTAAAATAAGCATTGTTTACATTGCGCATTTATAGGTTAGATTGCAAATGTAAGTAGCTCATATTGTAGTGCGACGTTAACTTTTGATACTTTTGGGTAATCAAATTTACCGGTGATTTTAAATATGAATAAGTTTTAACATGTTTGAAATAAAAACAGTGCTATGTATTTTCTGTTAGATATTACATCTTTTTTTAAATCTTTCTTTCAGGAAAATCTGAGAGTACAGTGAGGCGTATTGCAGATGAAGGCAAACACAGATCAGGCCGTCCTAAGAAAGAAATGGATGACTTCAACATAAAATTTCGCTAAAACAGATCTGGATTTTAAATGTAGCCTAGAAGTCCTGCGTAAAATTTTGAAATTGATTGGATTTTCTTACAAGAAGATCAAAATAACAGAATGGCTCTAATCGAACAACATATTGCAGCAAAACGGGCAAGAGAAAATGGGCATACAGTGGTACAAAAGTTAAAATATAACATTAATAAAAAATATGTACGAACATTTTTCTTTTATTTCATCATCATCATCATTTCAGCCAAAAGACGTCCACTGCTGGACATAGGCCTCCCCCAGGCATTTTTGGGGGGGTTTGCCATAATCGCCACGCTTGCTCGCATCTTTTATTTACTCATTTTTATTTCAATGAAGGTCGGAAGGAAAACGTCGTGAGGAAATCTGGACTTATAATTATTATAAGTCTGAAATCGCCAACCCGTCTTGAGCATGCGTGGTGATCAGTGCTCGTGCCCGTCTCTGATGAGAAAGGCCTTTGCCCAGCAGTGGGACAGTAATAGGCTGGTATTATCATTTATAATGAAGGTCGCATCTTTGTTTATGGTTTCTGTATTTTTTTAAAATAAGATAACAGATTTTAATTAAAACCAGGTTTGCTTCTAGTACAAAATAATGTGCTAGTATCAAAACCATTTTAGTCACACTATACAGGGTTGCTATGTGCACGAGTCTTCACGACCGCAGCGCCCTCATTTATTTTCATGACTTTATAGACAGGCTGTACTACCACAACCACGCACTACACAAGTTTGCACCATTTTCTCAATTATAACTTTGATTACAGGCAAATATCTCAAACGAAACTGTGAACCGCAAAGTAAACAACCGCCATATTGGTACGATTTATGTTGACATGTGGGGACAATGTTGCCACATTACCACATCCTTAGGAAATGGGAAAATAATTCACTGATTCGCCAACCTTGTCAAGCATTCGTGACATATTAGCACATTATTTGACAGTATTTAACTTCTGATTACATTTGTGTGGTGACTCTTTTTAAAAATGAATAAGGAGATTTTAATAACGAGATAGCAATACTATCGTCCACCTTAGAAAGAGAGGTCAGCCCACAGAGAGTGAGATAGAGAATCGTAGGTATTTGACTCAAACTTTTGTTCTAAGTGTGGCCTCCATATTTATCTATATCTTCATGCAGCGCTCACGTCTATATTTTGCGTTCCGAATTAGATATCACGATTATGACAGCTAAGACCTGTCATCAATTCGGAACGCTCGACGCGTTAACAGTGCTCACTCGTCACGTGATAACAAAAACATAACATGCATGAGAGAAATTCGTCGCCCGTTAGGCTCGTCTTGTATATTTACTTGAATACTCATGCATGGATATGAGACTCCAAAGAGATTTTAAAGAACTAATTGAATGTATTTGTGCGACTCCAGCCAGTGAACCTCAGCTGTGAACACACATACCCACCCAGACACACACACACACGCATCAGGCATCTGTCATTTTTTACTTTGATTTTGACAGCGCTCACGGTGATATCTATTTGGGGCATGGTCGGTGTAATCGCAACATGGCGCATGTCATGACGTCATCTATGACGATTCAAGGGACATCGTTAGCGCGCTCACAGTAATTCGGTACGGGTTTATGGACGCTCAAATCGATTACAGCGTAATTCGGAACGCACCCGTGTTTGTTAATGCAGATAAAAAACGATGATAGAGGAATAACCTATGGAAAAAAGAGAAAGTGAATCACGTAACTTTATTTTGCCACTTTTAACGGCAGGAAATTTTAATGTAAATACGTAGGGCGAAAATAGAAAGCAGAGGTGGCTCAGGGGTAGCGACCCCGACTTACGATTAGTGAGTCGTGGGTTCGAACCCAGTCAGGCGCATTACTTTGTGTAATTTATTTCATCACCACTGCTCCCAAAACGGTCAAGAAAAACATCGTGAGGAAACCGGCATGTCTTAGAACCAAATAATGCGAAGACATTGTGACATTAAGGTGAATCCTCCAACCAGCCCGCGAAATTCAAATTTTCTTAAGTTTTTTGCAATTTGCAGGCCAGTGGTTGTATGTTGATGAACATTTGATTCGCGGCTGTAAGACGTATATAATTACAGAATTATAATCATCAAAACCATTAATACAACCCTCCGAGCTCATATAGGTTTAAAAATGACTTTTTACAAGGTCAAAGCCATTCCGGAACCTTTATGAGCTCGGAGGGTTGTATTAAGGATTTTGATGATTATAATTCTGTAACTACATACGTCTTACAGCCGCGTTTTAAATATTCATCAACATACAACCTATCACTGGCCTGCAAATTGCAAAAAACTTAAGAAAATTTGAATTTCGCGGGCTACCCTGGAACATCAACCTTAACCAATTTACACTAGTTCCGCGTGGTAGGTTATAGCCACCAAGATAGCCACAGATCATAGCCCACCCCTCTCCCAGAAAGGAGGCCTGAGCCCCTGCAGTATTTATAACCTATGGAAATAAGGAGTAAATCGCGTAACAAACGAACAAAACGTGTTCTTTCATTATATTGGGATTCAGCAATATTTCAGTAAAACTCACGATAGAATTCTGTAAGCAATATTTTATTGAGCACAAACGACATTACATTTTTCAACGTAAAACAAAGACAAAGGAACAGCGCCACGGTGTCAGAAAAAGGAAACAAACTGCATTCGCATTCGTTTCCTATCATAAAAATTTATTATCTAGGGTTGATGTTCCAGGGTAGCCCGCGAAATTCAAATTTTCTTACGTTTTTAGCGATTTGCAGGCCAGTGCTAGGTTGTATATTCGTGAAAATATGATTCGCGGCTGTAAGACGTATGCAGTTACAGAATTATAATCATCAAAATCATCATTACAACCCTCCAAGATCATTTAACTTTCAAGAATGAGTATTTCATCAAAAGGTCATTCTTGAGAGTTACATGACATTACATTTTTCAACGTAAAACAACTAACAAAGAAAAAGGAAACAAACTGCATTCGTTTATGAAGCCACTCTTCAACAAAACGTTTACAAGGACACCCATGACCTATCTTATTTTATTATTTAAAGTCCTATTCACGAAAGAAGTCCCGCATACGCAGCGCATAATGTTGCTATCTCTTTCTCTCTCTCCATATCTCCCCCTCTGTCAAATTTAGTTCCACAATTGTCCGCGGGACTTCTTTCGTGAAATGGACTATAATCAACACTCCCACTTAAATTTATAAGGTATACATAACAATGCAATAGCTATTCCTTTTACTTTAAACTAAAACGTTTCTATTAACATTTTCAGAAAATAAACATTCTTCTTTTTAAAATCACAAGTTACAGTCTGTTTATAAAAACATGAAAATAAATGAGGGCGCTGCGGTCGTGCTGAGTCGTGCACATAGCAACCATGTATAGTGTGACTAAAATGGTTTTGATACTAGCACATTATTTTGTACTAGAAGCAAACCTGGTTTTAATTAAAATCTGTTATCTTATTAAGGTGGATGTTCACGGTAGCCCGCGAAATTCAAAGGACATTGCTCAAGTTTATATGAGGTTTGGTCCAAATGCCGCCCAGGAATGGGATTACCTGCGCTGGGTTCCTGGCACTAAACTATGTCATTATACAAAATATTTTTAGAATCCATCCCGGGGTTCCCACTTTTTTTACCTATTTACTCTGATGCATTTATTTTTTTCACATGGTGTTTTTTGACGCCTTTTGAAGATTTTTACACCTTTTAAGGCCACAACTAAAGACATTTTGTCTATATATGGACAGTTTTAATACTTATTCCGTATTGGAAGTGATAGAAAGGAACAAAAAAAACTGAAATGGCTTGTATTATTTATTTCTATTTCAATCATCATCATTTTCATCAATGTCTCTGTGTGTAGGTACCTACTGTCTAAACAGAGGGCAGAGGTCTGATAACAACTTGGTGCCTATATTTTTATTTTATTAAGCAGTGAAAAATGCCCAACGCATACCGCAGCGTCCGCGTCCGGAGAGACGGTTTGGTTATACGGGGCTTGTAAAAACACCGCCGTGAGCTTACTGCCGCCTTGGCGGATAAGCCCCGAGAACCCCGAGAACCTACGCATGATGTTGGCGACCCATCCAGCGTACCCTGCCTCCGAGCTCCAGAATCCTGTGGCGATGTCTGGGCTCACTAAAACCGCCACTACTCATGAGCGCCGTGCAATACGGAGATAACAGATACCCCGATCTATCGCCCGCTGGCACCTCCTAGGGCGGTATCAGGTCGCCAAGGCGGTTCCTTCACCCCCCTGTCTTCCTGCGACTGATCGCGGAGGCGGTGGAGCGCGTCAGGGTGGAATGTCTCCCTGCCTTCCTCCCTGACGCTAACGCCGCCTCCATCTGCGAGATGACTTCCTCGCAGAAGGACGCCACTGCCTCCAAAGCCGGCCGGTAAAGCGCACGCGAGAGCACGGCGCTTCACCACCCATGCAGAGCAATGCTTAAGAGTGTGAAGCACCATGTCCTCGCTGCAGTCGCACTGGTGACACACGGGAGTCGCCTCCCGTCTGGCTACTTTGTGCAGGTATTTGCCAAAGCACCCATGTCCTGACAGCATTTGCATTAGACGGAAGGTTAACGTCCCATGTCACTTCCGTACCCACTTCTCCAGGAAAGGCTGGATCGGTTCAGTGACCTGCACTAGGCGTCTCCTGCCTCACCCACCATTTCCCCAGGGTATGGGTTTGGTCCTCCCTATATCATTTCATGACCACCTTCAGGCATCGGACATCCTGCCAATCTCCACCTGCAGGTCTGCGCCACGCCGGTAGACTTCAGTGAGCACTTACGCCTCCGAATCCCACGAGGGTGTACCCATACCAGGGCTCCATAGAGCGCCGTCAAGCGAATCACCCCCTTTTACAGCCGTCTCAGACCACGTTCGGTCCACCCAGGTTCGACAAAAGCCGGCTGAGGGCTGACGCAGTGCCGATCAGATTCGGTGCAAGCTGAGCAAAGTGCTCGCCGAAGTATGTAACCAGGCCGAAGTATTTAATGCTTGCCCGCACCGGTATCGTTGCAACACGATGGTGAGGTGTACGCAAGCCGGAAGCTGGCGTCGGAGCACAAGAAATACCAGTGCCTCCATCTTCTCAAAAGCCACCTTGAGGCCCAGTGCCTCGATTTGTTTCATGCGACACTGCAAACGGCCAGGACTCTGTTTAAAAAAGCTAACAGACCGTCGATTCCGACATTTTTGTCATTTTTTATGTCAAAAATGAACGTATAAAACTGTCCATTTACACAAATTGTCTTTAGTTGGGGTCCAAAAAGCGTAAAAATGTTAAAATACTGTCAAAAAATAAACATGTAAAAAAATAATATCATCAAAATAAATCTGTAAAAAAAATAGGAACCCCAGGATGGATTTTCAAAATATTTAGTATAATGACATAGAGTAGTGCCAGGAACCCAGCGCAGGTACTCCCATTCCTGGGCAGCATTTGGACCAAAGTTGGGCAATCTCCTTTTCGTTTTTAGCGATTTGCAGGTCAGTGCTAGGTTGTATGTTAGTGAAAATATGATTCGCGGATGTAAGACGTATGCAGTTACAGAATTATAATCATCAAAATCATCATTACAACCCTCCAAGTACATGTAACTCTCAAGAATTTTTATGGAGTATGATAGACTAGAACCCATTGAGGTATAATGTACTACGTACATACTAGAGGAGACGCCTCAACTTGATTTTTTGTAACACACGTTACGGTACGTGCACTACACCTCTTGTGGTCTTTCTATGCCGAGCGGTTGCTGCGACATGACATATTTGAGTGAAGTTTTCTTGTCAAAATTATGCCTTCGTGTGCATTTAGATACTGTAGAAATAATTCAATAAATATAAGTAAAAGTCAAGGAGTGACTTTTCACCAGTAAATATAACTATTATCTTTAAGGACCTTGGAAATACTCCATAAGCACAGCCATAAGTCTCAAATGTGTACGATAGCCGGTACGAGGAATTGGCGGTTCGCTTTTATAATAAAAAGCTTTATATAGTATTAAAGTTTTAGAAGTGGAAATTTATTTAAAAAAAAAAACAATTAACAACAAAAAAACCATTTTTACTTTATAATTGACTCAAATTACAACCAGCACAATTTACTTACAGTCCAGTAAGACTTAAAATTAACACAACAAAACACAAACTCACTTTATGATTTTTACGACAAACTAAACTCAAAATGGCTTACGTAACATTACAATTGGCATAAGAATCAAACGTCCGTCCAGTCCAAGCGTCGAGCAGCAAAGGGACGTTCTACCCGCAGCGCCTGGTTTTTAAAGGCGAGGCGAGTATAGTGACGTAACGCGAGCATTCTCTTACACGGCCTCTCCTGACGAAGTGTCGTCCTCGACACAAGCTCTTGGAGTGGCCCCGCTAGGACCCGCGATGGGAGAGGTCGGCACTTCGAGCTCCACTTCGCCCGCTGGCAGAAGCGACGGGTTGACCGCAGTAGAGGACCCCGTTTGTTCAGAGTCGTCATCAGTATCTTCATCTGAAAACAAGATCTTGTTAGAAGCTATCCAAGAAATTTGTGTAAAAGCGTTCAACCTCTCACGAAGATCCATTCATTTTCAGCCAACTAATATTCATTCATCGTTCTCTCATATAGTTCATAAGTTTGAATAGACACACACATCCATCTTTCTCAAAACATTTATAAAAAAACCCGACTGAAAAAACTGAAAAGCAAACAACAAGCACATTTTAAATTAAACAAAACTTGGAAGCAGGCGGGGTTCATTCTATTTTCATTTTTTCTTTTCATAATTTAATATTCAAATGAACCCCGCCTGCTTCCAAGTTTTGTTTAATTTAAAATGTGCTTGTTTTTTGCTTTTCAGTTTTTTCAGTCGGGTTTTTTAACTACTGGTTACGCTTCGTAACTTATAGTTTTTCTTATATTTTTCTACATCACCTAATGGCGATTGAAAGGCATTGGTTTACTGTTCAAATTTATTTAATCTGTGCTAAAAATTTAAACTAAAAGTTAATACTTACATATATACAAAGACCAAATAAGACACTTAGGCGTCCTAGTACTCCTCCGCATCGCCGACAACCGGGAACGTGCCCAGAAGACTGGCAGCATTGCCACGTTGAATGGCAATGCTAATCCTTTGACCTAAGAATGAGCCAGCCCTCTGGTCGCGCGAAGTGTCGACTAGACGGCGCGAGATTTCCTTGAAAAGGACACGTGCACTCGGTCCCCATGGCCCGAGCGTCTCGACCCCAAACGGCTCAAAACTATAATTACCAATGAGGTTACAGTATTTGCGCCGCTTGAGGGACTCAGCAGTTGCAGCAGCAGCGCCCGCACAGCCCGCCGTGCTTGCAACGTGAGATGGCGCAAGGGTGTCGACACAAGTTGCATCCCACACCAAAGGCCTACCCACCTTCCAAGGCACCAACGTCATGCCATCTGGTCTCTTCCCATCGTCACGTACCAAGCCGTTAGGTTCTAAAACCGCTGGTACGCCGGCGCTGGAAAGAGCTCGACGAATAATGTCGTTAATACTGGCGTGTCGTGCAATGCGACCAGCGCTCCTGCAGCAGGACAGGCCATGGTGTCCGAGGCTGTCGACAGCATCACCGCAGTGACAACGATGCGGAGCAACACAAGGTGTGCCTAAGCGTAGACTTGTAGCGACCCGGAAGGATGAGTCATCCATCATAGTGCCAATGGTGGATGACGGGAGTGCCTGAAGCCACAAGCCCGACTCCCACTCTCCCACAGCCAGCAGACGAGCACGCTCCACAGCATTGATTGACGTGTTTAAAAGGGTATTACGTACAATACTGCAGAGCGGCTCGTCCCACCGTCTCTCTCTCTCTCTCTGCCTTGCCGCGCCGCGCCGTCATTGGCAGTCTCGCTCTAACCTTGGGATAGTGTAGATGCGCATGCTATGTGTGACACTAATTAGTCCCATCGCGCCCTAAAACCCATGAACTGAACCTATATAAACTGTTATCAGCCTACCCCAAGACCTATGATAGTGTGTTGTGTACTGCTGGCCAGCATAGTGTATCCAGAAAAGACCTGTGAGCGGTTCATCCCGAAAGCGGAAACGTGGCCGTCGCCTGCGCGCGCTTGGGATCGCTGGTCAAGGTATGTGGTACAATTAATGAATTGAACGATCTCCTGTGCCTTTCTTCCCGATTGCGTATTTTTTTGCCTTCAACTTCTTATGACAGAATCAGCAATTATAGCCTAGATTGCTCTAATAATCTAGGCTCACTCCGCGTGTGATTTTAGCAGAAATTTACAACTTCTGCAGGTTATACGCACCATTTTGGTCCTTCGTCCCGGACAAATTAATTTTGGGCCTTTCTACGGCCTATTTTTAAGTCCTAAAAGTCTGATTTTGAGCAAAAAACTTAGGAATTTTCAATGTTAATTGCATATCATCACACAACTCTCAACTCTATTGCTATAGTAATAAGGTTCAAACTGCCTTGCGTTTGCAATAGGTCAACCGTCAAATTAATTCTTAATTTAAATCTTTAAATTCACTATTTAAAGCTCCGAAGAATACATTTAATTGAATATCAACGTTAATTCATATCGCTAAATACGTTTATTTAATAAATTTGGTAGTTTTCGGCGTAATTACATATTTTTGTGTTCGGTTGTAAAAATTGTGGGTAGTGGGTATAAATCGTCGTACGTTGACTGGAATGTTCTAGTTCTGAACTTTGTTCGCGTACCCACGATTAAATTTAGTTACGCATTAGAAACTTTTACATACTTATTATGTTGGTACTAATCGAAATTGCTAAATGAATAACATTTATTGTTATTGTATGAAACACTTGTATAGGTTCGTTAGGTTTACGCCTGTTATATATTCGTATTGCACGAGCAGGTATGCTTTTTGTAGCGAGACTCAACCGCATATGATTAGTTATTGCAATTAACCATATTATCATCGCGTCGCTTGTTATTTTGTTTTGTTAGGTAACTTGATTTCTTGACAGAAACCTTCAGATAAAATAACAGATGTGTATAAACTTTACGCGTTAATTCTCCTCAATGGAAACAGCCGTATATTTATACATATCACACCCGCACCTCACGTTTGCAAACGTAGTATGTACTTACTAGATAACTTATTTCAAACAGTCATCTACGCGTCTACTCGTGAGGAAATTTACTGTTTCTTACGAAGTTATTTCGTTAAGAATACACTCGCATCGCTTACGAAAATAAGCTTATACTTTTTTCTAAGTTCAACACTTAACTTATTGTAAGTTAAGAATCTGTACCTTCATGTTACTTGTATTGAGTAAGTTAATCTCATTCAAGTGGAAGTTAGTGCAGACAAGTTTATCGCGTCGCATCCGACATACATGCTTTTATCGGGTTGTAGGTATATCTGAGCTAATCATAAATATAGTATAGATGGGTACGTTCATAAGATATTTGGCGTGCTTACTATTTTAATTTTTATTAGGTTTTGTTACGTGCACTCGGTTAAAGCGTTGGTAGTTTATATTTGTTTACCTTTCAATTTAATATTGTTAGGGTTTCGCGTGTACGGAAAGTTCGTTCCGTACTATATACTTAAGTTATAAAATCTTTCATTGGGTTATCGGTTTGATTTTCCCCTAACCTCACTCACTGGGGTTCCGTAGAAGAAAAAAGGTTTATTTAATATTATTATTTTTGCTTTATATTTAACTTCTGTTCACAATGAGTGACAAGGTTAAACTTAGATTATTGGAATGTAAACGTGACGCATATTTTGCGCGGGTTCAAAGGAATTTGGATTCAACTAAATCTTTAACTACCGAAAGATTACGCCAGGCTTTCATCGCTCAGGCAAAACAAATTGATGGATTGCGTGGTGAGTTCAATGGACTCATGGACGAGATAAATATGCTCAGTCTGACATTGGATCCAACCTGTGAAGTAAGCTATGGCGCATTGCATTCATTTGATGAGTTGGTCGGCGAAATAAAGTTTAGTTTATCTTCATTAACTGAGTCAAGTGATTTCCAGAAACCTAGCCCGTCAGCGAGCCCTAATGCTCACCATATACAGGTTCCTAAAATCGAACTGCCTACCTTTGACGGTGATATTCAGAGCTTTCCGTTCTTTTATGAGACGTTCAAACGTATTATACATACTAACGCAGATCTATCAGATTCGGATCGCATTCATTATCTGTTGAGTTGTTTGAAGGGAAAGGCTAGGAATGTGGCCGAAGGTATTGTACCTTCAGGCGATAATTACCTTGTTGTTTGGGAGGCGCTTATCGCCAAGTACCTAGACACTCGCGCGCTCGCTACTAATTATCTAAATCAGCTGTTCTCATTGAAATCGTTCGGATCGACTCCCGCTAATATTGAAAAGGGTTTCGATAAATTAACTTCTACGGTTGCGGGACTCAAGCAATTGAAAATACATAACTTAGATGATTTTATATTTATTCATTGGGGTCTTAAGTTAATAGACTCTGATATCGCAAAACATTTTGAAATGTCGCTTCGTAATCAACAAGAGTTAGATTATGATTATTTCGTAAAGTTTGTTCGTGAACAAGTAAAAATCTTGTATCGCACCTCTCCTGCGGCTAGTAAGTCCGCCCCCGCAGGTAGCCCTCGCGCCTCGTCTAAACAATCGCAGGTGTTTGTGGCTACTGAATCTAAATGTTCACTTTGTCATTCCACACATAAAAACTTGTTTATGTGCAAGGCTTTTCAAAAGTTGAGCGTGGATAATAGGTTTAAGTTTATAAAAGACAATAACAGATGTGGTAATTGCCTAAGTAGCCAACATACTGTCTCTAAGTGCCTATCTAAGTCAACATGTAGGAAATGCAACGGTAAGCATCATTCCTTATTGCATTTTGAGCAATCGACGCAAGCCCCTGCGCCGACGCCCGCTAGCGCCCCCGCCCCCGCTTCTGCGGCCGACCCAGCTACTTCCGATGGTGTGGCGTTGTGTACGCATTCTTCTGCTCAAGTCCAGGCCACACGTAGTACGGAGGTGCTGGCTACTGCCAAGGTGTTGGTGGCGGGTAGGAAGGGTAAGGCCGTGGTGGTCAGATGTCTCTTGGACCCTGGGTCGCAAAAGAATTATATGACATCGCGTTGCTGCCGTATGCTCGGTCTAACTATACATACTTACTCGATAACTACCGTTCGTGGTATTGGTGGCACGTCGCAGCCCGTTCGCGGCTCGGTGAATCTTACTTTCAGCTCACGGTTTTGCTCACAGCCTAGGTATGAAATAGACGCTTTAGTTTTGGATCAAATAACCGGACAGCTTCCACTGGGTGCTATAGATACGTCCGTATTAAATCATATTGATCCTAAACTACTCGCGGATGACAGCTGGGGTGTGCCAGGTAATATTGATATGTTACTTGGGGTCAAGCTGTTCGCTAAGTTATTGCGACCTGGTCACGTGACCAGCGTACCCGGTTGTCCCGACGCATTGGAGACTGTGCTCGGCTACATACTTCTAGGAGAAGCACCTATCATCGAACCTCCAACTGACACTCTGTCTTTCTTTGCGAGTTCGTTCGACAACTTCGATCTTCGTAAGTTTTGGGAGATTGAAGATGTTACTGCTTCATCCATTGGGAGTGTGGATGATAAACAATGTGAAGAGTTTTATTGTAGCACAATTACCCGCGCTCCAAATGGCAAGTATGTTGCAGCTTTACCACTGAAAACAGACGCGTCAGCTTTAGGAAATTCTTTTAATATGGCTCGCAAGAGGTTCTATAGTCTTGAACGTAAACTTAAATCACTTCCTAACGTCAAGCTTCTTTATGATGACGTCATACGGGATTATTTAAAAAACAATTATATTTCTTTGGTGCAGAATATCGTACCTGAATGTATGTTGCCCAAACGAAATTGTAAGGAGCGAGAAATGGAATACTATATTCCTCACCATGCTGTCATTCGAGAGGATAAGGTGACCACCAAATTGCGTGTGGTCCTAGACGCCAGTGCATGTACAGATAACGGTACCTCGCTCAATGATATCCTGTACGCAGGTCCAGTCCTTCAGGCTGACCTTTTCAACATTTTATTAAATTTTAGGCTTTTTAGTGTCGCTATTTCCGCAGATGTCAAATCTATGTACCTACGTATAGGTATACGCTCACAAGATCGTTCACTACAACGTATCTTATATCGGTTTAACGAGGAAGAAGAACTTCAAATTTATCAGTTTTCAGTGCTTCCCTTTGGTTTAAAGTGTAGTCCATATATAGCTATTCGCACTATCCAACGGTTATGTCAGGATGAAGGAGCACAGTTGCCTCTCGCCAGGGACATTTTGCAGCGAGATATTTATATGGATGACATAGTTAGTTCTATACCTAGCAGTGCGCTAGCTATAGACTCGGCTCGTGAACTAATAAAAATATTCTCTCTCGGTGATTTTCAATTGACGAAGTGGTCTAGCAACAGTGTCGATGTTCTTCGGACTATTCCAGAGTCATTACGACTTTCACAGAGCGTGGACCTAAGTAAAGATCCGACCCAGAAAATACTGGGACTTCGTTGGTTCCCTGACGAGGATTGTTTCGTATTCCAGGTTAACCCTGATGTTCGCACTTGCACTAAACGGAATATTCTTTCTTCCATCGCACGTCTTTTCGACGTTTTAGGCCTCGTTGCACCGATAATTTTATACGCCAAGCTGCTCATCAAAGAGCTTTGGCTTGTCAAACTTGGATGGGATGACGTCCCACCACCTCGCATTGTTCGTCTGTGGGAACAGTTTCAATCTGAACTGCCAATTATCTCTGAATTGAGATTTTTGCGACATGTCGGCGTAGTAGAACGCTGTAGACTCTCACTCGTCGGTTTTGCCGACGCTAGTGAGAAGGCTTACGGTGGTTCGGTTTATGCCCACGTTGTCAGACCTGACGGTAGTGTCGTGGTCTCGCTGGTGTGTGCGAAATCTAAAGTCGCACCACTGAAAGTCGTTTCGCTAGCTCGTCTCGAGTTATGCGCCGCACTCCTCTTATCAACTGTGATAAAGCGAGTATATAATCTTTTCGCAGCTCGACACGCCATTGAGGTAGTCGTAGCTTTTTCGGATTCAACTGTAACTTTGAGTTGGATTCATTCCGCACCGCATCGATGGCACACCTTCGTAGCCAATCGTATCGCTAAGATTCATGAGAATCTCTCGGCAGATCACTTCTTCCATGTGAAAGGGTCTGAAAATCCCAGTGACTGCCTCTCTCGCGGTTTAACGCCTGCCCAATTAGTGCATCATCCGTTGTGGCTAAATGGGCCGCCATGGCTTAAACTTCCCCGCGCTGAATGGCCGATAAAACCATTCGTTTCAGGCGAGTCGCAAGAGCTTCCAGAAATGAAGCCCGTGGCTTTACCTGCTCTCTCGCACGAATGTTCTGACCGAAGTCCTCCTTCTGACAACATTTTGTACGTTCGCTCTACCAGGTTCTCGTCCTGGTTTAAATATTTAAAAACTATTTGCTTAGTTTATAAGTTCATCAGACGGCTTCCTCGAAGGCCCGTTACCGCGTCTGATTTAGAGTTCGCTGAATCTATTGTGTGGCGATCTGTGCAGAGGATTTACTTTGAATCTGATCTCGATCGTTTAGCCCGCAATGAGTTGTGCTCTAAGCCAGTACAACGGTTAAGTCCCTTCCTTCACGAAGGACTTATCCACGTTGGAGGTCGCCTAGCAAACTCTGAGCTAGATTTTGACTCTCGTCATCAGATCCTCCTTCCGCGTCAAGATCACATAGTGGAACTTTTAGTTTCCCACTATCATTTGACAAATTTCCACACAGGTCCAACCTTGCTCGTATCGCTCTTACGACAAAGGTATTGGATCCTGTCCGCGCGACGTATTGCACGTCACATTACCTTTAAGTGTAACATTTGCTTTCGAGCAAAGCCGCGACCTACCTTTCCTATAATGGCGGCTTTGCCACGTTTTCGCGTTGAGCCGGCTCCTAAGGCTTTCTCTCATACAGGTTGCGACTACGCGGGACCCTTCTTAGTCGCCCGGTAGTAAAGTTGTGCCTTTTGCCAACGCAATAAGTTTAGTTACCTTAATATTAAGTCTTACCTTGCACCAATGTGCAGTATTAGATTTAGTTACCGCGTAGAATAGTTAGTTAAGTATTCTTATTTGTAATATAGAGTCGCAACTCTAGAGTTCTCATAACTTTGTAGTTTGTAGAGTTGTGATGATATGCAATTTTATTTACTTCTCCTTTGTGTTTCGAAAGTAGGAACTTTCAAGCCGGGGAAAATGGTTACGCTTCGTAACTTATAGTTTTTCTTATATTTTTCTACATCACCTAATGGCGATTGAAAGGCATTGGTTTACTGTTCAAATTTATTTAATCTGTGCCATATATCGCTGATTTGGTGATTTCCTCGTGCCTTGCTGCGCGCGCGCCTTGCCGCGCCGCGCCGTCATTGGCAGTCTCGCTCTAACCTTGGGATAGTGTAGATGCGCATGCTATGTGTGACACTAATTAGTCCCATCGCGCCCTAAAACCCATGAACTGAACCTATATAAACTGTTATCAGCCTACCCCAAGACCTATGATAGTGTGTTGTGTACTGCTGGCCAGCATAGTGTATCCAGAAAAGACCTGTGAGCGGTTCATCCCGAAAGCGGAAACGTGGCCGTCGCCTGCGCGCGCTTGGGATCGCTGGTCAAGGTATGTGGTACAATTAATGAATTGAACGATCTCCTGTGCCTTTCTTCCCGATTGCGTATTTTTTTGCCTTCAACTTCTTATGACAGAATCAGCAATTATAGCCTAGATTGCTCTAATAATCTAGGCTCACGCCGCGTGTGATTTTAGCAGAAATTTACAACTTCTGCAGGTTATACGCACCAACTACTTTTTTTATTTCCAACTTTTTAGTTCTTTTGTGTTTGTTCTTTCGTTGGTCGCGTAAAATTCTTCGCAGATGATTTAACTTTTGTGATTGTTTATAGGATTTCTCACTTTGAATTTCTTTTAAACATAATAAGTGTTTTATATTTTTGCAATCTCCTTTTAAAATCCTTTATTTTGATACCCTACTCGATGGTATTGGAAAAAAAAAATTTTTGAACTCCGCGATTTGGCCCCCAAAATCCGCAATTTTTCTTTGTTTTTTAATTTGAATGTAGCCTATAACACTCGCGCCATCAAGACAAATCTAACGACGTATATTTCATTCAAATCGGTTCATCCGTTTATGAGTTATGAGGGAACAAAGAAACGGACATACATACATACATACATACACGTCAAACACATAACCCTCCTTTTGGGCTTCGCCGCAGTCGGGTAAAAATAAAGCCAAGGCATTGTCCTGTACGTATCCAGCGCGTAAGAGGCGGTTTCTATGATGCCGTCTTGCTGACGGTGACCGCAACTGCGACCACGACCAGCGTTCAGCTCTCACCACCTGCAACATGGTCTGACAACCTGCAGACCCGCTTGACACGCAGACCGTATTCATACGTGCAAGCCGCTTAACACGCAGACCGTATTCATACGTGTAAGCCGACTCATACACTGACCGCAATCATGTGTACAAGCCCACTCGATACGCAGACCGTATTCATACGCACGAGTTCTCTCAACAAGCAGACCGTATTCATACGTGTGAGACCACAAATTGACCACACATGGCCAAATTTATGCGGCCACCAGTGACTCAGCAACAGGTGTCATCACAACCGGCGACACACACGCGCCTGCTACCGGCGGCACCACAGTACAGCACAGCAGCCAAAGCTCAAAGAACGTGGCACACGTTTCTGGGCACCACTGTCCTCAGATCCATCTCTCACAGCCAGATGGCATCATTTTCTGCAAACACATGAAAGTGAACACATGAGCAAATAAATAACATGACCACTATGGTTTGAAGCCTATTCAAAGCGAAGTAATTTCATAAGTTAGAGTCCATAAATTTGACCAGTGTTCCAGGCGCAAGCGTGCACTCAAGCGACAGCAACAAAGACCACCAATAGTGATTTTTAAAATTGAAACAGCTTCAAACCCAAGAGATTCATGCATCGCTAATGATTTTGTGACACACCGCGTCATTGAGACTGAAGCCCAAAACTTCCACATGTCTCCACTATGACCGCGGCCACCGTGAAGTGCCACACACAACTGCGCCAGTAGGGCGCGCTGACATTGTGAAGTGCCACGCACAGCTGCGCTAGTAGAGCGCGCTGGCACCGTGGATTGCCACGCATAACTGCGCCAGTAAGGCGCGCAGTCAGCGTGCAGCGACGCGCTCGGCAACGCCAGTAGGGCGCGCAGTCAGCCTGCATTGACACGCTCGGCAACGCCAATAAGGCACACCGGCGGCGGCCTGCGGCCACGTGCGCGTTCATGGCGTCACTGTTGCGCAGCCCTGGCAACCACTGCTATGAGACCAGGCAGCGTTGCGTTGCATACCACACGCCACACGTCCTTATGTAATGTTTACTCTGCAAAGAGACAAATCTACGACAGAATTTTGTTCCACTCGGTCACTCCTGATCAACCATCCATTAGGTCCCACTCTTTTTGATAAAATCAAACGTGGCCAAACTGGAAATTATCAAAAATACAACAATCACCCACCCTGGGTCAAATACCATAGTCGTTCAAATCAATCTTAAAAACATTATTCCGTCAAAAAAATGCCAGGTTCACAAAAGTCTTCGAGTAAAACCACAGATGTCTAACTCACTAGTAAACAAGTCGATCACTATTTGACTTCACACTACGGTCTTTCCAGACCCTGACCTCAACCAGAGCTAAACGCGCATCGCACACACAGTCGACATGAGTTTCCTCAAAAAAACTCCAATTTCAACCGAGCCACGACTACGCAATAACTACTGGACCTATATATATATATGATCCCGACCGATTTCGGCCACAGCGACTTGGATCTGCCTATTAAGAGCATAATTTTTTTATAACACGAATTCGAATAACTTTACCACGTATGTTGGCGATGCCCGAAAGTTCTTGTTGCGGTTGAATATCGTCAAGGAACTGTCGTTGGTTTGATCCCCGTACGGTACAAATTTTTGTATGGCGTACAGATAGTTTTTCCGGGTCTTGGTATTTGTGTATAATAATAATAATAATAATAACCCCACTTAACCTAAACGAACAGACAGATACACAAAACACTAACAATGAAGACCCACAAAAACAAAAGTTAGAAGATTGGAAGAAGAAAGTCTTGCATGGGCGACATCCCCATGATCTTGAACAACCTCATGTAGACACACTAGCATCAAATAAATGGCTTAAAATTGGTTCTTTATTCCCGGAAACCGAGGGTTTTATTATCGCGATACAAGATCAGATCATAAATACTAAAAATTATAGGAAATTTATCATAAAAGACCCCACGATAATTAACGATAAATGTCGAAAATGTCACAGCCAACCAGAGACCATCCAACATATCACAGGAGCTTGCACAACACTCACACAAACAGATTATACCCACAGGCACAATCAGGTAGCAAATATCATCCATCAAAATCTGGCACTCAAACATAAGCTCATTGAAGACTCAAACACTCCTTATTACAAGTATGTACCGAAGCCATTTATAGAAAATACCACTCACAAAATCTTTTACGATCGCGGCATATTATCCGACAGGACTGTTCACTATAACAGACCGGACATAATCCTTCAAGACAAAGTAAATAAAATCACATACCTCATAGATATAGCAGTCCCGAACACGCATAACTTGCAAAAAACAATAGGTGAGAAAATTTGTAAATATGCAGATTTGAAAGAAGAGGTCACTAGAATGTGGAATCAAGAAAAAGTGTACGTGGTACCAATAGTAGTCTCCACCACGGGTGTTATACCCAACCACCTCCACCATAGCCTTAAACTAATAGACCTCAAAGACTCAATTTACATTACACTCCAAAAAGCCGCGATTTTGAACACCTGCAGAATAGTGAGGAAGTTCATGCAGATTGACGAAAATGAAATATTTCACAACACACACACACACACGCTACGCTGACTTTGGCTAAGGCCCGTTAACGTAGCTTAAACTAGCCAACGAGCTATGAAACAGAACATGTTTTCCCTAAATAATAATAATATTAATTAAATATTATTATTATTATATTAATATTATTAATTATATTATATGTATGTGAGTTTAAATATTTGTGAAGGTACCCACGACACAGGAGAAATTCCTAATGTGGGGCAACGTTGTGATTTGTATATCTGATGCTCAAATATTACCACGATCGTTAGGCTATGTATAGAGCAGGGCGTTTTTCCTAGTGTTCTTAAAAGGGCGCTTATCACTCCTGTCTACAAGAGTGGGGCTCGAGACAGCGTCACAAACTACAGACCAATTTCTGTGCTGCCAGCGCTCTCTAAAATACTGGAAAAAATATTGAATAACCAACTCATTAAATTTTTAGAAAAAAATAACATATTATCAGACTCCCAATTTGGCTTTAGGGTAGGTAAAAGTACGGATGGAGCCGTTGGCTCGTTGGTAGATTGTATCACGGCTTCTCTTGATAATAAACAGAAGTGTGTCGGAGTTTTTATTGATCTGGCCAAAGCTTTTGACACTGTCTCGATCTCTGCTCTTGTTGAAAAGCTGGAAAGGTGTGGAATAAGGGGTACGGTTCTTAAAATCTACACAGACTTTCTATCTGGCCGTCTGCAGAGGGTTAAAGTGGGTAGTGCTGTAAGTTCGGATGTCGCAGTCACGTATGGAGTACCACAGGGTAGCATTCTCGGTCCCAGTCTCTTCCTGATTTATATAAACGACTTATGCCAAATGACATTGAACAAAGGTAAAATATTTGCCTATGCCGATGACACAGCCTTGGTGTTTCAGGGAGAGACTTGGGATGAAGTCCAACAAAATGCGGAGGTGGGGCTCCATAAAGTTTGCTTGTGGCTGAAGCATAACCTCTTGACAGTTAACGTGTCTAAAACCTCGTATGTGCAATTCACTAACGCTCGAATAAAACAGCCCAATGTGGTTGTCCGGGTGCACATATGCAAATCTCCTTTCACTCAACAGTGTACGTGTAAAAGTCTGACAAAATCTAAGACGGTTAAGTACCTTGGGGTTCTGTTGGATGAGAAAATATCCTGGCAACCTCATATCGAGATGGTTTCGTCACGAGTCAGGAAACTTACTTGGGTTTTTAAAAATTTGAGGTACGTTGCTGACAGCGATCTTCTGCGATTGGTTTATTATGCATTGGCACAATCAGTTATTGGTTACTGTATTGGGGTTTGGGGAGGTGCATGTAAAACGCATCTCATACGCCTAGAAAGAGCGCAGCGGTCTTTGCTAAAAACGATGCTATTCAAGCCTTACAGATTTCCCACGAAGACATTATACGAGTTGTGCCGCGTGCTGACAGTAAGACAACTTTTCACTTTCCAGATAATTATTAAAAAGCACGTATCTACCCCCTATGATCACGGAAAACTTAGAAATAAGCGAACAACCCCAAACGTAATCGAATCAGTAAAATGTCGCACGGCTTTCGCAAGACGACAGAACGCTTTTCTTTCTGTTAATTTATATAACAAAATTAATAAAATCTTACATTTTTACCCACTAAAACTAAACGACTGTAAACTTAAATTAAAGAATTGGCTACTTACTCTTGATTATGAGGACGTAGAGAAATTAGTAAGTAACTAATATATTTCTACAAAGACACACATCCATTGAACATACCTTTTTCTCATACACGTACTCATACATACACACAGGAACCCACTCAAACACACACACACACACACGTACACATATCCCACACACACACAATCATAATTATACACACCTCCTATACACACTTAATGCGATATTGTGATGTAATATAATAATTAAGGAATTATTAAAATTATTATTAAAATTATTATTTTGATGTTTTTACATATATTTTTTAGAATTTAATTTTGTATTTCTGATTGTGATTGTTTTTTACCTCTTTCTTTTCAATTGTATTTTAGAACACAAATGCTTGTATTTTCCTATGTTGACATTAGTATTTAAGCCAAATAAAATGGGAGAGGGCGCTGACTCCTGACATACAGGTTCACCTAGTTTAGGAGTCAGAGGCTTCAACAATTTCTGTAAACTGTTATGTCAATAAAGAATTTATTATTATTATTTATTATCAAATAAAAGCCGCAATTATGAACAAAACAAAATACAGTCAAAAGTCTTGTTTTCTGTATATTTGAAACTCAAAAGTGCAGTTGTATGCACATCAAACTCAAATAATCATGATCTGCGTAAACGCAAACCCCTACGCAATATGATCAGTTTACTTGTTTTTCGTGTGAAGACGTAGGCCGTATACAACTTCACTGTAAGGTCTGATAAGTCTTGCTCTATTAGAGAAGGTGCATAAGACACATGATTGGCTAAGGAAGAAGCCAACGGGTCACGTACCAGTCGATGTTCATAAAGGTTTTGATGAAGTTAAGTTGAGGTAGAAAGTCGAGTAAGGGTTTCTATCGGCTGTATTGTGTTCGACCGTACCAGTAGGTCCAGTAGTACTGGTACGGTCGAATTCGTACTCATAACGTCATATAGCACAGTGGCCATATCACCTTAACGTGGACACAATGACCAAAATTCGGGTTTATTTATTTATTAAAACTTTATGCACAACAAAATGGTACAAAGGCGGACTTTGTTTACAATTAGTCCACTTTTGTTATTGGTCACCCAATCGTTAACCCATGTCTTATCACCACCATGTAAACAGCCACCAATGTGTCAGAGGCATTCTCAATCGCCCCAGTGACTAACCTAATAAACACACACAATTACATAACATCACGCCTGTAATCCCAGAAGGGTTAGGCATAGGTGTACCTAGTACACCCACATTTCGCCAGATATGTTTAAGTCCCATATAATAGGGGTGAGCCTATTGCCACCAACCAGGCACAAATCCAGACAATAACACTTTCCGACCCGGGAATCGAACCCAGAACCTTCATGCTCAGCAGTCGTGCTTGCGACCACTAGACCAACGAAATATAAAAATGGTTCGACCTTACTTGTATCAGGGACGAAAGTAAACCCACTATTAATTGTTCTAGGTAGAACTCGTTTGAACCGGCGGTGAAGGAGTACATGTGCGTTTTCTATTGCCAATGCTGCAATGTCGCTACGCGAACGACCTACGCGTATCGCGCCTATCCCTACTACGCGATTGGTGCCTTTCGGGACTATAAGAATCATGCCAATCTCGATTACGCAAGCCATCTCATGGAGTACGACGACTACTACTCGAATCGATCTACCACTACTGCGATCAATGACCCACGGGATTGACGTCGTTTGCGCACACGTGACTTAATCCCGAGTACGTGACCGTTCTTCGCGAGTATGCGGCTTTTCACGCCCCATTATCACAAGAAAATCGGGATCAAATCAGACAAACAAGTAAGACAATCGAATGAAAAGAAAAATAATAAAGTGGGTAGTTGCAAAATAAAATTAAAAGTAAAAGAACGGCTTTTCTGTTCAAAACAATTTTCAGCTACGAGACTTCGTCTAAGTGGGCATAAAAAGTCCTTTTCACTTCTCTCGCTCTAAAATTCGTCTTTACGTCGTGCGTAGGCGACATAAAGTCGCGTTTTATGCTCTAGAGCATAAAGTAAAATCTTCGTCGAAGATCAAGGTAATCGGCACAGGTAATCGGCCCAACAGCCACAACAGCAACAACTTCATAGAATAACCTCTTTAATTTAATTCGTTTCGCTAGTATTCTAAGAACAAGGGATTACTGCTTTTCATTACGAATACAAGGAAAGTTGATGGGAATAGGCTTCCCCCAATTACCTAAATCGCTTGATGGCAATAGGCTTGCTCTTAATTAGGTTGGTTGGTGGCAATAGGCTTGCTCCTAATTACATCATTTGATGGGAATAGGCTTACTCTTAATTACATTAATTGATGGCAATAGGCTTGCTCTCAATTACCTAAATCAGTGGATGGTAATAGGCTTGCTCCTAATTACATCGGTTGATGGCAATAGGCTTGCTCTTATTAAGATTGGTTGATGGCAATATGCTTTTCCTAATTACATCGGTTAATGGCAATAGGCTTGTCCCTAATTACATCAGTTGATGGCAATAGGCTTGCTCCTAATTACATTGGTTGATGGCAATAGGCTTGGTCCCAATTACATCAGTTGATGGCAATAGGCTTGCTCCTAATTACATTGGTTGATGGCAATAGGCTTCCTCAAAATGTTTTTATAACTGAGCAGTATGAGTAACGCTAACGACATAAGTCAGGTGTTATGTCAAGTTTCCTACTGAAAAAAAAAAGTTAATTGTGGCGGGAACCATAATTATTTTTACAATATTTACAAGTTGCTGTTGCATTTCCTCGCAATCGAAGTGAAAAGTAGAGTGTAAAACTCGTCCATAAAACCCATTTTACTCTCTACTTTATATCCATCCTCGCTCGCAAGCTCGCATCGGATGGATAAACGTCTCGCGCAAAATGGTGCGTTTTATGCACTTGGTGTACAATCTACTATTATCCCACTTCTGATATAAGTTTCAGAAGTGGAAATTTATTTAAAAAAAACAATTAACAACAAAAAAACCATTTTTACTTTATAATTGACTCAAATTACAACCAGCACAATTTACTTACAGTCCAGTAAGACTTAAAATTAACACAACAAAACACAAACTCACTTTATGATTTTTACGACAAACTAAACTCAAAATGGCTTACGTAACATTACAATTGGCATAAGAATCAAACGTCCGTCCAGTCCAAGCGTCGAGCAGCAAAGGGACGTTCTATCCGCAGCGCCTGGTTTTTCTAGACGAGGCGATTAGAGTGACGTAACGCGAGCATTCTCTTACATCATTCATCATCATCATTTCAGCCAAAAGACGTCCACTGCTGGACATAGGCCTCCCCCAGGCGTCGCCACATTGACCGGTCCCGTGCGTCTCTCATCCAGCGGGTTCCTGCAACCTTGACCAGGTCATCGGTCCACCTAGTGGGAGGCCTTCCAACGCAACGTCTTCCGGTTCGCGGTCGCCATTCGAGAACTTTTCGGCCCCATCGGCCATCCGTTCTGCGAGCAATGTGCCCTGCCCATTGCCACTTAAGTCTGGCGATTCTTCGGGCTACGTCGGTAACCTTGGTTCTCATGCGGATGTCCTCATTTCTGATTCGATCACGCAAGGAAACTCCGAGCATAGCCCTCTCCATTGCCCTTTGGGTGACTTTGAGCTTTCTGATAAGGCCCATTGTGAGCGACCACGTTTCGGTCCCGTATGTAATCACTGGCAACACACACTGGTCATAGACTTTCGTCTTGAGACACTGGGGTAAGTTGGACGAGAAGATACCGCGCAGCTTCCCGAACGCTGCCCAGCCGAGTCGGATTCGACGATTGACCTCTTTCTCGAAGTTAGATCTACCCAACTGGACCGTTTGTCCCAGGTAGACATAATCGTCCACAACTTCGAGCGTAGAGTCTCCGATCTTGATAGGAGTGGGTGTTACATGAACATTCGACATAACCTTGGTTTTATCCATGTTCATTTTAAGACCCACTCTTTCGGAAGCTCTACTGAGGTCATCGAGCATTTTACTGAGGTCTTCCATGGTCTCAGCCATGACCACTATATCGTCGGCAAACCGAAGGTGAGTGATGTACTCGCCGTTGACATTGATGCCAAGTCCTTTCCAATCCAGAACCTTGAAGACATCCTCCAATGCAGCGGTGAACAAATTCGGAGATATGACGTCTCCCTGTCTCACACCGCGCTGCAGAAGGATAGGTTCCGTGGTCTGGTCCTGAAGTCGGACTGACATGGTGGCGTTTTTGTACAAACACTTCAACACCTCGATGTTCGATTTGGCACCGTTGGAGAGACTGCAGTACAGCCCAAGTCTCGATCGAATCGAAGGCTTTCTCGTAGTCCACAAACGCTAAACAGAGAGGCAGGTTATACTCTTCGGTCTTCTGTATAACTTGCTGCGGCGTATGTATGTGGTCTACGGTACTGAAGCCTTTTCGGAATCCGGCTTGTTCGGGAGGCTGGAAATCGTCGAACCTGCGTGCGAGACGATTCGTGATGACTCTTGAAAACAACTTGTAGACATGGCTTAGAAGTGAGATGGGCCTATAGTTCTTCAACCGGGCATTGTCACCCTTTTTGAAGAAGAGCACCACCACACCCCTGCACCAAGCCTGTGGCGTTTTCCCCTCGAGTATGACGGAATCAAACAACTTCTGAAGGGCCTTAAGGACCGGTTTGCCACCCGCCTTCAGCAGTTCGGCCGTAATTCCGTCATCACCCGGCGCCTTGTTGTTTTTAAGCTGTTTCAGAGCCATCCTAATCTCGTACAGGCTGACATCCGGGATGTCTTCGGTATAGTGTCGGGTCAGTCTAGCTCTGGGGTCTTTCGCTAGATTTTCGACGGGTTGACTAGTTAACGTGTACAGCTGCCCATAAAAACTCTCGATCTCTCTCAGAAGCTCCGGTTTGGCGGACACGATCCTGCCATCGTCGGTTTTCAGTTTCGTGAGCTGGCTCTGCCCAATAGCCAGATCTCTTGCAAATACCTTGGAGCCTTTGTTCCGTTCAATTGCGTCTTTGATACGCTCGGTATTAAAGCGGCGGAGGTCGCTCTTCAAGGATTTGGAGATCCGTCTATTGAGCTGCCGGATTATTGGAATTCCGTCCCATCCCGCGGCAGAGTCAGTACGGTACGGAGACTCACTATGATTCTTTCAACTTCATCAAAATCCGGGGTAAGGAGCGCAAGAGAATTCGTCTGTACATCATCCCTGAGGAATGGAACATGTTTATCGCAAGTACTTCTATTTAGGTGTCTTACTGTATTTTGTTGTCTTTAGATTTTTGCCAACATTTGCGAAGAATTCATTAACTGCATTAATCGAGGACTTTTCATCAGGTCCAGTCAGGGTCAACAATTCTGTGGGCGGAGGTTTAGAGGTCTGCTTATTAATAATATCATTTATTACTTGCCAGGTTGCCTTAGGATTGTTATTAGCTTTAGTAAACACATTCTTCTCATAATTCGTTTTTTGTCGGTTTAATAACTTGTTACAGAAATTACGATAACGGAGGTATGTGATTTTCAGCGTGTAATTTTCTGGTGATTTTTTATGTTTCCTGTGCATATTATTCCTGTTCCGAATGCATTTAAGTAGCCCCTGTCTATCGATCTAGGGCTTTATTGTTACAATTTTTGAGGGCACAAGTCTATTTTTTTTAGTATTTGTTTGTACTATTGAGGTAATGGTTTTTATAAGAAGATCAGTAGCTTCATTCGGATCTTTGGACAATAAGACAGGACCAACACGGATTCGTGTTGGATAAATCTGAGAGTACCTTAGGATGATCGATTGTTGCAACTAATCTGGATCTTTTAGGTGTTCTCTGATTAGTTTTTACACATACTAATATTGGTGCATGATCGGTAATGTGTGTATCCAAAATACAGGAAACCACTGAACTATTAACTTTTATCATCGTGTGATCCAGACAATTGTTTTCCCTAGCGGGAGATGTGTATGCAGGTAGCAGTCCATGCGATGCAGTTAGGTTCATATATTCACTGTAATGCGGATCATTATTATTTGGGCTTATATTTATGTTAATATCTCCCACTAGAATCACATTTTTATACGTAGATACTGAAGTTAAGACGTTATTTAGGCTACCTAAAAAGGAGTCTGTATGTCTAAAGGATGGTGGTCGATATACTGCTGCAATTACTGTTTCGGAATTTAATTTACTAACAAGGCAGTTTGCTTCCATGAATAAAGGCTCCGTGACACATAATGTTTCAGCTCCGAGCGTATGTATATCACTAAGCTGCACTGGTTAATAATTGGGGGTAGGACCAGTCGATGTTGATAATAAAGCGGTACCAATATAACTTTGCATGGCGGGTAGGCTTTGTGCTAATGGAACACTATTGCCTGTCATATAATTTGTTAAAACATTATTAACATGACTCACCTGCTGATGATGAATGTTTAGAAACTACCTTCAGTTTATTTATTTTCTCCGCCGCGGGGCTACAGACGCGCGGGAGGAGAGGTACGCGGAACGCCGCCGCCGGGCTCGGCGTGAATACCAGTACGGTTAGCGACGCTGTGAATGTCGAACGGGTTAATTATAATATCATTGGAAAAAGTAGCCATACGGGATCGGGTGAGGTTGCTCGCGCGCATTACGGTTAAATAGACTAACTTAGTGGTCATTTCGCGCCAGCCCCTAGTAAATATATAGTGATAAATATTTGTTGAGTTCGGATTGATTCGCGCTGGGCGACGAACGATTAAAAACATTTCAGCTAGAAGCGCTTTACGTACGGGTCGCTGCGCACGCGCTTGTCAAATTCATACAGGGATTTCGCGGCTGGCTAACGGGCGTCGTTATAGATTTGGACTATTTAAGTATTTCGGGTTTGCCTCGTTACGGTTCAGTGCTTAATTAGAGCACCGAGGCCTTTGTGTTTGAACGGACTGTGTGTGCTGTGAACACGCGTGATTGTCGTGGTCAGTTGGTGGCTGAGGAAGGCAGGTCGTCGTTGGAGTATCTGTCTGCTGGCCATCGTAAGCTTCACAAACACACACAATACACATATACTTATACTCATACTTGCGAGTGGTCAACGGATAAACCGGCTCGAAGACTTCAGGTATTTATGTTGGATTTATATTGTTCGGAGGCGCGAATCGCGTCTTATTGATCACGTTAGGACAGCTGTTGTTCGGAGACCTATCTTCCATGGGCCCAAGATAAGGTTCGGCTGTTCCTGGCGCGATCAAATTCTGGTAGCAGAGCGTGGTTCATACCCACTTTGTAAAAATTAGTAGGTACTTGGTACCAAATAATTTACTTTCTAAAAATTGTGTTCATGTTCACAAATTCAACTTGTAGGTAGAAGAACATTGACCTACATACCAGTGTACACTTCAAGTTGGGTTTGGCATTATGAATAATAAGTACATGGAATGTGAGTATTCGTTGAGTGAATAATTTGTTATTTACGTTCGGTTACGCACAGAAATAACTTCATCACAAATAGTGTCATGATTGTCAACATTTGAAACATAGAGGAATAAGTTCTAGAGTTGGCATAGCAGAGTTGCGTCGTAAAGAAGAATGGGTATTTTTGTATAGACCCCGTCCCTTTCCATGTAACACTTTCTCCTATATATCAAATGAAAGAGCGTTAAAAATACATCATTTTATTGTATGACAGTAAATATGTGAATAATGGGGGAAAAAAGTTATTCACCGATAAAGAAAGAAAATATATATATTTTTTTTTCGTAGAAACTGCTTGAGTGTGGTGTCTATTGATAGGTCTTTTAAAATGACACTGAGGTTACTAAAACCATTTCTTCTCAAAGTCAATCGTTTGAAAGATAGACACTTCCAAAGTGCAAAAATGTGCCACCACCCCCTCTAACTTTTAAACTAACTAGGTGAAAAATCTAATAAAAATATATGCTGTAGATCGCAATGAAAACTCACAACCGAAATTAGTTTGAACGAGATATAGTCAGCAGTTTTTGAGATATAGCTCATTTAAAAAACCGCAAATATAACTTTGTCATTCATACAAACACTATGAAAAACAAACTTATCACAAAATACGTATTTATGTTGCCGCTTTAACAACAAATAATACAAAGGGGTTTGAACTTTTTTGTATGGGAGCTGGCATATCGACCCACCGCCATTTTGATTTTTTTTCGAAATCGCGGCCCACGATGAAAGTGGTATGTATGGATAGAGGACATATAGACGAACAAAAAATGTCAAGCAACACGGTACCCAAAGTGTCACGTTACCGAGATATTTGAAGGTAAAGATGGACAAATCAGTACAATGACCACATAAAAATTAGACCTTTTACGTGTCTATAGGAGACTATAGGCGTTGATTATTATTATTACTGGTTATTGAAAGAGAGTAGGTACATTACATACTACTAGGAGCACGAGAAAACTATTTTTTGATATTACATAGCGTTTCAATGAGATGCAAAGCGATTTCAATGTGCGTATTACAATAATCAACCTGGGAACTATTATTTGGATATAATTTAACGCCCAAACACGTAAAAAGGCTATTTAAAAAATATTAAATGAATGTCGTTGTACTCGTTTGTCGATCTTTAACTTCAAATATCTCGGTAACGTGACACTTTGGCTACCATGTTACTGGACATTTTTTGTTCGTCTATATGTCCTCTATCCATACATACCACTTTCACCGTGGGCCGCAATTTCGAAAAAAAATCAAAATGGCGGACAGGTTGATTTGCCACATTGGTTCTATCCCCTTAAAGGGGACTTCCCTACTACGATGATGCAGAACCTTTCATGTGCGAGTCCGACTCACACTTGGCAAGTTTTTTTTACCCAATTCATTTTTTTTTTCAATTATTCACACGGTTCAGTAACCGTGTGAATAATTGAAGAATTGAATTGAGGAAATGGAATACTTCTATGGTGTATACACCATAGAAGTATGTCTAAATTAAAGTCCAAGAATGACTGACTAAGAAATCAGAATCGACGGATCCGTGTTGCTGAGAGGCCGCATTTTATCGTGGCACATATAAAAAAAAAACTTATATTTTGTTCAATCCTAACACAGAGTGTAGTTAGCTTGGGGCAGTTTTCAGCAATAGACAGAGTGATTCAAGAGGAAGGTTTATAATATGTAGCACATTGCACCCGTGCGTAGCAGGGGCGGGTCGTTAACTAGTAAAAAAATAAAGAATAAATTCAATTCTTTATCGGTGAATAACTTTTTTCCCCAATTATTCACACAGTAACCTTGTGAATAATTGGAAAAAAATGAATTGGATTAAAACTTTGCCTAGTCGGACTCGTACATGAAAGGTTCCGTACCATAGGGCACGCCACGATAGCGGCGGTAAGTCCGCTCATTGAGGAGTGGCTGAAGAGGCACCACGGGCGCCCTCTTCAGCGGACACGGTTGTTTCGGGAGGTACCTGCACCGAATCAGGCGGGTGGAAACACCTGAATGCTACTATTGCGAGGATCAGCCGGAGGATACGGTGGAGCACAACGTGGAAGTCTGCCCCGCTTGGGCGGAGCCCCGCCGTGATCGGCGATTGGCGGCGGTGACCTCTCGCGTCCAAGCTCTGGTGCAAGCCATGGTCCGGGGCGAGAGGGAATGGGAAGCCGTCGCCTACTTCTGCGAAGCAGTAATACTGGCGAAGGAGGTGGTAGAACGTGAGAGGAAGAGAACCTCTCGTCGCAGCCGCCGCGGGAGACGCTCCGGGCGTCGGGGGCCACGTGATGGCTTCCAACAACCATAGACGCGGACCTGAGGACGGTGAGTAATGGGCTAGCTCGCCGCCGCGCCGTCCGTCTTAGGAGGACGACAGGCGTGTCGACGTCGAGTTCGTGTTCCACGCGCGCCTCAAAGAGATGTCAGCAATATGGAAGGGGCCGCCAATAAGGAAGCGCAAGGGTCGACGCCCGTCGGGGCTGCGGGTTGTTCGAAAGAGATAGAGCGGCCTCGACATAAAGGGCTAAGAAGGAACATGGGTGGTTTTTAGTCAGTACAAGTCTGACTAAAATCTGGGTTTTAAAAAAAATGTTCCGTATCATCGTCGTAGGGTCTGCCCTTTAATTTGTATTATTTGTTGTTAAAGCGGCAACAGATATACACACTTTGTGATAAGTTTGTTTTTCATAGTGTTTGTATGAATGACAAAGTTATATTTTCGGTTTTTTGTATGTTCTCTATCTCAAAAACTGCTAACTATATCTCGTTCAAACTAATTTTAGTTGTAAGTTTTTATTGCGATCTAGAGCATATATTTTTATTAGATTTTTCACTCGCTTATTTTAAAAGTTAGAGGGGTTGGGGGACACCTTTTAGCACTTTGGAAGTGTCTATCTTTCAAACGATTGACTTTGAGAAAAAATGGTTTTAGAAACCTCAGTTTCATTTTTAAATACCTATCAATAGACACCCCACTCAAGTAAGTTCGATGAAAAAAAAAATATTTTTTTCCATCTTTATCGGTGAATAACTTTTTTCTCCCATTATTCACACATTTACTGTAATACAATAAAATGATGTACATTTAACGCTCTTTCATTTGATATATAGTAGAAAGTGTTACAAGGGTAGGGACGTTTTGCCCCTTCTTCTTTATTCACTCAACGAATAAATTATTATTGTTTAGTTCGTATACAATAATTGTTATTTTTTTTGTTATTGTTATTTATTGTTGCATAATTGCGTATTGAAGTTGGTACTATGGCTCCGTCAGTAACTAAGACTATCGCAGCCAGAATTGAATCTGAGTTGAGATGGTTTTCATCGGTTGTTACTTTGATAGGTCGCACAGATCGTGAAGATGCGCTATTGTCACGCGCTCGGCAAGTTGACGAACGATATGACTCCGTGTTGAAGTGTCACGCCGAGTATTTAACCTGTCTCGAATCGACGGATCTGACGTCGGTAGACAAGGATGTTCAGCAGGGCTATTGTCTATCTTTTCAAAAGTCAGTGGATAACAAGCACCAGTTGTCCACAGAACTTTGTTGTTAACTGCTAATGTCATAAAATTGGTATTGCGTATCTCATTGTGTGGGTATCACGTGACAGTGATTATAGGGTGAATAACATCCCAGCAATTGACACCTCTATTTTTTATCGACTATTATACGGCTAAGTTAAGCAGGTACTGCTTGAACGTTACAATACTTGATTGAGGATATATTTTATATTTAGCCGCTTTATGGCACCTGACATGTCAAACGGTTATTGTCAAAGAGATTTAAAAGTAATATTTGAATGTCATTTTTTATTGTCAGCCAGTAAGAAATTGCTGTTGTACGTAGTACTAATTACTTTCATGTTTTGCATGGAAGAAGTAAAATAAAATAAAATATTTTGCTCGAGATTACTAATTCGGTATGTAAAGTAAAAATTAACCTACGCTGATTCCAAAACCATTTGGAGATTTTGAGGTCTTATGTCTTATTTTTCTACTTTTAGCTCTCTATATCACAAGATTGTGTTTATTTTCACAATAATACTTGTAACGATTTGACTTTCATTTGACCTCTAAATGACGTCATAAAGTTTCCTGAATAGACTACTTCCTTCGTGCTTTTCAAGATAAATTTAAAAAAACTGTTGTTGTCAGTCCGTCATTGTCAGTGTCAATGACAGTCAATACTAGATGCTAGATACGGACGGATCGCGCGCTGCCTTAATTTCTCTTTCTCTACGTTTATTCTTTGTACACGACAGACCTTGCTTTCCCGTTGGACTTTGATACTTACTGTACCATTGATCGACCATTGCACGCTTTACGGAACTGCCTGCCTATTGTATGGATTAGTTAAATATGGACCAATTTGTACGCAGCGACTCCACTAACTTGCCCAAATTGGATAATGTTATGATCCTGGAGTTCATGAAAAATGATGATAAATATAACATCGCTGAAATCTGAGGAACTAAAGCTCTAATGTAAGTAACAATGTAACTACTGCTGTACCTACCTATATTTATAAATACCTTGCACCCATTTACATTAGTAATTTTACTACTTAACTAATATATTTTTGGTAATCCAGGTCGTCTCGCGCTTCCTATGTGGACTCTGCTGTTGGCTATGTTGAAGTCAAAAGAGACCAAGTCAAGTTCATCGTGAGGGCCAAAGTAGTTCCAGAACACCGAGTGTCAAATAAGCAGTACATGGTAACTGTAACTCTCAACGAAAAGGATGAAGTCATATTGCAAGCAACTTGTGATGGCTGTGCTGCTTCTGCCGGTGGATGCAAACATACACTGGTGTTTTTATTTTGGTTGGAAAAAAGGAGCAGTGAACCATCATCAATACAATAGGGACCTGATTGATAAAGCGTTGTTATTTTGGAAAATGTTTATATACAAAAAGATTATTATTACTATCATGAAGGACGGGACGGTTGACGTGTGTTGGGTATGCCACCGTCTGGGTGAATCCATCAGACATATTATTTCTGGTTGTTCTCATCTGGGTAACGGCGAGTACTTGCACAGGCACAATCAAGTGGCCAGGATTATTCACCAGCAACTTGCCTTGAAATATAAACTTGTAGAATCAGAGGTAGGTACCGTACTTACTACAAGTATGTGCCCGACCCAGTTCTCTAAAAAGACCATGTAACGTTGTACTGGGATCAGTCTATCATCACTGACAGGACTATTCATGACAGAACGAGAACCTCGTGAAAGCTGAGAAAGAGAAGCAAATAAAATGTCTGGACTAGCACACGAGGTTGTCGATATGTGGTATGTGAACTCTGCTAGCTTTGTGCCGATAGTCGTAACGGCCAATGAGAAAAGAAATGTTTAAAAATGTAATCTATTATGTAAGTGAAACAAATAAAGAGAATATATTATAAGGTGTAAAATAAGGTATTGTAATTTGTACAGGTATATTAACTGCTCGTTTCTTGTAAATTCAACAGTATTTACTGTTTAGTGCTTATTACAAATAAAACGATAATGTTATTTAATCAGTCTTTATTATTTCACTTTGTAAATTTATTAAACCACATGCAATTAACACTCCAGCATCTAGGTATCCAACATGTTTGTGGCCGACTACTGAATGAGTAGGTACAGGTCTTCCTTTCATTAATTTGTAATATTGGTAGTTTTCAAGATCTTCTTCCAACTGCAAAAAGATTGAATGTTAAACATGGCTTGAAGTAAATTGAAAGCTGCAATTGTTCTAATATAAAAGTAGTTCACGAGATTTAATTTTCATTTCGAGAGCCCTGACCACCCGACATGTTCTCTGAATTTTTTGTAGGATTCTATCTCAGGATTCTATTAGGTACCTACTTTTCGCCTTCGTTTTTACATAGGTACTTTTTTTGTAATACTTACGTTCAAATGATCTTCGCAACAAAAAAGACGACGCCCAGGCTTGTATTCCATATTTACCTCCTCGCACCACTTCTTTTTTAGCGTTTCTTTCACATTTACAAACAATTTGTTTCGGCTATTTGTTGTAGTGTTTCTACATGACGGTACGAAGCATTTAGCAGTAATTATCGATGACCGATTCATTGCACGGATACGCAGCACGGCTAATGGATGGAAATTAAAGCTAAAAATCGTAGGAAATCACAGCCACGATCACAGCATTAACATTTCACAACAAAATAAAAAATCAGTAAGGTATTTGATCTGTCAAGTGTTAACTGTTGGCAATGTCAAGTTTGAAGTTATATGTGTTTTTTGTATGTACTGAAAACGTGGCAAAGACTTAAAGCTATTCAGGATACGAAATGACGTCATCACGAATATTACTTTAAAAAATTATAAAAAAATAACTGTTAATGGGAAAACAAAATGCTTCAAATTAGTGGCTTAAAATTAAATGTTTTACGAAATAAAAATAAAAAATAAATACCTAAAAAATACTTTACATACCGAATTAAGTTTTAATAATTAATGCTATTGCATATGTGAGACGATTTTGATGAAATAAACCCTAATTATTAGTCAGAACATTGCAGGGCACGACACAAAAGGCCACAATGTTCACATATTCAAAAACAATACGTGAAATGAATCTATACAAAGGTAGGAAAACATTTTATTCCCCGAAGGGTTAGACAGAGGTGTACCCATTCCAACTAAAGAATATTACAGATTGTCTCAAAAAACCATCATTGTAAAAACAAAATCCAAATCAAGAAAAGACAGGTTTCTATAAAGTACAAAGTATTCACACAATATGAGCTATGCAATTATAAATCAAGGAATATAATTATATATGGAGATTGAGTTTAGATAATGCAAATAAAGTTATAAAATCTTTAGTAGCTCCAACAATACGGAACTTATAGAAACTAGTACCAGTATCAACCGTCATATCATCACAAAAACACTACCCTTGAGCAGCGTCTTTCATGAAAGTCACTTTAAACTCTGTGTATAAACAATGTAATGTCAAATAAGCTTAGACAATCGCAATTTTAAAAATATCGATACAGAAACTTCTGTCAAAATGAGTTAAAGTGACCATCAACGACAATGGTCTCCGATGACGTCATACGCGTTGTACAACTGGTCTTAGCCGATACCAAAATAGCCTTTTGACAGATAATGAAAGCACACAGAGCGAAAGTGATAATCAAAACAACTGTCAACAGAGATAGCCAATAGCCCTGCTGGTAGTGCGAGGCAATGTGGACCAGTGTGGTGAAATGTCCATGAGCATAATTCAGGCGGCGGCCGACATTGAGCGATCGCGCAAGGGTGACGTTAGGGAATCGTGTTGGCCAGCAGGCGTAGGAATTCAGGCGCCGTTGCCACCAGTACATGTACCCGAGTTTAGCGGCGAGTATGCCGATTGGCCGCGGTTCCGCGATATATTTAATAGTGTCGTGCATTCGCGTACAGATCTCTCGCCCGCGTACAAGATGGCTCAATTAATGGGTAGGCTTAACGGTGAGCCGCATGACATCTTGACCCACCTGGAGATTACGGACGCCAGTTATGAGACGGCATGGGGCCTATTAATCGACCGGTACGATAATCGGCGATTAATAGTTGATGGCCTCATTGATAAGATTTTTGAAATCCCAAAGGTGTCTAACGTGTACGAAATAAGGTCGAAAATCCTTAATCCGGTCACGGTTGCGGTGAACACGTTAGATCGACTTAAGTTGTCGTTAGGTGACCATAAATATATCATCGTCAATAGGGTTTTACGGAAGTTGCCGATCGACGTGGTGGCGCGCTTTGAGCAGTCACATGGTGGCGAATCGGCGGACCACCTCCCGAGTTACGATGACTTGAGGGTGTTTTTGGAAGGCGAGTGCAGGCGGGCGGATTGCCAAGGGGCATCCACGTCGCACCCTCCTCCGTCAACCCGACGTACTAGCGGGCCCAAGCCGGTTGAGCCCCGTCGGGGGGGGAAAAAATACCACGCCCTCCAATCGGAAGTGTGCGCCTTCTGTCGGAAGGAAGGGCACGGTCTCGCCGCATGCGCGGACTTTAAGGCGCAGCGGGTGCATAGACGAAGAGGGGTGGTCAAGCAGCGCTATTTGTGCTTCCGCTGCTTGGGGACTCACTTCGTACGTGAGTGCCGCAGGACCACCAACTGTGGGACCTGCGGAGGAGCCCATCACGAGCTGCTATGCCTGGCGGAGAGTAGGGAGGTGCACGGAGCCTCGCCGGGAGGTCACCCCCCCTCTCCTAAGCCAGCTTCGGGTGGTCGGTCAACCCCCCCTAGGGGGGGTGGGTCGGCCAGGAATAAGCGGTCGCCGCCCCCTCGGGGGGGTGGGCCAAGGGCTGATCCAGAGCACAACCCGATGCCGCCGTCTCCCCCGCGGGGGGGGGGTAGGCACCGAGACTCGGGCAGGGGCCCGGCGGTAGTACAGACGGGTTACGCGGCGTACTCGAGTGCGTTGGGGGGCATGTTGCCACCCCCGAGTAGTCGCTTCTCCCCGCCTCTCGCAGAGCGCCCTCGGCTGACGGCGCGCCCGCCACCGTTCGGAAGGATGCCAGTAGGCTACTTCCGACCGGCACGGATGTCGCCAATGGGTCGGGAGGGTTACTACCCGGGTTGGGACCCGTATACGGGAACAGTAGTTGCTCCCCCTCCAGCAGAGGAGGAGGGAGGCGCCTCCCATTAGCAACTAGCAGCCTGTTCGTCAGTGGTGCCCACCCCGACAGTAACGGTATTATTACCGACGGCTAGGATTACTGTCAGGGGTACTGACGGACAGCCGGTGCACGTGCGAGCACTGTTAGATTCAGGGGCACAAGGTTGTATTGTGTCCAGCCGTTTAGTGAAAACGCTGGGCCTTACATTAGAGCCATCACAGGATGGCGCCGTAGGTATAGGTGGCAATCGGGTGCCTCACCTCAGGGGTCAGACGACATTCCTGTTCGAGATGGGTGACACGGCATCGGTCACGAGGGTGAATGCCACGGCGATCGTTTTGGACGAAGTGGTTGGGGTCCTCCCTCAGACTCGGTTACCGTCGGCGGTAAAAGGGTTGACCAATGGATTGGAGTTAGCCGATCCCCACTTTGCGATCCCCGGACGGGTGGACGTCTTGCTTGGGTCTGACGTCCTCGGGAAGCTGCTCAGAAGCGGCAAACGGGAACTACAACCAAACGGGGTTGTGGCCATGCGTACCGCAGGTGGATACGCGTTATTGGGCCCAGTACGGGAACCACAGCACGCAACGGATTATAGCTCCATTTATTATGGCAGCGTGTTATCCGACGTCCTGCAACGGTTCTGGGCAACGGAAGAGCCACCCACCGCTCTTAGGAATAACCCACGTGATGAGGAGTGCGAAACATTTTATCGATGTAACACGGTGCGCCTCCCATCGGGTAGATTTATGACAAGGTTGCCATTTCTGTCAACTCGACCTCCGCTGGGAAGCTCATGGAGTCTGGCAGAAAAGCGGTTAGTGGCAATGGAAAGGCGCATGAAACGGGACTCCAACTTCCGACAGAAGTATGTGGAGTTCATGCGCGAATACCTGACGTTGGGTCACATGTCGGTGTCCAGGGTTGACTATCGTCATGAGGAGCATTATGTGTTGCCTCATCATGCTGTTTTGAAGACACCTGACTCAAAGATTAGGGTCGTGTTCGACGGGAGCGCGGAGACATCAAGCGGGGTGTCCCTGAATCAATGTCTCCATGCTGGTCCTAAGCTGACCAGAGACATTGCAGACATTCTCACGGACTTCAGGAGACACCAGGTTGTCTTCGTAACGGACGTACGGATGATGTTTCGCCAAACGGAGATTCATCCAGACGACCGTCGGTTCCAGCTGATATTGTGGCGAGAGAGCCCAGAAGAACCGATGGTCACGTACGAGCTCAACACAAACACGTACTATTAAAGCCCAGCCCTTATGTAGCCATGCGTACGCTACGAGAACTGGCTGATCAGGAACGGCTCCGCTTTCCCCGCGCGGCTGCTGTCATTGATAGGGACGTCTATGTAGACGACATTTGTACGGGCTCAGACAGTATTGAGCAGGCGCTCATCTTAAGGGATGAATTGGTAGCGCTCATGGCCTCCGGTGGCTATGAACTCAGGAAGTGGCTGTCGAACTGCCCAGAGGTACTGGCAGGACTGCCAACTGAGTATCAACAAGACCCGCACTTGTTTGAGGATTCGGAGAATCTTCATGCGTTGGCAATTTTAGGGGTCCAGTATCGACCGAGTCAGGATGCCTTCACATACAGTTGTGAGGCCGAGTTGCTGTCGAAGACCTGGACCAAGCGATCGGTCCTTTCGACTATCGCACGAACGTTCGATCCAACCGGTTGGATCGCGCCGGTCACGTTCATGGGAAAGTGCTTCATTCAGAAGCTTTGGTTGGCTCAACTAGGTTGGGATGATCAGCTCACGGAGGAGCTGGCTCGGGAGTGGTCGGCATTCGTCACCACCTTACCACATATCTCAGAGATTGAGATCCCGCGTAAACTGCTCCCGCAGGCAGGAGTCAAGGTCACCCTGCACGGGTTTTGTGATGCGTCGGAGAAGGGGTACGCGGCCGCAGTCTACCTGAGAACAGGTGAGACCGCTGGTATGGGAACGGTACGCTTGGTACTGGCCAAGAGCAAGGTTGCGCCTGTTCGGACTCGTTGGACGATTCCGAAGATGGAATTGGCAGGTGCAGCCCTCCTGACGCGGCTCTTGAACCATGTGGTGCGAAATTTGCGTGGTACGGTGGCTCTGAACGAGACGGTTTATGCATGGACTGACAGCCGAATCGTGTTATGCTGGCTGCAGACTTCGGTCCACACGCTCGAGGTATTTGTGGCCAACCGAGTCTCACAAATAAATAGTTCAGAGACTCCTCTGGTCTGGAGACATGTTCCAGGCGAGATTAATCCGGCTGACTGCGCCTCACGCGGCTGTTCGGCGCCTGCTTTGGTTGAACATTCTCTTTGGTGGGGGCCACAATGGCTGGAACAGCCACATGCGGAGTGGCCATTTAATGAGTGCGGTCGGTATTCATTACCCCCAGACCAAGGCTTGAGGCTGAATGTGACTACAGTGGAACCCGCCACCGTAGACCACACCCTCTTGGAACGATATAGTTCGTTGGGGAAGTTACTTAGAGTAACGGGATGGATAATGAGATTTTGTCAGAATTGTCGTTGTCCTGTCGCGCAGCGAAACATGTCACCTATAATGGGACCTGAAGAACAGCAAAAGGCTCTCTCACTCTGGGTGAGAGTCGTTCAGGGGAATGAGTTCCAGGACGAAATTAGGGTCTTGAAGACTGGCGCAGGTCGATTGAAAAAGGGTCTTGTCCGCCTCAACCCGTTCATCGATGAGCATGGAATGCTTCGGGTGGGAGGACGATTACGGAATGCCGACTTGCCCTATGCAGCGCGACATCCTCTAATTCTCCCCAAGAAGGGAGCTTTGGTGGAGTTGTTGGTTAGGGACCGTCACACCAGGAATTCACACGCAGGCTGTAACACCCTTCTGGGCATTTTGCAGCGTGAATTTTGGATTTTATCGGCCCGCAGAATCATACGGAGCGTTGTGTTTCGCTGCTTGCCTTGTTACCGACTCAAGGCAGCCACAATGCAGCCACAAATGGGAGATCTCCCGGCCGACCGAGTCACGGAGGCTCGGCCATTTGCTGGCGTAGGGACAGATTTCGCGGGGCCTTTCATGGTCAAGACATCGCACCTTCGCAATGCGAAGTCGGTTAAGGCATATTTGTGTGTCTTCGTGTGTCTGGCGACCAAGGCCGTTCATTTGGAGACGGTGGCCGATCTCTCTACGGAAGCCTTTCTGGCGGCGTTAGATCGATTTGTTTCTAGAAGGGGAGTACCGTCGCTGATTCGGTCGGACTGTGGTACCAACTTCAAGGGCGCTGACCGTTGCTTAAAGGAAATTGTATTGTTTTTAAGTCAGAATGAGCGAGAGATTGGCACGGGCCTCGCCAGTCGGGGCATTTCGTGGTATTTTAGTCCACCTGGATGCCCCCACTGGGGTGGAATTTTCGAGGCAGTAGTTAAGTCTTCCAAGACTCACTTGTATCGGGTCATCGGCTCAACGATTCTCACATTTGAGGAGTTGTCAACGGTGTTTTGCAGAATTGAGGCGGTCTTAAACTCGCGACCTTTGTGCCCGTTGAGCGCTGACCCGAATGACCTTGAGGCCATTACCCCAGGTCATTTTTTGATTGGCCAACCACTTAACGCCTTGCCGGAATATCCGTATACTGATGTCAAGTTGTACAGGTTGTCGCGGTATCAGATGTTACGGCAAATGAGCCAAAATTTTTGGAAGCGATGGTCGCTGGAGTATTTGCATATTCTACAGCAACGCGTTAAGTGGACGGACAGGACGACCCCACCCTGCGTTGGAGACCTCGTTCTGGTTAAGGATGCTAACCTATCACCGTTGTGTTGGCGACGGGGGCGCATTGTTAACCTGATTACGGGCAAGGATGGGTCTCCACGGATCGCAGACGTACAGGTGAGGGACTCGATCCTTAGACGGGCAGTTTCAACGTTATCCCGACTCCCGGGAGTTTGAGCGGACCGACAACGGGTCGGTCCGGGGGGGGGGTGATTGTTTAGAAACTACCTTCAGTTTATTTATTTTCTCCGCCGCGGGGCTACAGACGCGCGGGAGGAGAGGTACGCGGAACGCCGCCGCCGGGCTCGGCGTGAATACCAGTACGGTTAGCGACGCTGTGAATGTCGAACGGGTTAATTATAATATCATTGGAAAAAGTAGCCATACGGGATCGGGTGAGGTTGCTCGCGCGCATTACGGTTAAATAGACTAACTTAGTGGTCATTTCGCGCCAGCCCCTAGTAAATATATAGTGATAAATATTTGTTGAGTTCGGATTGATTCGCGCTGGGCGACGAACGATTAAAAACATTCCAGCTAGAAGCGCTTTACGTACGGGTCGCTGCGCACGCGCTTGTCAAATTCATACAGGGATTTCGCGGCTGGCTAACGGGCGTCGTTATAGATTTGGACTATTTAAGTATTTCGGGTTTGCCTCGTTACGGTTCAGTGCTTAATTAGAGCACCGAGGCCTTTGTGTTTGAACGGACTGTGTGTGCTGTGAACACGCGTGATTGTCGTGGTCAGTTGGTGGCTGAGGAAGGCAGGTCGTCGTTGGAGTATCTGTCTGCTGGCCATCGTAAGCTTCACAAACACACACAATACACATATACATATACTCATACTTGCGAGTGGTCAACGGATAAACCGGCTCGAAGACTTCAGGTATTTATGTTGGATTTATATTGTTCGGAGGCGCGAATCGCGTCTTATTGATCACGTTAGGACAGCTGTTGTTCGGAGACCTATCTTCCATGGGCCCAAGATAAGGTTCGGCTGTTCCTGGCGCGATCAATGAAAGTAGATCAAACCTGCGATCCAGTACGGAATCCCGCCTGCGTTTGCGTGGCGCTGGATCACCTCCATCACTCGCCGATGACACCGTATCACTTCCCTTCGATGACGAAGAAGAAACTCGAACACTGCGTCCTTTTTTCGCGAATTCACGTTTGGCGCGATAGTTTCACCGTCCATTTTGTATGTAAATAAACACAGTTCACGAGATGGAAATTAATTTAACTTATTCGAATACCAAACTAATAAACTTTCTACTTTAATCTCGAAAGTTCTGAAAATAAAAAATATCGTTTAAAATTCGAAATAACTGACAATCTAACAAAGCTGCGCTCGTTTCGGAAAACGACGCAACAATGACATAAGATAAGACTTCATCATGGCGGCTTGTATGCGGTTTTTGAAAGTAGTTCACAGATATGACGTTTGGGGGCGCTAGTGGCGCGATTACGAGGCGGAAGTTACGACAACTAGCAGCTGTTCATGGAAGGAAACGTGTACTCTCTCTCATAATGGACTTCGGACGTCAAACGGAACACACAATACCATTCTTCATCTATTACTAAGTACTAACAAAACATTTAAAGAAATAATAATAAAACACTGAACTTTATTACGACTCTCCCGGTAATGGATAAAAAATACAAAATTGCCGAACTTCAAAAAGTTTCTAACATCTGGTTATCTTTCTAAAATAGTTATTATAAAGGTACCTACACTTTTTCTTGCCTAAAGATAAAAATAACACGACGCCGACATTGTTACGTGTGTAGTTATAGTTTAGTAAAGTTTCTAGTATGTATTCGTTTTATTATTGTTATAATGTATATTGAGTTTTACAATCAGAAATAACATAGTACTTAAACATAACTAGCAAAATGTGGGTGTACTAATGAATACAACTTTGCCTAACACTTCGGGGATTGCAGTTGTTACGCATGGGTTTTAGAAATTGATACAAAATTTGTATATTTTAGACATTTTATTCATACATTCTATTCTTAACAAACTATTTATTCTATAGGTAACGTTCACAAAACCATCAAAAATATTTTGACAATACATCTTAAATGTTACACAGTCTGCCTAACAAAACAGAAGTTTTCACCGAGAGAGTTTTTTTTTTGTACTCCTGAATATTTATTTAAAATCATGAATAATTTTAAAATTCGAACAATTTATGCACAAAACAAAAATTCTAATTTGTTCAAATGGATACACACAGATCTATTACGCTAATATAAATTCGTTAAGTTATACACTAACAAACACAGAAATTCAAGATAGTTTAATTAAAATGTAGTTTTTTAGGTTTGTTTGAATTACCATCGGTCAGTTTACATCCTGTATAATTATAATAATAAAATAATAATAGATACGTACCAAATAATACCCTCACGAGTTCCAGTAAAAATCTTTGCTTAGTTTTATGTACAGAAAATGCTTGGTTGGGATCATTCCCACTAGTTCAACTGCATAGTCCTACGATAGAACTAGTGCGATTTTCCCACTAGTTCTTCGATTCAAGGTGGTACGAAATCGTAGAACTAGTGGAAACGAAAAGTCTATTGAACATTTCGTTCTCACTAGTTCTACGATACAAGGGTGTTACAAAATCGTAAAACCAACGAGACTCAAGTTTCTCATTCGTTCTTCACACAGTTTAGGCTACGGCACAAACTACCAGGAGAATAGAAGTAGGCAGGAGGTATTGAAAACCATTTGTTTGGAGATGGTAAAAAGGATTACTACCTATCTTTTTTTTTTCATCTCCAAAAAAAATGTTTGCCTCCTTCTATTCCACTGGTAGTTTGTGGGACTTGACTATCCTGGTTTCCTACTCCAACAAAAAAAAGTGCATATTAGAAAGGAATAATTAAGATTTGATTTAAAGATTCCAATATCTTCTTCCTACTTCTGTACTCCTGGTAGTTTGTGGGACTTTACTACATATCGTTTTTTTTCATCTCCATAAAAAATTACACACACACAAAAAAACCGGCCAAGTGCGAGTCGGACTCGCGCACCGAGGGTTCCGTACAAAAAAAAAAAAATTATGTGATGTAACTAAAAATTTATGGTTTTCGTAATTTTTCCTTTATTTATGCTATAAGACGTTGCTTCGTACCAAATTTCAAGATTCTGAGTTCACGGGAAGCACCCTGTAGGTTTTGATTCCCTTGCAAGTGTCGAAAATTTGCGGCATAAACGGCTGTATCTTTTGATTGCGTTGGCTTAGAAGTTTGATTTTTTCACAGCTTCAAGGGACAGTAGACCTGAGTAATTGATATAAATTTCAGCTTCATACCTCCACGCGTTCCTGAGAAAAAGGGTCTTGACAGACGGACGGACGGACGGACAGACGGACAACAAAGTGATCCTATAAGGGTTCCGTTTTTTCCTTTTGAGGTACGGAACCCTAAAAATAACACTGGTAAGGTTTTTCACCAGTGCGAGTTATAAACATGATCTATTAAAGATCTCTTTACACCAAAACTAAACTGACACACACTACAGTTAAAGGGGTTTTTCACCAGTGTGAGTCCGAATATGCTTGTTTAAATTACTCTTTTCGCTAAAAGATCTCAGACATACATCACACTGGAAAGGTTTTTCACCAGTGTGAGTTCGAATATGCCTTTTTAAAAGCCACTTATGGCTAAAAGATTTCAGACATACATCACACTGGAAAGGTTTTTCGCCAGTGTGAGTTCGCATATGACTGTCTACATGACCCTTTCGGCTAAAAGATTTCAGACATACGTCACACTGGAAAGATTTTTCGCCAGTGTGAGTTCGAGTATGCCTTTTTAAAAGCCACTTATGGCTAAAAGATCTCAGACATACGTCACACTGGCAAGATTTTTCGCCAGTGTGAGTTCGCATATGACTGTCTAAATGACTCTTTTGGCTAAAAGATTTCAGACATACGTCACACTGGAAAGATTTTTCACCAGTGTGAGTTCGCATATGCCTTTCTAAATGACACTTATGGCTAAAAGATTTCAGACATACATCACACTGGAAAGGTTTTTCACCAGTGTGAGTTCGAACATGATCTATTAAAGAACTCTTTTGACTAAAATGACGCTGACATATATCACACTGGAAAGGTTTTTCACCAGTGTGAGTTCGAATATGCCTTTCTAAATGACACTTATGGCTAAAAGATTTCAGACAAACGTCACACTGGAACGGTTTTTCACCAGTGTGAGTTCGCATATGCCTTTCTAAATGACACTTATGGCTAAAAGATTTCAGACATACATCACACTGGAAAGGTTTTTCACCAGTGTGAGTTCGAACATGATCTATTAAAGAACTCTTTTGACTAAAATGACGCTGACATATATCACACTGGTAAGGTTTTTCACCAGTGTGAGTTCGAATATGTCTGTTTAAATGACTCTTTTTGCTATAAGATCTCAGACATACGTCACACTGGAAAGATTTTTCACCAGTGTGAGTTCGCATATGACTTTCTAAATGACACTTATGGCTAAAAGATTTCAGACATACGTCACACTGGAAAGATTTTTCGCCAGTGTGAGTTCGAACATGCCTTTCTAAATGACCCTGTCGGCTAAAAGATTTCAGACATACGTCACACTGGAAAGGTTTTTCACCAGTGTGAGTTTTAACATGATGTATTAAAGAACTTTTTAGACGAAAATGACGCTGACATATATCACACTGGAAAGATTTTTCACCAGTGTGAGTTCGAATAATATGCCTGTCTAAATAACACTTTTGGCTAAAAGATTTCAGACACACTTCACACTGGAAAGGTTTTTCACTAGTGTGTGTTCGAACATGATCTATTAAAGAACTCTTTTGACTAAAATGACGCTGACATATATCACACTGGTAAGGTTTTTTACCAGTGTGAGTTCGAATATGCCTGTATAAATTACCCATAGTGCTAAAAGATTTCAGACAAACGACACACTTGTAAGCCTTTTTACAAACTCGCCTCTGAGTGTGTTTTAATTTTTTTATTCGATTTAGACTACGCTGATCATAGTTGTTAGTCTTATTGTAAGAAGCGCCAGGTTTGGACGTACCATTTCGAGTTGTTCGGAAATGTTTCAAGTTTGAGGGTTCATTTTTCGTGACCTCCTTTGTATTTGTATCTTCTAGTTTTCTTCTTACTGAGGCGGGAGCACCTGCGACAATAAATCTGGTAAGTACGGTGTTGAAGAAGATTATGTACATCAGAGTCGCGGGTGTATTTTTCAGATCTGCCTAAATTTATTCTCAAACTCAAACCATTTATTTCAATTAATCCATTACAGGCACTTTTGAATGTCAGAAAAAAAAACAAACAAAACTACGAGTGCAATACGTCATTCCGAAAGCCACCACGCCGAACCACACGCCACCGAATGCCCGCAACAACGAACACTGCGAGCACGAAAGCACGCAGCGACGCACACCGCAACAACGAATGCACGAGACCCCGAATCACGGAACAACGAATGCAAGTCTTAAATATAATAGTCTAATTACTACCAGCGTTGGAATTGTAACATTTTTCTTTCTCCATGGAAGTGAACTGATTTCCAAGATACAGGTTTTTTACCTAGTTTAGAAGTCAGGCGTCCGTATAGTATATTCAGCCTTTTTTTGTATAGAATCCCCGATAGTGAAATTGTATTAGGCTATATTTTAATTAAGACCAATAAACGATTATTATTATATTATTAAATGCACGCCGCAACGCACAACCGCCGCCACGCGACCCGGAGCCCCGCACACCCGCCGCCACGGCACGCGCCGTCGCACGCCCCCGCACCCACAGCACTCGCCGCCGGTAACATCCGGCGCCGCGCAGCCCGACGCAGCAACTCCCGAAACGACGCATTGTCAAGTCAAGTCAAGTCAAAGCATTTATTTCAAGTAGGCCGTTACAGGCACTTTTGAATAGTCGAATTAAACTAATTAATCCAACGATTACTCAAGCCGCCACCCAGCAAAGGCCTGACATACTTTTGTATGACAAAACTGCCAAAAACCTTTACCAAGCGACGTCCCAAGCAACCACTGAAGCTCTCCGAGTGCGGCAGTAAACTATTGAAGCAAATAAACTAAGCTACAGTCCCAGTCACAAGGCATAATAACTCGTGATTGTACTGTAGTTGCCCATTCCAAAGCGTTGGTCTCATGAGAAGAATGGCAAGAAACTTCATGGACACTCTTTTAAAATCGTTTGGGTTTACAATATGTTCAAGGTACAGACATAATCTTGGTATAATACACACATGAAGACTATGCAAATTAGTGTCTGAGATGGTCTTTTGAAGAAAGCACCACACAGATTTGAGTGGACCCGTCCAGTCAGTGCAAGCATTTGTCAGTTATCGTGGAGCTTGCACTCCTAAGCTACAGTCACAATCACAAGGCATAATAACTTGTGAAAGTACTGTAGTTGCCAGTTCCCTAACATAGATCTCATGAAGAAGAACGGGCAAGAAACTCCATGGACACTCGTTATAAATCAGAATATTGTTACAAAATCTTGGTACATTACATCATTCATGTTGAGATGGTATATTATGTGAGAACTATGTAGCAAGACGTGCAAGTTAAGAGCGTCCAGAGTAAAAAGATAATAAACCATGTGTTGAGGACAGCGCCATCTATGCACACCCACGAGACAATACGAGAGCATCGAGTCATGACATCGATCACACAACCCAAGCTGCAAGCTACGTAGTTCCTGCTTCAACACCAGAGGGCGCAAAACCACATCTATATAAGCTGATACCTACGTTTTGGAACCCCTTTTTGCCTTCGATACTATTACCAGCATTAACAGCATCAGAAAAGCTACGTAAAGTGGGGTAGCGTACTTTCGGATGAGTATGCACTGGAGTGTGGTGTGAGGCAGGGAGGCCTGTCCTCTCCAAGACTCTTTAACTTATATGTTAATCAGCTGATCGGTGAGCTCAGTAACAGCCGTGTTGGCTGTCGTATAGATAACGTCTGCGTTAATAACATCAGCTACGCTGATGACATGGTGTTGCTGAGCCCATCGCTCAGTGGGTTGAGAAAACTGCTTGATATCTGTGAGTCTTATGCTGAGGGTCACGGTCTGAGGTACAACGAGCAGAAGAGCAAATGTATGGTCTTTAGAGGCAAGAACAAACAACCGGAGCATATACCACCGGTCTATCTGAATGGAGTGCCTTTAGAGCGTGTCACTCAGTTTAAGTACCTAGGGCACGTTGTGACAGAGACTTTGAATGACGATGCGGATATCGAGCGGGAGCGAAGGGCGCTGTCGGTGCGTGCTAATATGTTGGTGTACATAGATTCGCAAGGTGTTCTACGGGTGTAAAATTAACACTATTCAGAGCTTACTGCCAAAGCTTTTACGGCAGCTCTCTGTGGACCAACTACACGCAGCGGGCCTACAGCGCTCTTCGCATCCAATACAACAATGCGTTTAGGATTCTGGTGAGGCTCCCTCGATTCTGCAGCGCGTCGGGTATGTTTGCTGATGAAAGGGTAGACGACTTTTATGCGATAATGCGTAAAAAAACAGCTTCTCTGATGCGCCGGACTCGGGGGAGCACCAACAAAATCCTAAAAATGATATCTGAGAGGCCTGATTCCGCAGTGCTGGGGAGATTCATCCAGCTTCATGTGACGTAGAGTGATTCTTGACATGTGATTTGATGTAATACTAACGTAGTTTTAAGACCTTTATAACTAACATGACATGTGTATTTTGTTGTAATTATTGTATTTCTGATTATTTGAATTTTTGTGAATGATAATACATAATACTAACATAGTTTTAAGACCTTTGTTACTAACAATTATGGACAAAATTGGTCTGAAATGAAAGTATATAATAATATAATAATAATTAACTGAAGTCTGCCCTGTGTGCATTTTGTAAATCTCTTAATAAACTTCTATCACAAGAAGAATAAACCAGTCACTTTGGTCATATAATTACCTGATTTGCAAACTCCCTTAAAATTAAGGACACACCTTAACATTGGTCCTTCTAAGCCGAATAATCTATCAAGATCACAGCACTACCAGTGATAGACTTCAGGGGTGCCAATCCTACCTACTTCCTCCCTTATTCATTCTGTGTGTGCTAAAATCGTGCTTTTGTACAGGAACACGTAGTCCAGCTCCGTGCCCGCGTTTTCTCACCGCGCTCCAGTGCTGCAGGAAAACCGTGAGTACCCACACTTCTCATAAGTGCCACAATGAGTGAGTCAGAGGATATCAAAAAGCTAGCAGATTTAAAACGAAAACGAGGTACCATTAAGGGTGGCCGCGGATTTTTGTACTAGATGACGTGGCCTCGGCGCAAGGGCAAAGAAGGAACATGGGTTCGGTTTTTAGTCAGTAGAAGTCTGACACTCCCCTTCGCTCTGCCCAAGAGCGGGGGGGGTCATTTGATGATTTTCCACCCACCAAAAAAAAAAAAAAAGGTACCATTAAGGGTATGGTCACCCAATTCGAGAAATGTGTAAATTTGTTGGTAGGCAGTGAAATTAATCCCAGACAAAGAGCAGAACTAGAATTACGAATAAAGTCTGCTCAAGGATTGCATCACGAATTTAGTAAAATTCAATCGTTAATCGAGGAATTAGTGTCGGAAAAGGACATGTCGGAACAATTACAATATAGAGAGTCTTTTGATAACTCTTACTATAGTGCTGTCGCTGAAGCCAATTGTTTAATAAATAGTAGTAGTCGCGAACATGAGTGCAAGTCCAATAGTTTAGAACACACATGCAATTCTAACACAATAGTAAAATTGCCAACTATTTCGCTTCCCAACTTCGACGGTAGTTACGATAGTTGGATGGAATTTAGGGATTTGTTTTTATCCATGATCCACAATTCAAAGCAACTTGACAATATCCAGAAATATCATTATTTAAAATCATCTCTGTCTGGAAACGCGTTGCAAGTAATTAAGTCTCTAGAATTCACTTCAGATAACTATAGTGTTGCATGGGAATTGATTGAGAATAGATTTAATAATAATCAATTGTTGATACGCAATCATGTCAAAACGTTATTTTCAATGTCAGCTGTTTATAAAGAATCGCCTGCACATATTAGGAAACTAATAGATACGGTACTCAAGAATTTACGTGCTTTGAAAACACTTGGTGAACCTACAGAATCGTGGGACACCTTGATAATTAGACGTAGTGATTGAAAAAGAATGGGAACAGTTTAAAAATACCAGTGCTGGCAATTCAAATAAGAAATTTAATTTAGATTCACTCTTACAGTTTTTAAAATATAAGGCTGACACTTTAGAAATGGTTAAGGGTCACAATTCGCAGTCATCTCATGCAGGCCAGGATCATGTTAAAAAGCAATCTCACAGTTTTGTTGCTACTCAAAACAAGAAAAAGTTTTATAAATCCACCCGCACCTGTATTAAATGTAAGGGAAAACATCCGTTATAATAATAATAATTATTATTATTATATTATTATATATTATTTATTATTATAGCTAGCCTATGTTGTCCCACTGCTGAGCAAAGGCCTCCCTCCATTCCTTCCAACGGTCGCGATTCTGTGCAACGTCTTTCCAATTCTCAAGGAAGACATCCAGTTCGTCCCGCCATCTCCTACGTGGTCTGCCACGACCTCGTGTAACTGTTTCAGGGCACCAATCCTGAGCTTTACGGGCCCACAGCTCGTTCGGCATGCGACAGACATGTCCTGCCCAGTCCCATTTTAGTATGGCAGCCTTTTGAGCCACGTCAACAATTTGCGTTTTGGAGCGCAGTGTAGTGTTTCGAACCCGATCGGTTAATTTTACACCTAAGATACTGCGCTCCATAGCATGTTGGCAAACCTTGAGTTTGGACTTTTGGATGTTAGTCAAAGACCAAGTTTGTGCACCGTAGGTCAAGATGGGGAGAATACACATGTCCATAAGCTTTCGCTTCAGAGACATGGGCAGGGTGCCCTTAAAATACTCTTTCATGGACCAGTAACTCTTCCAGGCATTTTCGGTTCGTCTTGCGATTTCCTTATCTTGCCGTGCCTGGAAAGAGACTACTTGGCCCAAGTAGATGTATTCTTGGACATATTGTATATTCTCCCCGTCTACGAGTATGCTCCTCTTGGAGCTGTTGGTCATGACTTTGGTCTTCGACATGTTCATCTTCAGTCCAACCTCAAGGCTTGCATCGCTAAGTTCTTGTAGCATTTGCTCTAGTTCTGTGGCTGTGGGGGAGAAAAGGACAATGTCATCGGCAAAACGCAGATTATTCAACCTTGCCTTGCCAATGACAATGCCCTTTACCTCCCATTTGACTGCCAACGTCTGAAAAACTTCTTCTAGGGTACTGGTGAACAATTTTGGAGACAGCGGGTCGCCCTGTTTGACTCCCTTGAGAATATCAAACTTTGGACCTAATCCCTCTAACTTAATTGCAGCTGTACTTTGGGTGTATATATTGCGTAAAATATCTATGTAGGTAGGTTCTATGTGTTGTTTTGTAAGGGCATTAAATATTGCAGAATGTGTGATGCTGTCAAAGGCTTTAGAATAGTCGACAAATGCAAGATACAAAGGAGTTTTATATTCCTGGTATTTCTCGACTATTTGATTAACAGTGTGTAAGTGGTCGGTGGTGGAAAGTAATAATAAAAGTTTATTTCAGATCATACAATCCATAAATCAATAGTTACAAAACAGAATAGAATAGCCCGCCCACACATACAAAATACAATAAATTCAATTAAAAACAAACAACATTCACAAAATTATAAACCACACAATAGAAATTAAAATAGAAAATAATTACATAAAGAAAATTAAATAACAAAAGTCAAAATTTATATCAATGATCATCATGTCAAATAGTCGATAAAATTAGAAACTGCACACATTAAATACATCACAAAAACAAAGCAATAGCACGTCAGTATTGTCCGGTAGATATACACATCCACTTATGTTGGATCGGACAGTCACTGCGAGAAGCAATCATCCTGAGGATGCCATTGCTGCTGTCTCTCACTCGTCGTAATAACGAAGCAACCCTTTTCCGAACTATAGCTGGATAGCCATCCGTTCGAGCTTCGGCAAACATAAGCGACGCACTGCAATAGGGAGGCAGCCGCAACAGCATCCTAAAGATGTTGTTGTATTGAACGCGCAGAACATTGGCAGCCCGACGGGTATGATTTACCCATAGACTGCTCGCGTAAAAAGATTGACAGTATGCTTTAAACAAGGTGACCTTAACTGGAATAGAGCAGCGAGCGAATCTACGGGCAACCATGTTCCCTCGGACCGCCAATGCTCTGCGCTCCTGCTCCAGATCCTCGTCATCGGACAGATTCTCTGTCACAATGTGACCCAGGTACCTAAAACCGGTCACTCTCTGCAGTTCCTCACCATACAATTTAAAATAATAATAATAATAATTTTTTATATGGGTGTCAACAAATTTTGGATTTAAGCTCACAGGACAGACTTCAGTTAGTAAAAGATAAAAATCTCTGCATTAATTGTTTATGGACAGGGCATTCGGTCAGTGATTGTCAGGCCGGACGATGTAAGCAATGCTACGGCAAACACAACACACTTTTACATAATGAGTTTAATAAGGATGGGACTGTGCCCTCTGCAGCTCAAACACACCAGGATAGGCCTTCAGATTCGCAGCATAGGTCGTCGTCAGTGGTTCAGACTCTTCACACAGTCGTAGATTCACACAATATCAATTGTAAAAGTTTACTCGGTAAACACGCTTTACAATCCGTTCTACTGTCGACAGCCACGGTCGAGGTCGCTGGCAAAGATAATAAATATTATAAAGCTCGTGCATTGCTAGACAACGGCAGTCAACATTGTTTTATCACAGATTCTTTATGTAAGAAATTAAACACACAACGTATACAGTCCACTTGTCAAATTAGCGGAATAGGAGATTCAGTCACACAGGCAATCCATTCCTGCGAAATTAATCTTAGATCGATACACGGCGATCATGATGTTCACATTAAATGTTTGGTTCTACCTAGCATTACGTCGACTATACCGGCCACAAGTATAGACATTCACAACATTTCAATACCCAAAGACATTAAGTTAGCAGATCCAACTTTCTGCATACCCTCACACATTGGTTTATTAATCGGTGCAGATTGTTTCTGGGACTTGGTTGTTTGTGGTAAAATCCGTCTACCCTCCGGTCCTTATTTAGTTAATACCAAATTAGGCTGGATAATTACGGGTCAGTTATACACTGAGAACTCACACACAAATAAGGTTCAGTGTCATGTTGCTCAATTCACACAATTAAATGAGCAATTAAAAAAGTTCTGGGAACTTGAAGAAATCTCTTGTTCGGGTTAGCAGCTTTCTAAAGAAGAAAGTTCGTGCGAAGACCTGTTCACACAAACTACCCGAAGGGTAGGCAATGGTCGTTTTTCGGTTCAGATTCCACTGAAGGAATCGGCGGAGTCACTAGGCGATAGCTATGAAGTTGCCAAAACCAGATTTTTATCATTAGAACGTAAACTTGTACGTAATCCACAATACAAACACATGTTTAGCGACTTCATGCAGGAATATTTAAGCTTAGGACACATGACCCGCATCGACAACGATTTTAAGATGCCATATTATTTCTTACCACATCACGGCGTCCTCCGTGAAGATAGCGTAACAACTAAATTACGCGTAGTGTTCGATGCTAGTCAAAAAACATCCACACAAAAATCGCTTAATGACATACAATATATCGGACCTGCATTGCAAAACGATTTGGTTTCTATTCTCTTGCGTTTCCGTCAGTATAAGTACGTTGCGTGTGCAGGTATTGAGAAAATGTTTAGACAGATTCTAGTTCACGAGGAACAAAGAAATTTGCAATTAATACTGTGGCGAGAAAAACCGTCAGATCCCCTCGGTGTGTACCGTCTTAATACGGTTACGTACGGAACGGCGTCGGCTCCATATCTCTGTATTCGTTGTGTCAGACAATTAGGGTTAGAGTGCACAGACGAATTAGTTTCTCAAACCATATTGGAGGATTTTTATGTCGACGACTTAATTACCGGGGCTGATTCAGAAACACAGTTATCATGTATATGTAAAAAGATTACAGAAGTTTGTCAATCCGGTTGTTTTCCTCTGCGAAAATGGATAACGAATTCACCGAACGTTGTACACACCGCTCAAAATTCTAATAGTTCAAAGTATCTGTCATTGGGTGAAAATGTTCTAGCAAAACACTAGGCCTTGGCTGGTTTAACAGCCAGGATGTTTCATTTCACATCTAAAATAAATGTCGATTTCTCAAACGTGACTAAACGTTTGATTTTATCCGCTATTTCTCAAATTTACGATCCTTTGGGGTTATTATGCCCAGTGGTTATAGAGGTCAAAGCTCTTCTTCAAAAACTATGGCTCACTAAAGTAGGTTGGGAGTTTGGGACGACGCTCTGCCTCAAGACATAGTATTGTATTGGAAAAAATTCGTTGAGTCAATATCAAATTTAAACAAACTACGAATCCCTAGATTTGTTATGTGTGACTCACCTAATATAACTGAGTTACACGTATTTACCGACGCAAGTCAAATTGCATACGGCGTTTGCGCATACATACGCACCTGGAACGCAACCGGCGACGTCACAGTGAAATTGTTATGTGCCAAAAGTCGCGTAGCCCCTGTCAAACCGGTTAGCATTCCTCGACTCGAGTTGTGTGGCGCAGTTCTAGGAGCTAGATTAGTAGATAAAATAAAAAAATCTTTCCGCGTTACGTTCAACTTCTCTGATGCGCCGGATTCGAGGGAGCACCAACAAAATCCTAAAAATGATATCTGAGAGGCCTGATTCCGCAGTGCTGGGGAGATTCATCCAGCTTCATGTGACGTAGACTACTTATTCTTGACATGTGATTTGATGTAATACTAACGTAGTTTTAAGACCTTTATAACTAACATGACATGTGTATTTTGTTGTAATTATTGCATTTCTGATTATTTGAATTTTTGTGAATGATAATGCTTATTACTAACATAGTTTTAAGACCTTTGTTACTAACATGACATGTGTATTTTGTTGTTGCCCCAGAGATTGAATTATTATTGAATTTTAATTGATATTTATTAAGTATACTAAGTACTAACGTAGTTTTAAGAAATTTGTTACTAACAATTATGGATGGACAAAATTGGTCTGAAAATAAAAGTATAATAATAATAATAATAACGTCGATAAAATAAAGTCGAACGAATGGCGTCGATAAAATAAAGTCGAACGAATGGCTCAAACGAGGCGAACTGTTTCCCGAGACCGAGGGTTTTATGCTGGCCATACAAGATCAAATAATAGCTACTCGTAATTACAGAAAATACATCATAAAAGACCCAAACCAGCCGACTGACTTATGCAGACATTGCAACAATGCCTCCGAAACTATACAACATATAATATAATATTCCACAACTATCACACAACGCCATCTAGTCCCAAGCTAAGCAGAGCTTGTGTTATGGGTACTAGACAACTGATAAACATACTTATATATTTCTAAATACATACATATTATAGATAAATTACACCCAGACACAGAACAAATGATCGTGCTCATCACACAAACATTTGTCCTGGGTGGGAATCGAACCCACGACCTCCGGCATAGCAGTTAGGGTCACTAACCACTAGACCAACAGGCCAGTCGGATATAACAGGAGCATGTAAATCACTCGCACAAACTGATTACAAACACCGCCATGACCAAGTCGCTGCCATCATACACCAACAGTTATCATTTAAATACAAACTAGTATCTGAAATGATACCGTATTATAAATATAAACCGGCACTAACATTAGAAAATAACGATACAAAAATTTATTGGGACCGAACTATAATAACTGATAAAACAATTCATTACAATAGACCCGACATTACTATTCACGACAAAACCAATAAAACAGCTTATCTGATTGACATAGCAATACCTAACTCACATAATATCCAAGCCACAATATCCGAAAAGCTTAGTAAGTATCAAGACCTTGCCATTGAAATTAAAACCCAATGGAATGTTCAAACTGTTCATATTGTCCCCATCGTTCTCTCATCTACTGGTATTATACCAAAATCTCTCACACAAAGCCTCAACACTCTACAAATGCCTACTCACACACTTTACATGCTACAAAAAGCCACCATTCTCAACACCTGTCGAATCACTCGAAAGTTTCTGACTTCTTCTACATTATCATCCACTTTCTCTATCTAAATTACACCTTACATCCTTGGTTTCGACCCGCGTGTAAGGTTTCTTATGCTCTCTTAAATGAGAAGAAACAAAAAGAACCAAAAATAATAATAATAATACTATTGTTTTGTGGACAGACTCCACAATAGTTTTAGGTTGGCTTAGAATGCCTCCTAATCAACTCAAAACCTTTGTACAAAACCGTGTTGTGGAAATAAACGAGTTGACAAGCAATATGTGTTGGTGTCATGTGAGTGGAATAAATAACCCGGCAGACCTGTTGTCACGCGGCAAAGGATTAAATGAGTTGAGTACTCTGCCCCTTTGGTGGGGCGGACCATCTTTCTTGCACGAAAAGGTAGATGACTGGTCAAGCGAACAACATAACCTAGGTAAGAATCTGACCGAAATATTACCCGAATTAAAATCGAACACTGTCAGTGTACCGACCTGTGTCAACAGTTCGGACAGAGTAGTTAAATTCGAAAGATTCTCTTCGTATCTTCGTAAAGGTAGGGGAGCGAAATTAGAAAAGTGCTATTTATGTTTGTTTGTTTCTCAACTAAGGCGTTGCACTTAGAACTTGTTACTACATTATCATCTGAAGGTTTTATTCTGGCACTAAAAAGATTTATCTCACGAAGAGGTAAACCTTTACAAATCTTTTCAGATAATGGTAGGAATTTCGTTGGAGCAGCCAAGGAATTCACACATTCCTTGAATAAATGTTCTGATGACTTACTAAATTTTAGTTCAGAAAATCACATTGAATTTAAATTTATTCCTCCATACTCACCTCATTTCGGCGGCTTGTGGGAAGCGGGGGTAAAATCCTGCAAGCACCACATTGCCCGCGTAATAGGCAATGACTTAATGTCCTATGTCCCCTAGATGGGGCAGAGGGCGTCCACAGATATTCTCCATCTCGATCGGTCTTGAGCTTCTCGCTTCACCTCGCTCCACGTCAATCCGATGCTCGCCGCTTCTGCCACCACGGTGCGGCGCCAGGTTTGGCGGGGACGGCCACGCTTTCTTTTCCCTTGGGGATTCCAGTCCAAAGCTTGTTTGGGTATGTGGTCGGGGTCCCTTCGGAGCGTGTGGCCAATCCATCTCCACTTGCGTCGCTTAATCTGATGGTCGATCGGGCTCTCGTGGCATTTCTCCAACAGCTCTACGTTGGAGATGGTCTCGGGCCAGTAAATTCCAAGAATGCGACGAAGACATCGGTTGACGAAAACTTGGATTTGGCGTGAGATGATCTTTGTGACCTTCCACGTTTCGCACCCGTAAAGCAGCACGGATTTCACGTTGGACCCAAAAATCTTAAGTTTAATCCTTCGGGTCAGTTTCCGCGACTGCCAAACAGGTCTCAGCTGCGCGAAGGTAGCTCGGGCTTTGGCGATCCGTGAGGCGATGTCCTCTTCACTGCCCCCAGTCTCCGCCACGACGCTCCCGAGGTAAGTGAATTTGTGGACACGCGCCACTGCCTCTGTGCCAATCAGCAACGGTGAATGATTCCTCACACCAGCTCTCATCTCCTGGGTCTTCCTGATGTTAATTTTGAGCCCCGTTTCTGCCGCTTCCTGACGTAGATCGCTTAATTTTGCTTGCATGTCGGCGTGGGTATGACTCAGCAGGCATAGGTCATCGGCGTAGTCCAAGTCTTCCAAGACGTTGGATAATCCCCACTCTATGCCGCGGCGCCTGTTCTCAGAGATGCGAAGCATAATTCCGTCAAGAACTACTAGAAAGAGAAGAGGTGACAGGAGGCAGCCTTGGCGGATAATAGGCAATGCACATCTTAATTACGAGAAGTTCAGCACGGTTTTAGCACAGATAGAAGCCGTCCTGAACTCCCGTCCCTTACATCCTATGTCTTCAGATCCCGATGACCTCACCCCCCTCACGCCTGGGCACTTCCTGATCGGTCGACCACTGACGGCGCCTGCAGAAAAAGACGTCATGACGGTGACCACACACTCACTGTCACGCTACCGCCGCATCGAGCAGCTGAGACAACACTTCTGGGGCTGCAGTCTCTACACTAACAACGACGCTACGAATGTCGTTAAGTCGAGAAATCGTAAACTTTCTGTAATAGATTTTCAGCTTTATTTCAACAGCATAAGGTTCAAAATCTATTAAAGAAAGTTTACGATTTTACGAGTTAGCGACATTCGTAGCGCTGTTATTAGTGTAGAGACTGCAGGCCCTGGGCTCGATGGTCGAGCGAATATGTTTCGGAGCTACAGAAACGTTCCAAGTGGAAGACGACCACTTACACCGAACACACTAGTCCTGGTGAAGGAGGACCACCTGTCACCCCTCAAGTGGCGACTGGGTCGAATAACAAATGTGTTCCTCGGCAAGGATGGCGTTCCCAGGGTGGCATCCATCCGCACCACCACAGGCGTCATCGAGAGGGCCTTCTCCAAGATCTGCCCTCTTCCATCGCCCAAGGTCGACTTCGAGGCTGCAGACATACCAGCGATGGTCACATTACCGCATCAAGACAATCTTTGACAGTTATCCTAAGACTCTCAAAGCCCCGGAGGATGTTGAGGACAGCGCCATCTATGCACACCTACGAGACACTACGAGAGCATCGAGTCATGACATCGATCACACAACCCAAGCTGCAAGCTACGTAGTTCCTGCTTCAACACCAGAGGGCGCAAAACCACTTCTATATAAGCTGAAACCCACGTCTCGGAACCCCTTTTTGCCTTCGATACTATTACCAGCATTAACTGAAGTCTACCCTGTGAGCATTTTGTAAATCTATACTAATATTATAAAGCTGAAGAGTTTGTTTGTTTGTTTGTTTATTTGTTTGTTTGTTTGTTTGAACGCGGTAAACTCAGGAACTGCTGGTTGGAATTTTAAAATTCTTTTTGTGTTGGATAGTCCATTTATCGAGGAAGGCTATAGGCTATATAACATCACGCTACGGCTAATAGGAGCGGAGCATAAATGAAAAATGTTACTAAAACGGGAAAAGGTATTTCCTTTTTGAGAGCTTCCGCTGCGTGCGCTGCGAAAACGGTTTTTAAGTTACGCAAATATCATGTATGAAGGAATTGTTCCTCTTTAAAATTTCTAAAAAAAGTCCGCGACAGCATATATCTATCTTTTAAGATTGACTCACTGTAACCTTTTTTTACTATTAAACTGTTAGGTTAAAAATAATTACTTTTTGCGAAGCTTATTTAACCCATATGGTATTAATCTATATCTAAATAAATGTGTTTGTTAGAAGAAAAATTTAATATAGAATATTTGTGCCCTTTACTCTAAACAGTTTAAACAAACATCTTAGAAGATATCGCAATGTAAAAATATCCGCGCGGCAAAATAATTCGCGCGTCGCAATGTAGAGAGATTCTTTCCGGGAAATTCAAATTCAAAATATTTACTGCATCATAATGTTTACAAGTACAGAGTGTCACACTTTAATATAATCTAAGCTAATCTAAACCATCTAAACTATTATAATAAAGAAGAAAGATAAGATTTTTTGTTTGTTACTATTTAGCTTAATTTATGTCGGATAGTCATTATATCGAGAAAGGTTTTAAGCTATATTTATGTGACGCAGACGAAGTTGCGTGGGTCAGCTAGTCTCTTAATAAACTTGAAGATAAACCAGTCACTTTGGTCATATAATTACCTGATTTTCAAACTCCCTTAAAATTAAGGACACACCTTAACACCATGGTAACTAAGAGATGACCAGTCTCCACTGACAGCGCCCGTTCACGAACATGACGCATGGATCAGCACCATTCAACTCAACCATTTTGAAGGGAACTAAATGATACACGTGCCTCCATCAGCGAGACATTTGAGTGAGCATGACATTCTCTCAGCCACCAGGGCATCGTCAATAAAAATATAACTAAATGTAAAAGTAGCTTTATAGTACATAGTATAGTACTCACACATGTGCTATGCAATTATATAATATTAAGATATTGAATATATATAATGCAAAGATATTTTTACAATCTTCTGCAACTTCCATAATTACTTTACTTCACATGTCGATTTATTTGCCCCTATGGTTGTGGAGTAGGACCAGCATGGAGCCAAGCATTTTTATCATCAATGTAATCCCCCAACTTATAGTAAGCTTGCCTACATAGTGTGCGTTTTATACAAGATTTAAATTTTGTCTCATTTAGTTGAAGAATGTGAGGGGGTATTTTATTGTAACATTTTAAACAGTACCTCATGAAAGATGAGTCTACTTTAGCTAGCCTGAAACCTGGCTGAACTATTTGGTCCCTATTCCTCGTATTATAGTGGTGTCTATCACCTCTTTTGCTAAATAAATGCAGATTTTTCCTACGTACATGATGTTTTCATAGATGTATTGACAAGGTACTGTCATGATGTTAATTTCCTTGAACAGCTCTCTCAGAGATTCGCGCCTTCGTAAACCATATATGGCTCTAATGGCTCTTTTCTGCAGAATAAATATAGACTCGATGTCTGCAGCCCGTCCCCATAGTAAAATACCGTATGACATAACACTATGAAAATAGCTAAAATAGACTAGTCTCGCGGTATCTACTTCAGTAAATTGACGGATTTTCCTAACAGCATATGCCGCTGGACTCAGCCGTCCTGCAAGAGATGTTAAATGCGGACCCCACTGTAGCCTTGAGTCAATCGTTATCCCCAAGAAAACAGTTTCATTGACAAATTCTAGTTTCTCTTGATTCAATACTATGTCACAATCAGTACTTTTGACATTTGGTAGAGCAAATCTTATGCACTTCGTTTTTTTCCCATTTAATACTAAATTATTAACGGTGAACCAATTATGAACCTGCAGTAAGGCGTTATTTACGTCATCAAGATTCGTGGCACGTCTGTTTACCTTAAATATTAAAGAAGTATCGTCGGCAAACAATACCATTTCAGGTTGGTTTTTAAATAAATGGGGTAGATCATTAATAAAGACTAAAAAGAGAAAGGGACCTAATATCGAACCTTGTGGCACACCCATGCTTACTTTTAAGCCCATTGAATTGACACCATTTATTTGTACTTGCTGATGTCTATCGCTTAAATACGATTTCATTAAACTGAGTGCAAGATTCCCTAAACCTATTTGTCGCAGTTGTTTTTTTTTATTTTTTATTGTTATGTAAACTCAAACTTTTTTTTTTCTTTTTTGTACTTACCAATTTTTTTTTTTTTTAGTTTTATGTTGTGTTTACTGCTTTTTTATTGTATATAATTCTGCGGCAATAAATATTTTTCTTTCTTTCTTTTCTTTTAAACCGTAATGTTTGAGCTTTATGCGAAGGGTTTCGTGGTTGACGCAATCAAATGCTTTAGAGAGGTCACAGAAGATCCCTATGGCATCTTGTGACTCTTCCTACGCAGTAAATATATGTTTTAATAAGGTGACACCGGCGTCAGTCGTACAACGTCCTTTGGTGAAACCATACTGTTTCTCATGTAAGATTTTATTGGTGTTAAAGTGGATGAGCATTTGATTATGCATTACCTTTTCAAACACCTTGCTGAAAACTGGCAAAACGGATAGGGGTCTATAATTATTGGTGTCTTTACTGTCACCGGATTTGAAAAGTGGAATTACCTTGCAGGCATTAAAGTTCAATTACGTTCCAGCTGATTTTGCTTTTTCTGAGAAAATTTACCATTGCAATGTGTTTTTTATACATCATCAGATAGTAGAGATTATAAGGAACACAACGCCCACCGAATTTTTAAAAAAAGCTGATATTTTGACGTCACAATTTTCGATTGAAAATTAGGATGCTTTTTTGATATTAAGTTAAAATAAGCCGAAAAAATAAATATTTTAAATCAAATAAATTACAGTGTATTTGGGACATAATAAGGTAAGTTTTCAACATTTTTGCCACCGACTTCAGAAGCTGATTTTTCTTTTGAAGTTTATTTTTCACTTTTTGGTGTTTTTGAAGTCGGTTGTTCGTAGAAAAAAATAAATTGAAAAAGATATAAATAAAAAACCAAAAACTTGGTTTTTTGAATTTTTCACCTAAATTTTGAGGTTATGTGAAAAAAGTGTTAAAATCAAAGTTGGAGATCTTTTTATTTTCTACAACTTTGCCATTACATTTTTTTCCATAGCACTTGTAGTTTTGCCGGAAATCGAGATAAACCGCTTTCCCCCCTTAAAAAACCCCCACCCCCACTTCCCGACCTCAGATCGACCGTAATTTATTTTTCCTTTAATTTTTGTTATATTCTCTACTTTTTCTATTGGGTTTCATCCTACTGTAATTTTTTTTCATTTTTTACCATTTTTGAAGGTTTCGGCCCTGGTCTAATATTTTTCATAATTAATAAGCATTTGGTAATCCTTAAGCCAATGTTCAGTAAAACAAATAATGTCAAACATACTTTTCTCTAAAAACAATTCTATTTCTAATAATTTGGAAGAAATGCCTTGGATATTTTGGTGGAATAAATTCAAAGTGTTCTGCTGAGGCCCTTTTTTACTAACTACTTTAGAGCAAGAAGATACCTTTCTGTTGATATGTTTAACAATATTTTTAATGGTACCTTCTGTTGTCTTGTTATCTGGAGTGAGCCCAGAGTCTCCTGTGCCATCACCAGACAACAAGATACTATCACTTAAACTTCTAATTGAGAGTATTCCACGGTGACATATGGAACCTCCTCCATACAATGATTGTAAACATTTATAGCACTAGTGCTATATTTATCTAAGGTCACCTCCTGTACATTAGTACCATGACTAATAGTCGCAGTGTCAACAATATAAGCAAACTTCGACATACTACTTATGTCTGTGTGAATATTAAAAGCTAATAGCCTAGCTATTTTGTGTCTAAACCTAACAGGTATAGATACACATTACCTGGAGTTGACTTAAGCTTATCAACAAAAGTGTTGATATCAAGATATACAAGCTTATCACAATAGTGACCTACTAAGAAATGCAAATGATTGTTTAACATGTGTATATAATTGTTTTACCTATCACAAATTCTTTCAAAATATGGAAAAGCACACAATATAATTTTACTACAATCTAACTTTAACAACTCTGTTATCCGAGCTTGTTAATAGGGACATGCGATTTGTGCTTAATTCTACATACATACATACATAAACTCACGCCCTTTTCCCATGGGGGGTAGGTTGTTTCTAGTATTAAGTATATTCGTATTCAACCTGATGTGTCTGTACCTGGCGACAGACACATTTCAGCCTGTTCGATTATCCATTGATTAACTGACTAATACTTACTATTGGTCTCCACGGCTCTTCGTTTCTTATTAGGTTCTTCTACTGCTTCTTCCACATCAATTTTAAACTCTAAAATAGGTACATCATTTTCCGAATCTGATTCAGAATGTTCAGATAGTGTAGGGTTTTCATCTAGATAGGTACTGCCTACGTTTTCTGGTTCTACATATTCTGTAAGTAAGGAAAAATTGTTATTATTAGAAACTAGCTGATGCCCGCGGGTTCGCCCGCGTGCATTATATATTAAAACCCTTCTCGAGAACCACTCTATCCATTGGTGAAAACAGCATGAAAATCGGTGCAGTAGTTTTTCAGTTTATCGAGAACAGACAGACAAACGCGGCGGAGGACTTTGTTTTATAATATGTAGTGATGATTTACTTTACTACTCAAAACAATGTTTGCTTGCAACGAATTTTCTTATTCAATTCTCCCCTATCAGTCAGCACTCCACAATTTATACCTTTCTCTTTCAAATCCCTGCCTCTCCCTCTACAGCCACTTACATTTATGCCTTTATTAATCACACGAGTTGCATTCCTCTTCAATATTTACATGTCCATACCAATGTAATAAATCTTCTTCTATAATATAAAAGGCAAACTGGGGATCAACGCACAGACCAAACACTTTTTTTTATTTTTTTGAGGGTGGGAAATCATCACATGACTCCCCTCTGGCCAGTGCAGTAGTGTCAGACTTCTACTGACTAAGATCCACCCATATTTTGTCTTAGACCTTTGTGTCCAGGCCGTGGTGTGTCTTTCAAACAGCCCTCACCCCCGACGGGATGGGTCAAACCCTTAGAGGGCTACAAACTTAAAATATCGCACACATATTCCTCTTATGACATAGGCATCCACTAAGAAAGGATTTTTTCAAAATTCTACCCCCAAAGGGGTAAAATAGGGGATGAAAGTTTGTTTTGAAAATCAACATTTTTGATAATTCCCCCATCCCTGCAGGCGAAGCCGAGGGAAAAAGCTAGTATAATATACTTAAATATGCAATAATGATTTAAAATCAACATGCAACATAACATAAATCACAATTTGAAATAATCCTTAGATGTATTGAATTTTCCAAGTTCGGCTAAGCTTTTGTGTCTAAAGCTCATATTAATATTATGAATTAATGATGAACAACATATTTATTTCTGTTCTTAAAGACTTACCATCACTTTGATCTTCCTTAATATCCTCTAGACCCTCACAATCAGCTGATAATTCTTGTTTGATAGCAATGCTTTCTGTTTGACAGCTATCAACTATATTTATTTGTTCTACGGGAGTTATAATAAACCCACTGCAAAACTCAAAGGGTTCTGGGTTTATTAAAGGTTTAGGCTGTAAAAGTAATATTACATTATTAGGTGAAGTCACTCAAAAAGCCTCCACAAGTGAGAATACTTAAGTAGGCCCAATGCTACCCGGACAGTCAACCATGCTATCAACCACACACACGCTATTGTTGCATAGCTTGTGCCAACATGACAGAGGACTGTTATCAATCTGCCGCACACATGTACAAGTTTCATACTGAAATTGAAGAATACCTCACCTCACAAAACTCTTCCATCATCAGAGCCAATAGCTCTTCGGCTTCCAAACATTGTCTCATCAACCAGAAGGATTTCTTTAGTTTAGTGCAGCAGAAAGAACAAGCAAGAATCGGTTTTCTGTCTTTCGCAACAAACTGCAACAAAAGTCTTATTTATGTCTATGAATCACCAGCTAACAACAACAATTATATGCGGGTGATTCATAGAAATACACATCTGACAGAGAAAGTATAGGTAAGCATTATTAATGATCGCTCTTATTCTAGGCACATTGGCGTGTACCAGACTTTAAGTAGTATAAACTTACTGGTATATTAGTTAGCTTCTCATATAGTTCGTGCAAGTTCCTGTTGACCACCACATACATGGGAACATTGTCCGCTAAACATATCCTACACATTGGTAGTTTTTCCATCTTTACTTCAAAAAGTAATCAAAATATTTATGTTAATAAAAATGCCGTCTGTAGTGCTGCAAGGATGATAAAGTGCTCGCAAAGAGTAGAATACGGATGAGAAGGGAGCCGGCCCTTTTAGCACAATAACTAGATTGCTAAAATAATATCTAATAAAAGGTGTGTGGCAAAAACTTAAGTTTTACAGATGCTCGGCTCAGATCAACGATCCAGATGACATTGACGTATTTCAATTTTCACGTATTTGACATTTGACGTCTAATATAGGCCGCGTTCCGTATTACAAAATAATCGCTCACAGCGCTCACGTCTATATTTTGCGTTCCGAATTAGATATCACGATTATGACAGCTAAGACCTGTCATCAATTCGGAACGCTCGACGCGATTACAGTGCTCACTCGTCAGGTGATAACAAAAACATAACATGCATGAGAGAAATTCGTCGCCCGTTAGGCTCGTCTTGTATATTTACTTGAATACTCATGCATGGATATGAGACTCCAAAGAGATTTTAAAGAACTAATTGAATGTATTTGTGCGACTCCAGCCAGTGAACCTCAGCTGTGAACACACATACCCACCCAGACACACACACACACGCATCAGGCATCTGTCATTTTTTACTTTGATTTTGACAGCGCTCACGGTGATATCTATTTGGGGCATGGTCGGTGTAATCGCAACATGGCGCATGTCATGACGTCATCTATGACGATTCAAGGGACATCGTTAGCGCGCTCACAGTAATTCGGTACGGGTTTATGGACGCTCAAATCGATTACAGCGTAATTCGGAACGCACCCGTGTTTGTTAATGCAGATAAAAAACGATGATAGAGGAATAACCTATGGAAAAAAGAGAAAGTGAATCACGTAACTTTATTTTGCCACTTTTAACGGCAGGAAATTTTAATGTAAATACGTAGGGCGAAAATAGAAAGCAGAGGTGGCTCAGGGGTAGCGACCCCGACTTACGATTAGTGAGTCGTGGGTTCGAACCCAGTCAGGCGCATTACTTTGTGTAATTTATTTCATCACCACTGCTCCCAAAACGGTCAAGAAAAACATCGTGAGGAAACCGGCATGTCTTAGAACCAAATAATGCTAAGACATTGTGACATTAAGGTGAATCCTCCAACCAGCCCGCGAAATTCAAATTTTTTTAAGTTTTTTGCAATTTGCAGGCCAGTGATAGGTGGTATGTTGATGAACATTTGATTCGCGGCTGTAAGACGTATATAATTACAGAATTATAATCATCATATAATTACAGAATTATAATCATCAAAACCATTAATACAACCCTCCGAGCTCGTATAGGTTTAAAAATGACTTTTTACAAGGTCAAAGCCATTCCGGAACCTTTATGAGCTCGGACGGTTGTATTAAGGATTTTGATGATTATAATTCTGTAAGTACATACGTCTTACAGCCGCGTTTTAAATGTTCATCAACATACAACCTATCACTGGCCTGCAAATTGCAAAAAACTTAAGAAAATTTGAATTTCGCGGGCTACCCTGGAACATCAACCTTAACCAATTTACACTAGTTCCGCGTGGTAGGTTATAGCCACCAAGATAGCCACAGATCATAGCCCATCCCTCTCCCAGAAAGGAGGCCTGAGCCCCTGCAGTATTTATAACCTATGGAAATAAGGAGTGAATCGCGTAACAAACGAACAAAACGTGTTCTTTCATTATATTGGGATTCAGCAATATTTCAGTAAAACTCACGATAGAATTCTGTAAGCAATATTTTATTGAGCACAAACGACATTACATTTTTCAACGTAAAACAAAGACAAAGGAACAGCGCCACGGTGTCAGAAAAAGGAAACAAACTGCATTCGTTTAGGAAACCTATCTTAGAAATTTATTATTTAAGGTTGATGTTCCAGGGTAGCCCGCGAAATTCAAATTTTCTTACGTTTTTAGCGATTTGCAGGCCAGTGCTAGGTTGTATATTCGTGAAAATGTGATTCGCGGCTGTAAGACGTATGCAGTTACAGAATTATAATCATCAAAATCATCATTACAACCCTCCAAGATCATTTAACTTTCAAGAATGAGTATTTCATCAAAAGGTCATTCTTGAGAGTTACATGACATTACATTTTTCAACGTAAAACAAATAACAGAGGAAAAGGAAACAAACTGCATTCGTTTATGAAGCCACTCTTCAACAAAACGTTTACAAGGACACCCATGACCTATCTTATTTTATTATATAAAGTCCTATTCACGAAAGAAGTCCCGCATACGCAGCGCATAATGTTGCTATCTCTTTCTCTCTCTCCATATCTCCCCCTCTGTCAAATTTAGTTCCACAATTGTCCGCGGGACTTCTTTCGTGAAATGGACTATAATCAACACTCCCACCTATATTTATAAGGTATACATAACAATGCACCAACTATTCCTTTTACTTTAAACTAAAACGTTTCTATTAACATTTTCAGAAAATAAACATTCTTCTTTTTAAAATCACAAGTTACAGTCTGTTTATAAAAACATGAAAATAAATGAGGGCGCTGCGGTCGTGCTGAGTCGTGCACATAGCAACCATGTATAGTGTGACTAAAATGGTTTTGATACTAGCACATTATTTTGTACTAGAAGCAAACCTGGTTTTAATTAAAATCTGTTATTTTATTAAGGTGGATGTTCACGGTAGCCCGCGAAATTCAAAGGACATTGCTCAAGTTTACATGAGGTTTGGTCCAAATGCCGCCCAGGAATGGGAGTACCTGCGCTGGGTTCCTGGCACTAAACTATGTCATTATACAAAATATTTTTAGAATCCATCCCGGGGTTCCCACTTTTTTTACCTATTTACTCTGATGCATTTATTTTTTTCACATGGTGTTTTTTGACGCCTTTTGAAGATTTTTACACCTTTTAAGGCCACAACTAAAGACATTTTGTCTATATATGGACAGTTTTAATACTTATTCCGTATTGGAAGTGATAGAAAGGAACAAAAAAAACTGAAATGGCTTGTATTATTTATTTCTATTTCAATCATCATCATTTTCATCAATGTCTCTGTGTGTAGGTACCTACTGTCTAAACAGAGGGCAGAGGTCTGATAACAACTTGGTGCCTATATTTTTATTTTATTAAGCAGTGAAAAATGCCGAACGCATACCGCAGCGTCCGCGTCCGGAGAGACGGTTTGGTTATACGGGGCTTGTAAAAACACCGCCGTGAGCTTACTGCCGCCTTGGCGGATAAGCCCCGAGAACTGCTACCTACGCATGATGTTGGCGACCCATCCAGCGTACCCTGCCTCCGAGCTCCAGAATCCTGTGGCGATGTCTGGGCTCACTAAAACCGCCACTACTCATGAGCGCCGTGCAATACGGAGATAACAGATACCCCGATCTATCGCCCGCTGGCACCTCCTAGGGCGGTATCAGGTCGCCAAGGCGGTTCCTTCACCCCCCTGTCTTCCTGCGACTGATCGCGGAGGCGGTGGAGCGCGTCAGGGTGGAATGTCTCCCTGCCTTCCTCCCTGACGCTAACGCCGCCTCCATCGAGCGCGAGATGACTTCCTCGCAGAAGGACGCCACTGCCTCCCATGCCGGCCGGTAAAGCGCACGCGAGAGCACGGCGCTTCACCACCCATGCAGAGCAATGCTTAAGAGTGTGAAGGACCATGTCCTCGCTGCAGTCGCACTGGTGACACACGGGAGTCGCCTCCCGTCTGGCTACTTTGTGCAGGTATTTGCCAAAGCACCCATGTCCTGACAGCATTTGCATTAGACGGAAGGTTAACGTCCCATGTCACTTCCGTACCCACTCCTCCAGGAAAGGCTGGATCGGTTCAGTGACCTGCACTAGGCGTCTCCTGCCTCACCCACCATTTCCCCAGGGTATGGGTTTGGTCCTCCCTATATCATTTCATGACCACCTTCAGGCATCGGACATCCTGCCAATCTCCACCTGCAGGTCTGCGCCACGCCGGTAGACTTCAGTGAGCACTTACGCCTCCGAATCCCACGAGGGTGTACCCATACCAGGGCTCCATAGAGCGCCGTCAAGCGAATCACCCCCTTTTACAGCCGTCTCAGACCACGTTCGGTCCACCCAGGTTCGACAAAAGCCGGCTGAGGGCTGACGCAGTGCCGATCAGATTCGGTGCAAGCTGAGCAAAGTGCTCGCCGAAGTATGTAACCAGGCCGAAGTATTTAATGCTTGCCCGCACCGGTATCGTTGCAGGTGTAGGTGTACGCAAGCCGGAAGCTGGCGTCGGAGCACAAGAAATACCAGTGCCTCCATCTTCTCGAGAGCCACCTTGAGGCCCAGTGCCTCGATTTGTTTCATGCGAGACTGCAAACGGCCAGGACTCTGTTTAAAAAAGCTAACAGACCGTCGATTCCGACATTTTTGTCATTTTTTATGTCAAAAATGAACGTATAAAACTGTCCATTTACACAAATTGTCTTTAGTTGGGGTCCAAAAAGCGTAAAAATGTTAAAATACTGTCAAAAAATAAACATGTAAAAAAAATAATATCATCAAAATAAATCTGTAAAAAAAATAGGAACCCCAGGATGGATTTTCAAAATATTTTGTATAATGACATAGAGTAGTGCCAGGAACCCAGCGCAGGTACTCCCATTCCTGGGCAGCATTTGGACCAAAGTTGGGCAATCTCCTTTTCTTACGTTTTTAGCGATTTGCAGGTCAGTGCTAGGTTGTATGTTAGTGAAAATATGATTCGCGGATGTAAGACGTATGCAGTTACAGAATTATAATCATCAAAATCATCATTACAACCCTCCAAGTACATGTAACTCTCAAGAATTTTTATGGAGTATGATAGACTAGAACCCATTGAGGTATAATGTACTACGTACATACTAGAGGAGACGCCTCAACTTGATTATTTGTAACACACGTTACGGTACGTGCACTACACCTCATTTAGTCTATGCCGAGCGGTTGCTGCGACATGACATATTTGAGTGAAGTTTTCTTGTCAAAATTATGCCTTCGTGTGCATTTAGCTTCGATCAATAATGTACTAGATTCCCGATATGCGCTTCAAAAACGGCCCGAAATATAAGACCACAAACGTATTTGTGGTCTTATTTCAAATCAGTATGGTCCAATCATAGCCAACATTAAGACGTCAAAATACCGCAGTAAGCGTTCAAAAACTGCGTAAATATCCACCGTAACACCAAGGTTTTGGAAGAAATATCTTTTTTTCGGTAATTTAATATCATTATGTGCTTTTTCATAATATTTAAACATAATTAAACTGTAAATATAATTAAATCAGCGAATATTATAATTGTTTGGCCATTGTGTGTTTCAACGCACCAACTATTGTATCATGTTCTTGAACAGGGAACGCTAGTTCCGCAATAGAATAAGCACGACATTGTACACAAAATGCTTTTAACCGTATTGCTTAGAGTTTAAGTTTCATTTTAGAATGAATATTTTTGTACTGATGACTTTTTACTTTGGAGCGACATTTAAAATGTTTTGCTTCTAATCTTTCTCCGATGAAAGGGCTTAAATAAATATACTTTACAATGATAATTAAACGTTATGTTTAAGTGTTAAGGTTTATAATCATCTGAAGTTGTTAACAATATTGAACTTTTTTCTAAGATGCTATGTAGATGTTTACGTGTGTGCAAACGTGGCCACTTGAGCGACTTAGTTTTGTTCCTGATGCTTAATCTAGTACTATTATTGATCGAAGGCATTTAGATACTGTAGAAATAATTCAATAAATATAAGTAAAAGTCAAGGAGTGACTTTTCAACAGTAAATATAACTATTATCTATAAGGACCTTGGAAATACTCCATAAGCACAGCCATAAGTCTCAAATGTGTACGATAGCCGGTACGAGGAATTGGCGGTTCGCTTTTATAATAAAAAGCTTTATATAGTATTAAAGTTTTAGAAGTGGAAATTTATTTAAAAAAAAAAACAATTAACAACAAAAAAACCATTTTTACTTTATAATTGACTCAAATTACAACCAGCACAATTTACTTACAGTCCAGTAAGACTTAAAATTAACACAACAAAACACAAACTCACTTTATGATTTTTACGACAAACTAAACTCAAAATGGCTTACGTAACATTACAATTGGCATAAGAATCAAACGTCCGTCCAGTCCAAGCGTCGAGCAGCAAAGGGACGTTCTACCCGCAGCGCCTGGTTTTTAAAGGCGAGGCGAGTATAGTGACGTAACGCGAGCATTCTCTTACACGGCCTCTCCTGACGAAGTGTCGTCCTCGACACAAGCTCTTGGAGTGGCCCCGCTAGGACCCGCGATGGGAGAGGTCGGCACTTCGAGCTCCACTTCGCCCGCTGGCAGAAGCGACGGGTTGACCGCAGTAGAGGACCCCGTTTGTTCAGAGTCGTCATCAGTATCTTCATCTGAAAACAAGATCTTGTTAGAAGCTATCCAAGAAATTTGTGTAAAAGCGTTCAACCTCTCACGAAGATCCATTCATTTTCAGCCAACTAATATTCATTCATCGTTCTCTCATATAGTTCATAAGTTTGAATAGACACACACATCCATCTTTCTCAAAACATTTATAAAAAAACCCGACTGAAAAAACTGAAAAGCAAAAAACAAGCACATTTTAAATTAAACAAAACTTGGAAGCAGGCGGGGTTCATTCTATTTTCATTTTTTCTTTTCATAATTTAATATTCAAATGAACCCCGCCTGCTTCCAAGTTTTGTTTAATTTAAAATGTGCTTGTTTTTTGCTTTTCCGTTTTTTCAGTCGGGTTTTTTAGTTTTTTAACTACAAAAAGTAATTTCCAACTTTTTAGTTCTTTTGTGTTTGTTCTTTCGTTGGTCGCGTAAAATTCTTCGCAGATGATTTAACTTTTGTGATTGTTTATAGGATTTCTCACTTTGAATTTCTTTTAAACATAATAAGTGTTTTATATTTTTGCAATCTCCTTTTAAAATCCTTTATTTTGATACCCTACTCGATGGTATTGGAAAAAAAAAATTTTTGACCTCCGCGATTTGGCCCCCAAAATCCGCAATTTTTCTTTGTTTTTTAATTTTAATGTAGCCTATAACACTCGCGCCATCAAGACAAATCTAACGACGTATATTTCATTCAAATCGGTTCATCCGTTTATGAGTTATGAGGGAACAAAGAAACGGACATACATACATACATACACGTCAAACACATAACCCTCCTTTTGGGCTTCGCCGCAGTCGGGTAAAAATAAAGCCAAGGCATTGTCCTGTACGTATCCAGCGCGTAAGAGGCGGTTTCTATGATGCCGTCTTGCTGACGGTGACCGCAACTGCGACCACGACCAGCGTTCAGCTCTCACCACCTGCAACATGGTCTGACAACCTGCAGACCCGCTTGACACGCAGACCGTATTCATACGTGCAAGCCGCTTAACACGCAGACCGTATTCATACGTGTAAGCCGACTCATACACTGACCGCAATCATGTGTACAAGCCCACTCGATACGCAGACCGTATTCATACGCACGAGTTCTCTCAACACGCAGACCGTATTCATACGTGTGAGACCACAAATTGACCACACATGGCCAAATTTATGCGGCCACCAGTGACTCAGCAACAGGTGTCATCACAACCGGCGACACACACGCGCCTGCTACCGGCGGCACCACAGTACAGCACAGCAGCCAAAGCTCAAAGAACGTGGCACACGTTTCTGGGCACCACTGTCCTCAGATCCATCTCTCACAGCCAGATGGCATCATTTTCTGCAAACACATGAAAGTGAACACATGAGCAAATAAATAACATGACCACTATGGTTTGAAGCCTATTCAAAGCGAAGTAATTTCATAAGTTAGAGTCCATAAATTTGACCAGTGTTCCAGGCGCAAGCGTGCACTCAAGCGACAGCAACAAAGACCACCAATAGTGATTTTTAAAATTGAAACAGCTTCAAACCCAAGAGATTCATGCATCGCTAATGATTTTGTGACACACCGCGTCATTGAGACTGAAGCCCAAAACTTCCACATGTCTCCACTATGACCGCGGAGCAGAGCAGAGCAGACGCCCAAACGTTTGCATGCTCACGACAAATAAGTAGCAGTAGTCCTGCAGCGACGCGCTTGACCAAGCCAGGTCGCGCCAGTAGCCGGGGCCATGCGCTTGCCACGCACAACTGCGCCATTAGGGCGCGGTAGCACCGTGATGTGCCACGCACAACTGCGCCAGTAGGGCGCGCTGGCACCGTGAAGTGCCACACACAACTGCGCCAGTAGGGCGCGCTGGCACCGTGAAGTGCCACACACAACTGCGCCAGTAGGGCGCGCTGGCACCGTGAAGTGCCACACACAACTGCGCCAGTAGGGCGCGCTGGCACCGTGAAGTGCCACACACAACTGCGCCAGTAGGGCGCGCTGGCACCGTGAAGTGCCACACACAACTGCGCCAGTAGGGCGCGCTGGCACCGTGAAGTGCCACGCACAACTGCGCCAGTAGGGCGCGCTGGCACCGTGAAGTGCCACGCACAACTGCGCCAGTAGGGCGCGCTGGCACCGTGAAGTGCCACACACAACTGCGCCAGTAGGGCGCGCTGGCACCGTGAAGTGCCACACACAACTGCGCCAGTAGGGCGCGCTGGCACCGTGAAGTGCCACACACAACTGCGCCAGTAGGGCGCGCTGGCACCGTGAAGTGCCAGGCACAACTGCGCCAGTAGGGCGCGCTGGCACCGTGAAGTGCCAGGCACAACTGCGCCAGTAGGGCGCGCTTGCACCGTGAAGTGCCACACACAACTGCGCCAGTAGGGCGCGCTGACATTGTGAAGTGCCACGCACAGCTGCGCTAGTAGAGCGCGCTGGCACCGTGGAGTGCCACGCATAACTGCGCCAGTAAGGCGCGCAGTCAGCGTGCAGCGACGCGCTCGGCAACGCCAGTAGGGCGCGCAGTCAGCCTGCATTGACACGCTCGGCAACGCCAATAAGGCACACCGGCGGCGGCCTGCGGCCACGTGCGCGTTCATGGCGTCACTGTTGCGCAGCCCTGGCAACCACTGCTATGAGACCAGGCAGCGTTGCGTTGCATACCACACGCCACACGTCCTTATGTAATGTTTACTCTGCAAAGAGACAAATCTACGACAGAATTTTGTTCCACTCGGTCACTCCTGATCAACCATCCATTAGGTCCCACTCTTTTTGATAAAATCAAACGTGGCCAAACTGGAAATTATCAAAAACTAGCTGAACCCGCGCATGCGTTGCAATGCTTTTTATCCTACCTACCTATCTACTACCCTACCTACTACGCTACCTACTACCCTACCTACCTACTACCCTCCCTAAAAAAAAAAAGAAAAAAAGTATCCTATGTCCTTCTCCTGGTTCTTAGCTACCTCCCTACCAATTTTCAGCTAAATCCGTCCAGCCGTTCTTGAGTTATAAATGGAGTAACTAACACGACTTTCTTTTATATATATAAGATACAACAATCACCCACCCTGGGTCAAATACCATAGTCGTTCAAATCAATCTTAAAAACATTATTCCGTCAAAAAAATGCCAGGTTCACAAAAGTCTTCGAGTAAAACCACAGATGTCTAACTCACTAGTAAACAAGTCGATCACTATTTGACTTCACACTACGGTCTTTCCAGACCCTGACCTCAACCAGAGCTAAACGCGCATCGCACACACAGTCGACATGAGTTTTCTCAAAAAAACTCCAATTTCAACCGAGCCACGACTACGCAATAACTACTGGACCTATATATATATATGATCCCGACCGATTTCGGCCACAGCGACTTGGATCTGCCTATTAAGAGCATAATTTTTTTATAACACGAATTCGAATAACTTTACCACGTATGTTGGCGATGCCCGAAAGTTCTTGTTGCGGTTGAATATCGTCAAGGAACTGTCGTTGGTTTGATCCCCGTACGGTACAAATTTTTGTATGGCGTACAGATAGTTTTTCCGGGTCTTGGTATTTGTGTATGTGAGTTTAAATATTTGTGAAGGTACCCACGACACAGGAGAAATTCCTAATGTGGGGCAACGTTGTGATTTGTATATCTGATGCTCAAATAAAAGCCGCAATTATGAACAAAACAAAATACAGTCAAAAGTCTTGTTTTCTGTATATTTGAAACTCAAAAGTGCAGTTGTATGCACATCAAACTCAAATAATCATGATCTGCGTAAACGCAAACCCCTACGCAATATGATCAGTTTACTTGTTGTTCGTGTGAAGACGTAGGCCGTATACAACTTCACTGTAAGGTCTGATAAGTCTTGCTCTATTAGAGAAGGTGCATAAGACACATGATTGGCTAAGGAAGAAGCCAACGGGTCACGTACCAGTCGATGTTCATAAAGGTTTTGATGAAGTTAAGTTGAGGTAGAAAGTCGAGTAAGGGTTTCTATCGGCTGTATTGTGTTCGACCGTACCAGTAGGTCCAGTAGTACTGGTACGGTCGAATTCGTACTCATAACGTCATATAGCACAGTGGCCATATCACCTTAACGTGGACACAATGACCAAAATTCGGGTTTATTTATTTATTAAAACTTTATGCACAACAAAATGGTACAAAGGCGGACTTTGTTTACAATTAGTCCACTTTTGTTATTGGTCACCCAATCGTTAACCCATGTCTTATCACCACCATGTAAACAGCCACCAATGTGTCAGAGGCATTCTCAATCGCCCCAGTGACTTACCTAATAAACACACACAATTACATAACATCACGCCTGTAATCCCAGAAGGGTTAGGCATAGGTGTACCTAGTACACCCACATTTCGCCAGATATGTTTAAGTCCCATATAATAGGGGTGAGCCTATTGCCACCAACCAGGCACAAATCCAGACAATAACACTTTCCGACCCGGGAATCGAACCCAGAACCTTCATGCTCAGCAGTCGTGCTTGCGACCACTAGACCAACGAAATATAAAAATGGTTCGACCTTACTTGTATCAGGGACGAAAGTAAACCCACTATTGTTCTAGGTAGAACTCGTTTGAACCGGCGGTGAAGGAGTACATGTGCGTTTTCTATTGCCAATGCTGCAATGTCGCTACGCGAACGACCTACGCGTATCGCGCCTATCCCTACTACGCGATTGGTGCCTTTCGGGACTATAAGAATCATGCCAATCTCGATTACGCAAGCCATCTCATGGAGTACGACGACTACTACTCGAATCGATCTACCACTACTGCGATCAATGACCCACGGGCATGGAGCAAAATAACCAGTGGAGAAAGTATGGGCACGTTTTTGTTCTAAATCAAAGTCACTAATATACTGCGGGGGGAGAGGTACGTTTCGGACTCTGTGATTGGTTGACGAACTGACAACCAAATGACAACTCATTCTCTAGGGATTCCATAAAAGTAATTGAAAAAGTATCGATATCGATAATTGTTTGACTTATTAGTATTATAACGATTTGTTTGCAATACAGAGATTACGGGTTCGATTTTGAAATAAAACAGGTAATTATTAAACTTAGAAAACTGTATTTAAAAAAAATATAATATATTTACTGGTTTTTAAAATGGATTAGTTTTGAATATGTTTTTCTTATATAATCCTTTGGATTTGTATTATTTTTCGTAATAAATGTCAGTTGAGTATCAATATATTTTTTTGCTACACGTGAAGCTAAATCAATTAAATGGTTTGTCGATTCTACGTCAAATTAGTGAAAAAAAAAGTAAAAGGACCTCAAATTAGTTCAAATTAATTTTGTGTGTTAAGATCATGATATCACGTGGGTAGCAAAGGGGGGTTAAAATTTCGGTCATTTTTTGCCTAGGACGATCCGTTTTCAAGATATTATTTTTATTTAACTTATTTTGGTACAATAATTTATAACGCCCATAACTCGGAAACGGTGAATCGTAGGACCATGCTTATCGGACCTTAAATGGTGTATATGGCGCAGGTTAACCCGATACTGCAATAAAATTGGTAATAAAAAAAATTAAGTCCTCGTTCCATAGTAGGCTACACAATCCAACCAAATTTTTTCATAGGCCTTTGCCTCCGTTTTTCTGCACGCACGCCACTGCCAGCAATGTGTTCACATGCCGATGCGCGTATTGGCCACCTTTACTCCAAAACTAAAATTGATAACGTCTGTTCCATACCTACACTGGCCTATATAAAAACATTTAAAAAAACATAATTGTCTAGGATTGCAATGATTCAAATAGATTCCAAGCAACGCGTCTAAATTTTGTATAAAAGGCAGGCAGAGATATCATACACTTAAATTTTTTACTGTTATGTACAAGTTTATGCCAGTATTATACACATTTGCGAGTAAAGCCAAGTGAATAATCATATTTGAAAATATAGCAATAATGAAACTAAAAAAAGGTATTTTAAGAACTTATATTTTAAATTATATCGATACCATAAACCGTCGCGATACTGCGAACTCGAACATCACTATCATGAAAGAAAGAGACAACTGCATTAGTGCAAATCAGTGTACCAGAAAGAGACAGCAATTATATGATTCTTTTTTCATTGTTTTGATCAAATTGAATAGAAAACCACATAACTGTGCAATGTTATCCCATCTTTTGTGTAACTTGAAGTTGTAGTACACTTTCCACACCATTTAATTGCACAACTAGGCATTATTTTTCGTAATAAATGCTTTCAAAACGGGAGCGCGTGACGTTCGTGCGTTAGCCTACAATTTTTGCGACTGAGCAAAATTTCGCCGCGTACGCTTGTTATAGCGAATGTTTGGCGCCCGCGGTAGCCCCCGCACGCGCTCTCCACTGGTTATCGTGCTCCATGCCCACGGGATTGACGTCGTTTGCGCACACGTGACTTAATCCCGAGTACGTGACCGTTCTTCGCGAGTATGCGGCTTTTCACGCCCCATTATCACAAGAAAATCGGGATCAAATCAGACAAACAAGTCAGACAATCGAATGAAAAGAAAAATAATAAAGTGGGTAGTTGCAAAATAAAATTAAAAGTAAAAGAACGGCTTTTCTGTTCAAAACAATTTTCAGCTACGAGACTTCGTCTAAGTGGGCATAAAAAGTCCTTTATCCCACTTCTGATATAAGTTTCAGAAGTGGAAAATTTAAAAAAAAACAATTAACAACAAAAAAACCATTTTTACTTTATAATTGACTCAAATTACAACCAGCACAATTTACTTACAGTCCAGTAAGACTTAAAATTAACACAACAAAACACAAACTCACTTTATGATTTTTACGACAAACTAAACTCAAAATGGCTTACGTAACATTACAATTGGCATAAGAATCAAACGTCCGTCCAGTCCAAGCGTGGAGCAGCAAAGGGACGTTCTACCCGCAGCGCCTGGTTTTTCTAGACGAGGCGAGTATAGTGACGTAACGCGAGCATTCTCTTACATCATTCATCATCATCATTTCAGCCAAAAGACGTCCACTGCTGGACATAGGCCTCCCCCAGGCGTCGCCACATTGACCGGTCCCGTGCGTCTCTCATCCAGCGGGTTCCTGCAACCTTGACCAGGTCATCGGTCCACCTAGTGGGAGGCCTTCCAACGCAACGTCTTCCGGTTCGCGGTCGCCATTCGAGAACTTTTCGGCCCCATCAGCCATCCGTTCTGCGAGCAATGTGCCCTGCCCATTGCCACTTAAGTCTGGCGATTCTTCGGGCTACGTCGGTAACCTTGGTTCTCATGCGGATGTCCTCATTTCTGATTCGATCACGCAAGGAAACACCGAGCATAGCCCTCTCCATTGCCCTTTGGGTGACTTTGAGCTTTCTGATAAGGCCCATTGTGAGCGACCACGTTTCGGTCCCGTATGTAATCACTGGCAACACACACTGGTCATAGACTTTCGTCTTGAGACACTGGGGTAAGTTGGACGAGAAGATACCGCGCAGCTTCCCGAACGCTGCCCAGCCGAGTCGGATTCGACGATTGACCTCTTTCTCGAAGTTAGATCTACCCAACTGGACCGTTTGTCCCAGGTAGACATAATCGTCCACAACTTCGAGCGTAGAGTCTCCGATCTTGATAGGAGTGGGTGTTACATGAACATTCGACATAACCTTGGTTTTATCCATGTTCATTTTAAGACCCACTCTTTCGGAAGCTCTACTGAGGTCATCGAGCATTTTCTGAGGTCTTCCATGGTCTCAGCCATGACCACTATATCGTCGGCAAACCGAAGGTGAGTGATGTACTCGCCGTTGACATTGATGCCAAGTCCTTTCCAATCCAGAACCTTGAAGACATCCTCCAATGCAGCGGTGAACAGTTTCGGAGATATGACGTCTCCCTGTCTCACACCGCGCTGCAGAAGGATAGGTTCCGTGGTCTGGTCCTGAAGTCGGACTGACATGGTGGCGTTTTTGTACAAACACTTCAACACCTCGATGTACCGGTAGTCGATTTGGCACCGTTGGAGAGACTGCAGTACAGCCCAAGTCTCGATCGAATCGAAGGCTTTCTCGTAGTCCACAAACGCTAAACAGAGAGGCAGGTTATACTCTTCGGTCTTCTGTATAACTTGCCGCGGCGTATGTATGTGGTCTACGGTACTGAAGCCTTTTCGGAATCCGGCTTGTTCGGGAGGCTGGAAATCGTCGAACCTGCGTGCGAGACGATTCGTGATGACTCTTGAAAACAACTTGTAGACATGGCTTAGAAGCCCTGCCCCCGATAGTTAAAAAGACGTTTCTAACAAAAACAAAAAACGTTGAAATAAATGTTTTAAGGAATGAAACGGGAAATCTCTTGTTGTCTTCGAGTAAATTAAAATATTTACATGCTAAATGATGAAAATAATGCCCACTTATAATAGCTTCAACTTGGTTAAATAAAAATACGAATTAATTAAATTATTATATTAAAAATAATAAAAAAACTTTTTCATCTTAGCATAAAAAATTAAGAAAAATATTACATACTTAATTGAATAGACGTAAATGGCTAGATGCGTCCTTTAGTACATAATTTTAACAGAAATGGGCGCATATAAGTATTTCCGCCTTTTTCCTTAAGAATTAAAAGTATGTAGATGACCCTTGGCTTGGCGCAAGTGGTTAGATGTGGTCTTTTTTTCTTAATGTGAAACCAGTTTTTTATTAGCGCGTTAGACGGAAATGTTCATTTGCGTCTTATTAACTTCTTCTTAGAAATAGGGACAAATATGCGACTTTTAAATTAATGAACAATAAAAAAATATATAAAGTATATGGACATTATCTGCATACATGCGACTTTTTAATTAAGTTTCACATAAATTCGTCTTTTCTTATTCAATTGGGTGTAAAAAATGAACAGAAGCGCCCTATTTTGTTGTGCTAAAACCGTAATGGGGGAAGTTAGAAAAATATGAAAAATACAGGCAGATGCGCCTTTTTTTTCTGATTCCGGCAATGTATATAACTTAAATCTGGAAAAAATGTTAGATACGTCTTTTTAACTATCGGGGGCATGAGATGGGCCTATAGTTCTTCAACCGGGCATTGTCACCCTTTTTGAAGAAGAGCACCACCACACCCCTGCACCAAGCCTGTGGCGTTTTCCCCTCGAGTATGACGGAATCCAACAACTTCTGAAGGGCCTTAAGGACCGGTTTGCCACCCGCCTTCAGCAGTTCGGCCGTAATTCCGTCATCACCCGGCGCCTTGTTGTTTTTAAGCTGTTTCAGAGCCATCCTAATCTCGTACAGGCTGACATCCGGGATGTCTTCGGTATAGTGTCGGGTCAGTCTAGCTCTGGGGTCTTTCGCTAGATTTTCGACGGGTTGACTAGTTGACGTGTACAGCTGCCCATAAAAACTCTCGATCTCTCTCAGAAGCTCCGGTTTGGCGGACACGATCCTGCCATCGTCGGTTTTCAGTTTCGTGAGCTGGCTCTGCCCAATAGCCAGATCTCTTGCAAATACCTTGGAGCCTTTGTTCCGTTCAATTGCGTCTTTGATACGCTCGGTATTAAAGCGGCGGAGGTCGCTCTTCAAGGATTTGGAGATCCGTCTATTGAGCTGCCGGATTATTGGAATTCCGTCCCATCCCGCGGCAGAGTCAGTACGGTACGGAGACTCACTATGATTCTTTCAACTTCATCAAAATCCGGGGTAAGGAGCGCAAGAGAATTCGTCTGTACATCATCCCTGAGGAATGGAACATGTTTATCGCAAGTACTTCTATTTTGGTGTCTTACTGTATTTTGTTGTCTTTAGATTTTTGCCAACATTTGCGAAGAATTCATTAACTGCATTAATCGAGGACTTTTCATCAGGTCCAGTCAGGGTCAACAATTCTGTGGGCGGAGGTTTAGAGGTCTGCTTATTAATAATATCATTTATTACTTGCCAGGTTGCCTTAGGATTGTTATTAGCTTTAGTAAACACATTCTTCTCATAATTAGTTTTTAGTCGGTTTAATAGTTATTAACAGACAGACAGACAGAATAGTTGTTACAGAAATTACGTTAACGCCTAACGGAGGTATGTGATTTTCAGCGTATAATTTTCTGGTGATTTTTTATGTTTCCTGTGCATATTATCCCTGTTTCGAATGCATTTAAGTAGCCCCTGAGTGATCCAGGGCACAAGTCTATTTTTAGTATTTGTTTGTACTATTGAGGTAATGGTTTTTATTAGAAGATCAGTAGCTTCATTCGGATCTTTGGACAATAAGACAGGACTAAAATCCGTGTTGGATAAATCTGAGAGTACCTTAGGATGATCGATTGTTGCAACTAATCTGGATCTTTTAGGTGTTGTCTGATTAGTTTTTAAACATACTAATATTGGTGCATGATCGGTAATGTGTGTATCCAAAAAAATACAGGAAACCACTGAACTATTAACTTTTATCATCTTGTGATCCAGACAATTGTTTTCCCTAGTGGGAGATGTGTATGCAGGTAGCAGGTCCAGGTTACTAGTATATGCCCTGAAGGCTCAATATCGAGCGGACCAGGTTACTAGTATATCCCTGAAGGCTCAATATCGAGCGGTCCAGGTTGCTAGTACGTGTCCTGAAGGCTCAATATCGAGCGGTCCAGGTTGCTATGTCCTGAAGGCTCAGTATCGAGCGGTCCAGGTTGCTATGTCCTGAAGGCTCAATATCAGTTGTCAGTATATGTTCTGAAGGCTCAATATTGAGCGGTCCAGAAGTATAAGCTAACTCTGAAGGGATGCGCCGGACCAGATAGTAGTCAGGATGAACGAACATCGCTCATAAATGTTTCTGTCTTTCAGAAACTGTTTGATGGGACTACGCGCACGAGGACGTCCGCACGTCAGTATGGCCTTGTCGGCGTCGTCGTTGTAAACAGCACGTGCAGCGGGCCAGGTGCGCAGCGCAGGCGTCACTCAGGCCGCACCACTCTCCCCACTGCTCGAGCCAGTCTTTATAAACGAGCGCTCGGCGTGGAGGGGATCATTCTTGTCGCAGGCTTGCACATGCTGCAGCGCTTAGAGTTTTAATATTATATCAGAATTTTATAGTTGTGTGTGTATAGTGATTTATTTTAAATATCGTATTGGAGTAAAAGTTGATTACCGCTTTATTTCGTAGTTTCATTTAAGATGATAGACCCTCTGCCTTCATGTGTATCCAAATTACAGGAAACCACTGAACTATTTACTTTTATCATCGTGTGATCCAGACAATTGTTTTCCCTAGTGGGAGATGTGTATGCAGGTAGCAGTCCATGCGATGCAGTTAGGTTCATATATTCACTGTAATGCGGATCATTATTATTTGGACTTATATTTATGTTAATATCTCCCACTAGAATCACATTTTTATACGTAGATACTGAAGTTAAGACGTTATTTAGGCTACCTAAAAAGGAATCTGTATGTCTAAAGGATGGTGGTCGATATACTGCTGCAATTACTGTTTCGGAATTTAATTTACTAACAAGGCAGTTTGCTTCCATGAATAAAGGCTCCGTGACACATAATGTTTCAGCTCCGAGCGTATGTATATCACTAAGCCGTCATTCTGGTTAATAATTGGGGGTAGGACCAGTCGATGTTGATAATAAAGCGGTACCAATATAACTTTGCATGGCGGGTAGGCTTTGTGCTAATGGAACACTATTGCCTGTCATATAATTTGTTAAAACATTATTAACATGACTCACCAACTGCTGGAAGTAGATCAAACCTGCGATCCAGTACGGAATCCCGCCTGCGTTTACGTGGCGCTGGATCACCTCGATCACTCGCCGATGACACCGTATATCACTTCCCTTCGATGACGATGAAGAAACTCGAACACTGCGTCCTTTTTTCGCGAATTCACGTTTGGCGCGATAGTTTCACCGTCCATTTTGTATGTAAATAAACACAGTTCACGAGACGGAAATTAATTTAAGTTATTCGAATACCAAACTAATAAACTTTCTACTTTAATCTCGAAAGTTCTAAAAATAAAAAATATCGTTTAAAATTCGAAATAACTGACAATCTAACAAAGCTGCGCTCGTTTCGGAAAACGACGCAACAATGACATAAGACTTCATCATGGCGGCTTGTATGCGGTTTTTGAAAGTAGTTCACAGATATGACGTTTGGTGGCGCTAGTGGCGCAATTACGAGGCGGAAGTTACGACAACTAGCAGCTGTTCATGGAAGGAAACGTGTACTCTCTCTCATAATGGACTTCGGACGTCAAACGGAACACACAATACCATTCTTCATCTATTACTAAGTACTAACAAAACATTTAAAGAAATAATAATAAAACACTGAACTTTATTACGACTCTCCCGGTAATGGATAAAAAATACAAAATTGCCGAACTTCAAAGAGTTTCTAACATCTGGTTATCTTTCTAAAATAGTTATTAGAAATACCGGTTGCTACCAACTAAGCAAAATAAAACAAACTTTAAAAAGCTTTCAAATCGGCTGAAAAAAGTAATAAACCTCACACAGAGAGCTCATAATAATCGTTATATACATTCAGCTCAGAATCTATGTAAAGTAACATGGAAAGTAATAAATAAAAATAATAATAAACATAATTTGCCAGGCGAAACCATTACAAAAATCAAATTAAAAGATAAAATTTTAACTAATCCTCTTGAAATAGCACAAGCTTTTAACGATTACTTTGTAGATCAAGTGCAACCTGTTACTAATTTAGACATTAATAATAATAAACATAAAATAAGCAGTAGCACTACTTCCATGTTTATGTCGCCTACAATACCACAAGAAATCCACCAAATTATTATGTCGCTAAAGAACACGCATAGCACTGGGTATGATGATATAAGTACAAATATTGTTAAACGGGTATCCACAATAATTGCTCCTGTGTTGAGTCACCTTATCAATATGTGCATATACCATGGCTACTTTCCAAAAGAATTAAAAATAACAATTATAAAACCTCTCTTCAAGAAAGACAACAAAGAAGATATGTCTTACTACAGGCCTATAGCGTTAGTACCGATTTTTTCTAAAATATTTGAGAAAGCAATATATTTTCAACTAACTTCATAATTTAAGAAAAATTGCCTTTTCGTTGATAACCAGAAAGGTTTCAGAAAAAACAGATCTATTGACATGGCCATCTACGATTTCTTACATATATGGTTACTAGTAGAGTGGATAAGAGGCTACCAACTCTAGCGCTTTATATGGACATGTCAAAAGCTTTTGATCGCGTAGACCATAAATTACTAATAAATAAACTTAACGCATACGGAATAAGAGGGAATATATCAAATCTAATAGAATCTTATCTGTGTGATAGGCAACAAATAACGTACATTAAAAGAATTTCTCAAAAAACCGAAATAACTTATAAATCCAGTCAGAGAGCGGTAAACTATGGAGTGCCACAAGGTAGTGTACTCGGACCGCCCCTATTTATTGTTTATATTAATGACTTTCCGACAGCATCATCATACCCTATGACAATGTTTGCAGATGACAGCACTTTACTTTTTAATAATGACGAGGTTAGTAAATTGGAGGCTGAGATTAATAATACTTTACTATCAGTTGTAAATTGGCTGCAGAATAATAATTTGATTATAAATTTTGATAAAACAGTATTAATGAAATTTCAACAAAGAATAACTTAAATATTAAATACAAAGACAAAACTATAAATGAAGCAAAAGTGACCAAATTCCTTGGACTAAATATAGAAAACACTTTAAAATGGAATTCCCATATTGAAAAAGTATGCAGTAAGCTAAACCAACATTCCTATGCTTTGCACATGTTAAGTAAAACGGCCAATCGAGCAACAGTTTTAACGGCGTATCATGGTCTAGTAGCCTCAACATTGAGATATGGAATTATATTTTGGGGCAATGCCACGGGTAAAGATATGGTATTTAAGTGCCAAAAAAGGTGCATAAGAGCTATTTATAATTTGCAGACAACAGATAGCTCCAAACCGTTTTTCAAAAATACGAAAATATTAACTATGCCGTCGTTGTATATCTACGAAACGTCTATGTTCGTAAAAAATAATTTACATAAATTTGCTAGAGTAACTAGTCAGCGCCGTTGTGATCGGTTACAAACAGTCGGATCTAGTACTGCATTATACAGAGACAGTGTTTTTGTAATGGCTCCAAAGGTCTATAATAAATTACCAAAATGTATAAGGAGTGAAGACAATGTCCGCAAATTTAAAAGTAAATTGCATTCATTTCTAATAGATAAGACGTATTACTCTATTGAAGAATTTTTAAATGATAAAATATGACATTACCTGCACTTTATTATAATTTATAATTTATTTTTAATTATAATTTATTTTTAATTGATTTATAAATGATTAATATTTAATTGACATTATTTACAGTATTATAAAATTTGACATTAATAGCCTTTTAAATAAATTACCGTTGACATGACTGAAAAATAAATTATAAATGATTAATTAATGATTTATATTACATTGAATTCTCATTATTTACCCGAACCTGACTTTGTATTCTATATATCCAGACTTTTTACTAAAAACCCAATGTTTGTACACCAATTTTATTGGTAGGACATAGAGCTCAACTAAAATGTATGAATAACACCTTTATTTCAATACCTGTGTTCACAAATAATAATAATAATATTCCACAACTATCACACAACGCCATCTAGTCCCAAGCTAAGCAGAGCTTGTGTTATGGGTACTAGACAACTGATAAACATACTTATATATTTCTAAATACATACATATTATAGATAAATTACACCCAGACACAGAACAAATGATCGTGCTCATCACACAAACATTTGTCCTGGGTGGGAATCGAACCCACGACCTCCGGCATAGCAGTTAGGGTCACTAACCACTAGACCAACAGGCCAGTCAATCAAAAAAAATTCAAATAAAGATAATTTGAATTTGAATTTATTATAAAGGTACCTACACTTTTTATTGCCATTAGATAAAAATAATACGACGCCGACATTGTTACGTGTGTAGTTATAGTTTAGTAAAGTTTCTAGTATGTATTCGTTTTATTATTGTTATAATGTATATTGAGTTTTACAATCAGAAATAACATGGTACTTAAACATAACTAGCAAAATGTGGGTGTACTAATGAATACAACTTTGCCTAACACTTCGGGGATTGCAGTTGTTACGCATGGGTTTTAGAAATTGATACAAAATTTGTATATTTTAGACATTTTATTCATACATTCTATTCTTAACAAACTATTTATTCTATAGGTAACGTTCACAAAACCATCAAAAATATTTTGACAATACATCTTAAATGTTACACAGTGTGCCTAACAAAACAGAAGTTTTCACCGAAAGTGTTTTTTTTTGTACTCCTGAATATTTATTTAAAATCATAATTAATTTTAAAATTCGAACAATTTATGCACAAAACAAAAAATCTAATTTGTTCAAATGGATACACACAGATCTATTACGCTACAATATAAATTCGTTAAGTTATACACTAAAAAACACAGGGAAATTCAAGATAGTTTAATTAAAATGTAGTTTTTTAGGTTTGTTTGAATTACCATCGGTCAGTTTACATCCTGTATAATTATAATCTTGATACGTACCAAATAATACCCTCACAAATTCCAGTAAAAATCTTTGCTTAGTTGTATGTACAGAATGCTTGGTTTGGATCATTCCCACTAGTTCTACTGCATAGTCCTACGATAGAACTAGTGGGATTTTTTTCCCACTAGTTCTACGATTCAAGGTGGTACGAAATCGTAGAACTAGTGGAAACGAAAAGTCTATTGAACATTTCGTTCTCACTAGTTCTACGATACAAGGGTGTTACAAAATCGTAAAACCAACGGGACTCAAGTTTCTCATTCGTTCTTCACACAGTTTAGGCTACGGCACAAACTACCAGGAGAATAGAAGTAGGCAGGAGGTATTGAAAACCATTTGTTTGGAGATGGTAAAAAGGATTACTACCTATCTTTTTTTTTATCATCTCCAAAAAAAATGTTTGCCTCCTTCTATTCCACTGGTAGTTTGTGGGACTTGACTATCCTGGTTTCCTACTCCAACAAACAAAAGTGAGTTATAGAAAGGAATAATTAGGATTTGATTTAAAGATTCCAATACCTTCTTCCTACTTCTGTACTCCTGGTAGTTTGTGGGACTTTACTACATTGCGTTTTTTTTCATCTCCATAAAAAATTACACACACACAAAAAAATAACACTGGTAAGGTTTTTCACCAGTGCGAGTTATAAACATGATCTATTAAAGAACTCTTTACACCAAAACCACACTGACACACACTACAGTTAAAGGGGTTTTTCACCAGTGTGAGTTCGAATATGCCTGTTTAAATGACTCTTTTTGCTATAAAATCTCAGACAAACGTCACACTGGAAAGGTTTTTCACCAGTGTGAGTTCGAATATGACTGTCTAAATAAAACTTTCGGCTAAAAGATCTCAGACATACATCACACTGGAAAGGTTTTTCACCAGTGTGAGTTCGAATATGACTGTCTAAATAAAACTTTCGGCTAAAAGATCTCAGACATACATCACACTGGAAAGGTTTTTCACCAGTGTGAGTTCGAACATGATGTATTAAAGAACTCTTTCGGCTAAAAGATCTCAGACATACATCACACTGGAAAGGTTTTTCACCAGTGTGAGTTCGAACATGATGTATTAAAGAACTCTTTAGACTAAAATGACGCTGACATATATCACACGGGTAAGGTTTTTCACCAGTGTGAGTTAGAATATGCTTGTTTAAATTACTCTTTTCGCTATATGATCTCAGACAAACGTCACACTGGAAAGGTTTTTCACCAGTGTGAGTTCGAATATGCCTGTCTAAATGACCCTTTTGGCTAAAAGATCTCAGACATACGTCACACTTGTAAGCCTTTTTACAAACTCGCCTCTGAGTGTGTTTTAATTTTTTTATTCGATTTAGACTACGCTGATCATAGTTGTCAGTCTTATTGTAAGAAGCGCCAGGTTTGGACGTTTCGAGAGAGACATTTCGAGTTGTACGGAAATGTTTCAAGTTTGAGGGTTCATTCTTCGTGATCTCCTTTGAATTTGTATCTTCTAGTTTTCTTCTTACTGAGGCGGGAGCACCTGCGACAATAAATCTGGTAAGTACGGTGTTGAAGAAGATTATGTATATCAGGGTCGCGGGTGTATTTTTCAGATCTGCCTAAATTTATTCTCAAACTCAAAGCATTTATTTCAATTAAGCCATTACAGGCACTTTTGAATGTCAGAAAAAAAACGAACGAAACTACGAGTGCAATACTTCATTCCGAAAGCCACCACGCCGAACCACACGCCACCGAATGCCCGCAACAACGAACACTGCGAGCACGAAAGCACGCAGCGACGCACACCGCAACAACGAATGCACGAGACCCCGAATCACGGAACAACGAATGCAAGTCTTAAATATATAGTTTAATTACTACCAGCGTTGGAATTGTAACATTTTTCTTTCTCCATTTCATTTTGTCCATGGAAGTGAACTGATTTCCAAGATACAGGTTTTTTACCTAGTTTGGAAGTCAGGCGTCCGTATAGTTTATTCAGCCTTTTTTTGTATAGAATCCCCGATAATGAAATTGTATTAGGCTATATTTTAATTAAGACCAATAAACGATTATTATTATATTATTAAATGCACGCCGCAACGCACAACCGCCGCCCCGCGACCCGGAGCCCCGCACACCCGCCGCCACGGCACGCGCCGTCGCACGCCCCCGCACCCACAGCACTCGCCGCCGGTAAAATCCGGCGCCGCGCAGCCCGACGAAGCAACTCCCAAAACGACGCATTGCACTCCTACGCTACAGTCACAATCACAAGGCATAATAACTTGTGAAAGTACTGTAGTTGCCAGTAGTTCCCTAACGTAGATCTCATAAAGAAGAACGGGCAAGAAACTCCATGGACACTCGTTTTAAATCAGAATATTGTTACAAAATCTTGGTACATTACATCATTCATGTTGAGATGGTATTTTTAGCAAACTAGCAATAAACAGATAAAAATAAAAACAACTATCAACCAACGGTTTTATATTTTAAACAATTAACTTAACAGGAAATAAAAATAACACTAAATAGGCATAATCAAATTGAAGGTAGGCAGAATTGGCTGTTCTAACGGGCAGAGATTCCTCGTAGCTTGTTGACTCGATGGTGAAAAGGGACGAAATGCGTCGTGCAGCGGTTTATATAGCCGCGTGGGTTATATAGACGATGCGTGAAGAGGAACGCACACTCTAGCCGAGTGTGCGTTCCTCTTCACGCATCGTCTTGACGGTGTCTTTTCTGATAACAGTATATTATGTGAGAACTATGTAGCAAGACGTGCAAGTTAAGAGCGTCCAGAGTTAAAAGATATAATAAACCATGGTAACTAAGAGATGACCAGTCTCCACTGACAGCGCCCGTTCACGAACATGACGCATGGATCAGCACTATTCAACTCAACCATTTTGAAGGGAACTAAATGATCCGACACACATGCCACCATCAGCGAGACATTTGAGTGAGCATGACATTCTCTCAGCCACCAGGGCATCGTCAATAAAAATATAACTAAATGTAAAAGTGGCTTTATAGTTCATAGTACTCACACATGTGCTATGCAATTATATAATATTAAGATATTGAATATAATACATAATGCAAAGATATTTTTACAATCTTCTGCAGCTTCCATAATTACTTCACATGTCGATTTATTTGCCCCTATGGTTGTGGAGCAGGACCAGCATGGAGCCAAGCATTTCTGACTGGCCTGTTGGTCTAGTGGTTAGTGACCCTAACTGCTATGCCGGAGGTCGTGGGTTCGATTCCCACCCAGGACAAATGTTTGTGTGATGAGCACGATCATTTGTTCTGTGTCTGGGTGTAATTTATCTATAATATGTATGTATTTAGAAATATATAAGTATGTTTATCAGTTGTCTAGTACCCATAACACAAGCTCTGCTTAGCTTGGGACTAGATGGCGTTGTGTGATAGTTGTGGAATATTATATTATTAGGAATCAGAAGTGAAATACGTGAACAAAATAAACAATGTTTAATATCGTTTAGATTACACTTTTACAAAAATATCACGACAAACATTTTAATCAATAACCAAATAGAAATAGCACTAGCAAAATGGAATAATCAGTACACGAGCAAAAACATAAACCAAAAATAGCGAAGCACACGCTAATGGTCGGGTAGCAAGTCCTTTCCGAGCGCCGTCCAAGCAAAAAGTGACCGTTGCAACGCCGCTCGCCTCGTTTTATGAACTTCTGTCGGTTGCCGCACGACGATCGTACGTTGGCCGCACGGCTACTGGCTGATGGCGTGACTTTGAGCCAACAATATTATATTATTATTATTATTTTTATTATCAACTAGCAGCCCGTCCCGGCTTCGCACGGGGTAGACAATTATTTATTTTTGGAAATTCGGATATAAAAACAGTTTTTCACAAATATTTTTATGGCACCCCGCCCACCGCGATGCCCGGCGCGCTTTTCAGACTGCATCGCAAACAACGGCCACGGCGCTATGGCGGTTTTGTTTACTGTTTGAATTTTTTAATTCGTAATATCTTTTGAATGGAAAGTCCAATTTAAATAATTTAAAAACTATTATATAGGTAGTTAAATGGTCTTGACCATAAAATAATTTATTTGGATAAGGATTAATATAAACACATAAATAGCATGGTTTGGATTTGGTTAGCAATTTCATTAATGTTTAAAATGAAAAAAGTTGTTGTAGTGACATAACTACAATAGTTGGACATATGCTACCGCCGAGTTTTTTGTAGACATTATGATGTTCTTCAATATTGTTGTACATTATTTTGTTCTATCGCTAATAGTTTCGGCAGCGCATTCGACGCAAGACATTTTAAGACTCATTTTTCTACACCTTCGGTTACATTGTTCAAATTTTACCAAGGATCCCTAATTTTTTTCAAAATGAAATGTAGCCTATGTCAAATTGGAAGAATGTAGCATTCTATTGGTGAAAATTTTTTTTAAATCGGCCCAGTACTTTTTGAGCCTATTCATTACAAACATACAAAAATAGGTACAAATCTTTCCTCTTTATAATATTAGTGTAGATGTAATCCCCCAACTTATAGTAAGCTTGCCTACATAGTGTGCGTTTTATACAAGATTTAAAGAAGAATGGGTATTTTTGTATAGACCCCGTCCCTTTCCTTGTAACACTTTCTCCTATATATCAAATGAAAGAGCGTTAAAAATACATCATTTTATTGTATGACAGTAAATGTGTGAATAATGGGGGAAAAAAGTTATTCACCGATAAAGAAAGAAATTTTTTTTTTTTTTTTTTCGTAGAACCTGCTTGAGTGTGGTGTCTATTGATAGGTCTTTTAAAATGACACTGAGGCTACTAAAACCATTTCTTCTCAAAGTAAATCGTTTGAAAGATAGACACTTCCAAAGTGCAAAAATGTGCCCCCACCCCCTCTAACTTTTAAACTAACTAGGTGAAAAATCTAATAATAATATATGATGTAGATCGCAATAAAAACTCACAACCGAAATTAGTTTGAACGAGATATAGCTCATTTAAAAAACCGCAAATATAACTTATTATACATATACTTATTCATACAAACACCATGAAAAACAAACTTATCACAAAATATGTATTTATGTTGCCGCTTTAACAACAAATAATACAAATTAAAGGGGACTTCCCTACTACGATGATGCAGAACCTTTCATGTGCGAGTCCGACTCACACTTGGCAAGTTTTTTTTACCCAATTCATTTTTTTTTCAATTATTCACACGGTTACTGAACCGTGTGAATAATTGAAGAATTGAATTGAGGAAATGGAATACTTCTATGGCGTATACACCATAGAAGTATGTCTAAATTAAAGTCCAAGAATGACTGGCTAAGAAATCAGAATCGACGGATCCGTGTTGCTGATAGGCCGCATTTTATCGTGGCACATATAAAAAAAAGGTTTATATGTAGCACATTGCACCCGTGCGTAGCCGGAGCGGGTCGTTAACTAGTAAAAAAATAAAGAATAAATTCAATTATTTATCGGTGAATAACTTTTTTTCCCAATTATTCACACAGTAACCTTGTGAATAATTGGAAAAAAATGAATTGGATTAAAACTTTGCCTAGTCGGACTCGTACATGAAAGGTTCCGTACCATAGGGCACGCCACGATAGCGGCGGTAAGTCCGCTCATTGAGGAGTGGCTGAAGAGGCACCACGGGCGCCCTCTTCAGCGGACACGGTTGTTTCGGGAGGTACCTGCACCGAATCAGGCGGGTGGAAACACCTGAATGCTACTATTGCGAGGATCAGCCGGAGAATACGGTGGAGCACAACGTGGAGGTCTGCCCCGCTTGGGCGGAGCCCCGCCGTGATCGGCGATTGGCGGCGGTGACCTCTCGCGTCCAAGATCTGGTGCAAGCCATGGTCCGGGGCGAGAGGGAATGGGAAGCCGTCGCCTACTTCTGCGAAGCAGTGATACTAGCGAAGGAGGTGGTAGAACGTGAGAGGAAGAGAACCTCTCGTCGCAGCCGCCGCGGGAGACGCTCCGGGCGTCGGGGGCCACGTGATGGCTTCCAACAACCATAGACGCGGACCTGAGGACGGTGAGTAATGGGCTTGCTCGCTGCCGTGCCGTCCGTCTTAGGGGGACGACAGGCGTGTCGACGTCGAGTTCGTGTTCCACGCGCGCCTCAAAGAGATGTCAGCAATATGGAAGGTCGACGCCCGTCGGGGCTGCGGGTTGTTCGAAAGAGATAGAGCGGCCTCGACATAAAGGGCTAAGAAGGAACATGGGTGGTTTTTAGTCAGTACAAGTCTGACTAAAATCTGGGTTTAAAAAAAATGTTCCGTACCATCGTCGTAGGGTCTGCCCTTTAATTTGTATTATTTGTTGTTAAAGCGGCAACAGATATACACACTTTGTGATAAGTTTATTTTTCATAGTGTTTGTATGAATGACAAAGTTATATTTTCGATTTTTTGAATGTTCTCTATCTCAAAAACTGCTAACTATATCTCGTTCAAACTAATTTTAGTTGGAAGTTTTTATTGCGATCTAGAGCATATATTTTTATTAGGTTTTTCACTCCCTTATTTTAAAAGTTAGAGGGGTTGGGTGACCCCACTCAAGTAAGTTCGATGAAAAAAAAAAAATTTTTTTTTCTATCTTTATCGGTGAATAACTTTTTTCTCCCATTATTCACACATTTACTGTCATACAATAAAATGATGTACTTTTAACGCTCTTTCATTTGATATATAGTAGAAAGTGTTACAAGGGTAGGGACGTTTTGCCCCTTCTTCTTTTGTCTCATTTAGTTGAAGAATGTGAGGGGGTATTTTATTGTAACATTTTAAACAGTACCCCATGAAAGATGAGTCTACTTTACCTAGCCTGAAACCTGGCTGAACTATTTGGTCCCTATTCCTCGTATTATAGTGGTGTCTATCACCTCTTTTGCTAAATAAATGCAGATTTTTCCTGACGTACATGATGTTTTCATAGATGTATTGACAAGGTACTGTCATGATGTTAATTTCCTTAAACAGCTCTCTCAGGGAATCGCGCCTTCGTAGACCATATATGGCTCTAATGGCTCTTTTCTGCAGAATAAATATAGACTCGATGTCTGCAGCCCGTCCCCATAGTAAAATACCGTATGACATAACACTATGAAAATAGCTAAAATAGACTAGTCTCGCGGTATCTACGTCAGTAAATTGACGGATTTTCCTAACAGCATATGCTGCTGAACTCAGCGGTCCTGCAAGAGATGTTAAATGCGGACCCCACTGTAGCCTTGAGTCAATCGTTATCCCCAAGAAAACAGTTTCATTGACAAATTCTAGTTTCTCTTGATTCAATACTATGTCACACACAATCAGTACTTTTGACATTTGGTAGAGCAAATCTTATGCACTTCGTTTTTAGGGTTCCGTAGTCAACTAGGAACCCTTATAGTTTCGCCATGTCTGTCTGTCCGTCCGTCCGTCCTCGCTTAATCTCTGTGACCGTTAGCACTAGAAAGCTGAAATTTGGTACCAATATGTGTATCAATCACGCCGACAAAGTGGTAAAATAAAAATTGGAAAAAAATGCTTTATTAGGGTAGCCCCCCTATATGTAAAGTGGGAAGTGTTTTTTTTTTATTTCAACCCAAACGTGTGATATATTGTTGGAAAGGTATTTAAAAATGAATAGGGGTTTACTAAAATCATTTTTTGATAATGTCAATAATTTCGGAAATAATCGCTCCAAAAGTAAAAAACAATGCGTCCCCCCCCCTCTAACTTTTGAACCATAAGTTTAGAAAATATGAAAAAAATCTGAAAAGTAGAACTTTATAAGGACTTTCTAGGAAAATTATTTTGAACTTGGATGGAAACAACAGATGGAAACAGCAGTTAACCAATATAATTTGGTCCCTGAATCGTATGAGCGCCTATACAATCCAGAGGTCAAGTTTCATTGGTCCTTTGAAGAAATTGTATAAATTATAGCATACCGTTTTGGTACGGAACCCTTCATGTGCGAGTCCGACTTGCACTTGGCCAGTTTTTTCCCATTTAATACTAAATTATTAACGGTGAACCAATTATGAACCTGCAGTAAGGCGTTATTTACGTCATCAAGATTCGTGGCACGTCTGTTTACCTTAAATATTAAAGAAGTATCGTCGGCAAACAATACCATTTCAGGTTGGTTTTTAAATAAAGGGGGTAGATCATTAATATAGACTAAAAAACTGAAAAGCAAAAAACAAGCACATTTTAAATTAAACAAAACTTGGAAGCAGGCGGGGTCCATTCTATTTTCATTTTTTCTTTTCTTAATTTAATATTCAAATGAACCCCGACTGCTTCCAAGTTTTGTTTACTTTAAAATGTGCTTGTTTTTTGCTTTTCAGTTTTTTCAGTCGGGTTTTTTAGTTTTTTAACTACTTTTTTTATTTCCAGCTTTTTAGTTCTTTTGTGCTTGTTCTTTCGTTGGTCGCGTAAAATTCTTCGCAGATGATTTAACTTTTGTGCTTGTTTATAGGATTTTCCACTTTGAATTTCTTTTAAACATATTACCGCCTGCTTCCAAGTTTTGTTTAATTTAAAATGTGCTTGTTTTTTTGTGCCGTCTTTATTTTATTATCGGCGGATTTAATCTTGTTACTAATGAATAAGGCTTTAGCTACTTTGCAAGCGTTTTTAAAGATTTTAGAGTAAGTTGCAACATATTTATTGACAGTTTCTGAGTTAATGTAGGGCTTAAGACCGTACAGCTCAAACAATCGCTCCCTACTTTTCCTAATGCCCTTAGTTGCCCAGTCACTGAACATAAACTTAGGGCAAATAGATTTAGTTTTCGTTTTTATTGTATTATTGAACTCTGTGTGAATCACCGAAAAGAATTCCTCATAAAATATATTTACATTGTCGATAATCTGGCTTGGAATGCCTAAATTACGGTTCTCTATTGTGTCACCTAACTTTTTTATCCATAATTTAAAATGCCATAACTTTTGTTGTCCTAATCATTATTTGTCCGAATGATAACTTACCCGAACTAAATATCACATAATATCACATGCCATAAAATTGAAATCCCTAAATATAATATGTCATAGATCCATTTGTCATAAATATTACAATCAATAATAGTCCTAAATTAAAATAACATAATGTTTATTTATCATAATAATATTATTAGAACAAAGTATAACAAAGCTTTTGGTCACGTCACTCATACATGCAACGCATGTACTCCATGACGCGCGCTCGCTTCGCTCGCATATTAAATAACACTAATATCTTCTGTCCCCGAAGTGCCGGGCCTCCGCCGGCCTCCTTCGTCGGCCTACGGCCCGGTGCCCATGCCGCCCATAAAGGATACTGTCGCGAGACGGTGATTCATCCACTTAGCGGACGACTAGCAACAGCCTATAATTTTGTTTATTCATCCGGCTAATCGGACGACTAATTAATTTTATCGATCCGCTAATCGGACGACTAGACACTTCGAATTTTTTTTAGGACTATAAAATTTATTATTAACGAACATTCGGAATAATACACATTAGGTAAAGCAATAGTTAGGACATATTAATTTAGGTCATGTAAAATTAGGAGATTCAATTATTATAGTAATCGATATTATGACAGAATACTTTTAGAACTAAAGATAATTATGTTAAACAAAATTTCGGCAATTTGAACATTATGGTTAATGAAGTTTATGGCAAACGTGTTATGGATAATGATTTTCGGACAAACAATTTTAGGAGAAGTAAGGGAGTACCCTAAAGGGGATAGAACCGATGTGGCATATCAACCTGTCCGCCATTTTGATTTTTTTTCGAAATCGCGGCCCACGGTGAAAGTGGTATGTATGGATAGAGGACATATAGACGAACAAAAAATGTCCAGTAACACGGTACCCAAAGTGTCACGTTACCGAGATATTTGAAGTTAAAGATCGACAAATGAGTACAACGACATTCATTAAATATTTTTTTAAATAGCCTTTTTACGTGTTTGGGCGTTAAATTATATCCAAATAATAGTTCCCAGGTTGATTATTATTATACGCACATTAAAATCGCTTCGCATCGCAATGAAACGCTATGTAATGTCAAAAAATAGTTTTCTCGTGCTCCTAGTAGTATGTAATGTACTCTCTTTCAATAACCATTAATAATAATAATCAACGCCTATAGACACGTAAAAGGTCTAATTTTTATGTGGTCATTGTACTGACATGTCCATCTTTACCTTCAAATATCTCGGTAACGTGACACTTTGGGTACCGTGTTGCTGGACATTTTTTGTTCGTCTATATGTCCTCTATCCATACATACCACTTTCATCGTGGGCCGCGATTTCGAAAAAAAATCAAAATGGCGGTGGGTCGATATGCCAGCTCCCATACAAAAAAGTTCAAACCCCTTACTAATTAAATTATCATTAAACTTGTATAAATTGCTGGGTGTTATTTGTCTAGATGACATTTGGATTTTTTGTACTGGTGTGTAGGATTCAAACCTATTACCACCAAAAATTGACCGCTGTGATCCGAAGGAAGGTAATTTACAATGAATTTATCCAAGTAGTCGCAGCAACAAAAAACATTATCCAGACATGTTGCAGTATTTGTAGTAATTCGGGTTGGATCCGAAAACACGTTTAATAACTTAAATGATTTAAAAAGATGCAAAAATCTACTGCTATTTGAATTTTTATCTAAAATATTAACATTAAAGTAGCCACATATAACCACTGATTTATTACCAGTTACAAGTTTAGCTAAAACATCTTCCATTACTGACTCAAATGTAGAGTAGTTTTGATAATTTGAAGGCCGGTAAACGCACACTATTACATGCTTATGCAGCTCAACACAAGATAGCTCAATATTATGTTCAATCGATAGTTTAACAATATCATCATGAGTTTTGAATTTAATTGAATTTTTAATTAATATTAATGAAGCTCCTCGCAGCATTGATTTACGGTTAAAACAGCTACCCACCATATAGTTTTCATAATTAATAAGCATTTGGTAATCCTTAAACCAATGTTCAGTAAAACAAATAATGTCAAACATACTTTTCTCTAAAAACAATTCTATTTCTAATAATTTGAAAGAAATGCCTTGGATATTTAGGTGGAATAAATTCAAAGTGTTCTGCTTAGGCCCTTTTTTACTAACTAATTTAGAGCAAGAAGATACCTTTCTGTTGATATGTTTAACAATATTGTTAATGGTACCTTCTGTTATCTTTCTTCCTAGTTTAAACTAATATTAATATCTGGAGTGAGCCCAGAGTCTCCTGTGCCATCACCAGACAACAAGATACTATCACTTAAACTTCTAATTGAGAGTATTCCACGGTGACTTAAGGAACCTCCTCCGTACAATGATTGTAAACATTTATAGCACTAGTGCTATATTTATCTAAGGTCACCTCCTGTACATTAGTACCATGACTAATAGTCGCAGTGTCAACAATATAAGCAAACTTCGACATACTACTTATGTCTGTGTGAATATTAAAAGCTAATAGCCTAGCTATTTTGTGTCTAAACCTAACAGGTAGATACACATTACCTGGAGTCGACTTAAGATTATCAACAAAAGTGTTGATATCAAGATATACAAGCTTATCACAATAGTGACCTACTAAGAAATGCAAATGATTGTTTAACATGTGTATATAATTGTTTTACCTATCACAAAGTCTTTCAAAATATGGAAAAGCACACAATATAATTTTACTACAATCTAACTTTAACAACTGTTATCTGAGCTTGTTAATAGGGACAGGCGATTTGTGCTTAATTCTACATACATACATACATACATAAACTCACGCCCTTTTCCCATGGGGGTAGGTTGGTTCTAGTATTAAGTATATTCGTATTCAACCTGATGTGTCTGTACCTGGCGACAGACACATTTCAGCCTGTTCGATTATCCATTGATTAACTGACTAATACTTACTATTGGTCTCCACGGCTCTTCGTTTCTTATTAGGTTCTTCTACTGCTTGTTCCACATCAATTTTAAACTCTAAAATAGGTACATCATTTTCCGAATCTGATTCAGAATGTTCAGATATTATAGGTTTTACATCTAGTTAGGCACTGCCTACATTTTCTGGTTCTACATATTCTGTAAGTAAGGAAAAATTGTTATTATTAGAAACTAGCTGATGCCCGCGGGTTCGCCCGCGTGCATTATATATTAAAACCCTCCTCGAGAACCACTCTATCCATTGGTGAAAACAGCATGAAAATCGGTGCAGTAGTTTTTCAGTTCATCGCGAACAGACAGCCAGACAAACGCGGCGGAGGACTTTGTTTTATAGTATGTTTTGAGTAGTGTTTGCTTGCAACGCATTTTCTTATTCAATTCTCCCCTATCAGTCAGCACTCCACAATGTATACCTTTCTCTTTCAAATCCCTACCTCTCCCTCTACAGCCACTTACATTTATGCCTTTATTAATCACACAAGTTTCATTCCTCTTCAATATTTACATGTCCATACCAATGTAATAAATCTTCTTCTATAATATAAAAGGCAAAGTTGACTGACTGGGGATCAACGCACAGACCAAACACTTTTTTTATTTTTTTGAGGGTGGGAAATCATCACATGACTGACTAAGATCCACCCATATTTTGTCTAAGACCTTTGTGTCCAGACAGTGGTGTGTCTTTCGAACAGCCCTCAGCCCCGACGGGACGGGTCAAACCCTTAGGGCTACAAACTTAAAATATCGCACACATATTCCTCTCTTATGACATAGGCATCCACTAAGAAAGGATTTTTTCGAAATTCTACCCCCAAAGGGGTAAAATAGGGGATGAAAGTTTGTATTGAAAATCAACATTTTTGATAATTCCCCCATCCCTGCAGGCGAAGCCGAGGGAAAAAGCTAGTATAATATACTTAAATATGCAATAATGATTTAAAATCAACATGCAACATAACATAAATCACAATTTGAAATAATCCTTAGATGTATTGAATTTTCCAAGTTCGGCTAAGCTTTTGTGTCTAAAGTTCATATTAATATTATGAATTAATGATGAACAACATATTTATTTCTGTTCTTAAAGACTTACCACCACTTTGATCTTCCTTAATATCCTCTAGACCCTCACAATCAGCTGATAATTCTTGTTTGATAGCAATGCTTTCTGTTTGACATCTATCAACTATATTTATTTGTTCTATGGGAGTTATAATAAACCCACTGCAAAACTCAAAGGGTTCTGGGTTTATTAAAGGTTTAGGCTGTAAAAGTAATATTACATTATTAGGTGAAGTAACTCAAAAAGCCTCCACAAGTGAGGATACTTAAGTAGGCCCAATGCTACCCGGACAGTCAACCGTGCTATCAACCACACACACGCTATTGTTGCATGGCTTGTGCCAACATGACAGAGGACTGTTATCAATCTGCCGCACACATGTACAAGTTTCATACTGAAATTGAAGAATACCTCACCTCACAAAACTCTTCCATCATCAGAGCCAATAGCTCTTCGGCTTCCAAACATTGTCTCATCAACCAGAAGGATTTCTTTAGTTTAGTGCAGCAGAAAGAACAAGCAAGAATCGGTTTTCTGTCTTTCGCAACAAACTGCAACAAAAGTCTTATTTATGTCTATGAATCACCAGCTAACAACAACAATTATATGCGGGTGATTCATAGAAATACACATCTGACAGAGAAAGTATAGGTAAGCATTATTAATGATCGCTCTTATTCTAGGCACATTGGCGTGTACCAGGCTTTAAGTAGTATAAACTTACTGGTATATTAGTTAGCTTCTCATATAGTTCGTGCAAGTTCCTGTTGACCACCACATACATGGGAACATTGTCCGCTAAACATATCCTACACATTGGTAGTTTTTCCATCTTTACTTCAAAAAGTAATCAAAATATATAAGTTAATAAAAATGCCGTATACAGTGCTGCAAGTATGATAAAGTGCTCGCAAAGAGTAGAATACTTTTAACAACGGATGAGAAGGGAGGCGGCCCTTTTAGCACAATAATTAGATTGCTAAAATAATATTTAATAAAGGTGTGTGGCAAAAGCTTAAGTTTTACAGATGCTCAGATCTCAGATCAACGATCCAGATGACATTGACGTATTTCACGTATTTGACATTTGACGTCTAATAGTGTTTGCTAATGCAGATAAAAAACGATGATAGAGGAATAACCTATGGAAAAAAGAGAGAATGAATCACGTAACTTTATTTTGCCACTTTTAACGGCAGGAAATTTTAATGTAAATACGTAGGGCGGAAATAGAAAGCAGAGGTGGATCAGGGGTAGCGACCCCGACTTACGATTAGTGAGTCGTGGGTTCGAACCCAGTCAGGCGCATTACTTTGTGTAATTTATTTCATCACCACTGCTCCCAAAACGGTCAAGAAAAACATCGTGAGGAAACCGGCATGTCTTAGAACCAAATAATGCGAAGACATTGTGACATTAAGGTGAATCCTCCAACCAGCCCGCGAAATTCAAATTTTCTTAAGTTTTTTGCAATTTGCAGGCCAGTGGTTGTATGTTGATGAACATTTGATTCGCGGCTGTAAGACGTATATAATTACAGAATTATAATCATCAAAACCATTAATACAACCCTCCGAGCTCATATAGGTTTAAAAATGACTTTTTACAAGGTCAAAGCCATTCCGGAACCTTTATGAGCTCGGAGGGTTGTATTAAGGATTTTGATGATTATAATTCTGTAAGTACATACGTCTTACAGCCGCGTTTTAAATGTTCATCAACATACAACCTATCACTGGCCTGCAAATTGCAAAAAACTTAAGAAAATTTGAATTTCGCGGGCTACCCTGGAACATCAACCTTAACCAATTTACACTAGTTCCGCGTGGTAGATTATACCCACCAAGATAGCCACAGATCATAGCCCATCCCTCTCCCAGAAAGGACCCTACCTACTACCCTACCTACTACCCTACCTACTACCCTACCTACTACCCTACCTACTACCCTACCTACTACCCTACCTACTACCCTACCTACTACCCTACCTACTACCCTACCTACTACCCTACCTACTACCCTACCTACTACCCTACCTACTACCCTACCTACTACCCTACCTACTACCCTACCTACTACCCTACCTACTACCCTACCTACTACCCTACCTACTACCCTACCTACTACCCTACCTACTACCCTACCTACTACCCTACCTACTACCCTACCTACTACCCTACCTACTACCCTACCTACTACCCTACCTACTACCCTACCTACTACCCTACCTACTACCCTACCTACTACCCTACCTACTACCCTACCTACTACCCTACCTACTACCCTACCTACTACCCTACCTACTACCCTACCTACTACCCTACCTACTACCCTACCTACTACCCTACCTACTACCCTACCTACTACCCTACCTACTACCCTACCTACTACCCTACCTACTACCCTACCTACTACCCTACCTACTACCCTACCTACTACCCTACCTACTACCCTACCTACTACCCTACCTACTACCCTACCTACTACCCTACCTACTACCCTACCTACTACCCTACCTACTACCCTACCTACTACCCTACCTACTACCCTACCTACTACCCTACCTACTACCCTACCTACTACCCTACCTACTACCCTACCTACTACCCTACCTACTACCCTACCTACTACCCTACCTACTACCCTACCTACTACCCTACCTACTACCCTACCTACTACCCTACCTACTACCCTACCTACTACCCTACCTACCTACCTACTACCCTACCTACCTACCTACTACCCTATCTACTACCCTACCTACTACCCTACCTACTACCCTACCTACTACCCTACCTACTACCCTACCTACTACCCTACCTACTACCCTACCTACTACCCTACCTACTACCCTACCCAATACCCTACCTACTACCCTACCTACTACCCTACCTACCTACCTACTACCCTATCTACTACCCTACCGACTACCCTACCTACCTACCTACTACCCTATCTACTACCCTACCTACTACCCTACCTACTACCCTACCTACTACCCTACCTACTACCCTACCTACTACCCTACCTACTACCCTACCCAATACCCTACCTACTACCCTACCTACTACCCTACCTACTACCCTACGTACTACCCTACCTACTACCCTACCTACTACCCTACCGACTACCCTACCGACTACCCTACCTACTACCCTACCGACTACCCTACCTACTACCCTACCTACCTACCTACTACCCTACCTACTACCCTACCTACTACCCTACCTACTACCCTACCTACTACCCTACCTACTACCCTACCTACTACCCTACCTACTACCCTACCTACTACCCTACCTACTACCCTACCTACTACCCTACCTACTACCCTACCTACTACCCTACCTACTACCCTACCTACTACCCTACCTACTACCCTACCTACTACCCTACCTACTACCCTACCTACTACACTACCTACTACCCTACCTACTACCCTACCTACTACCCTACCTACTACCCTACCTACTACCCTACCTACTACCCTACCTACTACCCTACCTACTACCCTACCTACTACCCTACCTACTACCCTACCTACTACCCTACCTACTACCCTACCTACTACCCTACCTACTACCCTACCTACTACCCTACCTACTACCCTACCTACTACCCTACCTACTACCCTACCTACTACCCTACCTACTACCCTACCTACTACCCTACCTACTACCCTACCTACTACCCTACCTACTACCCTACCTACTACCCTACCTACTACCCTACCTACTACTCTACCTACTACCCTACCTACTACCCTACCTACTACCCTACCTACTACCCTACCTACTACCCTACCTACTACCCTACCTACTACCCTACCTACTACCCTACCTACTACCCTACCTACTACCCTATCTACTACCCTACCTACTACCCTACCTACCTACCTGCTACCCTACCTACCTACCTACTACCCTACTTAAAAAAAAAAAAAAAAGTATCCTATGTCCTTCTCCTGGTTCTTAGCTACCTCCCTACCAATTTTCCGCTAAATCCGTCCAGCCGTTCTTGAGTTTTAAATGGAGTAACTAACACGACTTTCTTTTATATATATGACGGCTTCTCGAGCGGCTGAGACACCACGTGTCGCTGTTTATCGTCATCTGATGGTCCTCCATTATGGACGTGTAGGTGCAGGTAGTTGTAAAATAATACTCACAAAATATCTCACTTAATTTAACTTTTAACATTCTAACAAAACTTCACCAAAATAACTAATGATTAGAATAATAATTACTGATTTAAATACGGGAAGGAAAATAATTAAACTTTACTTTAGAGCCAATGGGTTTGTGCATGTGCCTCGGCTCACGGTCGCATCAAAAGTGACCGTCACCACCGCCATGACATTGACAACTCCATTCGGTGTTAACCGCTCTAAATTAAAATTACCAATAAAGAAATAATTCTTACACCACAGAGTAAAAATAATCGATTACAACTCATAAAAACTGTTAAAATAAATCAATTAATTTATCGCGCGCCGTTACGGCCGTCCTACATCATCACACGTCCTCGTGTGTACTTTGGCACATACTTCAAAACTCGGTCATTCTGACCACAACAAAATTCTCAAGAATTTTTATCAAATCTTGAAAAGTCTAATCGAAATAAATCCAGGCTTAATCATCACTAAGAGCCAAAACATTACTAGAACTGAAAGTTTACTAAGATAGTGCTACGCAATTCACGACATAGTATCACAGAATTTCACGTGCCACACAGGCTAAAACTAACAGGTGCCACACAGGCTTACGAGTGCCACAGAGGCGCAGGGGTGCCACACAGGCGCAGGGGTGCCACACAGGCGCAGGAGTGCCACACAGGCGCAGGGGTGCCACACAGGCGCAGGGGTGCCACACAGGCGCAGGGGTGCCACATAGGCGCAGGGGTGCCACACAGGCACAGGGGTGCCACACACAACCGCGCCATAATTCATTTCATAAATCAAATTTCAAAAAGAAAACACACCACTCATGGCCTGCAACTAGTGACCATCACTATTGCCGCCCATATCATCATCACCTCATGTGATACGACCAACACCAGGTCCCCGCCACACCACTGGCTGCCCATCGCGCTCTGAACGACCCCACTCTGAGTTGCAGTTACGACTACAGACCAGTGCGTGCACCGTGATCAACCAAGATAGCCATGGCATGTGTTCCATTTGCTAATGGAGGCACCCTCCTCACCGTCTTCTACATTAGGCTTTAACTCACATTACTTGGAGGAATCTTTCGTACATCTCAACTCGTCTATCCTGACTTACTAGGTTGTTAGTTAAGTAGTCATTTAAGATTTAAATCAAAAAAACAAATAGTAAACTAAACACTACACAACTATCTTGACTTGACACAATAATCAGAAAACATGTGAAGTTCAACATAGTCTAAATCAACTTGAAAATTCAACAACTTCGAAATTATGATTACGGCTTACGGGTGCCACACAGGCGCAAGGGTGCCACACAGGCTTACGGGTGCCACACAGGCTTTCGGGTGCCACACAGGCTTACGGGTGCCACACAGGCTTTCGGTTGCCACACAGGCTTTCGGGTGCCACACAGGCTTTCGGGTGCCACACAGGCTTCGGGTGCCACACAGGCTCACCCAGGTCTCAGCCACACCACAAGCCGCTCATCACGCCCTGAACGACAACGTACGCAGTTGCGACTGCGTCTTGTGGCTGCGGATTGACCAAATAACCAACAAGCGCAATCATAATCTCTCGAGGTTCCTTCACCCTCGGACACATCATCTATTAAGTCTTACTCTGTTGAAACTTCACAGGTTGGCATCCTATGGTTGTGTGCGTAGGTACTTATGTACGATTGCCGGATAGTGACTTTAAAACATCGGTCGCCCTCAAGTGATTCGACTACACCTCACTCAGAACCTGTTTGGTACTAAATACGTCATAATTACCCAACCCTATCAATCTGACAACTGAATTGGTGTAGCAACCCTTAAAACCTTTGAAATAAGCTTTCCTTTAAGAGAGAACACTCGGCTCCACTAACATAGTAAAATGGAAACGACTCACCAGATTGTCGCCATTGCCCACAAACACCAGCTACTTGACAGTTGTCGACGCGCCATTTCGGTGACGGTGCCGCTTCCGCTACTATGGGTCGCATGGCCCGCAGAGGACGCGCCGCCCGGCCTGCAGAGGACGCGCCGCATGGCCCGCAGAAGACGCGCCGTATGGCCCGCACTTTCACCATAACGGAAACAAATCACTTGTTTTCTTTGGTTACCCGTCGAAAGGGTACCCGTCGAAGTCATTTGTCCCTTACTGGTGGCAATCTCATGACACACACACACGCACACACACGACATTTGCATGTAGGAACATAGGAACATTCCGTGGTTTGAAACGATTCAAATCAAGTCAAAGTTTGGTAGGTTTGGTGTTTCTATCAACTTTCACTTTAAACTTGCACTATCACTTGCACTTGCACTTGCACCTGCACTTCCACTTGCACGTGGATCAGAATCCGACTGCTCTGGGTTGATTTCTGGCAGACCGATCTTGGATGATGAGGCTAGTGTTCTGATAGCCTCGATCAACTGCATCATATTCCGCTGCTGGATCTCGAACATTGTGCGCAGTGAGATTCAGAGCCCACTTCTGATGACGGCTTCTCGAGCGGCTGAGACACCACGTGTCGCTGTTTATCGTCATCTGATGGTCCTCCATTATGGACGTGTAGGTGCAGGTAGTTGTAAAATAATACTCACAAAATATCTCACTTAATTTAACTTTTAACATTCTAACAAAACTTCACCAAAATAACTAATGATTAGAATAATAATTACTGATTTAAATACGGGAAGGAAAATAATTAAACTTTACTTTAGAGCCAATGGGTTTGTGCATGTGCCTCGGCTCACGGTCGCATCAAAAGTGACCGTCACCACCGCCATGACATTGACAACTCCATTCGGTGTTAACCGCTCTAAATTAAAATTACCAATAAAGAAATAATTCTTACACCACAGAGTAAAAATAATCGATTACAACTCATAAAAACTGTTAAAATAAATCAATTAATTTATCGCGCGCCGTTATATATATATATATATATAGACTAGTATTTGCGTGGCTGCGCGAGCTGCGCGCAGCTCGCGGGGCGTGAAGGGGAGGAGAGGGGGAGCTTTGAAAAAAAAATTCGACTAACGCATTGCTCCTTTCAATAAATCTGAAAAAAAAAAAAGTTTCAAGTCTCTTAACTTCCGAGATCCGCCTTACTCCCTACCTACACCTACCTACTACCCCTACCACCTACCTATACCTACCTACTACCTACCTACTACTTACCTATACCTACCTACCTACTACCTACCACCTACCTACTACCTACCTACCTACACCTGCCTACCTACCACCTACCTACTACCTACCTACTACCTCCTACTACCACAAAAAAAACATTACCCTAAAGTTTGCTTGTAGTCCTACCTACTACCTACCTACCTACCTACACCTACCTACTACCTACCTATCACCTACCTACTAATCCTACTACCACTAAAAAAACATTACCCTAAAGTTTGCTTGTCGTCGCCCCTGAGTAACGCTTCACCCACTCAACCTTCGTTACGCTAAGGAGGTCGCCGGCTCGCTTCGCTCGCCACCTCCCCCCTTCGCTTCACTTGGTCTCGCAGGTT